>OX632365.1:31460319-31726576 GCA_951751655.1 Ophion costatus | reverse complement strand
TTAACGTAAATTAGAGAAATTAATTGTTGTAGCTGAAAGTAAATTAAAAAATTAATCATTTTCGACTTTCAATTTTTTTAAATCTTCAATAATTTATTTAGTAATTAGATATGTACCTGTAAAAGCAATATATTATTAAAAAGTTACTTTTGAAAATTGCACTAAAAAATAAAAAAAAGAACAGTTCAAATCTCCAATTATATTATACCGAAATAATTATTCATAACTATGTATGTGTGCATATATATATATATATATATATATATATATATATATATATATATATATATATATATATATATATATATATATATATATATATATATATATATATATATATATATATATATATATATATATATATATATACACGCATATATAATCTATATAGTCTTCGCAGTGAGTTCGTTGGTTCGGTTAGTTTAATTTCGAAACAGTGACCAGGAATTCGATAATTATCGTTTGCTTGGCACATAAACATATTTTGTGTGTATATATATATACACATCCCCATGTATAATTTGTTCGAAGGTGTTCCTTATGAAGGCAAAATGATTTTTCCATTCGCAAAAACATGTCCAAGCAGACGGAACGGAGATGACGAATTCGCGTGTGTGCCTCGTGATTCCTCGAACTCCAAATGCCACGGATATATGCTAAAAAATGTCTTGTCTCCCGTGGGTCCGTTACAAGGCGAGAGAAAGGAGTGTGGGAAGACGCGAACCGGCTCCTCTCGCTCGACGTTCCAGACATTTTTTCCTCCTTCTCTTCTCTCTTTCTCTCTTTTATGTGTTGTTTCATGTTTTTTTTTTTTTCGTCAATTTTTTTCATTCTATTTTACTCACGATGTACCAGACGCGCATTTGGAAATATAAATTTATCTTCCGTGACTCACGAGAGCGTAGGTTCGTAGCCACACACGAGTGTCAATATTTCCGATGCGGATGAAAATTTTCTCACACTGTGGGGCGAGCGTTTCGCGGTTTGGACGGAACTTGGCGCTTTGTTGGTTTCCGGTTGTCGATTTTGACTGGCTACTAAAATGTTTAGCAAACAACGTGGTAGGGTTGAAAAAACCTTTTTTTGAGGGGAGGGGGGGGGGAATTGCAATCACCGCGTCTTTATGTATCGATTAGGGGGCGGGGGGGCGTTGAACCGGCTGGTGCTCGGAGCGTGTAACGAAGTGGATGTTGCCATACGTGATCAGACACACCAGGCGACACCATGTACGAATCCACACGCAAGATCAAATTCAGAACTGCCACAGGTACACGGGGGTACTATAATATATATATATATATATGTATATGTATATGTATATATATATATATATATATATATATATATATATATATATATATATATATATATATTGGGATATATATATATATATTGGGATATATATATATATATATATATATATATATATATATATATATATATATATATATATATATATATATATATATTGGGATATATTGGGATCCCAATATTGGGATATATCCCAATATTGGGATATATCCCAATATTGGGATATATTGGGATATATTGGGATATATATTGGGATATATATATATATATATATCCCAATATATCCCAATATACCCCAATATATCCCAATATATATATATATATATATTGGGATATATATATATATATATTGGGATATATATATATATATATATATGTATTGGGATATATATATATATATATATATATATATATATATACTGTAGCTATAAAGTACACAGCTGGCCAATTTCCTCCACCCCCGAAATTCAAGGGTCCTTTTTTTGTTTGGTTAAATTTACGAGCCAATTCCTTTCTTTTTTGCGCCGGTGTTCCAACGGGTTGGTCACTCTAGCGGATAATTTAAATTGGTGACTTCGACGTTGGATCTTCGAGGGCGTTGGGCTGGAGATTTGTATGTGTACATTGGTACGAGAAACGTAATTTTATTTCAATATCGTCATTGACGAGGGGCGTGTGAATGAAGAGAATAAATGATGCTGAAGGCTAGTAGTGCGATTGACGGGCGTCATATACGTAGGAAAAAAAACGTCGAATTTGAGTATTTTTTTTTGGTGGGAGTATTGGGATGACGACGTCGCGATTTTACAGACGATTGATTCATAGTCTTGTCGGGATTGAGTTTTTTTTTTGGTGAAAAATATCGGTAAATAGTGGCGGTATTAATATTTGAAGCGAGGGGTGCCGTTGTTGCGGGGTCAATCGGTGCAGGTGCTTCTGGCATCTAGGCTCATCTGAAATGAATATGTATTCATGTACTTTTAGTATAATAATCGAACTTCCGTATTGGATATTTTTCTGAAATTTTGATAATTACGAAAATTGTGAGGTGTAGAAAAAAAGAACTTTATCGGAAAATAAACAATTTGTAGCTTGAACCCTCAACTACATTTTATTCCACAGCGACAAACTCGTATCTCTTTATTTTTAGTCAATGGTTTTCCCACTATTTCATTTTGAATTTTTAACGACCTAGAGGGGTTTGAAAAAGCAAAATTCGAGGGTGGTCCTTATAAACGAAAATATAGAGAAAACTATTCTCTACATTTCGTAAATTTAAACCATCTCCGAAAAATCGATTGTTTTCGAGTTATTCAATAAATCATATTTTTTTTTACATTTTAACAATTTTTTGGGGGTGAGGATATTGTTGGAGACGGATGATCAAATACTCGATCGACGCGTCTTTTCAAAAGCTACAACGTTCCCATTTGAACAAAAATTGTATGCATTTTTCCTAAAGAGTTATCGAATTGAAACTGATGTTTCAAAACTTCAACCCACTTTTTCACCTCCAAAATGAGCTTTCACGACTTCGGCGCTGGGGATAAAAATAATGCCCGCACTTTTCGGAACATTTTGTCTACTGGCGCCATTCTCGTAGGAGTTGTATTTCGGCATTGATCCACCGTATTCCCCTTCATCCCCTAAAAACCCTGCACCTCGATTTTCAGGCAAACTAGAATTTAGCACCCGTGGCTCCTACAAAATCACCTTTCAACAAAACTAGTCTTCTAATTTTCTCCGATTCCAATATACAGCACGACTGTACTACCTGCAGTTAAATTTTTTTCATATTACATTTGCCCTGGTTTGGTCGGATTTTTTATGTCGTCATTGTTGACTGCACGCACTGCAATAAAATAAAATAAAATGGAATCAAACGCAATGCTATTAAATTAAATTATCCATTGACTGAACTGCAATTGAATTAAATAAAATATAATCAAACAAATTACCTCCATATTAAACTAAAAATTACTTTAAAGCGTATATTAATTTTACAAGCCCAAAAAATAGTACTCAGTAATAAAATAGAATCAAACAAATTACCTCCATATTAAACTAAAAATTGCTTTAAAGCGTATATTAATTTTACAACTCCAAAAAATAGTATTCAAACTACCCAATTTTTTCCATTATTTTTTAAATTTTATTGCCTGAAAACAAGACAAATTAAAATTTCATTTTTCCTCTACATTTTTTTTCCTTCCAATCCATGATCCTCCCTCAAAGGTTCGACCGCATTTTTTCCCTTTCTTCTCCCTCAGTCCATTAAGGCTTCAACCTCCCACCCTTTTTTCTTTGATCAACCCAAAATTTTATTTCCACTCGAATGCCCGATGAGTGGCGCAAAAAGGAGCTTCGATGTCCAAAGACTGCGAGGAAGTCTTTTTTGGGAAAAAAGCTGGCAAGCATTGACTGCTTACGCGTTCGATGTATAGTAATATAATTCTCGGCTCGTGCAATGTTCCCGCGGGATGAAATAGGCGCGATCGTCGGCGTGCGAGCGCGCGGAAAGAGGTACGCTTTCGTCACAGAGCGTTCATCCCCTTTTGCGCAGGCATTAAACGAGGGTAAAGACCCCAACGGTGAGGTTCGCAGGCAACCAGCCGCGGGGGCCATCGAGACTGCTCCGCCGAGTGCTGCTGTTATAATAATGAGAGGAAGTGAGAAACATCCCTCTCTCTCTCTCTCTCTCTCTCTCTCTCTCTCTCTCTCTCTCTCTCTCTCTCTCTCTCTCTCTCCCTCTCTCTCTCTCCCGTTCTTTACTTGCATGCGCTTTTTTCTTCCTGCAGATGTGAATCGATAGTTGCGTTTAATCAAGCACAAAATTTTTATTATTTTTCAAGCCTCTCCTTCGCTCACTGGAGCAACAAAGTATCGCTCTTAAGGATGTTGAGTCCCAAATCGCAAATGATGATAAAATTCTGAAAATTTGGTATGTTTTAGTATGAAGTATTTCAGAGGTCGTGTAAAAATTTCACGACAATTAGGAAGCTCGTTATTGAACAATTAACATTCACAAATTAAATGTTGTTTTATGGAAACTGATGTAACTTTGCAATAAGTTTTTTTTTACCTCTCAATTTTATAATATCTACAATATACTGAAAGCAACGGAAACAAAACGAAGTTTATCGATAATTTTTTTTTAATTTCTTTTAAAAATTGTTCTTAACAAAATGTTAATTTTTTAATAACGAGCTTCCTAATCGTCGTGAAATTTTAACACGACCTCTTAAATACTTCATACAAAAACATACCAAATTTTCCGAATTTTCTTATCATTTTTTCTTTCAACCCTTAAGGAGGTTGAAGTAATGATGATAGAATTCTGAAAATTTGGTATGTTTTTACATGAAGTATTCAGGAGGTCGTGTAAAAATTTCGTGACGATTAAGAAGCTATTTATTGAACAATTAACATTAACATGTTTCATAGGGACTCAACATCCTTAAGGAGGTACGATCATTGCTACGAATCCAACTTTCGGATTTGAAATTTTTATATGATTTTGACGTACACTTTATGCGCATATTGCCAAAATTTGAGCTATTTTGACCGATTAGTTTTTTCGCAATAAAACTGCAAAGTCGAGCACATTGAGTTACCGAAGCACGTCGTCTTATGGAGACGGTCAACCGGAAGTGCGGTGATCGTGATTTTTCTGCTCATGTATCCAACTAAACCCGTTGGCAAACTGAAATTCGATATATTGGATATAATCGATATTGTCAAAAATAAGAAAATCAATCTTTACTGTGTAGCTAAAGCACTACGTTACAAGAAAGTTTCAATTTCCGGTTGAAAGTGGTCAAAACGACGAAATAGCACTTCTATTCAAATTAATTTAAATAGAAGCCGCTACAAAATATGCAAACAACAATTTATGGAGTTTTATCATTTATCACGTATCAATAATATGTATAATTATATTCTGCCTATCATGTTAATTCCGCTGAGCTAATTCAAGCCCATTTTAATAGGTTTCCGGCTGATTTTTTTTGTCCTTTTAGTCCATTTTATGGTGGATATGTTCATATTATTATTACGAAGATTATTACCGAGTCGTTGACAATCGAATTTTTCTTTTCGGCCATACAGTTGTAGGGTTATTTTTATATAAATTAATTTTTCCCAAATTATAATATTATTTATTTATCGATGTATATTTTTTTCGTTGTTTCACGATTTTTCTTTATTCTCCATATATTATTAAGCAAAAAAGAATTGTTTGCATTAGATACTGCAGTTAATAATGAATTTCCTTTGTCATTGTATTTATATGTACTCTAATAAAAATAATAACAGTAATCATTATTATTACAAGAATGATAATTAAACATATTCAATTATTCGTTAATATGGAAAATATATATTTATAATAGCAATGAATTGATAATGTTTCTAATATTAATAAATATTGACAAATTAATTATATTGATCTTTGAACAAAGGATAATAATAATAATAACGGGATTACCACCACTGCATTGTTTGTAATTATCGTTATATTTGTCCAATGCATAACTTTGTTTAGTTAGAAAAATTTCCTTCAAGATTTTTCCTTTCAGGCAACTTTCCACGTTTAATTATCTTACAACTTTGAAAATATTTTTTAAATTATAATTTCGAAAAACGCTAAATTGAAGAACATGAAAGCAAGCGGAAACATGAACTAGGCGTGCAGTCGTCGGTTATGCAAATTGGGATCTGCATAACCGACGACTGCCAAACGTTATCGACCACCGATCTAGCGTAAGACATTCTACTGTATCGATCATCGATAAGGAAGAAACCTGCTACGTTGAGTCTTAAAATTGAGGGAAAAAGTATATTTCAATGTTTTTTCAACATTCATAAGTCATGAAATTGTTCCCATGATAAAAAAATGGTGGTACTAATTTGTGACATTTTTCAGAGTTACAATAATCCGTGTTGAGGTGTGTTAAGAGGACGATTGTGACTTTATACATCAACTGACCGTGTGGCCTAATGGATAAGGCGTCGGACTTCGGATCCGAAGATTGCAGGTTCGAGTCCTGTCACGGTCGAAAATTTTTTTTTTCCTCGTTAAGTCTTGAGCATTCCGGTTGAGCAATTATTGTACGACATTTTTTTAAGCAACCTTACGCTTTCGGTTTCGATCATTTTTGTTGGCATTTAGTTATTGAGTAATGTAATGGTTGGCCGATTTTTGAATATATATTTTTACGAAAATTAGTATATTGAAATTCTGCTATATATACTTATTAATATACATATTTTTTAATAGCTAGATATTGTAAAGTTAGTGTATTTGAGTTTGTCCAAGTTTGTTTGCTTCAATGAATCGAAAATATCCAATAAAATTGGATTCCTATGTTTATTACTGCCAAAATGTTTCCCAGCAAACATTTTCACGGTATAAAGGAGTTTAGTTTCAGTGGACAACGACCACTAATTGATAAATGACATTGCGCACGCCCCCTCGTCTGCCTCGTTTTGATGACATCCTTAAATCGCATCTTTCACATTGGGACTGCCATGTATAGAGCTGTGTAGTCGAAGTATGCAAAAGGGCAGAGGATTCCAACTCCTACTTGACCATACTTAGCGCTATGTTATTTTCTGTCTCTTTAATGGGAGGAAGCGTTTGATAATGAACAGCACGATAAAACTCCGTTTTTAGACGATTCCAAGGGCCAAGTTAAACCGCCAGCAATTGACTTGTAATTATGCAATAAGTATATGCGCAACTGAATAGCAGATGTGCGCATGACGTATAGCGATGTGGTGGTCATTTTGAACCCATTTGGAAACGGTCAAGGTCGCCGGAGTTAAGAGGTCGGTCGTAGGAAACTGCTATGTGTGCACTCACACTCTTCGTATAGTCGAATGTATATACAGAATGGCCCAGAAGTTACTCCGGATCTTCGCGGGGTGAATCGATCACAAAATTCTTCGAAGAAAAGTCATACAACGTTTTTTTCTCTGATTCACCGTTCTGTTGATATTAATGGGTTAGTGATGGCCAATAAGAGAGCGCCGCGCCCCTCCTGTCCGCTGCGGGTAGGCCGCGCCGTGGGTGGGGCGCTCGGCGGCGCGTCGTATTGGCTGTAACTTAATTGTTCGATATCCAAGCCACGGTGCATCGGAGAGAAAAGTGGATGAGGAATTTTCTCTTCAGAATTTTGCAATCTACCGATTCTGTGGGCATCTATCGTTTGACTTCTGGGACACCTTGTATATACATCAAATATGTGCGGAACATTCTTAACATGGGACGAGGTTGCACCGATTACCATAACAATACAAGACGACGTGATGAATCGACGCTGCATGTGTATTATAGTCGACTGTTTAGTGTCAAGAAGTCGAATTCTTCCTGGATGAGAATTCATCACGTCCTCGTTCGGTATTGATTCGTACCGATCGCTGTTTATCAAATATCAACGATGGCTAATCGCTCATCACCGTGTGCGGCTTGTGATATTTATAAAATGTAAGATAATGATAGAGAGCGCGGGAGAGAAAAGGTTGTTTGATTTTAATCGAATTAAAGGGGATGGAAGGTATGAAGCTATCTGAGAATTTAAGAAATATATTATTAGAATGAAGAATGTATATAATAATTGTATTTATATGAAATATTTTAATGATAAATATAGGCAATACAGTTTTTTAAGGGCCCTGTATAGAGGCTTATAAGCTTAAAATTTGAAAATCGGTCTCCACTTCAGTTTACTACGATGATTTACCCTTTTTCCATTTGCCTTTTTCTCGCAAATGTTTTACGAAACGGTGTAAGTCGTAACTCAAAATATATTCCTTGCCTTCACTTCAAATTCAGACAGAGCATGGTTTATAGCATTTTCTGTCGTATGGCTGGACGATTCATCCTTATGTTTATATTATGTTTATGTTTGATAATTTGTTAATACCAAATTATCAAAGTTTGTATTTATTCAAAAATCAAATTTCTTATTCTACAGCTTGGCATTGCGATAATTTGCAAAATTTTAAATAAGTATACGGTTATCCAAAAGTTTTATTATTATACTGAAAGTAAATTTTTTGACTGTTTATTTCACATGCGCCTAGTTGTTATAAGCACCTATACGTATAAGCCATGCAGCAATGACGACACTTCCTTTAAATAATAATAACGTCACAGTTTATCAGTATTTTTCAATTTAAAATTCAAACTTTAAATTCATAAAGACAAATATTTAAAGACAAATAAAATAAAAATTAATAAAGACAAATTCATAAAGACAAAGTCTTACTATGTATCAATTGTTTGTAAAATTCTGACTTTGTCATCCCGGTATTCCCATCCAAAAAAATATAGAAAATCGTCCTTTTTTTGGGCCCCAAGCCTATTAACTTGTTTTCCAGACCGTTAACTTTTCTGGAAGAAAAACATCAATAATATTCGTAGACTTGAAAAATGCGCATACAGTTCGTATATTTTTCAAGGCACATATGATTTATTATTCACACGTGTACGCCCCATGCATGCAAAACGGGGTACAAAATTCTTGGAAAATTGTGCACCCTACTGCGTGTGAGATAGCTCGAGGGGTGACCACACAAGTTCCCTATAACCGGTATTTTTCGTAATTTCCCCACCTGCGATACTGAAGCGTATGTTTTTTTGTCTTTCCGCCTCTCCCCCACTTCGACAGGAAACAAGCACTGTTCTCATATATACAATTCTTATATACACGTGTCTCGTGCAGCCCTTAGTATCACGAAATACTGCAAAACTAATCGTAAATGTGGGCAACTAATATTTATTTATTTGAAAATTAATAAACGATTTGTTGAAAATTGCTGAAAATCTGTTTTATGGAATATTCGTTACGTAAGAAAGACAGAAAAAAACACCATGCTCTTGCATACGAAAAATTATGGTAACAGAGTATTTTCGTTGTTCCATTGAAAAATGCAGAAAAATCCGGTCCTTTTTATTGTCTAGAGAAATAAAACCTTATAAATTGATTTTATTTGATTGAAAATACATTTTTAATAGTCATATACCAATTTTTCTATAATAAAAATACATGGCCTTGCGAAAATCATTCTTTTACGATAGAGATTTTTTATTTAATTATAAAATGAAATAAAAACAGTACTGTTTCTTGTACAGAGCAATGAAACCTTTTAAATTCATTTTATTTATAGGAAATTAATTTTCTTCTCTTCTTCCAGACATTTTTCTGTCTATTAAATTTGTTTTATTTCCATAATAAAAATACATCGCTATTCGAAAAATCATTACTCTACGATGAGAGATTTTTTATTTCGTTATAAAATAAAAAAATACAGAACTTTCTATAGTACACTGAAATAAAGCCTTTTTAAATTAATTTTAGTCCATTAGAAATTAATTTTTTGATATTCCTCCAACCTTTTTTTATTCAAAAAAATATACGGGCTTTGATCAATCTTTATTCTACGATAAGGGATTTTCTCGAAGGGCTGCTCGTTGTTTGAAGTTGAATTAATGCGATCGAAGGGTAAAGAAACGTCTCTCGACACTCCGGGTCTCCTCGTACATTCGCACAGACCGTTCGACAGGCTTTGAATAAGTAAACGTCGCGTCCGGAACTTGGCAATTGGAGAGACACGTTACAAGGCCCGTTCGTGTACTCGCGCGCTACCGCAGCTCCCCCTGCAACAACGAAAGACCGTCTCAAGTGTGCTGGCGCCGCACGCACCGCCCGCTCAACCCCGACGTCACAACAGACAGGAATAAATCGAGAATAATCGCTCGTGCGTCCGCGCCAGTTGCACGAACCCCTATGTAGGGATGAAAAAGTCTTCGTCGAACGTGTACTATAGACGAGGATGAATATTGAAAAAAAAAATGTTTCCTTCGAGCCGGATTTGAACCAGCGACCTATGGATTTCTATCGTCTCGGAGCCAACTACAGTCCACCGCTCTACCAACTGAGCTATCGAAGGGTTGATGATATAAGAGAAAAAAAACGGACTTGAACGAACTTCGTTCGACAAAGAACTATCACACTTGGATATTACGACTTAAAAAAATTATGAATTGAATTATTTGCATTTTACTATTGTAAATTTTCTACTATATGAATTTTTTAAAATAAATTATAAAAAATCATGTGTGTGTGTGTGTGTAAGCATAATATCTTTTTATGTTGCATTTGGAATATTAATGTTTTTTTTTCGTCGCAATTTCGTCGCAATTTCGTAGCGCAACTCAAAAGAATCATAAATTCTCTTTTTTTATGTAATATAAGATGTTTTTACTTTTATAAAATTTGCCGTGAATTTGTGTCCGTTATTATTAATTACATTTTTTTCGTGTTTAAAATTGTCTTCATTTATGTCCGAATCGAATAAATAAAATAACAATCAACAGATCGTATATTTTTATAAATGTATAGGAATGTTTTTTTCATTAATAAGCGATGAATCGTACATACATTTGAATTAAGTTCACAATGGAGTGGAAAGGTCGAGTTCAACGATGATTATTTTCGTTACCGAGCCAGCATGAGCATGGGGCCCAAAAAGCAGATTGATTTTCAACATTTTTTTCTTACGAGAATGTTGGGATGACGAGGTCGGGATTTTGCGCATAATTTATCCATGGTCTTGGCAAGATCGAGGTTTTTTTATTCATCGATATTGTCAAACAATGTAGTTATTATTATTTAAAGAAACGGGCGCGGTTGCTGGATGGCAAATCGGTTTAGGCGCTTCTGACAAGTCAAATGGAAAATAAAAAATATACGTTTAGCATAATAATCAAACTTTGGTATGACTCGTGTCTTTTTCGAAATTTTGAAAATCACGAAAAAGCCAAGCTGTAGAAAAAATGTTTGATACTCAACAATAAAACTGCTTCAATTATTTATTATTAACAAAAGGACAAACATATAAAAAAATGATTCGGTCATACGGGGATTTTTTACGAAATGTTATAAAGGGTGCTTTGTCCGAATGGAAAGTGAATCGGACTCCTAGATTTTGATACACGATTTTAACCGTTGTGTAAATCATAGTTTCGAGATAACCTCAAAAGAAAAAAGGATCTCTCATAGGGCAGTGGCCATCTCGACCCTTCACAAAACTCGTCATAACTCGGTCAATCTTTGGAATTTTTCAACATTTTTGTTGCAAACGAAAGTTTACGACTTGAGGCTATAAAGCTACGTATTAAAAAAATGGTAAATATTCGTAAGTAGGGCTCCTGCTGGTATCAGGTTAATTTTCTTCAAGGGTTTAAACAAACCCAAACAAAAGAAAACAAGCCTAAACAAAACTAAACAAAGTAAACAAAAAATTTGCCTGATACGAGCAGGAGTCCCGCTTCCGAATATTTACCAAAAAAATCGTTTTTCCGAAAGTGCAAGCTCATGCAGAGCCCTTGATTGGAAAGTGGAAGAGAACAAAATGAGAATCTCTGTGCTTTGAATTGTGTCACAAAGTGGGACGTTGTCCTGGCATTTGCAGCTCGAGGATGACAGAGAGCCGTCTGATGAGTCATATATATATATATATATATCACCGGGAATTCATCCCCGTGTGCTTGATAAGCCGGATCCGCGATCCACCGGTCGCGAGGAATTCTCGTTATCGAGAAGCTAACCGCATTACTCGCTCCTCCATTGCTATTTAATTATGCAGTTTCGATAACCGACCTATATATTTAATACTTACTGTAAAAATATTTCCACTGTGAGCGATGGATTTGCATTCATTATTGACCACATGTGACCACTTAATTTTTGTTGCAAATTCGATCTACAATGATCCCGAATTTCGTTTTTTCTTTTTTTCACATTAATCAAGGAAGATTGAAATATTTCCTGCGACGAAGAACCTCAATCAGAATAAGTTTCTTTTTACATTAGAAACAATATTTATCTTATTGTAAATATTCCACATTTTAAAACAACATTATCGATATTTAAAAATAATATTACTGGCATAAAAGAACATAAAAATATAATTTAAATGGTATATTTTGCAATAACATTAAGGGCGGACACCACTGTGGTGGGCGGAAAAACGGTCGTTTTCTCCGATTTTTTTTTTGGTCTACTAGATTATTCATTTGGGATTTGGAAACAAAGTATGTTACTGAGCATACAATGGACTTATTTCGTGTACATTTTTATTTTTAAAAAAGTAAAAATTTAGAACGTTACTGAGATATATGTCTACAACTTTTTAAAAATTTAATGTGTATAAAAATAATTAATTTCATTTATCTCTATAAACTTAATGTAAGAATTGAAAAATGTAATAAGAAATTTAACGACATTATTGAGCCTCTCGATAAAAAATGTGGTCCAACGGCCGAAGCGATAACTTAATAATAGTTGGCCTGAAAAATTAAGATAAAAAAGTTTTATAATCTATATAAATGTAGTTCTTGCAAGACCCAGCCGTTTTTCGAAAAAAATCACAAAATGGCGGGTGTCCAAAGAAGTGTAATTTTGGCGAAACTTATACTTGGGGACTTGAAAAATACTAAATTTCAAACAAAAAAAATCGGCTGTGTATAACGATAACTACTGCAATTACGGAAATATTGGTTATAAAAATTGAAAATCGGACATAACAGTTGAGTTATGACTCCAGCCAGGTCGCGAAAAATTGTTTCGAGAAAAACGCAATTAATAGTTTTAGCATACGTAAATCGTTGCGCTACCTGCTCTCACTAGATCGCCTGTAATTTGGCCAATTTTCAATATTCTAGCATGAAATTTTTGTCACGTATGCTTGAATATGTATACTTTGAGAAAACGCAAAAAAACGATCGTTTTGGTCCGCCAGAGTGGTGCCCCGCCTTAATATCATATTTTTACTATATGCAACGTTAATAGTATATTTCACAATAACATTATTGACATTATAAAATAATACCATTAAGATGGGATAACATAAATATCTAATAAATATGGTACATTTTTAAACAACATTAATGTCATCTTATAAGTGGAGAAAATGGAGAAAGAACGAGCATTATTGATATCGATTTTTTTTCAATTACGGAACGCATCGTATTTCCGTATGGGATTCGTAAAAATGAATGATAAATAAATGTTCCTACCTGAGAGCCTGAATGGGGTAATGAACTCGAGGTGAATTGTAATTCTGTTATAGCACACACACACACATACACACATATATATAGAAATATTCTACCCCGACCCACTGCGTATTGCACATACACGAAATGCCCATGGATTGTATAGACTATTGATCTGCATCCCCCTCACACTGAAGCCTGAAATTTCCGAGTTCGAATGCTCTCGATAATCGCATTTTTTAGAAATTCTTATTTTCGAAGTCGAGCACCAGTACGTTTATTTTCTTCTTTCAATTCCCAATTATAAAACGGTCAGAATTTATTACTATAAAAATAATGAGAAAACATTTCATACATGCTTGTTATTTTATCTTCTACTCGCTAAACCATTTTACTCGGTAACGAGGAAACATTTTTCTCATTATAACCTTTGGTCTTGTAAGTCTTTTTTCGGCTTGCTACAATCGTTAGAATTACTTATAGATACCTACTTCTTTGTGACGCGAATTTTTATTGCCTCGGATGAGCGTTTCAGACCGTCTTTGCTTTAATCACTCCAATTTATAACTATTAGTGACTTTCAACAGGATAATAAAAAAATAATGAATGGCTTCTATTTCTTTGAGACAAGAAACTAATAAAATAGTGTGGCGGTTTCGAAGGTCGAAAAAGGCTTTTAATAAATGCTCTCTAAAAATTATCTTTTTCGGGTAAGGTCTTGTATATCTACCTATATATATATATAGGTAGATATACAAGATCGATATATAAGATCCATATATATATGGTTACTGTTTTATTAAGGCAAAAAAAGACAGTTATGTAAACAGTCTCGAATGTCGAGGAAGGCATTGATACCAAAAAATTAATTACTTTTTTGGATCAAGTCTTTTTTCGACCTTATCCTATATCTAGTCCGAAGAAGATAATTAAGTTTTTTGAGCCTTTTCAGCACGCAAAACCATTAACATAATTTACCTATTTCAATCTAAATAAAGTAGTTACCACATATAAAACAGGTAAAAGAGCAAGTTCGGAAAAAGTTTTGATAAAAAAATTATGATAACTATGCAATATATACAAGTCTCATAAAAAGTATGTATATAGTTATCTATTATTTGTTTCTACACCTTGTATAGCTGTATATCCCAATTTCTATCAATTAGCCAAACAAACCCAAACAAACCCAAAAAAACAAAATGATTATTTCTTTTCCATTTTCAAATTGAAGAATTCCTAATTTTCCAGGTGAAGTTCCATCAATTCCTCCAGATCCGTAAATGTATAAAATTGAACGCCTGTAATGATCGTTGTATTGACTAGAATTAAGGATGTTGAGTCCCAAATCGCAAATGATGATGAAATTCTGAAAATTTGGTACGTTTTTGTACGAAGTATTTCAGAGGTCGTGTAAAAATGTCACGCCAATTAGGAAGCTCGTTATTGAACAATTAACATTCACAAATTAAATGTTGTTTTATGGAAACAGATGTAACTTTGCAATAAGTTTTTTTTTTGACCTCTCAATTTTATAATATCTACAATATACTGAAAGCAACGGAAACAAAACGAAGTTTATCGATAAATTTTTTTTTATTTCTTTTAAAAATTCTTCTTAACAAAATGTTAATTTTTTAATAACGAGCTTCCTAATCGTCGTGAAATTTTAACACGACCTCTTAAATACTTCATACAAAAACATACCAAATTTTCCGAATTTTCTTATCATTTTTTATTTCAACCCTTAAGGAGGTTGAAGTAATGATGATAGAATTCGGAAAATTTGGTATGTTTTTACATGAAGTATTCAGGAGGTCGTGTAAAAATTTCATGACGATTAAGAAGGTATTTATTGAAGAATTAACATTGACATGTTTCATAGGGACTCAACATCCTTAAGGGAGCTTTCCAGTGTGAAATTTTCAAAAAATCGATTTTTTTTTTTTTTGCTTTATCGAATAGTATACACTCTTCCGAATATTCCCTGAAATTTTCATGCCGAAATTCAGATTATTTCGATTACTGTACAGCATTTCTTGGAAGAAGGCAACGGAGCGCTACAGCTACAGCGAAACTTTGAACGCGTTTTTCTCGAAACAGCATTTTTCGAAACGGTGTCCAACTTGGAGGGCAGAGTTTTAAAGCTATCGAGTTGAATTTTTTACACAATATTCTTAACGTCATTGTTTATCGTGCTATGGAAGCTTTTTTTTTTTTTTGACATCTTCCTATTTTTTTGTAAAAGAAACTGCCAAAAAAAATGCTAAAATCGATACTTTTTGTTCAAACCGGCGCCATTTTTGCAAAAAAAAAAAAAAAAGCCTCCATAGCACGAAAGCCAATTATATACCGATCAATAATCTTTTTGTGTTTTTTGTTTCAGATCAAAATTGTGACCCCCAACGTGGACACCACATCCAAGTGCATTTTCTGCAACAATTGTTTCATCATTTTTATAGATACTAATTAATAAATAAATCGATCTTTAAAAAATTGTTTTGTATTCTTCAATACCCAATTAATATACAAAAAAAAACCAGACCGATTAGATTATTTTTTCTTTAAAAAAAAAAATCGCGAAAAACAGCGATTTTTCGGGCTGTCACACTGGAAAGCTTCCTTAAAATAAGCCATTCGACTGTACGAGACTGTTTCTATTTGGATCCAAACTAGATATACGGTTTGCCGCATCTCGTTTCTCTCAAATGGAAATAATTCAGCGTCGTTTCTCGCTCTCCCTCTTCCTCTTTCCCTCTCGTCCGGTGCCGCGTCATTCCCGCTCCATTGATACGTGTAAGCCGTGTACACGGGAGTCATACGTACAATAGACGCGACAGCGTAGGATTATTCGGTGAGAAGTGACGCGACGACGATGGCCACCGAACGATAGAGTGCCGTGCGCGGGCATTTCAATAAAGGGAAAGACCAAGCGACGCTGTGACTGACCGTTCCAACGCTGGACCGCGGACACAGTATCCATTGGAAATGGCCACGCGCGTCTCGCTGTATACCTGTGCCACGTCTCCTCTCATCTCGTCTCATACCCACGTTGCTTTTTCATTACATTATTCGTGCGAAGTTGCCTCGACGTCGGAGTGTACGGTTTTCAGGCTGTTCCTCGTCGCATTATCCACGACAGTCGTTCAACTCGACACGTACGTTTCCAATGATGGACCAAAAGTTGTGCACTTCTGCTGAAACGTCGATGAGTCGGAGATCGACCGAACGATAGTTTTCGCAAATTTTCTCAGCTATTTTTTCACCCGACGCAGCAATTTGAGTGTAAAAACGCGTGTTTGACCTGGAGATTTTTTCTTCAAAATAACGAAAATAAGGCAAGGAGACAATGGCATTGGCGAGCTGTCCAGGTGACCCGTGGATTTGGTTAGGAAGGCCTTGCGCTTCGAACGATTCTTTCGACGTGCGAGCGAAGGTTCGCTGGATGGATTAAGGGCTCGGCGGTTGATCAATTGGATCAGCTGTATACGACGTGCTGACACTATGGACGAAAGGTTACGATTGATGTTGAAAGGAAGATTCTACAGAGATATGGACGTGTATACACAATTTGTTCTCATTTGGCATCTTTCACTACAATGCACACAGAAAAGCTTCATTGCCAAGCAAAGATAAAGTGAATCCAAACCCACGGAAAGCCAATGCCAGAGAACAGAGAAAAAAGCACATAGGACGTGAATGAATCCAACCCGTCATGGTAGTCCTAATGAATCCAACCCGTCATGGTAGTCCCAATGAACCCAACCAAACTGAAGATGATGGATAAGACACATTCGTCGTTTGGCCTGGGAGAATGTTCAACCATGTCCATGAATCCTTTGCTCCCAAAAAGCCATCTTAACAATGTCCAAACATTGTTGTCCAACGTCATCGTTTGGCAACAAGAACCACAATCTATTTCCACCTACTCTTGGCTTCTTGCCATTCCTATGTTTAACAATGGTATGCTCTTATCAAGGTGCACAAGCTTGAACTTTCGAAAATACGGTTTTTTTATTCCATTTTTATAGCCTGAGGTATTGCCGATTAAAAAAGTACTTCGAAAAAGAACTGCTATTCAAGTTTGATAAGCGTTATGCAGAAAGTGAGCAGGGTGCGTCCTTATTCGTAAAATCGAATAAGGACGAGCCCCGCGAACTAGTTCAATTGTAGTCCAACTGTTCAAGGGAAGCGTAGGTCCGCTGTGTCGAAAGAAACACTGGGTTGGCCTGGTGGTTCCCTTTTACAAATACGCAATCTTCTCGTCCATCACACTATCGCGCGATGTTGTCCAGGAGACACACCTTAAGGGCCTCCGATCTTCTCGCGTGCTGCTCGACATGAGCTTCACGAAAATAAGATATATACTGACATATACGTGTATACCTATGTGTTCACTCTGCCGCATAAACGTATTGGACATCAGAACCAAAACGCTGAACCGAAAACCAATCCATTATGTTCCGGATGATGGAAGGGGTGGCGCGATCATCCGGTCTCCGTTCCACTCTCATCCGCCACATCGCACAACCTCCCCGAAGTGATCCTAATCGAGATGGAATCGTGCGTTTCCATTGTGACAACCGAATCCAATTTTGCCATTCTTTCGCCCATTACTCCAACCGTTGAATATCTTCTTCGAACGTAATTGTCCGTTTGCTGGGTCAGTCGTTGCTTTCGCACATGCCTCAGATATACGCTAGGTATGCGGTGGAAGGGAGGCAAGGGTCATTTGTGATTCATGAGGCTCAAAAGCAACGGGCCACGTGACTCGTTACCGTGAATGGATCAATAGCCACCGATGCTTCCGAGGCAATCCATTAAAAAGCCTCTTCCTCGTAGGCGAATGGGCTGGGCTTGCTTTCGTCTTGAAAAACACATTTCGGGTAGTTTTCTGCCATTGACAGGTCAACGTTTGAATTGGGGGAGTTAATGTATTAGGGTAGCGACAATCGAGGTTCGAGGGTGAATATGGCCAAGGATGACATATCATAGGCAGTCAAGAATAGCATTGTTTGGTAAGTTGGTAGTTGTTGCTAGTTTCGGACTAGTAGCATGTCAAGCCGGCAATATAAAGAGCCTTTTGGTACCCTGCTGATTGTAGCTAGCTTCAGACTAGTAGCATGGAAGATCAACACACTGGTGGTCGAAAGTTACTGGAAAGCTGCTGCTTTTGATGCCCATGCTGTCTCAACATTTCGTGGACAGTAAAGAACAGCAACCTTTTGGTAACTTGCTCGCGTTTGCTAGTTTCAAACTAGTAGCATGTAGTACCGATGGTAGGAAGTTACTGGGAAGTTGTTACTTTTGATGTCCATAGTGGCCTAAACGTGACAGTCCATGGACAGTAAAGAACAGCAGCATTTTGGTAACCTGCTGGTCGTTGCTACCTTCAGACTAGTAGCGTGTTAGATCAGCACACTGGTCGTAGGAAGTTACTGGCAACTTATTTCTTTTTGATGTCAATAAAATGCTAGTCCGTTTGACTGTTTCAGTGATAAGTTCTGGGACACGTTGCTAATTCCTGGGTGATCTGACAGGCCACAAAAATCTTCTGGAAATTCGGCTTTTTTTACTCACTGAACTCCAACGCTTTAGGGATGACCTAAAAGTCCACGTCAACATATCGGAAATGCAAGTTCTTGAAAGACCAATGATTGAATTCATACCGCGGACTGTCAACCACCTGTATTGATCGAAGGTCGTGGAACTGTGAGCCTTTCACCGATCATCTCAACGTGTTTGCCTACTCTCTCACAGTTTGGTGCAAATATTAAAGAACTTTCGTGGACAAAAGTGACACTTTTTCGAGGTGTTGGTCGATTCGCGTTCGCAAATCTTTACCGTACCGCGATTTCACATCGCAGTGAAGTTCGGGAAAGATATTTCTGGTGGACCTCGGTAATTTTAGAGCGAGTTCGGAGCGTCGTCTCGCAATGGCCACTGGGCTGTCTCGTTTTGTTCGTTGACAACGGCAACGATGAACGCTGTTCGAGCTAGCAACGTAATATTGCAACACGAGCACTGAGTGATTCTGTCATATGAAAATAAAGTGAAAAATTGAACGAAAAAAAGAGATACATTTTCCTCCATCGTTCAGACGAAATAAAACGCGATCTCGCGCAGTGAAGCAACCCAAGGTGGGTTTTGACCATTTTTCTCAAAAACGGCTGGACCGAATGACTCGAAATTTTCACAGTCGACGTTTCGTTCCCGTACGAAGGGCCGCCGACTCCAGGATATTCGATATTTGGCGGAAAAAAAATGTCAGATCTACTCATCGGGCGAACATTTATCCCAAAAAGGTTAAAAACGATGTTTAGGCTGAGCCAATCGCGAATTGAAGGGTCAGTCAAACTCGCCACGTTAACAACACGCATTTTGATACCCAGGTCGTTGCGTTTATCGATAAAATCGCTGAGAAAAATTGTAAAAAAAACTACCGCAATTCTGACATTCGTTTGTAATTGTGGAAAAAACTCTTGCGTTACTTCGGCAGCGAAGAAGGCCTTCCGACGTAATGGGACTGGTGATAATGACGGAAGTGAACTTTACGAAGCGAAGACGCACATGTGCTCTCTGCAATGACATAATATGCGAGTTATGGACGTGGGTGACGTATAGTGCGCTCACCCGATATCTCTTCCGGCGTTTTTCCCTCGGGGTTGAGCGGCCCGTGAGTTTTCTGAAGCTTCAGGTAGCATTAGATTTTAGCCTGGACAAACGAGCCCGATGGGTCGAGGCGACCGAAGGGCTTCGGTCAAAGGACTGAATATCTCCACCCACTAGATCATCATAATCCTCAGGTAAAGAGGATTAGATTGTTTATGACGGGCCGACTGGCGACGAGGGAAAAGAAAAGGCCAGGAGACAAAGGGCGACGAAGAGAGAGAGGGGGAGGCAGGGAGAAAGGATTTAGGGTGAACTGGCACGCGCTAGTGCTCCGTCGGTATTTATCGACACAACGCTGCCTACTGCTACCTACAATATACACTCTGGTGAATAAGCGACACGAAATCTGAATTTCGCAGTTATTCCTGCCGGAATGCAATGCATGGTGGCCAGGGGTTAAGGGAGCTTTCCAGTGTGAAATTTTCAAAAAATCGATTTTTTTTTTTTTGCTTTATCGAATAGTATACACTCTTCCGAATATTCCCTGAAATTTTCATGCCGAAATTCAGATTATTTCGGTTACTGTACAGCATTTTTGGAAGAAGGCAACGGAGCGCTACAGCTACAGCGAAACTTTGAACGCGTTTTTCTCGAAACAGCATTTTTCAAAACGGTGTCCAACTTGGAGGGCAGAGTTTTAAAGCTATCGAGTTGAATTTTTTACACAATATTCTTAACGTCATTGTTTATCGTGCTATGGAAGCTTTTTTTTTTTTTGACATCTTCCTATTTTTTTGTAAAAAAAACTGCCAAAAAAAATGCTAAAATCGATACTTTTTGTTCAAACCGGCGCCATTTTTGCAAAAAAAAAAAAAGCCTCCATAGCACGAAAGCCAATTATATACCGATCAATAATCTTTTTGTGTTTTTTGTTTCAGATCAAAATTGTGACCCCCAACGTGGACACCACATTCAAGTGCATTTTCTGCAACAATTGTTTCATCATTTTTATAGATATTAATTAATAAATAAATCGATCTTTAAAAAATTGTTTTGTATTCTTCAATACCCAATTAATATACAAAAAAAAACCAGACCGATTAGATTATTTTTTCTTTAAAAAAAAAAAATCGCGAAAAACAGCGATTTTTCGGGCTGTCACACTGGAAAGCTTCCTTAAGGATGTTGAGTCCCTATGAAACATGTTAATGTTAATTGTTCAATAAATAGCTTCTCAATCGTCATGAAATTTTTACACGACCTCCTGAATACTTCATGTAAAAACATACCAAATTTTCCGAATTCTATCATCATTACTTCAACCTCCTTAAGGGTTGAAATAAAAAATGATAAGAAAATTCGGAAAATTTGGTATGTTTTTGTATGAAGTATTTAAGAGGTCGTGTTAACATTTCACGACGATTAGGAAGCTCGTTATTAAAAAATTAACATTTTGTTAAGAACAATTTTTAAAAGAAATAAAAAAAAATTTATCAATAAACTTCGTTTTGTTTTCGTTGCTTTCAGTATATTGTAGATATTATAAAATTGAGAGGTCAAAAAAAAAAACTTATTGCAAAGTTACATCAGTTTCCATAAAACAACATTTAATTTGTGAATGTTAATTGTTCAATAACGAGCTTCCTAATTGCCGTGAAATTTTTACACGACCTCTGAAATACTTCATACAAAAACATACCAAATTTTCAGAATTTTATCATCATTTGCGATCTAGGACTCAACATCCTTAAGAGTCCAAATCTCACTGGGAAAGGGGTAGAAAAAGCGTGCGCGAAAATGTGAAAAATTTCACCACGAGGGTCGCTCCGATACCAGGGGACCGATCTTACCAGAATGAAATTTATTAACTGAAAACTTAAAACTTAATAATGTAGTCTAAGCGATTGAATAAAACATTGTCAAGTCTAAAATTAACTCTTAGGCTTAAGAATTTGATTGAAAACATCACATGGGATGTTTGTAATGGACCAGCTGATCGATTGAAAGCTTAAAACTTGATGATTCAATAAAAATAATTTTATCGAAAACTTAAAACGTGATAATTCAATAAAAAATATTTAATTAAAAACTCGTTTTAATAATTATTTAATTAAAAACTTACTATGTAATAGCCAGGCCACGGATTGAAGTTGACCGCGACACGAGGATGAACCCGAAGAAACTAAAAATTCAATAGAAGCGTTGAAAGGATTGATTCGTCTGGACAAATAATCCTAAAAACACTTTTCGTAACATGATTGCTGTAACACTGCAAACAGGAGGACGAAAATCATAAGTATTTGAAAGAAGAAAGAAAATCATTCACAAATTTCACGATTAGCATTGAGATTGGTACTTTGCTTCAATTATAAATTATTTCCTATTATACATATGTTGATAATGAGAGACACTACAAAAGTATCGGAAATTTACAGTGTACATACACGGTTTGAAGTTTCCAATTTATAACTCGTATAAGTTATATTTATACTTATATACTTATATACTTATAAATGATATAAGATATAATATTTGTCTCTTTAAAAATAAAGATATAACGAAACCAATGTAGAATAATTTATGTAAATTACAAGGGAGGCGAATTTATGTAAACACCCTTAAAAAGGGTATCCAAGGAATAAAACTGCATTATATTGCACGCTTCCCATTAGTATCGAAAGCAAAGGTTATGTTCCTGCCAAAATAACATATTATGAATAGCATACGATAGTCCAACCATAGTCGAGAAAATAAAAAGACGACATTGATCCGAGGAAAGGATCAATTTACATGCGCAACTTACAATTGCATACATCGAACGACTCCCATCGCCACGGAACGATCGTCTCTGCAAAATATATCAAGGGTACATGCACGACGCTCCTCGACGATCCGGCCCCAACGTTTATTCAATTAATCAATTTGCGCTGATCGCGCAGCGTGCGTGTAAATTAATTTTCATCTCGCATGGACTATAAGCTAATTAACTACGCGCCTCTCGTTTCATCAATGGAGCACACTAGATTGTACAGAGAAAAGATGGAGAGAGAGAGAGAGATCATCGCATGTATATGTGTGTGGCCAGCACGCATAGAAATTGTGCGCCTGTTTGCGCCACGTGCTGCTTACGGCCTTCGCATTTCCTCTCATTCGGTGTACTCGTGTGTGTCGTTCTCGCGCCCGATCAAGTTCGAGGCTGAACTACGTTGCGTGCAACGCAAATCGCGAGCTTCGGAACTTTCTGTCGCAGTTTTTTTTCGAATGGAAACCTATCTTTTTGTAGCAGCATCCCGAGTCGAAATTTAGACCCTCCTTTAAACCTCCTTTCGATCCCAATTTGTCATTCAATGGAGGTTCAAGAGGTTCAAATGGAAATCTCAAAAACATGTATATCAGAACCTACTGAACCTCCAAAAGTGGCAGAAATTGGACTTTTTCACTCAAAGGAGGTTTAGTAGGTTCATCTGAACCTCCTTTAAACCCTAGTGAGCCTGATTTAATGCTTACGCAAACCTACAGACCCTCTTTTAAACCTCCCTTCGCCCTACTAATTCTCCTTTGACTCCTTTCACCGCCCGAGTCGAAATTTAGACCCTCCTTTGAATGCTCGAGAACCTATTTGGTTTGTAACGCACAGACCGCCGCCCTCCTTTGACTCCCCTTGAACCTATATGGAGAAATTTGCACCGTAGACCAAAACGAGGTTGTGTAGGTTCACGCAAGCCGAGCCCATAGGCCTAAAGGAGGCTCAGGAGGTTGAATAGAAGGTTCAGTAGGGCTAAAGGAGGGTCGCCAACGGTGCAAATTTCTCCATATAGGTTTAAGGGGAGTCAAAGGAGGGCGGCGGTCTGTGCGTTACAAAGGAAATAGGTTCTCGAGCATTCAATGGAGGTTCTAAATTTCGACTCGGGATGTCATTCTACGTGAAAAAAAACGTATTTCATATGCCCGCAACTTGGACAAAAATTACCTGTTTTTTTACTCAGAATAAGATGCCTGTAAAAATATGGGTGTCCATTTTTGAATAATTGACCTGTAAGTCATCTTGAAAACGTCCACTGATTAAAAAGTTATCTTGCCATTCCTCGTTTGAATTTACTCGATACGTGTCTCGGGATTTTTCGACTTAGCTGTTCTTGAGTTGTTTGGATATCTTAAGATAAATGTGTGTGTGTGTGTGTGTGTGTGTGTGTGTGTGTGTGTGTGTGTGTGTGTGTGTGTGTGTGTGTGTGTGTGTGTTTAGCGAACCAATACCATTGATGTATTCATGAACGAAAAATACTATACTTAACCGTGTAGTTAAATATGAATGAATGCAACAGTAGTGACTATTCAAGATACTGATGAATAAATAAATTTTACTCTGTAGCATCCTGGAAAACATCAAAATTACATTAAATTATTTTCATAGTACTTTTCATGTAATTTTTTAATTTAAACGCTTCCATTCCAAGTTTCCAATTTACGAATTAAATTTTCAATTTCGATTTGCAATTTCCAATTGCAATTCGCAATTTGAATTTGCAGTTTCAATTTGCAATTTTAATTTTCAAATTCATTTTTCATCGATCAATTTTGATTGATATTGATACGAATGTCGATTGCAATTTTTAATTTTCATTCGAATATATTCATATTACATATATATAGTTTCATATTACTCATTTATTTATTTCCGGTTGCGTTTACCAGCGGAAACTGTGTAAAATCGCTCGCCTGCTAGGTAGACGGCTCAACAAGCTAGTGCTCGACTGAGCGTTCACCCATCCGATTATTGATCCGGGCCAACGTTGCTTGACACAGAGGATCGCCTTAAAGGTCGTCTGATTTTTCAGGGCTAATTGTATTTGTAAATGCTTTGAATGCGGGATATAATTCAGACCTGACGCAAAACTTCCCTTTGCATAATCCAAGTTGTCGATGTGAAGACTCCTCTTAAGGGTGTTGAGTCCCAAATCGCAAATGATGATACAATTCTGAAAATTTGGTATGTTTTTGTATGAAGTATTTCAGAGGTTGTGTAAAAATTTCACAACAATTAGGAAGCTCGTTATTGAACGATTAACATTCACAAATTAAATGTTGTTTTATGGAAACTGATGTAACTTTGCAATAAGTTTTTTTTTTTGACCTCTCAATTTTATAATATCTACAATATACTGAAAGCAACGGAAACAAAACAAAGTTTATTGATAAATTTTTTTTTATTTCTTTTAAAAATTGTTCTTAACAAAATGTTAATTTTTTAATAACGAGCTTCCTAATCGTCGTGAAATTTTAACACGACCTCTTAAATACTTCATACAAAAACATACCAAATTTTCAGAATTTTCTTATCATTTTTTATTTCAACCCTTAAGGAGGTTGAAGTAATGATGATAGAATTCGGAAAATTTTGTATGTTTTACATGAAGTATTCAGGGGGTCGTGTAAAAATTTCATGACGATTAAGAAGCTATTTATTGAACAATTAACATTAACATGTTTCATAGGGACTCAACATCCTTAATTATTCCATATGCTGCATCTTCGAATGGCGTTGCGCGGAGCTCTAATTAAAAGTGCGAAGCAGTCGTGCGAACCGTCACTTTAATATTATTCCGTGTATAAGTAGCGCTTGTGTCGCGGAAGTCAAGCTGAAGAAAATCTGTAATTTATGACAGCGCGGGATTTATGCATCTCATAAATTTGCGTACACGTGATCGTGAAGAGATTCGAGGACGCTTGACAGAGCGCACATAGTTTGAGATATTGTAAGCACGTATGATGGAAATTAGTACCGGAAGCGAGATACTCAAATAAATATGTTTTTCTATCAACCGGCCTGCATAAGTTTGTGGCACAAATACAGGTCGATTTTCAATATTTTTTTCCGACGAGAGTATTGGAATAACGTGGTCGAAATTTTACACACAATTGAAACATGGCCTTGACAAGTGTGAGTATTTTTTAACCCTTTCTTGACTTACTCGATCATTTTCATCCGGGCGAATTTGAGATAAAGTTCGCACTTTCCCAAAATTGAAAGTTTTCAATAATTTTTTACAACAATTCAATTTTATACTTTCCGAGTTTCAATCATGCAGACATGTTGAGAAATATTCAAAGTGTATCCCGAATTTTTTTCAATAAAAACCGACCTAAGGTTAAGGGCAGGTGGACAAAATACTATCCGGGTCAATTTGACTCAGTGTGTCAAACTCGTGGCCAAATGTAAGTGTGTCAGGAAAGGGTTAATTGAAAAATATTGATAAGCAATGAAGTTATTATTCTTCAAAGAACGTTCCGCCGTGCTGCATGGCTAATCGGTATGTATGCGCTTTAGGCAACTAGGCTCCTACAAAATTAAAAAACTTGAATGAAACTTTTACGAAATTCAGAAAACTAGCTGTAGAGAATAAGTTATATTTTTCCCCAAAATTAATCATTTTTTATTAACAAATGGATCCATCCAATAATTATCCGGCATAACATAGAAAATATTATAAACTATGTTCTGTCTTAATTTAAAGTGAATCGGAAGACTTTGAGATAATACTTGCACCGTTTCCTAACACATAATTTCGAGAAAAAGGGAAAAGAAAAAACCCCTTCACAAAAATCCCCCTGACTCGGTGAATTTTTGGAATATTTACCAAATATTTGTTACAAATTGAAGTTAATACCCTAGGCTACAAAACGACGCAGTAAAAAGTTCGTATTTTCGGAATGTTACGTTTAGGCAAACTTCTTGATTCAGACGAACAAGTACTCTGTGTGTATCAGGAGTTAAGAGGCTATTCTAGTGTGACGGCTAAAAAAATAAGCTATTTTTCTGATTTTTTTTAACCTTTGGCATGTGTCGGTTCAAACTTTTTTTCGATTAACGGTTCACTCTTCTAGAATAAAAAACAATTTTTTTTCTTGTCTATGAATGTATACTTACTTAACAATTTATGATTGGGAAAAGGCATGAAAAAAGTACGTTGCTGGCATTGGTGATTGACGCTGTCCAGGTAATCTAAAAGGAAACAATCAAAAAGATTCTTATTCTTACGAGTGCGCTATCATCCGAACAAGAATTATTATTCGACATTCCAAAATAACAAAATAGCGTCTTTTTCCGAAGGTGTTCGAAAAACATGTTTTTTTCGACATATTTTGGGTAAAAATGTAAGTAAAAAGTAATATTTTTCAATAATTCTGCTTCGGGCGATAGCCATACATATCCTGAATATGCAGTACAAATTTCAGCCCGATTGTTCAGCCCGTTTCTCCGAAATCACCAACGCCAGATAAAAAAAAGTCGTTTCAAGAAAATCGCACGGGTAGCCGTACTGAAGCCGAGCCCGCGCACCGAACGCTTCTACTTTAAAGGGCTGTACTGAGTAGGCAAAGTGAATATCAACTTTACCAGCAATAGGACATCGATTCTATGATAGTATAGAGTTGAAAAATGCAAAAAAGATCGATTTTCTCATCCCGTCACAATAGAATATCCCCTTAAAGATCCTCCAATTTGGGTCGCCCTCTTCCCCATTCTTCGTCGTCAGTTTAAGGGGTCTTCTCACTTTAGACGCTAAAAAGGCTATTTCCATCCATTTTTTGATAGGTTTAAATTATAGATATTGATATAAAAGTTGATACACTTAATAAATACACTTTCGAAATACATTTAAAAAATTCCTTTATGTAGTTATGTAACCCAAACAAACTTTAAACGCGTTTTCGTCGAAACAACGTTTTTCACCGGCTTATTGATAAAATCTTCGAAACTACTGAACTGATCCTCGTGAAATTTTAACCACATAATCTCTACAACTATAGATATAGCGTATATCAAGGATTTTTTAAATTTCAATATTTACTATTATTTTTGCCGAAAACAGTGAAAAAACACGGTTTTTGTTTTTTTCGAAAAAAGTCCGTCAATTTGTCATCTTTGCATATATAAAAAATCATACGATATGCGATATAACCATTAATATACTGAGTCTAAAACTGTTTGATTTTTTTTTGTTTTGGATGATCCATCTCCGAGGTTCCATCAACAGCGCAAACCTACAACGTTTTTAGGAAATTTTTTTAACGGCCATTCTCGTCTATAAATAGTGAATAAAATAATTAAAAAAAAAAATGTATTTAAAAAATATATTTATTGAGTGTATCAACTTAAATCAATATCTATAATATAAACCTATCAAAAAAGTCATGAAAATAGCCTTTTTTAGTGTCTAAAGTGAGAAGACCCCCCAATCGGCGTGTTCATAGTACAATCGTCTTACCGGGCGCAAAAAGCGGAAACTTCTTATCTGCTTGTCGCAGCAGCAGCAGCAGCAGAAAAAGCGCCAAGTGAGAGGTCGATTACACTGGAGGGCTGAAACCATGCCCGGTCTTTATCGCAAAGTGGTTAACCTGCTGGCCGTGTCTCTTCATCGCCACGATCCGCAAATCCACACTTTGCAAAGCCGCTCGGGACTCGTTCCCCAAGACTCCCCATTTGACGGACATTGCGCAAGCGCGTGTCACCTTGGGTATCCGTCAAGGATGAGGAAGAGCCCCAAACTCCCCAGGTTCTGGAAGTTACGATCTTCTCTACCCTAAGGGTCCATAATGGATGGTGTGTTCAACAAAGCCAGGAAGAGGTACAAAGAATTGACGACTGACGGTGCACATGGAGACGTCGAAACTCCGGTAGCCAAAACACAATCGTTCCCCGGTACTTTCTCCGTTGGTGGTGTGTCTTTTCCTTCCTTCGTCTTCTGCTCCAAATCTCCTCATCGGGAGGAGAGAAATTTTCAACTATTGAATTCATCGCACATGCTCTGATATATACATACATATATATATATATATGTTTCTATATATCTATATATAAAAAACTTCAAAAATATGATTGCGGATAAAAATCAATTCGAGTGGGATGTACATGCAGACCAAAAAAGTAGTCTTGTAACTTCAAAACTGTGGAATAATCATCCTAAGAATTTAAATTGTAAACAAAAAATTGTAAATTTCGCAAGCGCAAGTTGAAACTTAGTGAACAATGCACGAAGCAGGTCCAAAAGATCTAAATCTTTTTCAGAATTGTAAAAACGGTACGCGTAGACTTTTCGATTTTTCTCAGCCGCGGAAGGGCAAGGAGGGAAGGAAAAAATTTGCAAAAATGACGTTTTTTTTTACATTAGAAAAGTGAGATTTTTCACCATGGAAATCTGTAATCAACGATGGTAAGGAAAATATTTATATAGTATAGAAGTATTCCAAGTGTTTTCGAACGACCTAAAAGCCCGACCTTCTTCAAGCTTTTTCAAAGTTGGTGATGTTTTTGTGTCATAGATTTTAAGTTCGTGACATTTTTTTCAGATTTTTATCGGCTCGCTAACTCGGCTAACTCGGAGATAAGATTTTACATTTCTCGCCGTACGAAAAAATGTCCTCTACAAAAAAAGGCGCGTTTTTCTAAGAACTATTTTGAAAAAAAATTGAAAATTTTCCAAGTACTACAACAATAAAAGAAAGAAAAATCTTTAATTTTTTAACTTTTGAAACCCGATGGCTAGGTTGGTCTTGTTGAAATTCATACTATTACACATGTTATTTTACACTAATAAAAGGAAATTAGTGTAAAGTCCTTTTATTAGTGTAAAATAACATGTGTGAGTTTCATTCTCGGCTGGGCTTGTGTTCAGTTAATATCGTAATTTTAAATTTAATGGGAATTTTTTTTGTTGAATAACTCGGCGATTTACAATTTTTAAGTAAAAATTGCTATGACCAAACTTGTAGGAAATCGAGTGCTTCACAACTTTGGTTATTACAGTTTTTTCTGTATCATCGATATTTTTCGAATTAAACCTGAAAAAGCGGCTATTGCATTATCTCGTTCATTTTTTACTTTAGAGCATAAACGAATATTAATAAACTTGTAGAGAATGAAATTCCCGACAATTTTAGTCTCTATCTTTTTTCCCTAGAACCAATATTTAAGATCGTACGCTAACGGTAAAAAAACGAGAAGCGTGAAAATATTATTTCGCGAACCATTCGCTCTTTTCTTTTACCGTTGGCGTACGATCTTAAATATTAATTCTGGAAAAAAAGTGGGAACAAACATTGTCCAAAATTTTATTCACTACAAGCTTGTTCATGTTCGTTTATGCCCTAAAGTTGAAAATAAACGAAATAATGCAATATCTGCTTTTTTTAGGTTTAATTCGAAAAATATCGATGGTAGAGAAAAAACTGTAATAACCAAAGTTGTAAAGCACTCGATTTCCTATAAGTTTAGTCATTATCATTTTTACTTTAAAAAAAATTGTAAATCGCCGAGTTATTCAACAAAAACAATTTCCCACCAAATTTAAGATGACGATATTAACTGAACGCAAGCCCAGTCCAGAATGAAACTTACACATTTTGTTTTAGACTAATAAAAGAAAATTCAGTGTAAATTTCAGTAGGATCATTGGGGTTGAAAAATAAAAAAATGAAAGATTTTTCTTTTTTTAGATTTGTAGTACTTTGAAAATGTTGTATTAAAAATAAATAGTTCATAAGAAAACGCTTTTGTTTTTGTAGAGGACATTTTTCCGTACAATCAGAAGATCACTACAATACGATCATTTGAAATTTTAACACGTGTAAAATCTTGTCTTCGAGTAAGCCGAGTTAGCGAGCCGATAAAAATCTGAAAAAAATGCCACGTACTCAAAATATATAATACAAAAACATCACCAACTTTGAAAAAGATTGAGGAAGGTCAGGCTTTTAGGCGGTTCGAAAACAATTGAAATACCTCATATAAACATATATATATACATATATATATATATATATATATATATATATATATATATATATATATATATATATATACACACATATGTTGGAGCATCCCATAATGAATGCGGCTTATTCAATTGTTTTTTTCGTTACGAACAAATAAATTTTGACACAGGAGCCTTCGAGGTCTACTAGAAAAATGGAAGAGCATATTAAAAAAATGAACGAGAGTATATTTCAGATTTAAGAAGAATGTTGTTTATCTTAATTTCGAAAAATAAAAGTATAAAAAACCGCGTTATCTATTGAATAACCCAATATAGGATTATTCCCTTTCATCGATATCCTTGGATCCCTTCCCAACATTGAACTTTCAAGAATTGCCATTACTTGTCAAGATACCCTATATTAACTTTAGAAATACTAAAAGATATAGCTCTTGTTCATTTATTAGGTACGGAATAAATTTAAAAAAAAAAATATATATATATATATATAAATTCATATACATATATGCACACATATACATAGAATATCTGATAGGTACATTCTATATATAAACGTTGGGTGCGGGGTCGAGAATCGATATATATATATACATATATATGATGAAGTGGGGTTCGTGACAGTGCCAGTGCTGCCCCGTTGCTGGTGTTGCAGTCGCGCGTTCTCGCTTTGGCGTCGGCGTCGAAGGTACAGTCGTCCGGACGCAGACGCGCCGCGACGAGGAAAAGAGAGCGAGAGGGAGAGAGAAAGAATAGAAAGAGAGTGACGAAGAAGCAGTAGACGTGGAAGCAAATTCACCACCGAGAGGCATCGAAACAGCGCAGCTCACAGCAGTCTGTCGTCGCTGGTCGACGTAAGCGGAACGTTACAAAATAGACGTACGCGGGGCGACGAATTAAAGCCCCTCTCGAAGGATTTCACGCGGTTCACGTGAGGCCAAAGAAAAAATGTAGTCATTCAAATTGCTGTCTACTTGAGAATCTTCGGGATAAAAATCGTCACGGAACAATCGGGTGACCGGATGTGCGAGTTTTTTTTCACCGATCCTGCTCTCGTTGACGAGGCTTGTTCTCTCTCCCGCGCGCGCGCATCCCTCGAGTGCCACCGGAGTAACGCGACGACGACGAGGATGATGATGACGATGACGGTGACCTGAGAGTCTGTCATCTTTGCGTTTCAATTTGCGGGGCCGATAAGCGCGAAACGTTCGCGAGGATCGATAAAAAAAAGGAAATGTTGGTGAACGACAATGGAAAGAGGGTGGAGAGGGAGGGAGGGAGGGACCGTCGATAATTTTCGATAAAGGTGTCCGCGAGCGGGATGCAAGATTTACTGTGCCTCGTAAAGGACTGAGAGAGAGAGAAAGAGAGACGTCTCTGAAGTTGTTACATCGTAAGTGCCTGTGCGAAAAGTGATTTTTTTTACCTACCGAAGATACGAATCGACCTATTTTCCCAAATTGTAGGATCGAGAAAGAGGGAGAGAAAGGGATGGAGATAGAGAGACAGAGCAACCGTCGAAAGGACTGAGAAACATTTCGCTACTTCCGGTTCACTGCGAGATCGTTCCTCATCAATAGAACGTCCATGTTCTTCGTTCATTAATATTGTTCTATATATAAATATATAGATATATATGTATATATATATATTCGAGGACTCACTTGGTGCTACGGTTGTACTTGCGAAAAAGAAGAAATAAACAATAGCGCCGATTTCAAGTTTTTCGGGGCTGCGCGAAGCCGCAACGGAAGTGAGCCCCGGTGCGGTGAGTGCCTCGCGCGCGCGGGTGACAGTGATAGTGCGGCGCGGACATGGCGGTCCTCGGTGCGATCGTTCGGCCAGTGCCGTATGCCCGGGCTACCACTCATTCGACGTGAACGAAAAAGGTGAATATTTGGCTTTTCCTGTAGCGTGACGACACTTAGGGGTTGTTCATCCACCTTCCAGGTCTAGCCATGAAGAACGTGCGCTTTGAGATACCGATTGGGCAGAGTTGACCGATTTTTCGGTTGCTCTGTTTACGGAAATTGAACTTTGCAGGGTGAGGATGAACGATCGGGTTGGACAAAAACGAAACGTGGATTTAAGGCAGCGTCGATATCGTTGTGATGGAGGGTTGATTTCCAGTTGATGACTGGTAGGAAAGGTCGATACGAGAGAAGGGAACATGAATATCATGCTGTCATAATCTTTCTGAGATGATCGTGGTAGATAATCATCATAAGAAATCATCATGTATGATCATCATAGATCGTCGACAGCTATAATAAAGATGGTCATCAGACATGGTAGACTTTGGTCGTCATCATCAGAGATCGTCGTGTGACCTGGTCATCCCTCTGTCATGATCTTCCCAGCTTACTCGTCAAGGAATATGATGACAGATGATCAGCAGACATGTACATCTTTCTTGTCATGTCTTTTCTTCCATAATTTCTCCGTCGTGATCTCCCTGCCATTATTGTTCTACCATGATCATCGTGGATACTCATTAGACCTGCTAACCAGTAATAATCATCATAAGTGATCATCAGACGCGACGATCCTAAGTCATCATTAACCTCATTATTTATGATCGTCGGACTTGGTCCATTATGACCATCGGACCGGATCATTTATGATCTTTAGACTTAATTAGAAAACCTGCTCATTTACGATCATCCGACCTGATCATCCAGAATGATCAGCTAATCTGGTCATCCAGAATGATCTACAGACTTGATTATGTTGAATGATCAAAGTGCATTATTGGACAGGCCTCTGGTACTAGTTAAGGCACCACCACGTTGACCAGGTGCCAGATGTCAGCCCTACCTGGATCGCCCGGAGTGCATGGATATTCGTCCCCATCCATATCCATTCTAAAAAAATTATGTGACTAGTAAGCACTCCAGTATGGAGCCTATGCATAAGAAAGTTGTGGACCCGAAGATTCGTTCAACCGAGGGTGAACTTTCTCGCAGACTTTCGCAGAGCACCCAAGGCAGTGATATTGTTTGGATGAGCAAAGTGTCTAGCCGAGGGGTGAAGTTTCGCACGGTTGATGGATTCGTGATACACAGTGGTGTCGAATATGGTAGGCTAGAAAAATTCCTGGGGACAACTGAGGGACAGCGTGATAGGACGTGAGAGAGGAGGAAAAGAGTTAAGAGAGAGAGAGAGAGAGAGAAAGCGGGACCAATGGCGTTTTGGTGCACCCGGTGGCAGTGGAGGCGTTGTGACGGTAGCGGTGGTGATGGTGGTGGCCTGCAAGCGCTCGAAATCGATTTCGTTGGCCGAGCAAGAGCAAGAGCTCTCTCTCTCTCTTTCTCTCCGGACGAGGTTAGAGTATCGCCGCCCCCGCTTTACTCACGGCTACCACTTAAAGGCCGTGTGGAGGTGTAACATGCTTTTTTCGCCTTTTGTGTCACCTCCAAGTTTGAGGAGAAAGTTTCCATATACTCTAACCGGAAGTTAAGGACATGCGAGATGCACTATCGAGGTAGCAGGATCCATGGCGATAGGGGTTCAGAAACGCAAAAATATATTAATGTAGACCCTTAAGATGAGATCCCATTCACAATCGAACTCATCGAGTGACCTCACTCGATGAGTTGGATCTCAGAGTGAGGTCCCATTCACAATCGAAATTATCGTGTGCAGTGTCAATTTTCATCGGCGGAACAGATAGGTCTCGACGATGCAAGTTTCTTCCTCTTTTTATTGGTCGTTAAAAGACCCGGTGCTACGAGACTAGACAGGCGTCTGCGATGCTTCAGATATCCGAAAGGTACGTGGGTAGTCGTGCTTCGTCGTGGCTTCACACCAAGTGGCGGAAGCGTCATTCCGCTAGACAGCCTGGCGTCCAATGTGGCCTGAGTGCTTGCTGGCTTATTCCTTTTCGCTTAAAACGCCAGGCGGTCCGATAACATCAGCAGGATACTAGAAAATCGACTGCCAATCTGAGTGGAGTGATGATAAGCCGAAAAATGCGAAACTCTTGAATTGCGGTCAATCTTTCCAGACGCATGTGGTTGATTTTGTTAACATTGCCAAATGATAATTGAGATCATGGTCCTGGTTAATATTGCTAAGCGAGAACCAAGATCCTGATCCGGGCTATAATTTGGTCCAAATTAAAATCATTCCCTTGTAATGTTTCCCACTGATTGATCCCATTTGGTTCCGAATGATTTGAAGTACAACCATTAGGACCGAAATAAGAGCAATTGAGGAATTATGGTCTCCAAATGTAAGAAAATAAGATGATAAGCCACGAAATGACACCGTTGGATCATCACAGCAGAAAGAATAATTTCCTTCTAGTATTTTCGATTGGTTAATCCCAAACGGACGTGCATGACATGCCGAGATCATATGTGGACCTACCATTATCAGAGACATAGGCCATTTTTAGCCCGATTCTTTTTTGGACCACAGATCACCTCAATGATTTGTTGTGAGCAAGTACATTGAGGACAAATTCAACTTAAATTAGAATCACATCTCTGTTAACAAGTGACTGCTTAGAGTATTCGGTGATTAATTATAGAGAATATCGATGTGATTTGACTACCTATTTGGCATTAGCAGTGAGCACCACATCAGGAGAGTGGATAACTATTTTGAACAGTCTTTCGACCCACTGATCGTAGGTTATCAAGTTCAAGCAATATTCGTACTGAGAATCAAAGAATTACTGCAAACTTTTTGCCGCTGTTATTGCAACATAGCAAACTTTTTTTGGCCTGCGGTTGAAACTGTTTATCGAAACAAGTACATCAAAGGCTTCTTTCATTTAGTCCTTGGCCGTTTTTCTATTAACACATCCTGCCGAAAATCAACGTAAGACCCCGTGCAGAAATGTGACCGGGCATTTCCTACTTTGTGTTCGGCACTGACTAAACAGGCCTTGTCTGATTGACCTGACCCGGCCCTCCCATTGAACAAACCGGAAAGATAGCAAAATCGTTTTTTTACGGCTTACCCTCTATGTTTGGAAATTACCATCTTCTGGCTGAGATACATTGCGAGCAAGTACATCTTCACGTAATGTCTACCCGGCCAGCACATTGACATGTTCTGAAAAGTGGAGCCTGTCTTTAGGAAGTAAACAAAATCTACTTTGCTTTTCATCTCATCAAAGCTATTTATAATTGATTGGGATGAAACTAATACATCTGTTGCAATTCTATTCATCATCAAAAGCATTCATTTCATCAGTGATAATCGACGAGGATAACAATGCTTATAATAAATACCGGGATTACGACAACTAATGATTTGAGCATAAAAAATAGCCAAATTATTTTACAAGGCAAAAAAGTATAGCAGGCCATTCGTGGTTTCTGGACGCCTTGTTGCCATGTTGAGAAATATCAATGTTCAAGCCGGAAAGACATTACCTGAATGTATTTCGCCAACAATCCGCCAGGTGGCTACAAGCGAAGCGCTCTGCGTAAAGGAACCATCGTACGAGGATAAAAGTTCGTCCTTTGAGTTGTACCACGTACAGCAGTGCTATGCTTACAGCGTTATTACTGTAGGATTAATTTGCGATTTGGACATCGCGCGGAATAACTTTCCTATAATGACCTCCATTAAGGTTCATTTCTGGCACACATTGTCGGAAGGGTGTTAGCGTTACTGTGTCGTTTCCCGGTTGCGTTTGTACGCACAGAAATGAGAAACAATGAAGCCAATGGTGCCACCCTCGTGTCTTTCCCAGATCGGGAGGGCCATACGATCCCGCTTTTGTCTTGCCAACCGCAAACCTGTAAGGAAGTCGTGAGAACCATTGCGACGAGTTCGCGTGGGGGACGAGTGGGCGCCTGTGATACGAACACGACGAAAATATAATTTTTGTGAATCTGACTCCACCATGTGGAAAAAAGGAATCCCCCATCTGGAAATACCCTCCCTTTCCGTCGATGAAAGAGCGATTTCTCTCCTCCAGCCAATTCGTGCTATTGTTTTCCCTTCGAGGTACGTGGAGGAAGTCTTGCCGAAGAGATCAACATCGCGTGATGGCTGTGCATGTCGAACCTTCGAGTTTAGGTGCACGTTCAGAAAAGAAGCCTTACCCTAATTTTGGAACCGTTCATCTTCGTGCTATCATCATGAAGAAGCATAATCCTGCTTGGAAGCTTAGTTGAAAATCAATTGCATTCCGTTATTGGAACACTGAATCAAAATAGTGATCAGCAGTTACACGTACATTCGTTTTCATCATCAAATGCTAGAACATGTGATTGGAAAGTCTTCTCACCGGAAGGTAAGTACCTGGAGAAGATCTATGGGCAATTCTAGTTGACAGCAGTGATGATGCATGGTTAGCGGACCTTTGGCGAGCAATGTGCCACACGCTTTGGTATTTAGTGATCAGAGCCTTGCTACCTGGTATGGTACTGGGTGATCAGGGCCTTGTTAACTACTATGACACTTGACCAGGACTTGCCACCTACTGTGGCACTTATTAACCAAAGCCTCACTGCCTACTACGGCACATTAAGATCAGGGCCTTGCGGTCTATTATGGCACTTGACTAGAGCCTTGCTGCCTACTATGTCACTTGGTGATCACAGCCTCGTTAACTACTACGGCACTTGACCAGAACTTGCTGCCTACCGTGGCACTTGCTTACCGGGGCATTGCTGCCTACTATGGCACTTAACTGCAGCCTTGCTACTATAGCACTTGCTAACCAGTGCCTTAAGGCTACTAAGGCACTTCACCAGGTTCATATTGCATACTGTGGCGATTGTCACCCGGGCCTTTGCTATCTTCTATAGCACTTAGCGACCACTATCACGCTTGTTGACCAGGGCTCAAGTCAGCGGTCCCACAAATGTAGGAAGACTTATCTAGCCGCTGATCACCAAATGCCACATTTTTCACCGAGTCATTGGAGGAAAAAGCGAGCCGAAAGTGGTACGTGGGCCAGAAAGATGACAGGATATCGAGTCTATTGAATGAAGAGAGAATCATTGTGAAAGAAACAGAGGAAGAAGGTGACCAAAGGCAGCCGTGTGGAGCCTGTTAGTCCAGCTTGACGTTTCTCTGGGAGTGTGCGCGTACAGCTTGAGGTTGCGCGCTCGTAGCGGAACAGAAGAGAGACCAAGTGAGACAGGATCACGAACCAGAGGATCAAACCCGTCCTGAACCTTATGGTTAGTGTGCAAGACAGGAAGAGACGAGGCTGCGTGAGGTTGAATGCCTAGCTGTCGGTCCTTCCGTATATTGATGTTCGTGTGCGGCGATGCCTCAGCGTCAGAAGGGCTCACTGAGTCTATCCGTGAGCTTGGAAGTTGCAGCCTCTCGATGTGCAGCTACATCCTCATCAATGCGTATGTGTGTGGGTGGGTGGGTGTTTCGTTTGGGTGTACGCAAGCACGGTCGACGTTGGGCAAGGGCGAGGAGGAGTTTGCCTCTCCTTTACGGTCGATACTCGCAAGCTTGGTGGTACTAGCAACGCCGGCCTGGCGAAGCGTGGGACACTGGGAGAAGGCGCCAGATGCGGATGAAGCAAGGCAGACCGAGAAAAAGGAGAAGAGGGAGAGAGGGGTGAGAAAGAGAGAGGGAAAGAGGGTGTATACCTCGGAGAGTGATGCGATTTGAGAGCATAGCCAATTGAGAAACACTGCACTCTGCCCTGAACTCCTCTCGGAACGTAAAATCTCAACAAATACAGTCTAGCATTCTCGTTCTGGTCATATCCACATTCCAAGTAGGAAAATACTCAACTAAGACTAAGATAGGTATTTTTTTATTTCCACAGAAGTCTAAACCGAAAGGCACCTACAACGATGACCCAATTCGAAAAATACGTACTGCTTTTTGTTTTTTTTTCATACCTGAAGGCAACCTTCCCTGCATTACAGGATCCATATCCTACTTTTGATAGCCATCAGCGACGAATTATGATTTTGATCAAACCAAAGAATAAGCCTTAGTACTCAGACCCCCATTTGGGTCTGGCAATTGACTTTGACAGCTAGTAGTCTTGACAAAATTAGAAAATCCCTGCGATAGGTCGATCCTAGGACGAGAAAAATCGACCTCGACCTGACGAAGCGAATCAGATCTTCGCAAATACAAGACCATATTGTACAAGATCGAATCACCATTGCGTTTTCGACTCAGTGGCTGATGCAGTCCATTACCTCTGCAATAAATTGACGAGACGAAATCGGCCCAACGTTGTGAGTCGGCGGGTTGGTTCACAGGCACAAACGTACATACATGTAGCTACGAAGTGTATGGAAAGCATCGAGAGGGTGTATCGTAATAATGATTGCTTGATGGGAGTATGAGTCATATGAGTTTCCCGCCAGGTGACTATTCAGGCTGCCCTATCGTGAGCGAAGGGTGGACGGATAGCTAACGCTTACATATCCATCTCAAAAATACGTTTCTCCGTTCCTTTGCGATTCATATGGCGCGTCCCTTCGCCCATTCATTATTTACCATCGAAACTTTCGCTTTTGTGCTGACCAGCGATATTCAACTAAAATTGCCAATAGCACGCTATAATAAACGCACATGAAGATATGTGTTTGTGTTTGGATGTGGATAGGGAATACGGACGACACTGTCAGGTGAGCGTCGCGACGTAACGTCGCGCTCTTAGTCGACGTCGGGACGCCGACTACCGACCCTTACACACGAGTTCGATGCCCTTCTTTCTTGCCCTTCGAAAGAACACCGGGCAGGCTGTCTTTTGCTCTGCAATTTGATGGCTTACCTTTTCACTCTCTGTCTCTTTCTCCTCTCTACCCCCCCCCCCCCCCCCTCTCTCTGTCTCTCTTGATAATCTTGATAATCCTAATAATCTTTACAATTCTGATAATCTTCGTGATCCGCGAACTTCAGCTGCTGATCGACTGTCAGCCGAAGGGAAAAAAAGGGTAGGACAAAGACAGGTGACAAAAGGTTCGTGGCAACGGTAAACGAGGGATAAATTGCAAAAAACATTGTCTAAAAGAAGAACAACCTTGCGGATGAAATAAAAATAACTTGGGTCGTGTATCGATTGAAAAATATTGGTTGAATAATGTCAGTCGCTGCGAGTTTCACTTTTATAACTTTTAATATTTCGGACGCAATTGCAGAGCCTACCGCCTGAAGGGAACATGGTGGATTCGCGAGCCGGATGAAATTTTTGCCGTCTGTTTGTTTGTTGGTTTCTTTTGATGTTAAAATTCATTTAGGGTTTTTATTTAAAAAATTATAAGATTTATATAAAATTCACGAGAACGAGAGGGGCTCTTCGGCAACCGAGTGACTTCTCTAATTGGGGGCGCATTCTGTTGGCACTCGAAAGTCTCTTCTGCCTCTCTCTCTTTCTCTCTCCCAGTCCCGCTCTTGCTTTCTCTCTTCTCTCTCTCTCTCTCCGGCCCTCTTTTCCTTACCCTCTCGCTCTCCCTCTCTTTCCCCGAAGTTGAGAAAAGAATAAACCCAAAGTCGAGTCCTAACCAACGCGATGTCCGTTGACTCCAACCCCTTAATTCCTCGTTCCACTGTTCCGTGCATTTAATGGAGTCTGAGGCATAATGAGACATAACGAGCAATGTTTTTTTCTCAAGTCACTCGTACCCAGACATAATTGAGGAGAAAACTTATTCGATCATCTATCTATACATGCCTGATGCTCATTATTACTAGGATTCTCGGTGAAGTGATCGTCAACGTCGGGTAATTATCGTTCCGAACGACCTACTAATTGAGTACGCCATCGGAATGAGTCATCAGAGACTCACGGAAAGTATTTTTTTTTTTCTGTGGTAAAAATTTAGGGATTCGAGACTGAGGAATCGTCGATAGTTTACTTCAGGATCGTTGTTGCTTCAATCAGATAAAAAGTGCCACTATGATGCTCCAATCTCGATAATAATAACCATTATATGATAATAACGATTATAGAGTGATAATTGTTTTGGCCATGTGGCCATGTATTTTTTAATAGTCCGTCGCGACGATTTTGCGACCGAGAAAAATATGACATTTAATGGTTTTTCAATCACTGTATGAAAAAAAATATATAGCGTTGTGTGATGAGCAGAATTTGCCAGAAGAAATAGAGCATTATAGAAAAAGGAATGAAATTTTCATCTTGAGTTCGGCTCAATTACATTCCGACTGCGAGACACTCCGCATTGCAAAACGATTGTTTTCGCAATGGAATGAATTTCTATTTATTTATTTGAAAATCGATCTCTGATCATTTTTTTCTCGATGACGGGATGCACAAAAAAGTTTCCCAGGAGTGCTTCGTGTTCGGAATTTAATTATCTTCATTGTGCTGAACTCAAAATAGAATTTTAATTTCGTTTTCAAAATGCTCAATTTTTTCTAGAAAATCACTATATTTTATATCACTATATATCACAGAAATACACTATATTTTTTAAAAAATGAACTTAAAAAACCTTTAAATATCGTATTTTTCACGATCGCAAAATCTCCGCGCAAGATCCTTAAAAACACATGGCCACCTTATAATATCGCTTGTCCTCTATTTTGAGAATAAAGAAAAACAACGTCCAATCATGATTACCGCGTTAAATAATCTCAGTTTTAATTCGACAGAAAAAACATCAACGTACATTTTTTAACCTCGGTGTACGTCGTTGCGCCTTATGCACGAGATAATTTCCACGTGCGTTTCGATCCACTCGAATTTTCAATCGAATTTTCATCGCACCCTCTCAGATTTGTCCTTCCGTTTGCTCCGTGGTGGTTGTTAACGCGTCGTGTAAAAGGCCGAAGAGCGTTAAACGCGGCGTTATTGATTGCGAGAGGGAGAATTCCGCGCGTGTTACACCGCTACATTCACGTGTCCCTGACTCGTGGAAGGAGTATGCGTATCTATGTACCACGAGGGTCAAGTCGACCACCAGAACACGATAGAGATTATCGATCGATGCGCGTTTGCCAGAGCGCGATCGCCATCCGATGTAAAATAAGAAACGAAACGAAAAGGAGAGTAAAAAACCACAGGTTACGAAGAAAATGATTGCACGCTTGTATATTTCTTCCAAGGATATTGAGATTGCTCGGAGATAATGGAAAAAAATTGTTTACCGATCAGCGATACGGCAGGAATTTTCTTGGCTGAGAGCTAGATCGAAAAATTTGCGCAATGCGCTGGTCCGCCTGATCCTGGGTGGGGAGGGAGGAATGGTGAATGACTCTGTAACGGGGCTGCAGCCCTGCCCACCTTCGTTGTACGCGAGGAGGCGAACCGGCCGACCCGCCTTCACTTTCTAGGTCGCGCCTTTTCCGGCCTGATATTAACCAAATTGCTCTTTACCGGGACGTACAAGATGCCCTAGGACATTGGAGACTCGTACTGTATTGGAACTTCACTTCGGAAGAACGTGTTCACATGCCCACACGGTTGCCATTGGTTTGCTGCGGCAACGTTGGTAAATGGTCTCGTCGCGATCATGGACTCGGCTGGGACACCCTGCCCAATTGGGTTTGACCAGATGCATACCTACTGGAATTACCACCGGAATCCCATCTCGATTACCCTAGTTGTATTCGTTCGTATAGGATCGATCTGTTTGTTATGATCAGTCCAGCATGTGATTCGAGTTGGATCGTTGTCACTTCATGGGGGTTGGCTCGAAGTGTACCACCAAATGTCGACTGCCTGTCTAACGAATATGGTTGGTTATATGTCTATCAACTTTTGTTGGCCACATGCCCAGCGTACCAATTTTGGCCACACGTCTCTAATGTTGCCATCAACTAATGTTGGCTGGACATCTACCGACCAATTTCGGCTACATGTCGCCAACGTATGTCCTTCGCATGTCTAACTACTAATGCTGACACGTATCTTCTAGCTAAGCACAGCTACATGTTCACCAAAATGTGTCCACCACGTGTCTACGAAAATCTGTACACCATCCGTCTACCAACTGACGGTGACTACGAGTCTTCCAACATCCATCCACCACATGTCTAGTAAACCAATGTTGGTACATACCTACCAATGAACGTTGGTTACATGTCCGCCAACCAATTTTGGCTGCATGTCTTCGACATGTCTTCTCCACATATCTACCAACTGATGCTGGCACATATTTAATAGCTAATAGTGGCTACGTGTCTACCAAATTCTGTCCACCATATGTCTACCAACCAATTTTAGTTGGATATCCACCAACCAATTTTGGCGACACGTCTAACAACTAACGTTGTTACATATCTACGAATCAATGGCGTCTACATGTCTACCGGAGAATTTTGGCTACATGTCTCCAATATCTGTACTACGCATATCTACCAACTAATGTTTTCATATATCTACTAATTAATGGTGGCTACAAGTATTTCAGCATCAGTTTACCACATGTCTATCAATTAATGGTGGTTACATGTATTCCAGCTGTTATTGGTGCATACCTAGCAACTAATGTGGACCCAAGGTTTTCCAACATCTGCTCATCACATGTCTAATATTAGTACATCAGTGAATACCTGCCAACTAGTATTGGCTTCAAGTCCCTCAATATCTGCTTACCACGTACCTAATATTGGTACACATCTACCTACTAATGGTGGCAACATATCTACAAGTGAATGTTGGCTACATATCTACCAACCAATGTTGACTACATGTCTACCAACATCTGCTCACCCTATACCTAATATTGGTTCATGTCTTCCAGCCAATATTCACCTCTACCAACTAACATCAGCTCCATGTCTACCAACTTATGTCTACCACATGTCTACCCACTAAAATGACGGTGCGTTGACCACCTAATGACGGGCGTAGCCCGTCAGTAAACATACGTATGATCTATCGGAGGTTCCCGGCATCAGTAGCCATGTTTACAGATCCAAATCTCCACTTTAAGAACACATGCGTTGGGGCCTGGAGCGATACACGCGAATCGCGGAATAATCTCACGGCTACTTAACATCCCGGCTCCGTAAATACGTATTTGATTCGTCGGTAAATGTATTCCGGACATGTGTAACGCGTATATATTTACATTGGCACAGGCTTGCGACGTGAATAAGCAGCGTCCGACGAGACCGATGCCCGGATCAACACGTTCGCAATTTATCGTCTGATATGTAAACGTCATCTTCATGCGCTTTTGCTAGAAAACCTATTATTATTGCTCTTCTGCTCCCGCGTTGATCCAACGTATGTATGTATATGTACGATTCAAAATTAGCGAAAGCGAACGAGCGAGATGGAGCAACAGTCCAATCTGTACATATATACCTACACACAACTATAAAAGCTTCTTCCAAGTGTCCGAGAGTTCCTGATGGGATTGCTATTGAACAACTCTCGAATAGCTCTCCCATATTGATATTGATCGAAGCGATAAGTGGAGACTGAGCAATGGCGAGTTTGCACGTACTTTCAGAATCTCTCGGTATATAAACAAATAACAGTGTCAAATTCAGTTCGATTGTTTCCAATGTCAAGCAGCGTTCACCTTATTATATTATTATTAATAACTGATATTATTTTTATCAATATCATGTTAGTATTAAAATTGATCATTAATTATCATTGATATTGTATTTTATTAAGTAACATATTAATATTAAAAATCTGCTGAACTGCAATATCTTTTTTCTAAATGTTCAAATTCCAAAAAAATGTTAGCATTCCATTTCGTTGTACAATCGCAAGATTACTCTTAACCGGGGATGCTTGTGTGTTGCAGGACCTGAGAAGAGCTCGTGGTGAGGTTCCAAGATGGGGTCCTGCGGAGTGTACTTGAGCCAACTGCGGGCTATGCTCGTAAGAAATCTGCTCCTCAAAAAACGCGAGAAACGAAAGACGACAGCGGTAATGATGATTTTTATTCCTTTTGTCAAGTGTTCGGAAAATGATTTAAAAAAAATAATATTTATATTTCTACATAGTTCACTGTTTTTCTGTAGAGCTATTTTTCAGAACAACCTTCGGCTTCGGCTATCTTTCCTCTCTCTATATTTGCACATATAGAATGTACTGATGTACTTATGGAATAAGTAATAATAATATATTGATAATATATATGTATAAATTCAAAGGTTTTATAATAACAAGATAGTATTCAATTTTTTTCACTTTATTTAATCTAATTAATGAACTGTTTTTAATTATAATTAAATATTTATTTAAATATATTCAATTTGTTAAATTCTCATTTAGTTGCCAAGAATTTTTTGATCGAAATCAGCAGTAATTTCATTTAAAATAAATCTTCACGCGACTGTGAAAGGCAAAGTATAGTGAATGGGGTGAAACGATGAGGGGAAGCAATACGAGAGTTTCGAATCAGCAGCAGCACAGTCTTCGGCCTCGGCTGAATTAACAGACTGTGCAGCGGAGTGATATTCGATTACCTCGGCGATACGGTAAAGTTCAGGATATTAGATCAATACATCCGTAAGTCAGCGCGAGGCGAGGCTTCGATGAGACTTGAATTAACGCTTTGTGATGACACACAAACGAACAATTTTTTTTTTCAACCCAAAATAATATTGACGAGCCACGAATGGCCGAGCCGATACTCGGATGGGTGACCGTTTGAGACCTCCGTGGATATCTCGTAAAAATTGTATTATTCGGGTCTACTAAAAAATACAACGTCGAATAAAATAGTTGCGGCGCCGCGGGAGTAACATAGCTGGAAGCGAATTAGGAACGAGCGGCAACCTCTGCGACCTCAGGTTGTTGTTTGGTGGCCGAGGAATACCTATAAGGCGATATCCAGAGCGATATCGCCGCTGATCCGCTTGCCAGACGTTAACATAATTTAAGCCCCCCCCCCTCTCTCATTGAACTCACGACTGCCAACACTTACGTTGACACATATTTCAATGCTGGTGACACATATTTCTGACAGCTGTATTCCGTTTGTGATGTTTGCCCTTTTTCGTGCGTATCAGAAAGGCCAGGCCTCGTTCGAGAAATTCTTCGTTCGTACGCGTTATCTTGCACCTTTGACGAAGTTAAAATTTCGAAACAGCCCGCTCACTATAGTGATTAGATAATTAGTTAGTTATGATTATTGGTATTACCATTAGTACCATTTTTGTACCGAAAGAAAAATACAATTCTCCGCTTGCTGCAAATTATTTATCGTTTCCATTTGTTTGGCTTTGTTGGTACGGAAAAAAAAATATTTCTATGATTGCTCGTAATTATTTATTTTTAGAGTTATTATTATACGTATTGTTTTCGTTGCTGTTGGCAAAAATTATTATTTATTTCTTATATTATTATTGGTGCTGCTGCTGACATTGTTGGTATTGCGATAATTATCGTTGTTATTAACGTTTTTAGACGTACGAATAATTTGGAGAGGGCAATGTTCGTTTTGTTTTTAGAATTAAAGTTTTTTTTGCTTTTTTTTTAAATTAAGAAAACATGAAAATTATTTCACAAAGAATATATCTTTTTTGTACGACTAGCTAGCTATTGAAAGAAAAATCATTTTTCTCTGTTTTTTAAAAGTTGTTGACTTTTATTATTTACGTGTTTATATAAATTGTATCTTTATTATGATTACTCTTTTTTCTTGTATTTTTGAGTCTCCAAAATTTCCTTATTTTACCTAATTAATAACATATATATTTGCTTTCGATCATTCGCAACACTCGATATCCTGAAGCACGAGTTTTCCTTATTTATACTCATTTATTAATTCAAAACATAAGAGCGACATTTTTCTCTGCCTTTTTCAAACTGTATGCTGATGTTATAACGTTATTATGATTGCCATTCTATTTGGTATTGTAAAAAAGAACAAAACCGGTCTCTTCCCATGAATTATGTTTTTAAAAATATATTCATACTTACATAATTTAATTATTTATATTACTTACTCGCCATCATCCCCGTCATACTCGAGCAACGTCAAACATTTTCCTCCCTCAATCTCTCTCTGGACAATCCACTTCGTGGCTCTCTTACTTCGCAAAAATTCAAATTTCTCCAACTCCTCGAATGGAGGTCACGGAGCGAGAGTGTCCAAGGAATGAGCAGTTTTTTCCCATGAGTTTACGACGCTCCGCGATCTCGAAGCGAGTGCCAGCACGTGCGCGCAGGCGAAAAGAAAAAAAAATACGTACGGAGTACGAAGTATCACGGATGCGGCGGGGGAAATTCTTTGGCGAGGGGACCGGCGGCCGAATGTCTCAGTTTTCACCCTCCCGAACGTCGGTACGCCCCGATAGGGCGTGGGGTTGCTAGTGAAAGAGAAAGAGCCAAAATTTTCGTGGCGGAGTGCAACCGAGTGTGTTATCATCCCCTGCCAAGTGGCGAGTCGGGGGGACGCCAATTTGTCCGTGGAGACTTTTTCGCCCGATTTTCGAGCCAATTGGGCCAAGGGTTGGTCGCCAGACTCGGCGATTCGTGTGCGTATATTTATTCATTTATTTATTTATTTTTATTTATTTATTATTTATTTATTTATTTATTTATTTACTTATTTATTTATTTATTTATTTATTTATTTATTTATTTATTTATTTATTTATTTATTTATTTATTTATTTATTTATTTATTTATTTATTTATTTATTTATTTATTTATTTATTTATTTATTTATTTATTTATTTATTTATTTATTTATTTATTTATTTATTTATTTATTTATTTATTTATTTATTTATTTATTTATTTATTTATTTATTTATTTATTTATTTATTTATTTATTTATTTATTTATTTATTTATTTATTTATTTATTTATTTATTTATTTATTTATTTATTTATTTATTTATTTATTTATTTATTTATTTATTTATTTATTTATTTATGTATTTATTTATTTATTCAACATTAATAACATTAATAACATTGATAACATTGATATTAATTACATTATAATATTATCATTATGTTAATTACATTAATTATATTAAAATCTAATTAATATATTTAATTAAATATTTAATTAATTAATTATATTATAATATTATTATTATATTAATTACGTTAATAACATTTATATTAATATTAAATTTAACATTAATAAACATTAATAACATTAATTATTTATTAATTAATTAATTAATTTATTTATTCAACACATAAGATACGAGTATTATTTCCATAAGCATTCATACACGAATTTAATCCACTCGAGTAAAAAAAAAAGGCCAAATTATTTTTTCCTCGAGTTCCTCGGCTTGTTCTCCCGGCCCTTGAATATCGCTGGATCGATCGTGTTCAACGGGCCCTCCTTCCAAATACAACCGGACACGGTCTCGGTCGGTTTTCCGCCCACGGTGGGCAAAAGATGGGGCCCGACGAGATAGTAAACTTGCTCGATCCAAGTGGGCAACGGCACACCAACCGCGCAAAATTGCCACAACGGAAGTCCAAGATGGACGAGCATCATTCGCAAGTACTTGGTAAAAGAGTCGGCCAGATGGTACCAACTGCCAGGCCCGTTGTCCTCTCCAACGTCGTCGTTCTCGATGTACAGCCAGATCGAAGGCTCGGTGTCCAACTCCGGTCTGACCTGATAAGCGAGAAGGATCCTCCCGTTGGAGCAACGATCCAGCTCGAATAGCTTGCAACGAGAACCAAGAGACGGCACTTCCGGTCTGTCCGGTTGACGGGACTGCGAGTGGTGCGTCGTCCCACCAGCTTCCGCTTCCGACCGATCCTCCGATCCCACGTAACGCTTCACCGAGGCGAACTCCCTGATTGACATTTTTCCAACCGGAAATTCCTCGCCTGCGTGTTTCGTATAATTTCAGCGTTATCTTTGGGCGCGAGGTTTTTTTCCCATCATCTTGTAGTGAGGGGCGATTGAAGGAAGATCGAATATTCGATGCAGATTTGAAAAACTAGATTTGAAAAACTAGATTTGAAAAACTAGATTTGAAAAACTAGATTTGAAAAACTAGATTTGAAAAACTAGATTTGAAAAACTAGATTTGAAAAACTAGATCAGGTTTGTTTGGTCACGACCTTGAAAAACGAACTAGGACTGAGGCTTTTTTGTCCTACTTGCTTTTGTGGGCACTGGCAGAAAGAGGAAGTAGCGGAAAAATGGGAACTGTCACCACACAGAGCCGCACTGTTAAAAAAGATTCATCAAAATAAATTAAATGCCTTTATTTGATCCCCTTTCATCCGAATTAATATAAATTCTTGTCAATTTTTACGATTTTTTCTTCTATTCCAGAGAATTTATTACAAATATATTTATTTATTTAAATCGAGAGTTTTTTGACCTCGATTAATTTTGAAAAAGTGGCTTTCTAACAATTTTGGTATTTAGTATCATTTACGAAAAACAATATTCGGTCAAGACTAAATGCTGTTGTTCAAGTTTTTCAATTTGAAATAACAAGCAAATAAACGCGGTAGTACGCTCCGTGGCCGAGGTGTGGCGCAGGGCCCGCGGTTTCTCCCGCGAGCCACTTGTACTCCGAGCTAGTATACAGCCGGGTCCGCGAAACGTATCGCCGCATTACGAATTTTGCGCAGTGACACTCGTGAACTTGCCTGAAATTTCGAGGGTCCAAGTTAACTGGAATCCGTCTATGGACGCGTAAAAGCTCTTTAGGTCTTCCGGCAATAAGCAGCAATGACGCTGCTCCCAGGTTGACAATGCACTTCTCTCGCAAGCGTTCCGCCTCTCGACCTTAACGTTTCGCACGCAAGGACTGTTCTCGAGGATCCTCACGACCCCGAGTGTCAGGTTCTCGTAGAACGAATCCTCGGTCACGATGTCGACGAAAAATGACATGTTCTTCACGATGATTCGAACGAATGTCACATTTGTATATCTATCGATTGAAATTCCCAAATTTCTTCTACTTTTCCATATTTTTGTAATTTTATAGCAAGAGGGGAGGGAAAAAATGTTTGGTTATAAATGTGATCGAAGTGTCTTCTAAATTATCTGAGGGATGTCACTAGGGCGGTGTTGTGTGTCTATATATATATATATCCCTAATGCATATATATCACTCCCTAGCGACATCCCCCAGATCAACTATATGACATTTCGATCGCATTTATAACCAAAAATTCTTCCCCTTCCTTTTTGTTATCGAAAAATGAAAAAAAAAAAAACATTTGAAAACGTTCAAAATGTTGGCAATTTATATATATCTATATACATATGTATATGTATGTATGTATGTATGTATGTATGTATTTATGTATGTATGTATGTATATATGTATTTATGTATGTATGTACGTATGTATTTATGTATGTATGTATGTATGCATGTATGCATATGTATATAGAAAGGGAGAGAGAGAGAGGATCAAGTTTCTGAAGGGTGCGCGCTCTTGAGGGAAGGTTTACCCGGAAGCTTGAAGTGAGCTACTGCCGGATAAGTTGTTGTCTATTCATCGAGCGAATATGGACTTGTGGTTGCCCCGGGGAGGAGGTTCGTTTACTTCCATGGCAACTGAGGGCAAACTGTTGTATTGGTACGGGCATGAAGACTGGAGGAGCGGAGACGGTACTTCGTATTCTGAAGCGTTCGTGAAGTTGTGACAAATTGGTCTTCAAGCTTGCATCGTTGGAGTGCAACGAAAATTGATTTTTATATTTTTATTTCCCCATTTTTATCATTTTACAAAACATTTTATGCAAAAAATGAATGATGAATTTTCATGACGAATTAGCCAGAAGAAATTCGAGCAATCGAGAAGTAACAATTTTCATTGCTGTCCAACGATGAAAATTTCAATCTCACGTGAAACACAAGTGGCGCTGCTATTTATGTAGCTGGATAAGCGCGATACACTAGGGACAAAAATGAAGGGAACAAAAAAATTTCCGAAATCTTTGGATAATTTTCAAACAGCGCTATCTCCGCGAAAAATCATCGTAGGAGAAAATTCAAAAAGGCATTCCAAAGATCGGAATCTCTAGTTTTTGAAGTTACATTAGACGTGAACTTTTTTTACCCTTTCTTACTAATGAATCAAAAGAAATATCGTGAAGGAATTTTTATGGATATTTTTTGTGTTTTCAAAAAAGTCTACAGACACGGGAAAGTTGTTCTGATCAATGACGCAATCAGATCTCTTTTTCTTCATTCTCCTCCCTCAACTTGAGCTTTGAAAGAAGTCTCTACGATGATTCGTCGTTCAGTTATGGATTATCAAAGCCAAAGTGACGCTTTTGACTTTGATAATCAATATCTCATGAACCAATGATCGCACAGAAAGTTGTCGGGTAGCTGCGGAAAGCTGAAAGTATGGCCTTCAAGAGAAAAAAAAACAATTTTGAAAAAAAAAATCTTTATATTATATATCGATGTAAAAAATGGCGTTTGTTCCTTAAACTTCAAAACTATCTTTGCTGATAACCATCGAGACCATTATGTTCATCCATTTTTTCTAAGTTCATAGTGTCCACGAAAAGTATGCAAAGCCTTAAGTTACTCCGACGTTTTATTCCTGGTGGCCCGAATGATCAAAGTTTAGAATTTTTGTAAAAAGAATTTTAAAAAACGTCATCATTGTTTTTAACCACAATTGATACGATTTCGGCGAAAAAAAAATTGTTTTTCGAGATTTATCGCTATTTTCGCTCATGTAAAGTGATCATCTGTGGGGAAAAATGTCATTTGTGTTTATTTTGGTTCTTTAAAAAAAAACTTTCCATCTTCAAAGGCGTACTTTAATTCGTGTGCCAATTGCTCATTGAAAAACAACAACCATAATTTAAAGGATCCTCTCACTTTAGACGCTACGAAAAGGCTATTTTCATGAATTATTTTGATAGGTTTATATCATAGACATTGACATAAATCTTGTTACACTTAATAAATACGCGTGCGAAGCGCACGCAATTTTTTTTATTCATTTAAGTCACTATTTATAGCCGGAAATGGTAGTGAAAAAAATATCCTAAAAAATTGTAGGTCTGCGCTGTTGATGAAACCTCGGAGATGGATCTTCGGAAACGAAAAAATCAAACGGTTTTAGATTTAGTATGTAAAAGCGTTACCCCCACTTGTAGCGCAAAAAAAGGCCTTTTTCATGAATTTTTTTAAAGAAAACTACAAAACTTTTTTAATCGATCAATATACCATCTTAAAGAACACATCTTGAAGAACTTTCAGTAATTTTTTTATTGAAAAATATTACATTGTTTACTGACAAATGGCCGTCAATGAAATAATGTTTTTATATACACGGTTTGCGGTGACCAACATTGCGGCGAAGTGGATCATCTGAAAAAAAAATGCGGATGGATTTAGTCAAATATAAGTATAAACTAGTCTCTAATCGAAGGATTTTTAAAAATATTCATTTTTCACAAAATGGCGTACAGTCAAAGTTAATGGTTCGATTTTAACGAAAAAAACGGCCGTTTTTTTGCTACAAAACGGCCATTTATTTCGAAAAAAAATCGAACGATTAAAGACTACATTTTTAGGTATTAAATAAGCCTGCAAAATTTCAAGAAGATCGGTTCATTAGTGTTCGAGTAATCTTGGTCACCGACTTCAGAAATGCCATTTTGAGAAAAACGCGTTTAAAGTTTCAATTTTAGTTTACACGAAGAACGGATTCTTCTCTTTCAACGCTCCTATCTCAGTCAATTTTGTTCGGATCGACTTGAAATTTTCAGGACATATTCTAAGATACTTATACTTCAAAAAAATGCAATAAAAAAACGATTTTTTTCAAATTGCAAGTGGGGGTAACCCCTTAATGGCTTATAGCGCGTATCCTACGATTTTTTATACGCGCAAAAATAACAAAATGGCGGACATTTTTTTACTCAAAGCAAATTTGTTTTTTGTCACTTTGCAAAATGGCGGACATTTTGTTAGTTAAATAGTAAAAATAAGTTAAAAAAAATAGTAAATATCAAAATTAAAAAAAATCCCTGCTATGCGCTATAGCTATAGTTGTAAAAAATATGTGGTTCAAATGTTATAAGGAACGGTTCAGTAGTTTCGAATATTTTATCAACACGCCGTCGAAAAACGATGTTTCGACGGCTTCGCATAAATACATTTAAAAAATTGTATGTATTTCGAAAGTGTATTTATCAAGTGTAACAACTTTTTTATGAATATCTATGATATAAAATTATCAAAAAAAAAAATCATGAAAATAGCCTTTTTTAGCGTCTAAAGTGAGAAGACCCCTTAAAGAAGGTGCCGCCCTTCCTGCATGGCCAATTGGTGTGGGTACTTCTGGCAACTATTCTCGTCTGGAAAGAACAATAAAAAAATGTACTTCCGGTATAAAAATTCTCGCAACAATTCTCGTCTGGAGTGAACGATAAAAAAAATGTTTACTTCCAGTACGAAAATAGAAGTTTCATCAAGCCGAATACTTTATAATTTTCATTCGACGGGTGTTTCTGTCGGCTATTTTATTCGACTACGGTTGATCGAGTACTGATGTTTTCGTGTGGCTTTCCAGGAGGTCTTTTTGCCCCTGTACACCCTGGGGATCCTCATAGTAGCGAAGGTCCTCATACCGAATCCAAACTATCCGCCTATGGGGACGCAGAGGCAGGACGGCGACATATTCGAATTTTTCAACGGATACAAAAACAACACGATCGCGGTGGTACCAAATTCAACGGAGACCATCGTGAGTTTGACACCACGACGATCCCACCGATCAATTGCCGAGCAATCTTTTGTCATTTCCATTCGCAGAGCTTTCTGAACGCCATGAACAATCTTTGGCTCTCGATGTGGGACTATCCGGAGAAGCTGCCGTTGAATTTCATGGTGCTCGACACCAAGGACGATCTTCAGGCCGCGTACTGGCGGGATCCTTACAGTGTACCGTTGGCTGTCATCTTCGAGAATCCTCAGCCCATAACGCAGAGACTCCTGTGAGTCTTTAACCCGAACAAACCCGAACGAATCCAAACGAGGGAAAATTTGCATAAACCGATTTTCTCTGGCGGGCAAACTTTTTTTTTGTAAAAAAATGTAACAAAAATGTTTTTTTTTTGTAAAAAAATGTTACAAAAATGTTTTTTTTTGTAAAAAAATGTAACAAAAATGTTTTTTTTTGTAAAAAAATGTTTTTTTTTGTAAAAAAATGTTTTTTTTTTGTAAAAAAATGCAACAAAAATGTTTTTTTTTGTAAAAAAATGTAACAAAAATGTTTTTTTTTGTAAGAAAATGTAACAAAAATGTTTTTTTTTGTAAAAAACTTTTTTTTTTGTAAAGAAAAACTTTTTGCAAACTTTTTTTTTTGTAAAAAAATGTAACAAAAAAGACAATAAAAAAATAGAGGGAGAGAGAGAGAAAGAGGAGTAAATACGTTTCAATATTGCACCCCAGATACGAGATACGAACGAATCCATCATACACGTCACCACCCCCGCCGACCGAGCTGTTCTCGTCACCTGTCACATGTCGTATGGACACGAGCCATTGGATGGGCGGCGTCTTATCAATCGAAACGGGAGGCTCGTGCCCCGTCAATAATTACTTCTACTCGGGCTTCTTGGCACTCCAGATGATAATAGATATCACGAAAATTCGAGTGAGTCCACCGAACGTACCATCAAAAACGACTATCATTTCGCCTTTTTTTCATCAACGTTAAATTCGATTAATATTCGGAACTATATTGCTGTAATTTAATATTTTTTTCTCAGTGTTTATTTGACGGCAGAAAAGATTGATGGTTCAATATTAATTATTTAGCACATTCGAGCACGTGTATATAACAACCTATATTTGTAACCTCAGGTTCAATATCAATTATTCACCACATTTCAGCACATTCAGCAAATGTGCTGAATAATTGATATTGAACTTGAGGTTACAAATTATTAATTGAATTAATAATTAATATTGAATAGATTAATTTAGTTTAGTTTAGTAAGAAATGTATATTTTGATTAATTTGAGTTATATATATATATATACCTCAAATTATTAAAAATATACATTTCGTACTGAACTAAACTAAATTAAATTAAATTGAATATAAAAACGAAATTTAAAATTAATTGAATAAAATAAGAACGTCTTTTTAAATTTATACTTCAATTAATATGAAATTATATTTCGTTCAATTCGATATTCATGTTCATTCGAATTTGCGCCTCGCTAATTTGCAACAGCTCGACACGGGCAACAGTGACGTGACCGTTCCGGACGTCAAGCTAGAAATGTTTCCGAAAAAAGCTTACACCGCAGGTACGGAAAGTTATCGATAGAAAAATGATTTTATTCGACCAATAAAGGCAACGAATTTGCGATTAAAAAAAAACAATGAATAATTTTCTATCGCAGACTGGATGGTGGCGTTCAGGGTAGTGTTTCCTCTGTATATGGTCCTGGCGCTGTCGCAATTCATCACTTATCTGCTGATATTGATCGTCGGCGAAAAGGAGAATAAAATCAAAGAGGGAATGAAAATAATGGGTCTCAAGGATTCGGTCTTTTGGTAAAATGATTTGGATAGCAGTTTTTTTCACAAACTACACTCGTCTTTTTGTCGTTATTTTGTAACGTGACACGATTTTTCTCTAGGTTGTCGTGGTTCATCATCTACGCGATTTTCGTACTTTTGCTCTCGGCGGTGGCGGTTATTCTGCTCTTTACTCTGCAAATGTTTCAGCACACACATTTCTTGCCAATTTTCTTGCTGGTTGTTCTCTACAGTTTTTCCGTTATAATGTTCGCCTTCATGATCACGCCGTTCTTCGACAAGTCTCGGGTGAGTGACCGGTGGCCATAATTTACGGTGTTCCATATGTGCAATTACGAAATCAAATATTTAAATATATAAATATATGCGCGCAACATAATTGCGATATACGATATTCAGTATAATAATAAATAACGATATGAAGCAATTGTAATATTCGATAATAATAACAATATTGAATTAATGAGAGTGTAATTGCGGAACACGAGTACCAACCGTTTTGAATTTTTATTGCCTAAAGTTTATATATATATGTGTGTGTGTATGTGTATATACAGTGGCGTGCAAAAGTTTCGGGCCAACTTTTTTTTCTCAGTTATTCGATAAAATATTTAATGCCTGAACCTCTCCATCATTTCAAATATTCGAGGGAGCTATGATATGCGTAACAGCGTGGTGTATTTAGTCCAGTCAAATTACGGCTCAGAATGAAAAAAAAAAACATAAAATACCGCATTTTTGGGATTATGATGGATCGATAGGGGGGTGTATTCTGAGCTTAAATTCCAATTTGGGGGGTTCTACTGAGGTCAGCTCAAGGTCATTTCGATGAAAACGCGTTTAATTCGATATCTCGAGAACGGTTAGTGTTAGGCCAAAAATTGTGAAGACTTTTTCTCTTCTAAATTAAATTTTCTAACTTTTTTATCTGAAACTTTTTTTCTTATCATCAATATTTTTCAATTTATTACTTCCGGAAGGCAAAAATTTTACTTTTTTTTCACCCTATTTTTCATTTTTTGCCATTTTCTCCCCAACCGTTCAATTTTATGAAATTTTACCGTGTATCAAAGTTGTAGATCCTTTAATTATGAACAACTTTTTCCGATAACTTTTTTTTCTAATACCAATATGTTCGGAGTTATATATTACTTTACCGAGCGAAATCCGCGCCAATGTCGCAATATCATCGACATCAGTGGGTATTCAGTACTTGAAAGAAATATTAAAGTATTCCATGATAATTTATTAGCCAACTTACCTGTATCAGAAGGTGAATCGATTAAACTATTTAAAAATTGTACTTCATTTAAATATTAAATATTGTAATCATTCAAATATCATGTAAATATTGTACTTCTTCAATTTGGGTATTTTTTATTCCATTCAATGGGATAATAATGTGAATAAGAATTAAAAAAAAAGAATTAAATGAATAATTGAAACTGTTTCACACATTTATTGATAAAAAAAAATAGGTCATGAAATTCGTAAAATTAAGCACCCGAGGTCGATGGAAGTGATTCATTAATATTATTACACTATACAAGCAAATTATTTTGCTTGTATAGTGTATGGTTTGTGTACAGCGTCGAACGCGTTCGGTCAGTGTCCAAAAATATTGGGCCGCTGTCTCACCTTCTCCAGCCGCACGGTTTGTTTACGTTTTCTTCCGCGCTTTCTTTCGCGTCTCTTTCGCGTTAGTTCGCAACACAAAGAACCATGAAAAAATCAGTTCTATTTCTGCGGCGATAGCGAAGCACACAAAAATTGACGTCCGCGAAGTTGTGTTAAAACTATTTGAAAAAGAAAGGAGTTCTCGTGATATTGCAAATACTCTATCTATTGGAAAAAGCGCAGTAAATCGTATTATCGCGAAATATAAATCAACAAATTCGTTGTGTGATAAAAGTCGAAGCGGTAGACCGCGAAAAACTTCAAAACGCGTGGACAAAATCATTAATAGTGTATGGCCTGATATTTTTGCACAGTCATTAAATAAAAATTGTTGGATAATTAATTGTTAAAGAGTGATATTACTGTTTATACCAATTTTTTTTTAAATATCAAGCATCTCGACGCCAATTATAAGTGTCATCACTCGTTTGTATTTCCCGTACCATCGTATTTCTATGCAATATCCACGAAAAATAGGGTGGCCCGAAATTTTTGCACGCTACTGTATACATAAATTATAGGCAATAAAAATTGATAATTAGACCAACTTTAATGATAATAATAATAATAATAATACTTTTATATAATGTCGTAATATACTTGCAATATTGGCGATTATATGGATATATTTATACGTATGTTTGAATGTATCCACTTATATTTAAATATCTATTAAAAGTAGTTATAGTTTAATTGCTATATCCAGGGTGGCCCGAAAGGTGACGTCCAAGAGGAAACTCTAGATGCCCCGATGTTCCACAATCTTTTTTACTTTTCGAGGAAAAAGCTTTTTTTTATTTTACTTTTTTGCGTGAGTAGTTTCCCCCGATTTTTGTTACCTGCGTTATCGTTACAAAGTGCACCGTCGAGCAATAAATAAACGACCCGGTGAACACTAACGTCGATGCCTTAGATTTTGATCAAAAGTTGAAAAAATACGTTTACGAGGATCACCACTGAAGTTCAGATGATAAAAAGAAATACTTGTATCAATGTAAATGACAAGAGAGGAAGGGGGAAAAAGGTTTTTTTGTCGAAAAGTAAAAAAGATCGGAGAATACAGATGGGAGTATCGATACGAGACGTTTAGATTTTTTTTTAGACTTCACTTTTCGGAACACTCTTTATAGTATAAGGTATAAATAGTAGCGACTGTAGTACAGATAATGTATAGGGTAATATGATTAAGAACCTCTTATTGATTTTTTTCTTCACATCGAAGGAGTTCGCTGCTAAATAATTCGTATGTTGTCCGTTTAACGGTTGCCAGACTGCTGGTGTTCTGGGGAACTTTGCAGTCACGATACTCAGCCTCATGTACTTCATTCACGTGTTCGTCGACGATTCGAGCTCGATCTCTTTCTGGGTCGTGTCCCTACTGAGCCCTACCGGAGTCGCTCTGGCGATGGACAAAGTAAGCTATCCGAATGAGAAAAATTCGGGGTGGAGATAAGTACAAAGACAGACAGACAGACCGAGAATGTGCAAGAAAAGAAGAAAAAAATGTCTCATCAACGGTCATTCTTATGCTGGAAAATTGATTAGAAAATTATTAGTAGGATGATAAGCTTCCACGAATAAAAAAAAAACATTTTTATGCTGTGAAATTCATTCATTGAAGACAGACGAAGGAGCAAGAAAAGAAACAAAAAAATTGCTTCATTAAAATCATTCTTATACTGAAAAATTGATAAGAAAATTCAAATAAGGTTAATAACCTTTCACTGTTACAACGACAAAAAACATTTTGATGCATTGAAATTCGTTAATTCAAAATTGTTTTATCCTCAGTCAACTTTAGTAAAAAAAATCAAGTCACTGATAAATTTGTCTTTGGACTTTTGTGGAGAATTTCATTGGACCTCAGTTCATCATTAAGATGTAATTGATATCTCGAAACCCCATGAACCGTTACTTCTTTTCGTTTTGAAGGCCCTCGTGGCAGATCTGCAGGGCGAAGGGGTGAATTTCGACAATCTTTGGTCCGGTCCCGGAATGCCTTTCGGCGGGAGCCTCATTATGATGACCCTCGATATATTTCTGTACGCCTTGCTGGCTTATTATCTGGACTCGGTCGTACCGAGTGAGTACGGGATCAAGAGGCCCGCGTGGTTCTGCTTCACGCCGGGATTTTGGTGCAAGAAGAAAGTTCAGCGAGTAAGCTCGATGCTTGATTCTATTTAGTTTAATAAATAAATTTTAATATAAATAAACGTAATACATTTAATGAAAATAAAATTAATTGATTGAACTTAATTAACGGGACTGACAATTATATTAGGTGTAATAAAAAGAAATCCATTATTTTTGCATGAAATTGAACGCAAAAATAATGGATTCCTTTTTACTACACCTAATAATAGGGCCATGTGTCGCGAAGATTTTGCAACCGAAAAATATATGATATTTAATGGTTTCCCAAGTCCCTTTTGAAAAAAAAATCGTATTTTCGAGACGAGTAGTCCTGGCCAGAAAAACTGCAGATCCTGGAAAAAGAACATTAATATTCCATTTTCAGTGCAGCAGAATATAGATACTAAAGTTCCAAATATTCCCAAAAAAAAAACTTAAAAAAAAGTGGAATTGAATTCCATTTCTCCATTTTAAAATGCACCTTCGATAATTTATTTTTCCCAATGAGGGGATGGACAAAAAAAGTTTGTTCAGGAGAGTTTCGTATTCCGAGTTGAATTATAATCATTCTGCCGTACTGAAAATAATTTTTTTTCTCCAATGCTCAATTTTGTTCTGGCAAATACTAATCATATTTTTCTCGGTCGGAAAGTTTTCGCAGCAGGCCCTTAAAAACGAATGTAAAAATGTTTAATATATATTAATTATCATCAATATATGTTTATATTATTTATATATATATATCCAATTAAATAAAATAAACATTTACATGATGATTATAATTAATATATATTATATATATATATGTATGTATATTTATATATTTATATTAATATATATGTATATATATATTAATGATGGAAAAAAAAATTCAGCAACAAATTCCGTCGTCGAACGGCGAGTCAAACTCGTTCATACCGGAGGAGGAGGCAAACCGCGACGTGGAGCCGGTCGTAAGGGAGATGAAGGGTCGCGAGGCGATCAGGATAGTCGACCTTTACAAGACATATCACAAGTGCCGAAAGCCCGAGATAAAGGCCGTCAATGGTATCAATTTGACGATATACGAGGGCCAAATAACGGCGATCCTCGGTCACAACGGCGCGGGCAAGACAACCCTCTTCAACATACTCACCGGGCTGACCGCTCCTACCGCCGGCACCGCTCTCATATTCGGCTACGACGTGCGCGACTCCAACGACATGCAGATGATAAGGAGCATGACCGGTGTTTGTCCGCAGCACGATATTCTCTTCGATCTTCTCACGCCCCGCGAGCATTTGGAATTTTTCGCCGCGGTCCGGGGAATTCCACGATCGATGATCGATATGGAAGTGAGTGGAACAACATTTTTTTTCCAATTTTTAAAATTACTTGCCAATTTTTGTGTCATTCGCTTGAGCGATCGGGAAAAATAAATTGACTGAGAAAAGTCGAGAAAGTTTTTATTCGATTTGGCTTCACTTTTTTTGCAAGTGTCAGAAATCAAATGGCAAAGAAAATAATTCGTTTCGATTTTCACAAAATTTTGTGCTTGTGACGAAATTTCGGAAGTGGTAAATTCATTTTGATTATTCGAAATTGAAAACGTACAAAATATGGCGTAAAAGGCGCTTCTTCTTTGTTAAAAAAAACAACAACTAGACGAAAATCGACAATTTTTACTTCGAACTTCATTTTTTTTTTTTAATTAAAAGGAATTCAGTGAGAATATTATAATAGCAAAAGTTTAATCCACCAGTCAATATTTCTTGCCGCACTAAAAGTTACATAGCTTCGTCAAAAAAAAAAGATAACCAAATTTATTGAACGGCGTTTTGAAGGGAATAAATTCAGCTTTGAGTTTCTTTTTTGAAATATTCTTTATGATTTTTTTTCGAATCGGTACGCACTTTTGCACGTGACTGTTTTTCGGCTTTTTTTCGACCATCGAAAGTTGGGTGCGTGATGTATGGAAAAAAATTTTGTCGTGTTTATCCATGATCAACTTGGACGGGGTAGCAGGAGCTCCATTTTCGTTTTATTTTTTATGTTTTGTGCGCTTTTTCGCGAAGTTATTTCACTTTTGGCTGAAAAAGGCAAATTTTAGAAAATGCAACGCAACGCAAGAACTGCAGAGTTTAAGAGGAAATACCAAAAATGAAAAAACTTGCGTAAGTTTATACTGGATCGTCTGAATTTTTTTCAAAATTTTCTTCTGAGATTTTTGTTAACTATTTTCGCTTGAAACTCTGTTGAGTAGAGTATATGGCTTAACTCAAAAAGTGTAGCATTTATAACAAAACATCAAGAAGAGTAACTTTTTTAATTTTTTATTTTAAATTCGTTTGAATTTTTTCAGAATTTTTTTCTACAATTTTTTTGCCCGAACCTTGGCGTATCTCGAAAACCATTGACTTAGAGACCAAACATCAAGAGGGAAAAATGTTGCAGTGTGTCGTTGTGTATACATTGACATTTTTTCAGATTTTTTTACAATATTTTTTTTTAGGTCCTCTATATAGGTGCTTTTGAAAGATTGCCTTTTAGCACCGCAACTTTTCGTATTATTATATATAGATATAAAGTATAATACTGAATAATAGCAATCAATAATAATAATCATAATAATTATTATGATAATTAATAACAATAATAGTCGATAATAATGTGCAATAATAATAATAATAATAATAATAATAATAATAATAATAATAATAATAATAATAATAATAATAATAATAATAATAATAATAATAATGCCCACTGAATAAAAACTGTAAATTACTCCCTACAATATACGACAATCAAATTACTAGTCGTTTTTTTCCAACGAAAATAAAAAGGAAACAATAAAATGCACATTCAACGAAAAAAAAAAAAATCCGTGAAACAAAGTAACTAACCTCGTTGCTCGTTTCCCGTGCGCAGGTGAAGAAGACCCTGAAGGACATAGACCTGACGGAAAAGGCGAATACGTTCGCGAAGTATCTGAGCGGCGGACAAAAACGGAAGTTGTCCGTGGGAATAGCGATAATCGGTGATCCGAAGATAATTATACTTGACGAGCCGACCGCGGGTGTCGATCCTTATTCGCGACGACAAATGTGGTCGTTTCTCCAATCGCGGCGGCACGGGAAGGTCATTCTGCTGACGACGCATTTCATGGACGAGGCCGATATACTCGCGGACCGGAAGGCCGTGATTAGCAAGGGAAAGCTCCGTTGCTGCGGAAGTTCGCTCTTCCTCAAGAACAAATTTGGAATCGGTTATCATCTGACGTGAGTTTGGAATTTTTTAACAACCGAAAAAAAAGTATCTATGATACCGGTCGTCCCATTTTAATCTTCCACCTGATTTATCTCGAAAAATGCTGCTCCTATCAAGTATTGAGTATGATGAAACTTTTAAGGTTCAAAGGGGGCAAAACAAAATATTTTTTTTCCAAAATTTTTACAAAATGGGATCAATAATGTTAATTTTTTGATAAAGTTCATAATTTTTAGGTTAGAATACGATTTTTAGCCGAAGTGACGAGCCGGAGTGACCTAGTGCTTGTTTGGGTTTGTTTGGGTTATAGAACAAACCCAACCGAATGCACACACGCTCACTTACACTAGGAATGTTGAAGACTTTACTTTCTCGTGGTACATTCTGGATATCGCGAGAATTGTAAACATTTTATTCTAAACAAAAAATTATAAACATCGAAAAACTTTTCCTTCAAAAGTTGTGAATTTTGATCTGATAAATGTTTTGGTGGGAAAGAAATTCATGATCCCGTTAAAAAAAACATGCCGGCCATCTTAACATGGCCATTTTGAATTTTGGACCAAAAAGATTTTTTTTTCGTCCCCCTTTGAACCCTAAAAGTTTTATTCATAGACTACAATAGTTACTTTATTGGATTATTTATTTTATTATTATTCAATTATTAATCTTTATCAGATTATTATAGTTACATACTAATCTATAGCAATGCACGTATTTTTTCGCAATCATATTTGCTCGATAATAGACATGAATATTATAAATATATAAAACTTATTGTATTGTATTAACAATCTCTATAACTATGAACATCGTCGGGTGTGCATAAGCTTGGAGCCCAAAATATTGAAGTTTGCATCGCTGGAACGCAACGGACATGGAATTTTGTGAATTCCTTCAATTTCTATTGCCAAATTCTGTCCTCAAAACACCCTCAACTATTTTTCAAGGTACTCATTTCGGGACCAACAATCTAAACCTAAAAAAGATTTTTATTTATTGAGTATAAGGAAATATAAATATGAAAAAGAACTTTCGTTGGATTCCAACCATGCGAACTTCGATGCCATTGGAGCCCGAAAAACAGGTCGTCTTTCAATATTTTTTTCCGATGAGAGTTTTGAGCCGAGGAAGTCGGGATTTTACACCCAACTCATGTATAATCTTGCCAAGGTCGAGTCTTTTTTTAATCACTCAATTTTGATAAACAATGAAGTTATTATTATTTGAAGAAAGTACAGTCGTTGCTGCATGGCCACCGTAGGTGCTTCTAGGGTCGTCAAGAATGAAAATTAAACAAAATGTACTTTCAGTATAACGATCAAACTTTCGTATGATCGGATAGTTTTTTCGAATCTCGAAAATGACAAGAACGACAAGGTGTAGAAAAAATTTCGTTTTTCGACTAATAGTAAGAAATTGAATTTGAATAATTTTCTTATCAACAAATGGATCAACATATGAAAGAAAATCACTCGCCCATGCGGTAGAAAATGTTAACTTTTCCTTTTCCAAAGGAATTCACTCGGCAACGAACATCACATAAATAATATTTATATTATTTATTTTTATGTATAATTAATATTGATATATCAAAAAATAACCCAACGTACCCTATAAATATATAAAACGATGATAAAATTCCAAAAATCTAAAACGCCATTTTCGTAGCCACCCACGTAATTTGATGCTTGTAAAGATGCCGACGATCTCTCGAAAATTTCGTTTTCATTCCTCGTCCGATTTTCGCGAGGAGAAACGAATGAATTTGTCAACCTCCGCGATCCCCACGAAATAAGGAAAAAGACAATCGGTCAAGCGTTAGAGATGACGATCGTCCTGTTGCTTAGATTGGTGCTCGAGGGGAACGGTCGGATGCACGCGATCACGCGTCTGGTTACGTCGCATGTTGGAAAAGCTGAGAAGGCTCGTCGTCACGGTCGCGAGTTAAGCTTCATTCTACCTCACAACTCGGTGGAGAGTTTTGCTCCTCTCTTCTCGGCGATTGAGCACGAAATAAAGACGAGAACGAGCAGACTCGGCATCAGCAGTTACGGGGTCTCGATGACGACTCTGGAGGAGGTCTTCTTGCATCTGGAGAAGGACGACGAGACCGAGTGCACGATGGACAATCTCTCGAAGAAAATGGTACGCAATCGTGCACTCAGTAGATCACTGTCGCTCCAATCCAAGAGCACTTCTTACCAGAGTCTGCAGAACGAGGGCGCCACCGTCCAGCCCGACGGACAGGTCAAAGGTCGGTCACTCTTCGATTTTTTACATTCCTTTCCTTTTACATCGATTATCCTATCGATTGTCCTATCAATCAATCGTTACCGATCATCTTACCGACCATTTTACCGTTCTTCCTTTCGGTCATCTTACCGATAATCCCACCGATCATCCTGCCCATTATGTTACCGATTATCCTACCGATCATCTTACCGATCAGCCTACCGATCACCTACCGATCATCCTGCCCATTATGTTACCAATTGTGCTACCGATCTTTCACCGATCAGCTGCCGATCATCTTACCGATCATCCTACCCGTTATGTTACCGATTATCCTGCCGATCATCCTAACGATCATCTTACCAATCATCCTATCCATCACCCTACCGATTGGCGTACTGATGACACTGCCGATTATTTTACCGATCATCCTACCGGTCATCCTACCGATCTAATTCGAATGATCGTTATTTTGTGTTCGAAGGAACGGGTGGTGGTGACCTACCGGACGGCATGCACAATAACGACAAGAATCCAACGATTCTCGGTCTTGGCTTGGATCCCATCAAGATACGGCCTAACTTCTTTCAGACGCTCTACGCGATGCTACGACTTCGCGTGCTCCGACTCTTTCGTAATTTGCAATTGTTGTACTTTACGATTTTCGCACCTCTCGCCCTCGTCGTGCTCGGTCTTTATATGAACAGTATACAAACCGTTGACATCAAGATGCAGTCGTTGGAGCTGAACAACGGTAAGGCCCGGGAAGATTGGGCTTCTTGTAATCGTCAGGATTCAAAGGGTCGGGTGTCTCTGTATACATATTCATTTGTTCATTGACTCGTGTATTTTTTTTTCTCACGTTCCAACATATATGTATTTATATGCCTGACGAAAAAAAAAGAATCGCACAAGGGTTGCGAATTGTGTAAACACAGGCACTCGATCGAAAGGTCTGCTAGCGGGAAAAATCATGCATTTTTTCGTTTCCTTTTTATGTTTCAGTAGAGAGAGTCCATATTACACTTGCAAAATTTCAAGGTCATACACTCATCGTACACTCGTATAGACGTATCACACCGCTCATCTCGAGATTCTTGAGATCGTTTCGGTCGAATCGTGGTTTTCTTTTCTCGTTTTCCAGCACTGCTTTGCCATTCGTTTTTTTTTCTCAGACGTATGTTACTTGCGATGCACCGAAAAATATATAAAAAGGAGAAAGCGAAGATGTTTTCGCTTTTTTTTTATTTGGGTCCTTCAAGCATTTTTTGCGACTTTTATTTGTATTTCGATGCACCGAAGAATGTGACAAAAGCGAAAAGAAATTGTTTTTCGACCAGTGCACCAATTTACAATTATATACATATTGTTGAGCACATTCTTCGTACGTATGCAATTTATGAGCAATTATTTCATGCTTATTTCTACAAAGAAAAAAAAATGCATTTTCCAGACACTTACGGAGCTGAGACGAGAATACTTTACACGAACAGCTCGGATCACGACATATCGCCACTGGTGAATCACATAAGCCAAAGCGTCGAAACTCTCGTCGAATACGACGGTAACACATCGGCCCTGCTTCACATGGGTTCCCACATGGCCGCCTTCAATATCGACAATTTCAAGCGTCACAAGATCGATCTCACGCTAATGTACAACGACACGATGCAGCACTCGTTGCCAATTTTTATGAATATTCTATCGAACGCGTATCACAGGTCGGTTTTTCACAACTTTTCAGTATTATTTTTTGCGTAGGTTTGAATCTTGATAATTTTTTGGGAATTTGTCGGATTGAAAAAAATTCTTCGGAATGTTGTACGGTTAAAAAAATGTGACTTTTCGTCGATTCTTGAAGTATTTGCAAAGTATTCTCTTCAACTTTCTGCCATTTTCGAAAATTGATTTTACGTATTTTTAGAGCTTAAAAACTATTTTTGTCAGTTATGTGCAATTATTAAATTTTTTTATTCTGTCCAACGCGTCTCGCAGGTCGGTGTTTGGCAATGTTTTGAGTATTTCTTTCTCTCAGGTTTGCTTGAATTCTGTAATTTTGGAGATTTAAAAAAAATTTCTTGTCACTTTTCTGTAACTATTGAATGTTTTTTGTACTGTGTGTGTGTTTGGGAACTTTTACCGTATTTTTGCGAATTATCTATAATTTTGTTTCGAATTTTTGACAATTTTAAAAACTATTCTTTTGTTCATGCGAATGCTTAGTAAGTATCGAAGATTTTCTCTGTGTATTCGACTATTTTAAACCCGTTCCGGTGAATTTTCTCCACCGATTAAAGATTGTTTTTTTTTTCCGTGTGCTTTGCGATTTTTCAACCCATAGTCGTGATTTCCCGCAATTTTAAGACATAAAAAAAATTAATTGTCGATGATTTTGAAATATTTTTGTGATTGCTTTCCGAATTTTCGAGAGTTCAAAAAAATTGTGCCTTTTTTCTTTAGAATTTCGTCTGCATTTTTGAGAATCTCATTCATTTGGGTGACTTCCACAGGAGATTTCATTTTTCGATCAACACCATCCATAGTGCAATAATCGCAATGAACGATTAACAATCCAACAATCCTGCCGCATTTCATAGAAGAGTCCCAAACAAATGTTCGAAGAAACGTTGCAATTCGTAATGAGTTTCCGACTTGCAGACTTCTCCTGGGGACAAGTAGCCAAGTACCGATCGAGGTAAAGACGCATCCGTTCCAGCAGACCTCGCAGCCCCAGGAATTCAACATCGGCATAGCGAGTTCGTCCCTCTTCATCGGAATGGATTTCGTTCTCGTGCCGATCACACTGGCCGTCGACATGGTCTACGATCGTGAGGTAAAAACTTCCACCCTGCCGTGCCGGGAATATAAACTATTCCGTCCATTTGGAAAGGCTGAAGGAGGAAGTAAAAAAAATTGGATCCGAATTGGACCGATCGCGATGAACGTTGCTGCTCGTTTGTTCAGATAAAGACGAAGAATCAGCTGCGCGTAAACGGTCTTTCGTTCCCGATGTACTTTCTGACGTACTTCATCGTGCTGGTCGGTCTGATGTCGTTCATATCGTTGTGCATTCTGGGCATAATATTTCTCTTCGACGTGCCTTCGCTCCAAGAGGTACCGGCCCTATTGACCCTGGGTGGTCTCCTTATGCTCTACTGTCCATCGTCGATTCTCTTCTCCACCTGCCTCAGCTACATATTCGACAAGATGGACTCGGCCCAGAGTATCCTGCCGAACATAGCTACGTTCGTTGGCCTCATACCGTTCATTCTGGTGATGATACTGGACATGCTGGGACTCGGTAAGTGTGTGCCAATCCAGTGAATAATCGGCTTGCCATTGTCGTGCCCTGTTCGTTGAGTGTTTGAGAAGAAGCCTCGAAGGACTATTTTAAGGAAAGGTGGTACTCTTCAAGGGGGCACAGCGGCCTTCGCCCTCCACGTCGTATTCTCACTGCTCAACACGATGTACATACCGTACGCGGCGGTTTATTACGTCGATCGCGTTCACCTCATGTGCTCCATCAATGCCGCGTGTCATCATCTGACAATGTCCGATTATCTTACCTCGGAGATCATCGTGATGGCGCTCAGCGTCGTCATACACTGTCCGCTCTGGTTCCTCGTTCTTCTGATACTGGACGTCAAGAAGAGCGGGGGCAACGTCAATGACGTTTTCAAGTACTTCGTGGTGAGTGCTGGTGGATTTTTGGGCGGACAGCTGCGGAAGAGCCGTTGGGGAATGGCATGGAAGGAGCGAAAGGATGTTCCAGGCTTGAAAGATCCTTTTCAGGCCTTGAGAACTCTTGTGGGTGGCTTGGGAGATCCTTCGGACGTCTTGAGGGTTGATTTGTGTAGTTTGCCAGGTTGCCTCTTGAAGGCTGCTAACATTTACTCGCCAAAATCGGGAAATTTCAAACTGCCGTAGCGCCGGTTCTTTTCCAGAGGCATGCATTTAAAGGAGGGTTTTTAGAAGGATTTTGGGAGGCTTAGAGAATGCCGCTGGATTCACGCCGATATCTCAATTAGTTTTCCCGAAAAGTGCACTGGAAGAATGATCGAAAAAGAGGCTGAGGGGTATATGGATAAAGTTGATGAAAATCGATGGCCCGTCTTTGAAATTCTGCCAAAAATCGATAAATCATCGGAGCGTAAAAAAAATTATCGACTACTCAGTGAAGCCACTTCTTTTTGGCCCTGAGATGCTAAAATAATGTTGGATTTTAAACCTTTTTTTTACCAGTCCATATCAATCAGAGTTGGGCGTAATTCTATTTATAAATACGAATACGAATGTATTCACATCGTGATTTTCATGTGAATATAAATACAAATTTATTCATACTTCACTTATTTGTATTCACAAATATTCTGAACATACAAATAAATTCACACAAAAAATTGTGAATATTTACAATAAATCCTGTGAATTTAAAAAAAATCACATCAAAATCTGTGAATGCAAATGTATTCACAAAAAATTGTAAATACAAAAAAATCACAAAATAAGTTGTGCATTTTTTCGTATTTAGGACAAATTAAAATCAAATTCACATTGATTAGATTAACATTTACATCAAAAGTGAGGTCTTACGTATATTGAGAGAAAACATTGCGTCGAGGCAAAGACATTTTTGCAAAAAAGTCGTGAGTTTCAAACGTTACATTATAAATATGAAAAAATTCAAAAAATGAGTTGTGAATTTCCTCAAGTTTTAGAAAATTAAAATCGAATTCACGACAATTATTTTAAAATGTACACCACAAGTGAGTTCTTACGTATTTTGAGAGAAAACATTGCGTTGAGGCAATGTTTTCTCTCAAAATACGTAAGAACTCAGTTTTGGTGTAAATTTTAATCTAATCATTGTGAATTTGATTTTAATTTGTCTTAAATACGAAAAAATTCACAACTTATTTTTTTTACTTCACAGGATTTTTTGTAAATAGTCACAATTTTTTCTGTGAATTTATTTGTATGTTCAGAAAATTTTTGAATATAATTGTATTTGTATGCATGCATGTGAATACAAATAAGTGAAGTATGAATAAATTTGTATTTATATTCACATGAAAATTACGATCTGAATAAAATCGTGTATTCAATGTATTTTTATCCCTTGAATACGAATTTGCCATTGATTTTCCCGAGAACCCTATATTTTCATTAAAAATCGGCGACAATGTATGAAATGTTCATTCCCTGGTGTTTGCTATCCGTCAAAAATGCCAAAACACGGAAACTTTTATTTACTCCCCCCTATAAAAAGTTCACGTCCAACTGAAGACACCCCTTTAAATGTCGGGTGGAAGGAAGAAAAATGAAGGAATGGTTCGTCCCTTAATTTTTCTTTTTTTCAACATGCCCATAGTGGATTTCCGATCGTTCTCCAGAAGACTTTCCGTTTTCGTTTCACTGAAATCGGTGGATCGCGTTCAGGGGTGGCTTCACCACTAAAAACGGTTTTTCCGCGGATAAAAAAAAATACGTATTAAATAGTTTTCGATGCTCTACCGTATGCGCGAGATTCAAGAAAAGTGGACATCAGAGTGATGTTCCAGGTGATCAACGAGCCATTCCGATAAATGACCCGTAGGGGAGCGTCCATAAATTACATAACGCAAGCGGGGGAGGGGGGTCGAGGTTTGCGTTACGTCACGATTTTAGAACTGTCAGAAATAGGGAAAATGTCTGCATGTTAAAGTTTTTAAATTTAAAACTCATCGTTCAGAATAGATGAAGTGGAAGCTTTTATTATTTTGAGCAATATAATGAAGATGAAAAACCATCATATCGCCCGCGACTAGATACTGCACCATAAGTATCAATATTCTAGAAAAAAAAAAAACATAACTTTATATCAAGAAAAACGGAACAAAAACTTTGATCACAATTTTCTCGGAACTCCTATTTCGACCTTGTCTCAGTGAATACTCAAAAACTTATCAACCGATTTTCAATTTTTTGAAAACATTTGTACGTAGCTGATTCTTTACATTTTCATCATTACTATTTTTAAAGATTGCTCGAATGCAAAAAAGGGCCTTGAAGATAGAAAAAAAAATGTCCAAACTGTCGGCATTTTGTAAAAACAAACGAAAATAAATTTAAAAAAACGGCTACGCACAACGATAGCTACGTTTGTATAGATATCGATAAATTATTGACTGCCTATTTACAGATAACCTCTCATAAAGATATCGATGGGACAATGAAGCGAATTTTTTTCGTCGCCAAACCAGAGTTAATTTTTTCTTTTTGTTCATAAAAATTGGTATAAAACTAGATGACCATATACTTCATAAAATGTGTATAAACCCGATCCTTTCATAATAAGTTATTCCTTTGAAAAAAGGAAAACGAAATTATTGACGACAAAGTACCCGTTACGTAACGCCAAGCGTTACGGTTCCGTTACGTGGGGGGGGGGGGGGGGGGGGGCGTGGCGGTCGAAAAGCTCGTAACTTTGAGAATATCGCGTTGTTCGCAGCGGAACGGTGGCTCGATAGGGGAGGAGATAATGGAGAATCCGGACGTGGGTGAGCACGAGGACACGGACGTGAAGAACGAGCGTCAGCGAGTGTTCAACTTCATAACGTCCTCCTCGGTCCAAGAGCCTCCCGTGGTGCTGGTGCAAAATTTGCGCAAGGAATATCGTCACAGCGAGATCGGCTCGTGCGGTTGTTGCTCGAAGCGTGACGAGGAGCCGAAGCCGGGAAGAAAGTTGGCGGTGAGAAATTTGTCGCTGGCGGTGGAGCCGGGCGAGGTGTTCGGCCTTCTCGGGCACAACGGGGCCGGAAAAACAACCACGATGAAGATAATAATCGCCGAGGAGGCGGCGAGCCGTGGCCGAGTCCAGATCGGCGGTCACAACATAAATTCCCACATGACCGAGGCGTTCAGGCAAATGGGCTATTGCCCGCAGCACGACGCCCAATGGAAGAACATCACCGTCCGGGAACATCTCGAGTGTTACGCGGCTATAAGGGGCGTGCCCTGGAACGAGATCGACCGTATCGTTGATCTTTATCTGTCGGGCCTTCAGATACACGAGCACGCCGACAAGCAGACCCAGGAGTGCTCAGGCGGTACCAGGCGAAAATTGAGCTTCGCCATGGCCATGGTCGGCGGACCCAAGGTCGTTCTCATGGACGAGCCGAGCACGGGCATGGACCCAAGGTCGAAGAGATTCCTCTGGGACACGATACTCGCCAGTTTTCAGGTTAGCGGATTTTCCTTTATTTTTCCAGTTTTCCAAACCGAGGACTCGCCAGGATCTTTGTTTTTTTTTTTCAACCATAAACGAGTCATTTCCGGCAGTAGCCTACATTGATGAATGTAGGATTGATGAGCTCTAATTTTGTAATATATATTTTTATTGTTTTGTCTCTGCTCCTTTATCGCTGGTACTCTGGCCCTTGCCGGATTGTAACATACACTGTGAGAAAAGTGCACGGTAGTTGCAACAAACGCGCATGGTGAAAGAGAGTACAGTCGAATTCCCTGTAGTTTATTGTCAACGCAATCGTAATATGGTTAACACAACTATAGGCTGAAAGATTGTCTAGTATCTCCGAAATTACTGTACACTATTGTGAAATACTTAACAATATCGACATGGTTAATTCAGCTATATCGCAAAATCTATCAAAAATATTATTGTCACCTCAGGGTAATATAAAATATGGTTGAGATTACTATACATTTCTCTCTGTGTACGACCAAAGCTACATGTTGGAAAATCGAGAATTAAAATCTTTCAATTAAAATAACATAGAAAAATCTTACCACGATGGGTCTTGCGGCAAAAAACGCTAAATTTATTATATTTTTTTAACGATGAAAAAATCCACAATAAAAAATGTCGAAGTTTGAAAAATTTGGGTGTTCCTTTCCAAAGCACTGAATAATGATACCGAAGATGATTCGAACATTTTTAAAATATTTTTCATGAAGTACGTTTAAGAAGAAAAACATTTTTTTTAAATATCTTATTTGATCACTTTTTGCAGAAAGCTATGAGCATTTGAAAAAAAAAACGTCGATTTTTTTCAAAAATTCACGACGTATTTCCAGTGATGTAAGTTGAAAAAAACACACAGACGTTTCAGAAGGAGAGAATAACGTGCTTATATTTCAGCCAAATGAAAAGAGGTCAATCCTATATGTAAAACAAGTGATATTATTATAAAACAAGAATATCCCATACAACCCTCAGCCGGTTCCCATAATTGACGAAAGGGCCATTATTAACTAAGCTCAACGACAATAAATTATGAATGAAAATGTCTCGTGATTCAGGGAGGACGAGGAGCAATCCTGACGACGCATTCGATGGAAGAGGCGGACGCTCTGTGCTCGAGGGTCGGTATAATGGTGAAGGGCGAGCTGAGGTGTTTAGGCTCGACGCAACATTTGAAGAATCTTTACGGTGCCGGTTACACCCTCGAGATGAAGTTACTCGGGGGTGATTGTACGCCGACGACACCCTCGGGCGACAGAATATCGAGCCTCAAGGACTTCGTCGGTGGTATGTTCCCGGACGCAACCCTGGAGGAGAGCTTCGCCGACAGGCTCGTGTTCGCGGTGCCCCAGCACTCGGTCACGTCGCTCGCCGATTGTTTCATGCAATTGGAGAAGGGTAAATCTCGGGTGTACTTGCATTATCGAGGCGAAACGAGACACGCGATAGTGCACGCAAAGACACTTTGTTTGGGTTGGGAAATTTCCTCAAAACCGCGGATTCGGCAAATCAGTTTGAATTTATTTGTGAAGATTGATTCGAGAAGAAAAAAACGTTTATGGATCAACTCGAACAAAGCCAAATCCAAGGAAGCAAACGGTAGCCCAACCAAGGCCGAAAACGGGCGAAGAAATTTTAACAAGCTCTAACAAACTCGAACAAACCCAAGCAAACATAAAGAAGCCGAAAAAAATGCACTCTAGTCTATGGACGCCCGAAAAGGCAAATAAATACTCAAACCAACTCAAACAAGCACCAAAACAAACCCAAACAAGCCCACACAAAGCCTATCTCGCGCGAACAAGAAAAAAAAAAGCTTGCCATGCGGCGACCAAAAGTTCAACCAAAACAAACGCCAGCGGACAAAAAAGGCGACAAACCAAAGCATATACAACCAAGTCCCAAACAAACCGAAACAAGTCCTAAAACCTAATCAAGACCCCAAATATCTCAAAAAAAGGCCCCAAACCCCAAAACGAGTCCCCAAATACCCCAAAAAAGGCCCCAAAAGAAAAAATAAATCGCCAAGACACTAAAACAAATCTCAAAAAACGAGAACGAGCTCCAGCACGTCCCAAAAACCAAAACAAGTTTCAAACAAACTCAAACTACGTCCCGAAACCCCAAACAAGGCCCCAAAAACCAAAACGATCTCCAACAAACCCAAACAAGTCCCAAAAAATACAAACAAATCCCAAAAAATCAGAACAAGTTCCAGCACCTTCCAAAAACCAAGACAAGTCCCCAAATACCTCAAAAAAGGCCCCAAAAACTAATACAAGTCCCCAACGAACACAAACAAATCCCAAGAAACCAGCACAAGTTTTCAGCACGTCCGAAAAATCAAAGCAAGTCTCCAACAAACCCAAACAAGTCCCAAAAAACCAGTTCCAGCGCGTCCCAAAAACCAAAACAAGTCCCCAAATATCCCAAGAAAGGCCCCAAAAGCCAAAACAAGTCCCGAACAACGACAAACAAAATCCCAAAAAACCAGAACGAGTTCCAGCACCTTCCAAAAACCAAAACGAGTCCCCATATACCTCAAGAAAGGTCCCAAAAACCAAAACAAGTCCCGAACAACCATAAAAAAAAATCCCAAAAAACCAGAACGAGTTCCAGCACGTCCCAAAAATCAGAACAAGTCTCCGACAAACCGAAACAAGTCCCAATAAACCGGTGCCAGCGCGTCCCAAAAACGAAAACAAGTCCCGAACAACCACAAACAAAATGTCAAAAAACCGGAACGAGTTCCAGCACGTCCCAAAAATCAAAACAAGTCTCAGACGAACTCAAACAAGGCCCCGATTTGATTTGAGAGCCTCGGGTCCTCGATTTCGCCTCGATACTGTCGCTCGTCCAACGAAGGCTTTTTTTTTGCCAAAAAAAACAAATGAAAATTGTCCCAATTACGATGCATCGATACGGGGTCTTAATTGTACGTGTTCTTTCTCGTTTCACGCGCATTTCCATTGGCCGATGCAGCGAAATTGGAGCTGGACATCGAGGAGTACAGCTTCAGTCAGACAACCCTCGAGCAGGTGTTCCTCAAGTTCTCCCATTACGACGAGGTGAACAGCGGTGAATGACGAGCCAGAGAGGCAAGCCCTTAGAATCGTGTCGTGATAAGAGCCCATTCCAGGTGACGCGCGCCCGCTCGTTAGGGAGCTTTGCGCGTCCGAACCACCACCACCACCACCACCACCATCGCCAGATACGCGAAGAAGACGAAGAAGAAGCTGAAGTGGAAGAGGACGACGAATGCAATGTCGAGGAAGACAGCAAAGTTAGGATGACGGCGAAGAAGAAGAGGAAGCCGAAAAATAACGATGCAAACCTCACCGATTCCTCGGGAGATTCCTCGGAGGAGGAGAGCTCCGATGGCATGGAAGAGTGGCCTCTCGTCGTTATGAACGTTCACGATATGGGAAAAAGATCGTCGAGGGACCAGGAGAAGGAAGTGCGTTCCAATACCGATACTTAAGCGATTATAGAGTCGCTCAGTGTCCTCTGACCGTACGACGCGATTGACACTTTTGCATGTACCTATTACGACGCCGTTTACTCGAACCTCGTTCGAGGGGAACCACTGCACAGTGACGCCCGGAAAAAATCGGTTCAATTGTTGGAATTTTATTGCCAGAAAATTACTCGTGCAAATTACTTAGGACATCTGTGAAATAAAAATAAATTTATATTTATATTTGTATATATATAGATATATATATATATATGTGTGTGTGTATGTACAGAGCGACCGTTGAAAGGTGGCCGTGTGTTTTTTAAGTCTCGCGCGGAGATCCTGCGATCGAGAAAAACATTACTGTCAGCGATGTTTTCAAGCCCTCTTCGAAAGAAAAAAAAACATAGCGTATTTTTGCGGTCAGCGGTATTTGAAAAAATTGAGCAGACTGGAAAAAAATAAAAATTCCACTTTGAATGCAGCAGAATGAAGATCAATTCCGAATACGAAACACCCCCGAAAAGCTTTTTTTGTCCATTTGTCATGAAGAAAAAAAAATTCTCAACGATACATTATGAAGTTCAATGGAATTCGATTTCACGGGAAAAAGTATTTCAGGAGCGTTCCGTGGTCGGAATTGAGTTATCTTCATTATATTGAACACAAATGCAATTCAGGTTGTTTCTCCAGAATCTGCAATTTTTCTCGCACATACTACTCGTCACAAAAATCCGCTATATTTTTCGTCGACGAGGACTTGAAAAACGATTGAATATTTAATTTTTTTCGGTCGCGATATTTTCGCGCCGGAACCGCAAAAAAATACATGACCACTTTATAATTGTCACCCGGTATACATCTATATATATATATATATATGCCGCAATTATATGCCAAAAATAAATTCACTAACTCGCACCTGTACTTTTTCTTCCAAATAATTCCCATAATTTCCAAACGTACCCGCGGATTTTTTCGGACGTCACATCTGCACCACCTTCGAACCCTAAACGATCCGATATAATTGACGGAAAATGTGGAAACGTATGAATTTTGACAGCGCGCTCGCGCTTTGATCTGCAGCAGCGTTTTGGCGTTATCGGAAATCGGTTTTTTTTCGTTCCCTGGTACTTTCTTCTTTATATATATATATATATATATATATATATAAGAAGAAAAAGGTTATCACGCGTCAACTGGACCGCCGTTCGCGATTAGAACTTTATAAACAACGGCGTACAAAATTTCCAAACTGGCGCGACTGACAATGAGTTCGGAGTTTCGCGAAAAGCTCAAAAAAAAAACGAAGAAAAAAAACGTTTAGGCGAAACGAACGGAAACGTAAAAGGCAAAAAGAAAAAAAATATAAAAATGATGATTTGTGAAGGGAGATATCACGTAGGTAATATTTTTAGCGTGATCCCCCGGTCGTTCAAAAATATCCTGGCGATTTAACATCAATCACCCCCCACCCGCGCTCTTCTGTAAACAAATGAAAAAAAAAAGAAGAAAGATCCCGCGCATGCGTCACAAATTAATTCGACAAGGCACACCAATTTCCAATGTACAAACTCGACACGTTAGAGATAATGCAATATATATATGTGTGTATATATATATATATATATTGTATATCCTCAATTTCGCTTGGTAATTTAGTTTTGATATTGTACCTTTTTCTTTTTACGAAACGAAAAACTGTTTCGGACTGTACGAGAATCTAAGGAAGAAAGGAGATAAAACAAATGAGAAAACAATTATTACGCAATGAGCGAGAAATAATCGCGTATTAAAATGACAAGGATTGATAATTAAACTTTCGTTGAGACTTCCGTGTGAACGCTGCGAGATCGTTAAAAGCAAGAAAAAAAAAAAGAATCGATGGAACATTCGTCGATTGATCGTAATGCGAGAGGGAAAAAAAGTTCACGAGAATTCGATTGACATGAACAAATTAGGAGGAATTTTCTCATCAAATGTAAATATAATAATTATAAATGAATTTTCAATGTCGATTTTCTTCGAATAATATTGTCCCTCGTTTTCGATAATCCCGGATTTTTTCACGGAACGAGTCATTTTTCGCAGGCAATTATAATTGCCCGTTCGAGGCAATTGATTATTCGACGATTCGTAGGAAAATGGAATTTGTAAAGAAAAAAATCACACAGATACAGTGTATAAAAAATTAGCCGAAAATTTGAGCATTCGCGCAGATTCCGTGTGCAAAAACGAGGAAAAAGTATTATGGCTCTTCCAGGCGAGGCAGGGGAAAAAAAAGAAAAAAAATTGTCCGTGGATTGCGTGCCAGCGAACGTCGCTAATCGAATTCGAAAAAAAATCATTCGAATAATTGTCATGAAAAAAGGAATAGCGAATACTACTTTTTAAATAATATTAATTAGATAATATTTTTAAGCTTTTATATATGAGTGTAAGTATACATAATTAGTAATTAATATAATAACTACGATAATATTATAATAATTAGAATTATATCAATTTTAATAGACGCTTTTAAACGCTATTAAAATTTATGTAATACTAATTACCACAATATTCTGTTGTCATTATAATACATAGTTATGTTAATTATTAATTATTTATATATACGAGAATATAAGTAGATATACACACATTGGTACGTATATAAATATAATATAATATTATATTATTATATTATATTAATTATTATGTTACAGATTAATTTCATATATAAAGTTACATATATACGTGAAATTAATCATTAATATAATAATTACTGTAAAATAATAATATTCTAGTATCTAGCATCGTACAAATTTTGACAGTTTGTATACACATACTGTTTATATTTATATAGTGCTATTACTTATATTGTATTATTGTCATTATTATATATAATTATATTAATTGCCAATTATTAATATATATACACATACGTATCTATAATTGGTAATTAATATAATAATCACCATAATATAATAATATAATATTCTAGTAATTGGTATCATATAAATTTTGGCAGTTTTTATACCCACACTGTTAATATTTATATAATGCTATTTCGTATAATATTATATTATTGTCATTATTATACATAATTATATTAATTACTGATAACTTATTTGTATATATACATATATGAACACGTGAGAAAGAATTTTATCACAATTGTCATTACTATGCCTTGGAAACGATTGTTTATAGATTTCTCAAAACGATTATTCGCATGATTTTTTTTATTATGGAAACGGGTGTTGCATATAAATCGTAATGTAGGAAGGATCAAATGTTGGAGCAGTGTGTGTGTGTTTGTGTATGTATATATATATACATATATGTGTGCACAGGACAGAGGACTGAATGACAAATTTCGTGTAGTTCGATGAATTTAGGTAGTCCAATTGAAGAACAACAAAGAAAACAAAAAAGAGGAGAAATAAAACGAAGAAAAAAAACTTTTTCATAAATGCGAATAAGTTTTTTTGTAAATACTTCATCATTGAGTAAGATGCCATGCACGCATCGACAAAAACAACAAAAACAACAACAACAACAACAGAAATTCATATTATATTATACATATATAAATATACATATTAGAAATAATTATTCGAGAATTAACAAAGAAAAATGGATCCGACGAGAGGAAGAAGAAAAAAAAACTGAATTTAGATACACGAGCGTGTGCGTACGCGCAAATCTGCGCTTTATGTAGGAAATATAAAAAAAAAGAAGTGCGCGCACGAGATCTCTCTAGCTAATTAAAAAGTAATATAAAATTTAGTCAATTATGCAATTACGATGGAGAGGGCGAGGGGGTGGTAAAAATTGCACCTCCGGTGGTGGATTCGAATTCGAGTGCACGCAATAGACGAACGTGTCGCGATCGATGCGATAAATAATAATTATTATTATTATTATAAAGATAAAGATAAAGAAAAATCGAAAGAAAAGATAAAAGAGGAAACGTTCGTATACTGCAAACGTTTTTTTTTTACAGTGCTTCTTTTCAGCAGCCTTTTCTTTTCTTTGTTTTCAGGCGTTTGTTTGTTCGTTGAAAAAAAAAATTCTTGCGAAAATAAATGCGACATCCGACTAGCGCGTTATCGCTATTTCATTGACTTTTCGTCATTTTTTTACGAACTTGACGGAGGCCTTTCTGTCGTGCACGTGCAATCTCTCGCTTCACCAATAATAGACGTAATAATTTGGAGACGAGAATTGAAGGAATCAAACAATTTTGGGATCGATATTTTTTGGCGGTTTTTTTGTTGTTGAAATCGTTTCATCGCTATCAGCATTATTATTTGTGATATACATACATATATATATGTATATATATGCGTCCGTAATAATGTAAATACACGGTCCGAAGAAAGCAAGAGAGAGAGGGAAAGGGTGAGAGAGATTTTTTTTCGTTTTGCAAAACAATTTGCAGCATTTGAAAAATTGTAGAGTAATAGCGAGAACGAGCGAGCAAACGAGAGAGAAAGGGAGAGAGAGCGCGCGTGTGCAAGAGGAATAACAAAAAAAAAAGAATCAGCAACAATATACCGAGTCACACATAAATAGAACTGTACGAAAACGACGAGGAAGCGAAGGAAAAAAATAAAATAACATACCGACACAGCGTTAAAATGAAAACCGCGGCGCGTATATTCGTTATGTAATGATATTAAAATGAATGTAATAAGTTGTTTTACGAAAGCTTTTTCACTAATAAAAATTAGTCAAACATACACGTGGGTGAGAGCAACATCAATGTGATTGGGTGCGAGAAGAAAAGACACGACGATGGAGAAGACCATTTTTTGTTGTTGTTGTTACCAATATATATATATATATATATATATATATTAGGGTGGCCTTTATTTGGGCTTTGGCGAAAAAAATTCAATGTCACCCGAAAAACATAATGAAGGTGTATCAAAAAAAATCTGTCAAGTTTGGAGGCGCTCGAAAAATTGAAACACGCGCCACCGAGCGATTGAAACTTCAAATGTAAAATACATGTATTTATCCCACGCATGAATGATTTTTTTTCCGAGTATAATATTAATGAGAAAAAATTGAAATTTGGTACACTTATTGTGCGTAGTATGGTGTACAAAACAAATTTTTTTCAAATTTATTCATTCATAATTTTGTTAATGACAAGCGTAGAGATGCCCATATTTCGTTTTTTTAAATATTTGTTTTCAAATAAATTTCAAATAAAGTAAAAAATAAATTTTCAGTTCGAAAATGTAATGTCTGCAGGGAAGAAGACAGAAGATTTACTATGCTTGTTTGGGTTATAACCCAGCAGTATATGTATATTTATTTGTTTTCGATCAATTTATTATTTGATAAAAAATCTACACGATATTACCTTCTGATATAGGATGAATAATTGTTTGGGTTATAACCCAAACAAGCATAGTAAATCTTCTGTCTTCTTCCCTGCAGACGTTACATTTTCGACCTGAAAATTTATTTTTTATTTTATTTGAATTTTATTTGAAAACAAATATTTAAAAAAACGAAATATGGGCATCTCTACAGAGCTTGTCATTAACAAAATTATGAATGAATAAAATTGAAAAAATTTTGTTTTGTACACCATACTACGCACAATAAGTGTACCAAATTTCAATTTTTTCTCATTAATATTATACTCGGAAAATAAATTATTGATGCGTGGGATAAATACATGTATTTTACATTTGAAGTTTCAATCGCTCGGTGGCGCGTGTTCCAATTTTCCGAGCGCCTCCAAACTTGACACAATTTTTTTTTGATACACCTTGATTATGTTTTTGGAGTGGTATCGGATTTTTTTCGCCAAAGCCCAAATAACGGCAACCCTATTATAATATATATATATATACACACATGTACAATACCATGATGTTGTAATAATTGGTATTAAATATACTGATAAAACTAAACATTATGTCCATTCGTTCAATATAACGATATATTCTAGTAGTTATAACGTGTAAATGTTAATGTTAAATATATATAATATGAAAATTCATAATTTCATTCATGAAAATGTCACGGGAAAAAATTCATATTAAAAATAGAGTATATGTTGGAACTTGGGAAATAAAAAAAATACTACTGCTAAATATACTAATTATTACAACATACTTTTATCGTAATTATTAAATACAATAATCTATAACTCTAATTGTTTATTTTTTCATATATATATATATATATATATATATATATATATATATATATATATATATATATATATATATATGAAATAGATTTATAGATATGATATAGATTTTGGGCTTTATGTTAATTTTTAAAAATCATCTGCTTTTGATTTTTCGCATGCCATTTCTACGCCTGATATGAATCGACAATAATTAAGCAACTTTTTAAAGCAATTGGCTCCACATGCGCAGTACATTTTTCTTACACCGCAGTCAATCAAGCATGTGATAATTGGTTTGTGTGGAAATTCTGCATAAAGTCTTTTTTCACATAGTTTTCCTAACATTTAAGGTTGAGAAGATGAGTTTTCTGGGAAAAAATAAATAACTAAGAGTATTTTTTTTGAACGAGTCAAAAGAGTTAAGATTTGTAGCAATGACATACGAAAAATCAAAAGCAGATGATTTTTACCTCGAAAACCGTGGGACTTTTGCCGAACTGCCATTCCAGCATATAGTAGGACATGATTTAATTTATCGACAGTTACAGGATTATCCATTTATAACAGAACGCCCTGTATATATGTGTCAGTGTATATATATACACACATACATGTATATGTATATTTATTTGTTTTCGATCAATTTATTATTTGATAAAAAATCTACACGATATTACCTTCTGATATAGGATGAATAATTGTTTTTCCACGTAGCAAAGATCGCTGTCTCCGGCACGCGTATACGCGTGAACGTGACATAATATATGTAGTGTGAATATGGACAGCTTCGGTTTCGGATAAATTATTTTCCGCAATTTACAAAAGGTAAGTGGAATGAGATAGATTTTTCCAAATTTTCGCATATCTGCGACGGTATTTTCATATTCGTATTGGAAGATTTCATTCCAATTATTTTAAATAATATTGATGATAAATTATTTTTAGGCTTTCAGGAGAAAGCAGAGGAGTGGATGGAAGGAATAGATGATTTGGCAGTAAAGGGGGGAGAAAATAAATATGCTGGGAAGAAAAATACAAATAGGGCTATGCGAGTACTTTAGGGAAATAGAGGAAGTGTGCAGGGAGCTAAGAAAGGAGCATAGGGGAAGAGAGATTAACGGAGTGGACGAATAAATGAAGAAAGGGAGAATGCAAAAAGAATGCGGAGGGTAGGAATGTAGGGTGTCGATAATAAGTATAAAGTATATATGTGAAATATTAATGTTTTTTAAAAAGAATTGCAAAAACGTTGTGCAAATAAAACTCGATAGTATTACTATTATATTTTTTTTTTAGACGAATAAAAAAAAGATTCTACTATTTTCAGGCTTTTATATATGAGAATAGGTGTATAATTAAAATAATTTCTAATTAAGGGGGAAAATCACAGTAGCACACAAAAAAATAGGCATATTTTCGGGAATTAATTTTGGCTGAATAAAAGTATCAATCGAAAATCTGTAAAGTAGGTTTTATAGCAATACTAAAAAAGTACAAAATGTAATTTTTTCAATGAAAAATATTTAAAATTGGCGGCTGCGCAGCATATGCCCCAAGGCGCCTATTTTTGAAAGCGTTTCGATGGCCGAAGACGTAGACTCCTTAATTTTTTACCTGGAAGAAAAAAACAAAATTTTTTAGTTTCCATATAACAACAGCTAGCGAGCTACGTAGGATTTTTTCGATATATTGATTTTTCGCAAAATGGTGCATGTTTGAAAATAAAGTTAAATTTTTAACAACAAAAAAACGCCATAAAATCGTCGATAAAAAAAAACTAAGCCATATAAAATAAAAAATCCTACGTAGCTCCGTGGAGAAAGATGTTTCGAAGCTACTGTCAAAATTTAAAGTCGATCGGTAAAGATTTGCTCGAGTTATGTCTTCGGCGAGCTCAAAAAAAGTGGTTTCGAGAAAAACGCGTTTAAAGTTTTAAGTACTGAGAAACCATATGAAAATTTCATATACCTCTAATCTGCAATGCCTGCACCGTACAGTCGATTTTCGTACCCAGTATTCTTTTTCGTCCCTTTTCTAACACGACTCGACGATGTGTCACTCATAATGACAATGATTTACAAATATCACTGTTTTTTATCACTATTTATGTTATATATGGATGCACGAAAGTGAAGCGTCGTGAAAAAGCGTTGTATTCAACGCAAGAAATTTGGGCACTCGGACACTTTTGCCGTATTCCATCATTTGGTATATTATTTTTAAGACCCTAAAGCACCTTTTAAGCGAAAAATTTTTTTTTCGAAAAATTGAAAATTTTACTGTGATTTCCCCCCTTAATTTCCAATTATCGAGGAATTTGAAATAAATAATTTTCAAAAAATTGCTATGTCTAAAAAATAATAATCCCCATAATTTATTTCCATTATTTCTAAAAAGTTATTTTTTAACGAATTAGAAAACAATTTCAAAATAATATTATCAAATAGAATTCGGATGAAATCCTTTTGCCCGAAGCTAGATCTTTTTGCGAACATTCGGAAGGCAAAATGCCCCGAAAAAATTGTGACTACCTCAAGTGGCCCAAATTCACACCTACTTACTTGTAAATATATCTTCCCAATAAGATCTCTTGTCGATGCGCGTGGCAGGCGCCGCATATGTATATATGTGTGTGTGTGTGTATGTGTGACATCTAAGATATCGCAGTTGCGAGCGCGGTTTATCTTAATCGCGGGTGACCTCAATTGATCGACAATTCCGGAATTTTCTGGTTTTCTCAAATCCACGGATATATAAATAAATTATATGTATATACATTCAAAGATAGCGTAATGCCTCCCTCATCACTCATCGATATCACGTCGATTGACAGATCACTTTAAAAACACATGCTGAAGCTGTTTTCGCGTTCTGTTTTCGAAGACCGAAGATAAACACGTCAAGTTAATTTTCAAAAGCATTGTTCAATTTTTTCTCGGCTTATCTCCTTTATGCCTTCTTCATGAAAGTTCATCGTCTACGGAAAAAATGTTTTTTTTTTAACACAATCAGAGACAACAGGATACGAGATATGTTATTAGCTGACCGAAATGGGCGTTTTGCTCGTATGCAAATTGCATTTGACACTTTGTGTATGAGAATAGTGTATATATATATATGGGGTATTCCAATTATTTTGGGACGGCCTAAAAGCCTGCGACCTTCTCCAATCTTTTTCAAAGCTGGTGATGTTTTTGTATCGTATATTTTGAGGACGTGGTATTTTTGTAGATTTTCATCGGCTCGCCAGCACACAAAAAAAAGAAAAATATTTAATTTCTTTATTCTTTAACCCCAATGTTTAGGTTGATCATGCTGAAATTTACACTGAATTTTCTCTTATTAGTGTAAAACAACATGGGTAAGTTTCACTCTGGGCTGGGCTTGCATTCAGTTAATATCGTCGTCTTGAATGTAATGGGAAATTGTTTTTGTTGAATAACTCGGCGATTTACAATTTTTAAGTAAAAATGGTAAGGACTAAACTTGTAGGAAATTGAGTGCTTTACAACTTTGGATATTACAGTTTTTTCTCTACTATCGATATTTTTCTAATTAAACTTGAAAGAGCGACTATAGCGTTATGTCGTTCATTTTCAACTTTAGAGCATAAACGAACATGAACAAACTTGTAGAGAATGAAATTCTCGACAATTTTGGTTTCTACCTTTTTCTTCCTACAATCAATATTTAAGGTCGTACGCCAGCGGTAAAAAACGAGAAGAGTTAAAATATTATTTCGCGAACCATTCGCTCTTTTCTTTTACCGTTGGCGTACGACCTTAAATATTGATTCTAGGGAAAAGAAAGGAGGAACAAAAATTATCCACAATTTCATTCTCTACAAGTTGGTTCATGTTCGTTTATGCCCTAAAGTAAAAGATGAACGAGATAATGCCATAGCCGCTTTTTTCAGATTTAATTAGAAAAATATCGATGGTAGAAAACAAACTGTAATGACCAAAGTTGTAAATCACTTGATTTCCTACAAGTTCAGTCATTACCATTTTTACTTAAAAATTGTAAATCGCCGACTTATTCAACAAAAATAATTGCCCATTAGATTTGAGACGACGATATTAACTGAACGCAAGTCCAGCCCAGAATGAAACGCACACATGTTGTTTTACACTAATAAAAGATGACTAAGCGTAAATTTCAGCAGAATCAACCTAGTCATTGGGGTTAAAAAATTTAAAGATGAAAGATTTTTCGTTTTTTTTAGTGTTCTAGTACTTGGGAAATTTTGAAACTTTATTTCAAAATAGTTCATGGAAAAACGCATCTTTTTTGTACACGACATTTTTTCGTACGACGCGAAGATCACTACGATACGATCATTTGAAATTTTATCACATGTCAAATCTTATGTCCGAGTTAGCCGAATTAGCGAGCTGATAAAAATCTGAAGGAAAAGCCACGTACTCAAAATATATGATACAAAAACATCACCAGCTCTGAAAAAGATTGAAGAAGGTCAGGCTTCTAGGCCGTTCGAAAACACTTGGCGTATAATCTTTCCAAGGTGATTTCCAAATCAACTTTTCGACAAACGGAAACCTATATTTTCCTCGGCAGCATTTTATTCTTCGTTACAAAAACAGGTTACTTTTGTTTGCAACATTTTCTCAGTTAGCCATTATTATTGGACTTTTTTCAAACGTTTCATTTTGAACAAACACTAAGGAATTTTGTGGGTAACGACGTAGGCTGTCGTGACCAAATCGTGACCTTTTGGTCACGATTTGGTCACCAAAAGGTCACGATTTGGTAAGAAAACAAGATGGGTACTGTTATTCGAAATCCCTGCCGTAATTACCCGCAGAGAGACTCTCTTTTAACTTTACAAATTATATCTTGACCGCATTATATAATTTACGTTTGCAATTTGAAGCTCATCATTTTCAACATCTTTCGTAAATTTTCAATGAAATAATTGCCAAATGAGAAAATCTATCAGACTAAAGTAGCCTGTTTTTTTTACCTAGAATAACATACCGCTGTGAAAAATATGTTAAATATTCGGAAGTGGGGCCCCTGTTAGAATCAGCCCAATTTTCTTCAAGAGTTCATCCAACCCCAAACAACGGCACACAACCTCCAAACTCCCCAAACAAACCCAAACAAAAATAAGCCTGAATCTAGCAGAAGCCCCACTTCCCAATATTTACCAAAAATATAATTCTCCATTTTTTTTCAACTTGTACTCGAAATTTTATACATCGTTAAAATAAAAAAAGTTCAATACGTGTTTCGGAAATTTTTCCATCACCTTCACCGTCCTCGAGCCGATGGCTGAAAATAAATTGGGCACCCCGCGTATCCGGTGCACGTACATTTTTTTTATACGAGTCCCAGCGAAGTTGGAAACCCAAACAAGTCTTCAATTTCTGACGTGTCCGGGCAAAAGAAATGTGCATATTGTCCGTAAGCAAAAATGCGCGTTCAACGAGGAGTGTTTACGGTTGCGCTTCATTATATTCTAACATGTATATGCATTCGTTTGCGCGAGGTTCGTAACGTCAACACGGACTTTGGCCATCGCGAAGAGAATTTTCTCGTGACTAAAAGATTGTCGAATAAGAACCGGTTAGGGACACGCGTAAATACGTATGTGTGTGTAAGATTTTCACGCACAATCGAGGCACGTACATAGGCATACGCGAGGTGCTATTGTACGAATAATACGGGCAAAGCAGATGGCCCGCTTTGAATTGACGGACGCGGGCCGTCTCAAAGGCCATCGTCGTTTGACCCGCGACGTCAATTATGTGTTAATTCAATACGGCACAGGGAAACTCGCGTCCGTTGTGACGTTTACGCGGACAACGTTGTCGGAGGTGCTTCTGTGATATAGAGAGTTCACGATTGCGCGCATGTGAGGGCGTTTATTTATTATCGTTAATGAAAATGATAACGTTAATAAAATTGATTAATAAATATGACCGGTAAAGTTCCGAAAAGCCCACACCTCTGATTAATTTGGAATTTCGCGTATCTGTGTATTTTGACTCGCTGATCACGAATATCATAATGAAAATATCCGCAAATTTGATGTTCAAGGTCAACACTCACGAAAACTGATTTCTCAACAGTTTTTCTGTTTTATTTGAGTAAATATTCATTTTGAAGAAAAATTTTTTTCACAAAAGTTGTAGCCTATGAAGATAATGATCTTTTATGATCTATACAATTTTTGTCTAAAATCATTCCATTTCGATAAAAATGGGATAATGGTCGAATAAGTGAAAATTGCTTAGCTTCATTAAGTTCGATATTATCTACTTATCTCTAGTAACGGATCGGCAACAGCAAGAATATAGATAATGTTCATTAGCCCACACAAACCCAAAGAAAAAAACCAAATTCCAACTGAAACAAAGCAACAAAAAAATCCAAACACAAATCTAAACGAAAAAGCCCAAACAACCCAAAGTAAAAAAAAACAAAATTAAATAAAAAGCCCAAGCAAGCCCAAGAAAACCCCCAAACCCAAACAAACCTAAACAGAAAATGCAAAAATAGTATATAATACAAAAAGAAACTAAAATAAACGAAAAAATAAAAGAAAAAAACAAAAAAGCAAAAAAAAAAACATGCACTTTAAAGACTAAACTCCAACCTTCCCGCGGTAAAGTGCGTAAGTAGATAATATCGAAACTAATGGAGCAAATTCAAAGACAATAAGGTTAGAAAGATTTGTACCAAATAATATTTCGTTAACACTCATGCGCAGAATATGAACCAAGAAAAAGTGAGAAATGTTGAAAATCGATGAAACGGTACGCTTTGAAACAAACATTTTTCGATAAGAACTGCATTCTCCTATAATCGTTTTATTGCAAAAACTACATTTTCCAATAAAAAAATTAAATTTTTATTTTTCCAAAAATTTAGAGTCATGCTTTAGACAATGAGGTTAGAAAGTTCAAATTTCATCGGAATTGGTCGATCAGTTGTTTAGCTATATGTCACGCCAGGCTTAAAAACGCAGTTTAGAAGATCGTGACATACCTCTGCCATTTTGAAAGATTATCAATAAAAAAAATACCATGTAACAGTGAAAAGTAGTACTAAAACATACCCTAAAAAAATGGTGAAAAAAATGTTCCTTTTAAAAAAAATCACAAAACTCAGCAAATGTTTTCCTTGCCTAAAAGTATCTCCTACCTAAAAAAAAAAAAAGATCAAGACTCGTATCGCTGCTCGTAATTCCGAATTTTCGCCCCCGGGTCAAGTTCGGTTGCCCAATGGCAATTGCAACAGAAACAGCCTCGGTTGCAGCATGCATCGATTTCACTTAATTACTGCAAAGAGAAATATTTCATTGTTGCCGGGCTGCGATTAATTCGAGCGTCATCCTCGCTCGAATTAATCTCGAAGCGCAAGATAGACAAAAACTTCGCAAGACCTTTTTTCCAGCCAGCGTATATACATCCAGAGTGTGTTCGATATTTGAGTTGATTCGAAATTTCAACCTTCGCAATTGTACGCACTTGAGTATTTTTTTTTCGATACAAATTTATTGCGAAATTTCCGTGTTTGTTATTTTTATTTTCGAATTTAAAGGTCTTCAAATAAATGGCTCACCTTTATTCTAACGTTCGTTAATTTTTCATTTCTATATTCTTGTCATTCGATCGATTCATGATTCAACGTTTTCACCCTCACCCGTTGGAGAGAAAAAAAATACACATTTTGGGAGTACAAATAAGCCTCCGCCGTTTGACAAAAGATGGCTCCACCAGGAGGTTATGGTTGAAATTGTCAGATGTAAAACGTCGTATCGTAAGGTTGGACATCTGGCGAGATCATAACCTTGAAATCTTAGCGATTTTGTATCAACGTCGCATAATTTTTTTTTCGTGCAAAAATGCCGAGTTTTGCGCCGAATACTTATTAAGCGTCATTTGAGGGAACTTTTGATTTACTTAAGGGGGGATTGTCTTTTTTTTTCGCAAAATTTACCGCTTTTTGGGAATTTTTTTGTGAAGAAAGTATGCAACGGAAAACTTGTGAAACTTGGCATATAGTTTTATTGATCTGTTTACTACATACAAAAAAATTTTTAAACAATTTCATCAAAAAATCCGCCTCCCACCCCCCTCGACGCGCGGTGGTCCTTTTTTGATGGTGTGCACGATTACAGCCTTCACGTTCATCCTGCAACAAAAACCCAAAAAGCATTTTACTTTAGACACATATAGCTATCGTTCGATGAAGGGAAAAAAAAAATTGACGATTTGGTGACGTTTTGAACTTGAAGTATCGATTTTTCGAAAAAAATTGATCGATTTTTTGTTATAAATAAAAAACTATTAAACGTATTGCTTTTTTGCTTCATCAAACGATAGCTATATGTGTCTAAAGTAAAATGCTTTTTGGGTTTTTGTTGCAGGATGAACGTGAAGGCTGTAATCGTGCACACCATCAAAAAAGGACCATCGCGCGTCGAGGGGGGTGGGAGGCGGATTTTTTGATGAAATTGTTTAAAAATTTTTTTGTATGTAGTAAACGGATCAATAAAACTATATGCCAAGTTTCACAAGTTTTCGGTTGTATACTTTCTTCACAAAAAAATTCCCAAAAAGCGGTAAATTTTGCGAAAAAAAAGACAATCCCCCCTTAATTTGAACAAATCTGCAGCTGAGCCGCATCGATTGCTCGTAGAAGCATATGGTGAGGCTGCTTTAAGGAGGTACGATCATTACTACGAGTCCAACTTTTGGATTTGACATTTTTATATGATTTTGACGAATACTTTTTGCGCTTGTTGCCAAAATTTGAGCTGTTTTGACCGTTTATATAATAGATGTAATAAATATTGTAAAAAATAAGAAAATTAATCTTCACCGTGTCGTTGAAGCACTGCATTACAAGAAAGTTTCAAATTCCGGTTGGAAATGGTCAGAACGACGAAATCCTGAGTAAAAATTAATGTATATAAACATAAATAATTGTATATTAATTGATCATATACAATTGTATACAAAAATTGGCCCGATAGGATTTTATATATTTGTATATAAACGTATACGATTGTATATACTAATATACTATACTAATATACTAATACTATATTAATATATAATTGTATAATTGTATATTAGTATAGTATAACTAATATACTAATTGTATATACTAATATACTAATATACTATAATGAATGTTATACTAACATACATTATATATACTTTTATTATTTACTAATTATATTAGTATATATACTAATTATAGTATTATATATACTCTAATTAGTACTACTATAATTATAGTACGTTATATACTAATTATATTAATATATATATATTATATATACTAATTATATATACTAATATACAGTTATGAATATATACAATTGTACACGTTTATATACAATTATATAAAATTCTATCGGGCCAATTTTTGTATACAATTGGATATGATCTATTAATATACAATTATATATATTTATATATATTCGTTTTTACTCGGGCAATTATATGTATTTCAAAAGAAAATAAAGGTACTCATATACAGTCATATACAATTTTATATACCGTAAATAAAATTTTCACGTATATATATATAATTATGTACAAGACTTTATTGAATTATATATAACTGTATATAATGATATATCTAATTATATAAACCGTAAATAAAAGTTTCACGTCTATATATATATATAATTATATACAGCACTATATTGAATTATATATAAATGTATATGATGTTATATCTAATTATATAAACTCCCTATTAAAATAGTATCTCCATATATCATTATATACAGAACTATGTATAATTTTATCAAATCAAATTTGATGGAAGTACATTTATATCGGATTATATATACGAATGTATAGAGTTACATACAATTATATATAAACCTATATATAAATATATATATAATTGTATATAATTTTTATATCATTGTAGCTAAGTAAATACAATCATTTTTACTCAGGATAGCATCCACAGACTTAACAACGTCGCGGATAACAGCTGATGCGTTTAGAAACATAACCGAGCTTTGTTTTGAAATTAAAGATGTTGAGTCCCTATGAAACATGTTAATGTTAATTGTTCAATAAATAGCTTCTTAATCGTCATGAAATTTTTACACGACCTCCTGAATACTTCATGTAAAAACATGCCAAATTTTCCGAATTATATCATCATTACTTCAACCTCCTTAAGGGTTGAAATAAAAAATGATAAGAAAATTCTGAAAATTTGGTATGTTTTGTTAAAATTTCACGACGATTAGGAAGCTAGTTGTTAAAAAATTAACATTTTGTTAAGAACAATTTTTAAAAGAAATAAAAAATGTATCAATAAACTTGGTTTTGTTTCCGTTGCTTTCAGTATATTGTAGATATTATAAAATTGAGAGGTCAAAAAAAAAACTTATTGCAAAGTTACATCAGTTTCCATAAAACAACATTTAATTTGTGAATGGTAATTGTTCAATAACGAGCTTCCTAATCGTCGTGAAATTTTTACACGACCTCTGAAATACTTCATACAAAAACATACCAAATTTTCAGAATTTCATCATCATTTGCGATTTGGGATTCAACATCCTTAAGAACGGTGAGTTTGACGTCGAAGACAAAGAACGTAGCGGAAGGCCGAAAGTGTACGAAGACGCGAAATTGGAAGCATTATTGGAGGCAGATTCGTGCTAAACGCATGAAGAACTTGCACTTGCATTAGGACTGATTCAACAAGCAATTTCAATTTGAATAAAACATACAGTACCGTTCTTTCGCAATAAATGCCTAATTTTTTTTTCTCGAAAACGGCAGAGACTTTGTACCCCCAATACAGTAAATAGAAAATCGCACGCTGGAATCAGCGCCGGAGCACGTGCTCGAGATGGAAACGTCACGTCCGATAAGGAAAAAATCACAGAGCAGCCACGTTGAGAACAAGTGCTCGAGGGCGAAGACCCGACGAGTTTGCGTTTGTCCCATTGCCCTTCCAACAATTCCATTATCGAAGACGATATTTTTCCTCGGGACCTTGCGGAGGGCAGGGTTATCTCCGATAAGGTGAGCGCGGGGGCAGGGGGGGGGGGTTCCCATGATTCTTCCACGTGCTTCGTTCGTTAAAATTGCAAACTGCATTTGCATGCATATATCGTTTTACTTCTCAGTGCATCGAAATTAATCTCGATAGGACTGAAAGATAACGATCATTTTTCGAGTACGTTTGAATCATCGAGATTTCATCGAAAACAATTATTCGACGATTTTTATGCTCAATGAGAATGGCTCGAGAGATAATCGTTGCATCAGATTTTTCTTTGGTTTTTGATTCCCTCGTACGTGAACAGGTCCGATGAACCGTTCGACCTCGGAGTTTCCGTGAGTGGAGATAAAGTCGGAATTTGGGAAAAAGAGGAGGATTTTTCAATCTACGCCGTTAAGGGGAGTTTCTTGTGGAAAACTTCGCGTTTGAGCTGCCGATTATCTTTTTTAATTAATTAATTAAAAATGTTATGTAAAACTTTTCTTTAACGGTGTGTACAATATTGTATCGTAACGGATTTCGATGTTTTGTCTGTTTTGTTGGTTTTATCAACTTATTCGGAGCCCACGCGAATCAACGTGTATAAAAAGTTTATGAAAAATTAAAAGTTAAAAAAGTTTGTAACAAAATATGGATAAGTTTTCAATTGCATACGTACAATTGCATACGTACAGGACACAATTAATAAACCACGTATTTCGGCGTTTTTTGAATTCAATTGTTAAGGGGGTGAAAGCAGGTGGCAAAGTTTGCACGAAGTTTTTTTTCGAAAATGGATAAAATTTGCTTGAAACTTTGTGTAACTGCTCCTAGACACAACTAATGAAATTTCAGCGTTTTTGGAAATGCAATCCTTAAGGGGAAAAGGGAACAGGAAAGTTTGTATGGTAAAATAAATATTTGGTCAGATTTAATCGAAACTTCGTATTAATGCTCTTCAACCCAATTCTACGTGTTCCTTAAGGGGTTAACCCACTTGCGATTTTGAAAAAATCGATTTTTTTTAGTGCATTTTTTTGAAGTATAAGTACCTGAGAATATGTCCTGAAAATTTCAAGTCGATCCGAACAAAATTGACTGAGATATGAGCGTTGAACGAGAAGAATCCGTGAATTGAAGAAATGAAATTGAAACTTTAAGGGGTTACCACCACTTGTGATTTTGAAAAAAATCGATTTTTTTATTGCATTTTTTTGAAGTACAAGTACCTGAGAATATGTCCTGAAAATTTCAAGTCGATCCGAACAAAATTGACTGAGATATGAGCGTTGAACGAGAAGAATCCGTGAATTGAAGAAATGAAATTGAAACTTTAAGGGGTTACCACCACTTGCGATTTTGAAAAAAATCGATTTTTTATTGCATTTTTTTGAAGTATAAGTATCTGAGAATATGTCCTGAAAATTTCAAGTCGATCCGAACAAAATTGACTGAGATATCAGTGTTGAAAGAGAAGAATCCGTGAATTGAAGAAATGAAATTGAAACTTTAAGGGGTTACCCCCACTTGCGATTTTGAAAAAATCGATTTTTTTTAATGCATTTTTTTGAAGTATAAGTATCTGAGAATATGTCCTGAAAATTTCAAGTCGATCCGAACAAAATTGACTGAGATATGAGCGTTGAAAGAGAAGAATCCGTGAATTGAAGAACTGAAATTGAAACTTTAAACGCGTTTTTCTCAAAATGGCATTTCTGAAGTCGGTGACCAAGATTACTCGAACACTAATGAACCGATCTTCTTGAAATTTTGCAGGCTTATTTAATACATAAAAATGTAGTCTTTAATCGTTCGATTTTTTTTCGAAAAAAATGGCCGTTTAATAGCCAAAAAACGGCCGTTTTTTTCGTTGAAATCGAACCATTAACTTTGACTGTCCGCCATTTTGTGAAAAATGAATATTTTTCAAAATCCTTCGATTAAAGACTAGTTTATACTTATATTTGACTAAATCCATCCGCATTTTTTTTTCAGATGATCCACTTCGCCGCAATGTTGGTCACCGCAAACCGTGTATATAAAAACATTATTTCATTGACGGCCATTTGCCACTAAACAATGTAATATTTTTCAATAAAAAAATTACTGAAAGTTCTTCAAGATGTGTTCTTTAAGATGGTATATTGATCGATTGAAAAAGTTTTGTGGTTTTCTTTAAAAAAATTCATGAAAAGGGGTTTTTTGCGCTACAAGTGGGGGTAACGCCTTAAGGAGCATTCGACACAAGTCTGCGCGAGTGTTTAAAATGGTTATTTCAAGCGCGCGCATGACCAATCTCTGATTTTTCACGCTCCACCATGACCGTGCGAGATCAATTTCCATCGACACAATTTGCGTCTTATTTCGTTGGGCCCGAAACACTGCCCGCGCAATCACGTACTCGCGCGCTCGGCCCGTGCGATAGCCTCAATAGAATAAGTGTACCACGTGATCGACACGCGCGGTCGTCGCGCGCGGTGCGACACTGACGTACGGGAATCCACGATTTCCGTGTTCCGTCATCCGTACTATACATAAAAATTGTACTACGAAGTAAGGGTCCTACCCACTTTTTATTATTATTATTATAGTGTTATTTATAATTACAATAATTCCTATAATATAATAAAGCAATATTGTACGAAGTGAGAATTACGTAAATATTATTGATATTCAATCTATAGTATTTGCACGTTTTACTATTACTTAAGTACAATCTCATTTTTTTAAACACAACACCTAACACGTGTTTCGTCGTATAAGAAACTTTCAAAATCGTTAGAACACAATTCGTCATTCATGAAAAATCATAGCCAAAATGGGTCTTTTATGAAAAAGTTAAATAATTTTTGTTTAAAACTATTTTTAAATATACTATTATTATTATTTATTACTGTATGCCAAATTTTCAAGAAAATTTTTCGTAATTCCATTGAATCAATGAGCATAACTTTCCTGTAGTTCGAAATTACTGCTGTGCTTCTGAAATTACGCAACTCGTGCGATATTTTTAATCGCATGTAATATTAACCCAAACAAACCCAAACACGCGAGGTTGTTTCACTTTGTTCAAATTATATATATATATTTAAAAATTCGTAATATACTTATTTAAATTCATCTTTAATTAAATTGATTTGAATTTTATTATTTTAAATTAATATGAGTTTTATTTCACTTTTCAACTTTAGTTTGTTTATTAAAATAAATTCCATTTATTTTTCTATTGAATAAAATTTCATGCTATCAGGTCCTTTTAATTTTATTTATGCTCAAACTTTGGAGGTAGAGCTCGATTACGCGGTATGTTTATCGATATCGTTCGTCACAGCGCGACAACGACAACAATTTTGCCTTTTCTGCCGCAAATCACAACTCTTCCAAAAAAAGTAACATACCTATTCCGCTTTTGCTATTTTTCTCCAGCGAATTGATCGAATTTCGTCCCGTTCGGTGATTTCTTCGTGGAGAAATAGCGTCTCGAAGTGAGTGCCCGATGCTCGTCGCGTTCCTCATCTTGGCCTAAAAGCAAGGCGCGTACGTAAGATTGCGTTTGTGGCATCGATAAAGGGCTCCGGTGGAGTCGCGATTGGGCGACGTCGAGATTCTGTGTAGCCCTGTTCTGTAACTCGGACCGACAGCTTTCGTTAACGTTAGCTAGCGACAGCCAATAACACGCTCCCTTCTTCTGTAATCGTGCATGCGATTGGCTGTCGCTAGCTAACGATAGCGAAAACTGTCGCTCCCGAGTTGCACAGAATAAGCCTACTGAGGCCTATTCTGAAACTCAGTAGCGAAACCATGGTATAAGACCGTGAGCGAAACTACCGGTTTTTTGTTTGGCTGTGGGAGACTATGGCGTCGAGACCAGAAGTGTTTGGCATGGAGACTAGATACAGGAGGCCACACTCGGCCTTTCAAATCGTCCCCAAAACGGTATCACGATAGATGGCGCTCGGGTGCTCCGGACCACATGTATAGATATATGCAAACATGGGTCCGATCAGAGAGGCTAGCCTCCATGATATTACTATACATAGGGCCCATGGCACCCCAGCGGCATCTATGCTGGAGTCATTTTTGGGGACGCTTTTTTCGGCGGCTTTGACGGGAGTTTGGTCTCCTGGTATCTGTCTTCATATGTTTGGCGTGTTGTCCAAGGAGACTAGAAAGAAGGAATCGACACTCCCTACTCATGCAGTTCTTTCAATCGGTCGCCGAGTTGTAGTGCTCAGTTCCGCCGCAGGCGGCGCTAGTGTTCTTGGGAACCAATAATATATAGTAATGCAAAACTGCATAAGGTGAAACTGACCGTGTTATAGCGGCAAAATTGTTTGCGCCTGTCAAACACAAATATATCTGTCGTGTACATGAGCACAGCAGCTATATAATACCTTCGCGAGCGAATTCTTTTTCAGCGAATTTAATTATTTATTTGCGATGGCAACGGCAAAGAAGGAGCAAGGAGTATTTTTAAATTTACTGTTAAATTACTCGTGTTGTACTTATTATATAATTATTATATCTGATGTGCTTATTATATAATAAGCCCATGTGAATAAAGCAACACGAGTTGTTTCATTAATATGTGATTTCTTAATATTATTTATATTTGATTTATTATATATATGTACACACTATTATTATATATTATAATGGAAGCAACCCTGTTTTGTGATTGGTCGTTGAGGCGGAGCTCGGACCTGATGCAGTTTTGTATTACTATATATTATCGTTTCCCAAGAACACTAGCGACGCCTGCGGCGGAACTGAGCACTATACCTCTGCGACCGCTTGAAAGAACTTCGTACATATAGGCTAGGATAGGGAGTTTGGACTTCTTTACTCTAGTCTCCTTGGTGGTGTCGGTGGTCGTCGAGTCTAGCTATGTGGGGACGGAGGTATCGTATAATATGTTACGTGGGGGTTGATTTTGTCATTTGTTGAAACTTTAGTACAAGTTTGTTTGTTAGCAGCGTGTCTTTTGAAATGATAGAGGACCGGTGTATTGTATGCATTTTGTATTATACCGGACCTGTCATGGAGTATGCATGCTTGGGGTTGTATGTACCCCGTATAATATCGATGCCCGTTGGTGACTATTGGATCTGGTGTACTGAAGGATTGGATCGTTCGTTGCACCCTGCCGTAGGCACGCTGGGTGTTAGGATCTAGGGGAAGAACGTTGTATATATAGTAACGCATGCCTCTGACAATGAAATCGCTTGCGAGAAACGTTGGAACTATGTTAACCTGACGGCCGCGTAGCGGCGAGATGATGAACCGGGCGGGATCGCCACAGCTATCGTCTCGGTGGCTCCATCTGCGCGTGCCTGCCGAACGAACGAAACGCGTGTCGATTTCTCCCTCGAGTGTTCTAGCCGTATTATCTAGCACGCGAATTCTGCGACGCAGTCGCGTCGCCTTCACGCCGAGGGGGCATCCCGCGCGCGAAAGGTGGCGCGCTTCCTGCCTTGCAAACAATTCGCTCGCGTTCATTGCCGCGCGACGCGTTTATCACGCGCGACTACTCGCTGGCATTAGAGACACTGCGTCAAAGTTCATTGGTTCGTCGCATAGATTTAGTCTCGTTTCAATCTATAGTTTTTATTTCGTCGAGCAAAGTTCACTGATTCGATGCTCAGGACGACGAAAATTCAATATATATATATACACTCGCTGGCCCCTCTGCTTCGCTCGGGTTGAAATCCTATCGAGGGCAAAACAAACCCTCCATTTTTTTCGCTGGGATTGTGGAGGGCCTTCAATAAGATACTGAAAATGGTCTGCCACTGCCTTACGATATGGGCTTCGTACCCGCCAAAATGTCACTTTCAATTGATTTACTTAACATTAACTGCTGACACCTACCTCGTGGACGAATAAGAGACGATTTTTTTTAGAAACCGTGTGCAGCATACATTTCTTACGTTAAAGAGTATGAAGTATCTTTTACAATTTTTCTATTGACGAATATTCATAAATGTAGTGTGTTCTTCGCAAAATCGAAAACAAAGCATGCGAGATAAAAAAAATCGAATATATTTAATTTTTGCATGGAATTATCTACTCGATGGACGAAGGATTCTATGAAATATTGATTATCGAAAAAATTGCCGCAGCCCAAAGTTAAAGTATCGATTTTCGGTTTAAAAAACGCTTTATTTTCGTAGGTGAAAAAAACTGCATCAAAATAAAAACTCCTTCGTTCAAAAAAAGTTCTGTGATGTTTAAAAGAAGCTTGTAAACTTTGAAATCGGTACAGTGATTTTTTACATATCGTGATCACCGATTAAAAAAAAGTAATTTTAAGAAAAACACTTTCGAAGTTCGACAAGTGTTGACTTTGAGAGTGTTGAAATGTTGACGCTGAGAATCCGTTGAAAACCAAGAATCTATATTTCCAAAATTATTCTTAATATAAACCATCCGTACACAGTTACGGTTCTATCATATGTACAGATAGAGACTTAAGGATTCACAGACGAAGCGTATCCCTCATTATTTATTAGCAAATTTTTGTTCGTTATTTCAGATGCTCTCTTTGTTGAAGTTTTTGTCCTTCATTTTTAATATACATTGGTTATTGAAAATAATAACGAACGACAACGACCATTGATGAAAGTGGAAAAATGACAGAATTCATGATTATTCGTTGTCTCTTGTTTCTTCGATCGTTTGTTCATTTGTTTATTTACTCGTGCCCATTTGTTTTATTTTAAATATGATCTTTGTTATGTTTGTTTATTCTAATCGCAATAAACTACATCGCGTATTGCCCATTAGCCTGAATCCTGTTTCAAACTTCGAACTCTGTTCAAGATTCATCGAAATCGATTCGGTAGTCGTCGAGCTATAAACAAACCTGCAGGCCCTGCACTTTTATTATATATATATATATATATATATAGAAACACGGACCTAAACAGTTTTTTCCTTATCTAGGACACATGCTAAATTGAGAAGGTAAAATTAGTTATTAACATATATATATATATATATATATATATATATATAGTAATAGAACCCTCTATAAGATGTACCATTATTATCATTTATTATTACATACGAATTATTTCCTAAGAGAATTATTCCAACGCCATTGAAACTTATTTTTACCGAGGTCCGAATTGACCGTTGTTTTTCTAGAGTGTAGAAATGTTACCAACCTTCCGTAACCTTCAAAGTTTCGGCGTACATTTTAATCTCGCAATCTTGCTTCGCAGTACGTCTGGAAAACATACAGAAATAGAAATTTCTTAATCTCGCGTCTGGAGGAAAATAATGAGATGGGGCGAAAACAATTACGACAAAGAATAAGAAAACTGTCATTTGAGCGCGTGACAGTGTAGGTTTTTGACGTACGCGGATGATGAAATATTGATGCGAGGAAGAAGTACGCGGATGGTAATGCGGTTCAGAGAACTTCGGTCGCTTTTTGTTTTTCTCCCGCTATCGCTCGATGTAAGATCGAAACCCGTCGCAGGGGGTCTTCGTATCGACTTTATGTGTGTAGAATTTCATAAAAAAATACGCGGAGGGGCGAAAGTGGTCTCGTAATCGGCGGCTCATTGTGCAAAGGAACGGCGATAAGGATAAGGTCGCCGCGGTTGGCGCAACTTTGCACTTTGCGCGAACATTTGCGAGACGTCTAGTCTTTTTTCCTTTTCTTATTAACGAGCACGTTGCGCGAGAGATACAGCGGCGTTTTTTTTTGTCATCTCGGACGATCGGAATCGTCGGAGAGCCGTTGGATATTTGGAGGTTATGTTGTCTTCGACACGTGGCTTGGAAAGTCCAAGGGTGGAGAAAGTTCGCCGGGCGCTAAATTTAGTAAGCTTCGTCGTTAGGCGCTGCTATCGGCCAGGACGGAAAAATGATAGACTAATTGGGGAGGCTAGGGTACAGGAGTCCAACCGCCGTATAATACGCAACCGGCACAATTGTTGGAAATAAGTATTCCGAGCGGCACTGGTGTAGATCCCGTCCGATATGGCGGCGTACACAAATTACGTAACGCCAAATTTCACAATTTTTACCCCCCCTCCCCCTCCCCGCACGTAACGGATGCTTTGTCGTCAATAATTGCGTTTGTTTTTTTCAAAGGAATAACTCATTATGAAAGGATCGGCTTCATACTCCTTTTATGAAGTATATATTCACCTAGTTTTATTCTGATTGATTTTGGTTATTTACCATACTTTCAAGAATTGTAAAAAACGTTTTTTTTTTAATAATTTTTTCTTGGAGAAAGCTACTGTGCAAATTATTGTACAGTGACTTCCCCCCTTAACTGACATTTCGTATGGAAAGCTGTCAACTTTCCGCGGTAAAATTGCGCCCGAGTTTTAAATTGAAAACTTAAACATGCAGAAATTTTTATATTTCGGGCAGTTCTAAAATCGTGACGTAACGTAGACCGTAACACCAGCCCGGACCCCCCCTCCAAATTGCATCACGTAATTTGCGTGCGCCACCTATGTCATATGCGTATGTCATTTTGACAGGAACGTAACCTTTGTTTTCAATAATGATCGACAGTATACGAGATAAGCACGGGTATAATGGAAAGTATGAAGGTCGGTAAAAAAAAGCTTTTAAATGCGTTAGAAACGTTAAACAATGTAAGTGCAAAGTAAATTTGTAACACTTTTTTAGTGTCTCACATTATACATAATACAAGATAATTTATAATTCAAACAAAGTAACAACCACCATGCTAATTGTTTATATCCGTAGATAACTTGCTGTTTTTCAAATACTTAGGATTTTCGTCTTTCTGTTTGCGGTATTGCAGCGGACCTTACCCAAAACGTTTACAGGATTATTTCTCCAGAGGAAACAGTCTTTTTATCGCTTCTTTTCAATTTTTACTTTATTGGGTTAATCTCCGTGTCGCAGTGACTTTCTCTCTGTAGTCCGACTATTACTATATCGCTCGGTCCCTCCTTATCGAAGCGACCCTGGTGGTGAAATTTTGTACCTGGACTCTTTACGTCCTCGCGAACCCTTTTTCTTCTGCTTCCCTTATCGAGTTTCAACATATGTATTCTACCTACATATCCCTATCCTTTGTACGAAGTTTATTGAAACATTTTTGTGCGTAAATCTGATATAAATGGTTCGATAAATATGTCGGATCGCCACCTAAGACGCCAGTGACATCTGTATATGTGGTTCTGAAGCTTCCTTCCTATGGATGGAAACTCTATAGTTACGAGTCTTGCTATTCTCGAGGGTATTATATCGCAAAACTAAAGTAAGGTATAAGACTCAAATTGTTGTCTTTCATATGAAAATAAGTTACTTATCGAACTACCCTCGTATATAGATTTCTTGTTTCTTCTTTTAATCAGTTTTAAATCAATCAAACTATAAACATAACAAGGCGTTTTCCCTCGTAAAAACTATTTTGAATTAACATTCCTATTTGTTGATCACCAAATTCTAGATTTGACTAGGGAAAAGTAGTTATAAAGAGGGGATTCGGGCAGCACAGGTTTTTACTAGGGGAAACGCGTTTGACCTGAAAACGGGTTTTAGATATATATATATATATCACAGTTGAATATATGTATATTACAGTTGAAATGCGTTTTCCCTAACAAGAATTAGAATTTACTGATAAATAAATTTGAATGATAGTTAAAACAGGTCTTAAACCCAAACAAACCCAAACAGCTGTAACTAACATTCAAATTTATCTATCAGTAAATTCTAGTTTTCACTCGGAAATACTGTTTGTGACCGTATCACACACACACATACACACACACACACACATATCGTATTATCATAGATTCCATTGTACGGGGCCTTCCTCCTCATAGCCCCTCATAACATCTTATACTAATATCGTATTATTAAGCTACTTTAAATCAAAATAAAAACTAAACAAAGAATAAAATGTTTGTCACCACTAAAGTGACACAAGGATCGGAACAATGACTAGATAAATTTCGATAATCTCCCAAAATGTTCAAAAATCGCATTATCAATAAAAAAAAATACACATACCAAACGATTACGTGGTTATTTTTAGGTTAGCTCGATTTCATTTGGATATTTTTTCGTAACCAAATGAGTATGAACAAAACCCAGTAACAATGGCCGGATAACCGATAAACCCTCCAAAACCCTGAACCACATCGATCACAAGAGATTTCAATACTCGAAAAATCGTCCAGTGGCGTGAAGTTGTCCACCGAAGGATAAAAGTTTTCGAGCAGCCTTGAAATACGTAGGCACCGCTCGTTTCGTGCATCACGAAGAGTTTTCTACAGTCGAAAGATTGGGTGAGCGAGATGGAAGATTATGTAGCGGCATAATAAGCTTCCTTTATCGTGTGCATTGTCGTCGCTACGACGAAAAATCTTTCACGTTGAGTTGCGTGCTGCGGTCGCGCGCGGCAGCATCGGAAAAATGCATTGCGAGCGAAAAGCGAGTGCAAGCGTACTCGGCACGAGTGACGTACGTTTCCATCGGTGTATGCGTGTGCGCGTGCGCGCGCGCGTGCGTGCGTGTGTTCTGTTACGGCACGTCTATACGGCAATAGCCCGTGTAGAATTTTCGCGAACGGGAGTACACGGAACGAACTTGAATTTTACGTGGAGGGCGTCGATACTTGAACGGTAAGCGCCAAGAGCATGTACAGGGTGTCCGATTCGAAACGATCGGCTTCGATATCTTCCGAACGCTCGGTGCTACGAACATTTTTTTCGGACAAAAGTTGAACGATTTTGTGAGACGCAACTTTTGGTGTAAATAGTTTTTTTCTTTCGAAAATGCATTTGAGCGGTTTTTTTCGAAAAATGTTTTGTTATTTTTGCATATATAAAAAATTGTATGAGATGCACTATAGCCATTAATATACTGAATCTAAAACCGTTTGATTTTTTTGTTTCGGATGATCCATCTCCGAAATTAAAATCAACAGCGCAAACCTACAATTTTTAGGACATTTTTTTAACTACCATTTTCGTATATGAATAGTGACTTAAATAAATCAAAAAATTTTTCATGTATTTCGAAAGTGTATTTATTGAGTGTAACAACTTTCCTTTACAAAATCTTTCCTTTACAAAATTTTTTTTTTTTTGGCCTAAAGATATCCCCCTTAATCATAGAGCGAGCTTATTCCGTGTAAATATTTATATAAAAAAGTAAAAATCAGTAACGTTATCGAGATATAATAAAGCCTCTGTTTAAAAAGTGCGGTCCAACGGCCGGATCGATAGCTTGACAATGGTTGGTCTGAAAAATAAAAATAAAGAAGCTTTATAATCTATATAAATCTAGTTCTCGTTGTGGCGTTAAAAAATCACTAAATTATAGGTGCTCTGAAAAAGTGTAGTTGTGGCGAAATTTTTACTTATATTCGGAGCTCAGAAAGTAATAAAAAAGATATTTGCATACAACGATAGCTGCTGCAAGTACGGAAATTTTGGTTTTTTTAAATTGAAAATCGGACAATTATAGCTAGAGTTATGATTCCGGCCAGGTCGAGAAAAGTCGTTTCGAGAAGAACGCCATTGAATGTTTTAGTATGCGTAAATCGTGGCGCTACCTGCTCTCACTAAATCTTCTGTAACTTGGTCAACCTTCAATATTTTAACTTGAACATATTTTCGCACATTTTTTAAAAGTATACTTTGAGAAAATGCAAACAAAATCGATTTATTTTACCCGCCACAGTGGGGTACCGCCTTAACCTGAAAAAAGTAAAAATTGAAAAGAAGCGATGAAATTACTGCTCGTCTGCGGAAAATAATCCTGAGAACATTTTTCCTAACGGGATTGCTGCAGTACCAGAAACAGGAGAGCAAAAATTGTAAAAAAACTCGTGCCAGATACAAAAGCATTTGGCAAATAAAGAAAATCTTTCACAATCGCATTGAGATTCTTACTTTATTTGAATTATACATTTTTTTTATTATACATATACGGATAATGTGAGACACTAAAAAAGTATTACAAATTTACATCGTACATACCTGCTTTGAACTTGCTAAAAACATATTTAAAAAACTTAATTTTTCTGCAATCTTTATACTTTCCATTACGTCCTTATCTTGAATATTTTGGATTAATATCGAAAACAAAGGTTCATGTTCCTGTCAAAATGACGCATATGACATATCGGACGCGATCTACAGCAGCGCCGTTCGTCTGGAACACTTATTTCCAACAATTTTGTTTGGACTCCTCCAACGTCCATGCCAGAAGGCCCTATACGCTCACAACCCATCGCGCCTTTCGACTCTCTCTCCCTCTCGCTCTCTTGCATGGATCTCGCGTGTGCTCGACAAAGCGAAGTAAAGGAACGAATCGTTTGTCGACGGGCAGAGCCAGTTGTATGCACGGCACCTGTACACCCGTGCTCTCGGTTCCGCGCCTCGCGCGCCACCGTTAATTTACAATCGAGCGCGCGAGCTTCGTACGGGGTGGTGGTGCGCGCGCGCCCGCGCAGCACTTCGTGCTCCTCACTGCGGCTGGCGTGTTTCGCTCTGAGCCAATGGCAAGCCCCGCTTAGGTGGTACGACTATTCTAGCCCGTACCCCCGGGTGGGAGTAAAAAAATCTCGCGTGTTCCTTCACTATAGAGTTGCGAACGACGCGCGCGCGCACGCGCGCACACACACACAACTCACACATTCGTATCTACCGATTGTAAAACTAAAGCGAAGGAACATACGCGCAATTTTTTACCCCCGCCGAGTGATTCGAGCTAGAGTGGTACATATTTGTGTACCACTTTTTTTAATGCACATTTATTACATTTTTGTGCAATTCAGCGCATATTCATCCTCTATATATCCATATATGTGTGTGTAATTAATGTACGTAGTTTATATATACATTTAAAAAACAAATACAATAAAAATGTAAAAGAATACAATTTGTTTTTTTTTAATGATATTTTATTATAATTGTTTCAATATCGTATTAATTAACGAGGGTTGGGGGATCTTGGATGAACCCCCTTAAGGAGGGAGCGTTAAAGCAAAAATAAGGATTCTAATATTATGTGAATATTCATTACAAATCATCATCATCATTATTGTCGTTGTTGTTATTGTTGTTATTATTGTTATTATTGTTATTATTATTATTATTGTTATTATCATTATTATTTAATCATTATATCGAGTACTCTTCATATTAGTTATTTTTTATATTATTTTTCTATCATTATTATTATTATTATTATTATTATTATCCATCATTATTACTATTTTTACATTATTACATTTGATACTCTTGATATTATTTTTTGTATATTTTTATTTTTATTTTTTTATCATTATTATTATTGTAATTCCATTGTATGTATGTATTTATCGGATAACAATAATAACCATAATGATGATGATGATGATGAAGATAATGATGATAATAACAATAATATATCATAAAGTATTGTTAGAAAAATTAAGCTAGCATACGATCTTACTTAAAAGTGAGACGTCGAGAGAAAGAGAGAGAAAGAGACACGTCGTAAATCAGAGGGATGAGAAAAAAACGTTGTTTCTTTTCTCGGCCATGGACTGTGTAGCAACGATACGATACGATAACGTTTCGGAAAAGAAACTCGCTCCCGTGACGCACCAAACCACCGTAACGCTCCCCACGAACGATTATCGAACTAATGACTTATGTACGTATGTACGCGGCCGTTGGCGAAATCCAAAATTCCTGAATACATTATTCCAACATAAAAAATGCCTGAATACATTATAGGCGTTCGAATTTGTCGGGGTTTTTTCATACGTTTTACATTCAATTCTTTAATACGAAAAAAACATGCCACGAAATTTCGTCGTCACGCTGGCCGTGTTAGAGTATCACGCGAAAAATGACGGAATGCCTCGAGGATTTTTGGCTCAATTAGCATCGACATTCGCATCATTTATACTCCAAATCAACGAGAAAAAAAAAACGCCGATTAATTCCCTTTTTGCTCGCGTCTACAATACGGATTCTTCACCGCGGAAGAGCAACCGCGGGCGCGCGTGCGCGCCGCCTGGACGTTCGCCGGCACAACATTGCGACGACCCACACACCACCTTGTTCCGCGGTATCGGACGTTCTCGCGGCGGGGCCTTGCGAGAATCATCTCTTTCGATGCTTCTCCCGTTCTTTTCCCAATAACCGTTAAAGTACTTAATAAACGAAGAGAAAAAAGAATTCTTCGTTGTATCCGATCGCATGCCGAGGAATTGTGACTTTTTCTTTGTATTTGTAATCATCTTCTATTGCAATCAACGAGGAAAATCAATGTGGGGTCACGGGCATGTCGAAGCTTAGAATATTCCGCGATAGAGAGAGAAAGAGAGAGAGCATTTTCACGCTAAATAGATGTATACACACATATAAAGTTTGCATCATTTGAATGCAATGAAAATTCTTTTTTCCTTTTTTCATTTCGTTATTTTTGTTCTCGTCTGAAATATTTTTTTGCAGCTTTTGGTTAACTTTTTCATAAGGAATTTCAAAATCATTTTAGAGACTTTCATAGCCTAAATGTGCGAGAAAAAAAATCTCCGGAATGCGAGAAAAATATATACTTTCGTTGCCTTCCAACGATGCAAACTTCAATACACCATTACTCGCATAGGTATCTCGATTTTTCTTATGGGGCTACATCCACCTAGAGGCCCAAAAAAATGGCAAAATTTCGATTTTTTTTTCTGAGAAACGGTTGGTGACAAACAAATTCATTTTTTTTAACACAAAGGTATATATATTTAGAGTATTAAAAAAAAATTCAAAACGAGAATTTTTACGCTAAATATATGTATACACACCTAAATATCATTATTATCGAGAAAATAGTTATCCAGATAGTTATCTAGATAATAATAATAATCTATACAGTTATCTAAATAATAACAATAATAACAACAACAACAATAATAATAATAATAATATCTAAATCGTTATATAGATGTTACAATACCTAGATCCGATATTATCATTATTTAGATAATAATAATCCAGGTCCGGATCAACATGGATTCTAACCCCGGAGGTAGGTGAATGTTTTCTGATGCAAACTGAGGAAGTTGCCCGGAGCAATAAAATGTATCATTGGACATTTTTTTATTTAAGGCCTTAGGCCACAGTGACTGATATAAAATCATGTGCGAATTTAACAATTTTTTATTCGCATGAAAAAGTTATTCACTTATAAAATTAATTACACTTCTATTTAGTATGAACATCAAGCTGTTAGAAAATATATATTTTTTTTTTCGATGTACGAAATGGCCGACTACTAATATTTTTTTTGTTACCTTTTTTTAAACGCTCCGCGGCGTGACATTTAGCATCCACAATTTTTTTACCTAGAACAAAAAACAAAAATTCTCGTCAATCTACATCAGAATACCTAGAGAAGTACGTACGGATTTTAAAAAATATTGTTTTATTCAAAAGTTGTAGGTATTTGAATTTAAAAAATGAATTTTCAGTGAAAAATTTCGTTATAACTGCTCATAAAGTGAAAATTTTTCGATTAATCAGAAATTCCATACGTACTTCTCTGTTTAAAATTGAAGGAAATCGACTGAAAATTGTTGAAGTTATTTATCACGTCAATTGGAAAAAAACTGTTTCGAGATGGTTCGAGTAGTCGGCCATTTTGTACATCGAAAAAAAAAACATTTCCAACAGCTTGATATTCATACTAAATAGATGTGTAATTAATTTTATGAGTGAATCACTTTTTCATACGAAAAAAAAATTGTTAAATTCGCACATGGTTTTATACCCGTTACTGTGGCAAATTATAGAATTTGTTTTTCCTTAAAATGATGAATCTATTATTAATGTCTCTATTATTATTCATATGGTGTCAATATTATATTAATATGCGGGTGGCGGTATTCATATAAACCCCCTTAAAGAAGGAACGTTAAAATAAGAATACTGACTCTGATTGTGGATATATATATAGGAATACCCAGAACTATATATCGTTTTACAATAGTTCGCGAAGCGTCCGATATCCCCGGGGCGTCGTCGTTACGCTCGTTCTCCCACCACCGCGTCCGTTTTCCATCGCCGCGTCGCTCGGTCGCCCCTACTCGCCGGCTCCCCTCCTTGCCCCCACCAAATTCGATATAAGCTTGGCGACGGTAGCAGCCCGCCACCTTTAACGAAACGAGGTAGTCCGTGATCGACCGTGTGTACGTGTAGATTCGCGACCGCTTAATTTTTGTTTCTTTCCGTTTCAATCACGTACGCAACAATAACAACGAAAAATTCACGTTCGACTTGAGAGAAGAGAAGCGAAAAAGTAAAACAAAGCATCGTATCACGTGGCTCGGCTCGAATTCTCGCTTGCTCGCGAGTCGTGTGCCGAAAAAAATAAGGAAGGACACACCCGTGACAGTGCTAGAGGGAGACAGGATTGGAGCTGAAGAAGAAAGAAGCGTTTTGCAATCAGTAAAAGTTTTGCACGAGATTGGAGATTTGGAGAGAGTGACGTTCGGGAAATCTTCGTTCGTCATCAGGAGAAACATTCGAGCGACACGCGCGCGCTCTTTACGAGTCATACTTCTTAAAGCGAGGCTGATTATCGAGAATCCACACGATGATTAGCTACGGTGATATGTCGACGGCGAACGTCGAGAACAGCAGGTGAGTCTCACCCGTTCTTAATCGAAAAATAACGGAAACGAGATTTTTTGCGCGAGACGCGCTCGCCCCGAATATTTTCCCCTCATTTTCTCTTGCCCCAGCGTTCTCCCCGTATTCCTGTGTAAACGATCCTAAGATGATATTCCGAATAGACGAAAGGCCAAAATTTTACATGCCGTAAGGCGGGCGTGCAAGAGAGAGAGATAGATAGAGTAAGAGCTCTCTTCGACCTAGCCCCGCCCCTCGCGCGCTCGAGCCTACCCCCTTCCTCTCGCTCGAGCCGACCCCCTCCTACTCGCTCTCCTGACCGCGTTTCAACGAAATTCTCACCCGATGCGAAACTCACGCTCGTGTCGCTTCCCGAGGAGACGCCGGATGCGAAATTTTCGGCGTTTTGCGATGGGAGAAAAAAAAGACTCGGAATTTTTGGGACAAGCGAGCGAAAGGGAGTTGAGAGAGAGAGAGAGAGAGAGAGAGAGAGAGAGAGAGAGAGAGAGAGAGAGAGAGAGACGCGATAAAAAAAAACCGGTTAATATGTATAGATACATGATTTTGAAGGCGAGCACAACGTCCCACCGGGCGATTTCGATGTTTTGATGCCGATTTTTTTTTGTCTTGCCGCCCCCTGGCGCCCCTCGAATGTTATTGTCGAGTTGACACAAAAAAACACGGGGACGTCCGCCAAAGCTTTATCTCGCAGAACACACTATTTTCGTTACTTTTCTTTCTTTTTTTTGTTCGCTTCCACGAAACTCCTTGCTCGTGTACTCGGAGCAAATTATCGAACGCTACGAAAGTTCGAGCGTTCTGCCACGCTCGAGTCACGAATTCGGGGAAGCGAGAGGGAGAGAAGAAAAATACGAAGAAAAACGCAGGTTGGGCAAAGGACAAAAGGAAGGGTAGAACAACTTAAGGGGATACTAAATACCGATAGATGATAGATAAATAAATGAAAAAAAGAAAGCCAAGAATGTAAAAGTAGCAATGGTGAAAAATCAACAAATAAATGTAATTTATTTGTATAGCGTTATATAATTCATGAATATATATATATATATTAGCACATCGTAATAAATAGATTATTTACACATCAAATATATATAATGTGCATATACACTTTTATAAAATATAACAGAGGAAAAACATTACCAAAATTTTCTCAACATAAATTGACAATAACCATTCGCGAATAAGAGCTAATTATTCGAGCGTGAAAAAAATAACTCGCTTTCCATTTGTGCATTGCAGCAGACTAATATTCGTAATAATTATTCGGGTCATTTGGGCGTGAATATTTTTACTCGAACGATCATTATTCACGATCGTGAATATCGTTTCTTTCTTGGTATCGAGAATATATATTTCAAGGTGTATATATATATATAACGTGTCGAATTAGTCGTCGCGGGTCGAAACATTGTAGGCATGTGTCTAAGCGCGTATCGGCGTATATTTACATGTATATATGGATATGCATATTCGCACGCGAGGTCCTTGGCCCAAATTCAACCAATCGAGATATTCGATCTGAAAGACACGACGATCGGTCGGACATTCGTGTCGCGATATCGAAAATTTCGAATGGCTATTTTTAATACAAATGGGGTCTTGTGAGGCGCAGATCAAAAACTAAGACCAGAGAGAGAGAGAGAGAGAGAGAGAGAGAGAGAGAGAGAGAGAGAGAGACAGACTTGGAAAGAACAAGAGATTTTTAGAAAGAACAAAAGAGAGACAGGAGGGGCGATTCTTTTTTCTACTTCCCTATGATCATTAGGTATCGCTATAGATAAAAATATTGATGGGATAATCGAATATATCGGCTGGATGAAATAATCGTTATGGTCGCTGATATAAAGGCTCAATTTGATTGCGATTGCTTCCTGATTTTTTCCACTCGTTATTCGGCTCGGATAACGAGTTAGAGCTAATGATGTAGAATTGCACACACTTGCATAAAATTAGTAATTAATGTAATTATATATATATATAGGGTGGCCCGAAAATTGACGTCCAAAAGAAAAATCTAAATGCCTCGTATCAATGCCTAGCCAACTCACCACCATCTCTGTTCTACGATCTTTTTTGCTTCTCGAGACAAAAACGCATACATTTTTTTCTCATTTTTCATGTAACATAGATTTATATATATTTTTTTCTCCTTTGTGTATGTACTTTCCATTTAGATATGCGCAACTATTTTTTTGTACGACGCCGTATTCCTGCATCTTTGGAATGCAACGTTTTTTTAATGCTTATCGAAAGCCTTCTTCTTCTGCGAATTGCGATCGTAGATCTCTGATGAGAACAACGTAATAAAGATTACGTGATTTTTGCAACCAAAAAAAATTTGACAAATTTAAAAAGATTGATATCGATTGCATTCGAACGATGCAAACTTCAGCATCATTTTTTTCATCATCTCTTTAGTGACTGATCCTCTCACAATTGTTGAACGTTTGATCGAAATCTGAGGCATCAACGTTAGTGTGTCAATTGGTCGTTTACTTATTGCTCGACACTGCACTTCATGACGATGAGGGGAGTGAAAAATCGCAAGTAAACACTCAAAAGAGAAAAAAACTTTGAGGCTTTTTTTCTCGAAAAGTAAAAAAGATCGTAGAACGTACATCGAAGGGTGATGTTTTTAGTGTTTTCATTTCGTTATTTTTATTATTGTTTACAATATTTTTCGCAGCTTTTGGTTATCCATTTTTCATAAGGAATTTCAAAATCGTTTCAGAGACTTTCGTAGCCTGAACGTGTCAGAAAAAAAACTTCGTAATGCGAGAAAAAAATATATTTTCGCCTTCCAACGATGCAAACTTCAATATACCATTATTCGCATCGGTATCGATACGAGGCAGCCAGCTTTTCCTTAAGGGGTCTTCTCACTTGAGACGCTTAAAAAAGGCTACATGACCTTTTTATAGATTTATATTATGGATATTGTTGTAAAAGTTGTTAAACTTCATAAATACACTTTCGAAATGCATAAAAATACATTTTTACGTATTTACGTAACGCAAACAAACTTTAAACGCGTTTTTCTCGAAACAACGTTTTTCGACGGCTTGTTGATAAAATCTTCGAAACTACTGAGCTAATCCTTAAGAAACTTTAACCACATATTCTTTACAGCTATAGCGCATATTAAGGATTTTTAACATTTTTATATTTTCTTTTTTTTTGCCAAAAACGTTTTTCTTTTGTTTTTTCCAAAAATATCCGGCATTTTGTTATTTTGCATATATCAAAAATTGTATGATATGCGCTATAACCATTAAAATAATGAATCTAAAACCGTTCGATTTTTTTTGTTTCGAATGATCCATCTCCGAGATTTCATCACCAGCGCAGACTTACAATTTTTTTAGGACACTTTTTTAACTACCATTTTCGTCTATAAATAGTGACTTGAATAGACAAATAATTTTGAAAAATGTATTTCGAAAGTGTATTTATTAAGTGTAACAACTTTTATATCAATATCTATAATATAAACCTGTCAAAAAAATTCATGAAAATAGCCCTTTTTAGCGTCTAAAGGGAGAAGACCCCTTAAGCGTGGGATGATAGAAAAGTATATAAACGCTGTAATTTGTTGGAATATTCTTAAGCCCGAGAGGCAAGAATGGTATTGGCTTGAAGTTCGCATCGTTTGAACCCAACGAAAGTTCGTTTTAATTTCTTATTTTCATTATTATCTAAAATCATATTTTGCAAATTTGTCGCAGATTGTTGAATACGAATTCTAAAAAATGTTTTTCGTAGCTAAAATCTGCCAAAGAAAATTTGGGGAATCAAAAGCGAAAAAAAAAATGTTCGTTGCATTCCAACGATGCAAACTTCAACGTCATATAATGCTTCGATAAATCTAATCCAATCTATATGTACCTTTGTGTTAAAAAAAATGCGTTTCTTTTTCACAAACCGTTATCCGGAAAAAAAGAATCGACAATTTGGTCGTCACCCTTTCGGGCTACCCTGTACATTCGCCTGTAAATTGTCGACTCGATCCAATACGCCTCTGACGACGTCTGATCCAACTACACACGAACACACGCGCGCGCCCGAAAGTCGATTCAACTATCGTGGCATTTGATGCGTATGCATATATTGAAATACGTCTCAACGTCGTTGGATGCAACGACGGAGTACGCGAGTTTAGAGGCTTCCGGAAAGTTCCGCGATACATACCTTGTCATCGTCGTGCTAGAAGCAAATTGATCGTAACGATTTTGTGCATGCGCTATATGTGCAATTGCTCGTCGTGCCTCCCTCTAGTGCTCCACGTCTTTCATGCTGCTGACGCGCATAGCAGTTCGCGACGATCTTACGAGGCTTGTATAATATTAACGAGTGCCTCCTTTCATGTCCAATGTTGGCCACTTCGAGTGCCCACGTATATATGTATTTTTTGTCGTACGATTTCTCGATGAGGAAACAGAAGCGGAGACGCTGCACGCGAAAATTTCTCGTCGAGAATCTTTCGTTGTTATTATCTCGTCGTGTCGAGCGGCATTTGTGTCGGCGGTAAGGGGGGTGAGGGGGATTACACTTATTTCATATCACGCTCGTTCGACTGCGAATTATTCAATTATATTCGATTACTGTTAATATTAACTTTCATTTATTATTGCTTATTGATATGAACAATATTATTTGTTTATATATTTATTAGTTATTATTAATATTAATATTTTAGTTAATATTAATTAATTTAGTTAATAAATATTAATATTTTAGTAAATAAATATTAATATTTATTAGTTATTATTAATATTAATATTATTAATTTTCATTTATTATTGCTTATTGACATGAAAAATATTATTTCTTTTTTTTTTAGTTATTAATATTAATATTCGGCTATTACTATTAATTTTCATTTTTCATATTTTTACAAAATATAGAATTTAATTTGTGAAAGAAGTGAGATTGTTTTATTCCAATTTTTTGTTCGATTGATTTTGTAAAAATTATTTTCATAAATTGCATTTTCGAACGACAGTTCACAATTAATTGGTCAGACATTCCTACGAATCCGATTTTCCGGTTTTTTCTTTTTTCATTGTATTTTTTTTTTGTTCATCGGATAATGAATAAAATGGGTAATTAATTAAATGTGACTATCCGCGGAAGCCCCGGCTAGAACGACTGCATTTTTTTTCGTAGCATTTTGCACAGAACTGCAGATCGCATTGAATTGTCGAAGTTGGTGGTGTTGCGCGTACACGCACACACAGTGCACGACAAAGTGTAATTCCATCGGGCCTCCCCTATGACGAGCATAACACAGGCTTCTCGTCGGACTTGTTCCTTTATTTAATGAACCGGTATTAAGAGCAAGCGTCCTCGACTCGTACGTGCAGAGCGGCGCGCACCTATACGTACCTCCACGACGCCCATGCGTCTGCTGTCTGGTCGTTAAACTTTTGCCGATGATAAACGTCGAGTGCCCACGGATTCGACCACTCTTTTTTAAGTCGTTCGATTTTATCGAGTTTCGAGACTTTTCAGAACGTTCGATAATCGGACAATTAAGAGTTTATGCGTAGAGAAAGAGATGCGTGTGTGTGTTTGTTTGGGTTGAGGCTGCGTGAAAAAACATTCATTCCAATTTAAAAACCGAAAAATTCCATCAGTATGGGAGCCAAAAAATTCCAAATGAAAAGAAATATTAAAAAATTCATTTAAAATGAAAAGAAAAACAGAAAAATTCACATCAAGTGGAAGAAACAAAAATCTTTATTCGGATAAAAAAATTACGTGCTTAGTGCAGAGTTACTCAGAATTGAACAAACATGAGAAGTTTTCCGGGCGAATCGAATCGGGAAAAAAAATGAGCGCTATCATTTGGAAACTTGACTTAGATAGGTAACATTTAAGGTGAATTCTCTTTACACTCGATAATATTTTTCAAAGACGTAAGAATTCTTTCGACAATACATATATATATTTATATGTATGTATGTATGTATATATATAGGCATTTTCATTGCATTCCAAAACGATGTTAACTTCGCCAACGTGAAAAATCGTCGGTTCGCGACGATGCGTGGCACGTTCGGCGTCCAGGCCTCGTGCGTTCTGGCCTTTAAAATGAAATCGATTATATCGAAACCAAAGTACCGCGACTCATCGTCGCCAAGGCCCATCGGCACGAACGGCCAATTCAGGCTGCCGAAATCTAATCCGGCTATGTCATCTTGTAACATCGCCTACGTATGTACGTCGAGGTCATCCGTATGTGCGAATTCCCAACATTAATAATAATAATAACAAACATTTTACTATGCAATTCCTTCTATGAACGTTTTAAAGATTTGATTTTTATTATTAAATTATTTACCGGATTTTATTACATAATAAGTTTTCTTCAAATTCTGTCGTGTAGCAATTTTATTATTATATAAAATATGTATATAAGAAAAATTGAAAAAAATAGTTATACAATGAAATGAAGAAAAAAAAAATGCTAATAATAATAATTCGCATATATCGACACGCTCGTAGGCAGGGTGTCAGTTCTGCACAGTGCAGTTCGACACCGAGGCAGTTCGCCAGTTCAACTCTCCACTGTGCAATTCGACGAAGCGGGCAGTTCGACACCGAGCCAATTCGACGACCGTAGCAGTTCGACATTTCCCCGATGCTCGCGTATCCCCACTCTTCGATGCGGGCCGGGCGATTCGCTGCCCTGTGTCAGTTCGACACCGAGTCCTCCCTACCCAGCGTAGCGTGCTCAACTTACATTTCCTAGCGGCTGTACTTTTTTCGAATCACCCATACCCGGGAACGAGAAATATACGAACAAAATGTTTTCGCATGTACCGACTACCCGCTCTGTCAGTTCTCTAGTTTATCGACTGATTTTGAATGGAAATTTCATGAGCGGCATATTCTTATAACTTTATTCTTTAATAATGCCACGAACATATATTTAGTCTCTAAAAATTTTAATTCTTCCATAATTCGGGAAAAAGCGTCATTTTTGAGTACTTGAGAATAACGATAAGCAATACTAAGAGAACTGAAAACTTATATAATAATCGTGTGAAAGAAAAACTGGTGGCCTCGTACAGTTGGACAGTTTTTCGTTGCCGTTGAATATAGGATTATGTTCTTCAAGAGGATGTTTAATTTTGTTCTGAATTTCGTTTCTTGTGGCTCTTGGTTTATTCGTAAAAATCATCGTGCAAAGTCTAAATTTTATAATCAACTTTTCAATCGTCAAAAATATCGCTGAAAAAAGCATATGCATTTACAAGAAATTAATATCATGACACGATTGGAAATAATATTGTTGTCAATATTCTTCATATATGTTCCTTTCGTTACAGATTGAAACGTCCGCATTATTATTATCCATGTTGTTCAAATACTTAATGCCAAAGAACAGTGCATGTCGGATATATTTATTTTTCATTAATGTGTGACATGTCGTCTACTATATATGAAAAAATTGAATCATCGTATAACACGAATACGCTGTGTTGAAAAGCGCAGAATCATTAAGGGAGGGGGGGGGGGGGGGTGGAAGGTTAATTTGCTATAAAAAAACATATTTTCGATATTTTTGTTGACGTACTGTTTATATATATTTATTTATATAATTGGTATAAAATAAAAGGACATGTGAAGAACATTCTGTGAAATTTTCGTTAATAATTGTGCAGAAATGAGCCAGTGACAGGAAATCTTCTCAGAGGCCACAAAAAAAAGTTACATTGCGGTGAACTGCATAACTCACCACTGGATCGCCCGAAAAAAAAAATCCAAGAAGATTGTATTAGTTAATAAGTTTCTTGAGGTAACGCTGTCGATTTTTTTAATCATTTTAAAAATTGAAAAGAAATAAAAATAAAAATAAAAACTCGACAGCGTTACCTCAAGAAACTTATTAAATAATACGATCTTGTTGAATTTTTTTTTCGGGCGATCCAGTGGTGAGTTATGCAGTTCACCGCAATGTAACTTTTTTTTGTGGCCTCTGAGAAGATTTCCTGTCATTGGCTCATTTCTGCACAATTATTAACGAAAATTTCACAGAATATTCTTCAAATGTCCTTTTATTTTATACTAATTATATAAATAAATATATATAAACAGTACGTCAACAAAAATATCGAAACTATGCTTTTTTATAGCAAATTAACCTTCCACCCCCCCCCCCCTTAATGATTCTGCGCTTTTCAACACAGCGTATTCATGTTATACGATGATTCAATTTTTTCATATATAGTAGACGACATGTCACACATTAATAAAAAATAAATATATCCGACATGCACTGTTCATTGGCATTAAGTATTTGAACAACATGGATAATAATAATGCGGACGTTTCAATCTGTAACGAAAGGAACATATATGAGGAATATTGACAACAATATTATTTCCAATCGTGTCATGATATTAATTTCTTGTAAATGCATATGCTTTTTTCAGCGATATTTTTGACGATTAAAAAGTTGATTATAAAATTTAGACTTTGCACGATGATTTTTACGAATAAACCAAGAGCCACAAGAAACGAAATTCAGAACAAAATTAAACATCCTCTTGAAGAACATTATCCTATATTCAACGGCAACGAAAAACTGTCCAACTGTACGAGGCCACCAGTTTTTCTTTCACACGATTATTATATAAGTTTTCAGTTCTCATAGTATTGCTTATCGTTATTCTCAAGCACACAAAAATGACGCTTTTTCCCGAATTATGGAAGAATTAAAATTTTTAGAGACTAAATATATGTTCGTGGCATTATTAAAGAATAAAGTTATAAGAATATGCCGCTCATGAAATTTCCATTCAAAATCAGTCGATAAACTAGAGAACTGACAGAACGGGTAGTCGGTACATGCGAAAACATTTTGCTCGTATATTTCTCGTTCCCGGGTATGGGTGATTCGAAAAAAGTACAGCCGCTAGGAAATGTAAGTTGACCACGCTACGCTGGGTAGGGAGGACTCGGTGTCGAACTGACACAGGGCAGCGAATCGCCCGGGCCGCATCTGAAGAGTGGGGATACGCGAGCATCGGGGAAATGTCGAACTGCTACGGTCGTCGAATTGGCTCGGTGTCGAACTGCCCGCTTCGTCGAATTGCACAGTGGAGAGTTGAACTGGCGAACTGCCTCGGTGTCGAACTGCACTGTGCAGAACTGACACCCTGCCCGCTCGTATCTCCGTACAAACGACGGATAAAAGCAGAGGAAACCAACCTCCCCGCGTACTCGCAAAAAAATGCTTGATGTTCGTGTCATTATCGTACGTACGGAAATGACTACGTTTTTCCCAGTTCCCTGCCATCCCCCTTTTTTGCCCTATCCTCCGGTACGCGCGACTCGACGTGCCTCCTCAGTATCTTATTGTCACGCGAATGGCAAAAAATTGGCCGAAGAGACGGTGGCTGTGGGCGCGAGCGCGAGAGTGCGAATTTGCGCTATGTCGGTATTGTACATTTGCGGGGCGAGTTAGATGCAGTGCAACTTACTACGCGTCGCGTAATGAACATGCACGCGCGCGCATACACGCACGCGATTTCTACGATATATTTGTTTCCCATCGGCAAACCGTAATGACGACTTTGGTAGCTGTGTGAGATAGACGAGAGAGTCTCACAAGGTAAAAGTAGAAAGTTGCGATACGTGGAACTACACGAGGATGGTTTAGTTAGAGGCCGCTGTTTATGTCGCTAATGCAACTCGTTACACTTTTAGTGTGTGAGCATGTGTTTATGTATACAGTGTGTGTGTGTGCGTGTGTATAAATATATATGATATACATTTATTATATATATTCATATATAATAAACAAATAAACAAATAAATAAATATAATAAACAAATAAACAAATATAAAACAACAACAAATATAAAATATTTGTTTTTGTTAAAATAAACAAATAAACAAAACAAAAACAAATATAAAACAAAAAACAAAAAAATAATAAACAAATATAAAAACAAATAGACAAAAAAAAAACAAATAAACAAATAAACAAATAAACAATTTAACAAATTAACAAATTAACAAATTAGCAAATTAACAAATTTACAAATTTACAAATTTACAAATTAACAAATTAGCAAATTAACAAATTAACAAATTTACAAATTTACAAAATAACAAATGAACAAATTAACAAATAAACAAACAAACCCAAACAAATAAACAATACGAATACGTGTAAATTATTCGTCCAATTAAATTATTCGTCCGAGTAAAATCTTTATAATTTCATTTGGTTTTGGTTGTTTGGGTTTGTTTGTATACGTTGGTCTGTTTGGGTTTGTTTGTTGGGGTTTGTTTGTTTGTGTTAGTTTGTTTAGGTTGTCCGTTTGGGTTTGTTTGTTTGAGTTTGTTTTTAGGTTCGTTTGTTTGTTTGAGTTCGTTTGTTTAGGCTTGTTTGTTTGTTTAGGTTTGTTTGTTTTTAGGTTCGTTTGTTTGTTTGAGTTCGTTTGTTTAGGCTTGTTTGTTTGGGTTTGTTTGTTTGTTTAGGTTTGTTTGTTTGAGTTCGTTTGTTTGGGTATGTTTGTTTGGGCTTGTTCGTTTAGATTCGTTCATACGTTATACAGCATGAACTGGTGGAACTGAGCAGCTATCCGGACGAATAACATACACTTATACGTTCGATAACCGGGCGGCTAACCGCAGCGTATAATATAATGTAAATAACAAAGTAGTGATTGATTGAAGAATGATCATGTGACAATGTAATGTGGTAATGTAAATGTAAAAAGGAGGAACAGACGGGACGTGTAAAAACCCGCAAGGGTATACAAATGGAATAAATGTTATCTGCAACATATAAAAAATATAAAATACACATTATAAAAAAATATAAAATACACACGCACACAGGGTGACCTGTTACGAATGGATAATCCTGCAACTGTCGACACGTCAGATCATGTCCTATTATACGCTGGAATTTCAGTTTAGTAAATGACCCACGGTTTTCGGGATAAAAATCGTCTACTTTCGGTCTTTTGTATGCCATTTCTACAAATGATAACTTTTGTTTCCCGGTTTACAAAAAATACTCTCGGTTATTCTTTTTAGCTAGAAAAGTTTTCTTCTCAACTTTACATGTTAAGGAAGCTTTATGGAAAAAGATCTTACGCAGAATTTTCATACAAAATATCGAACGTCTGACTTTGATAGGTTTTGAAATTTTTTTTTACACTTTCAAAAGTACCTTTACGTGAAAAAAAAACATTGGGAAAGAAATTGAAAAAATTTGAAAGAAGTGTCAACGTATTGAAGACGAAACACTGCAATATTTAACCCTCTCGATATTTTGTCTCTGACTCAATACTTTTCGAGATACGCCAATCAATTGTTCGAACGATTACCCGAGAATCGGCCGAGAAAATTTCAGAAAGGTGGTTTTGAGGACGTTCGACTTCAAGCACCGTCCTCGCGTAGCCTTGTATATAAATATTACTTTGTGTTATATTATATAAAATATAATACAATACATTATAAAGATATATTTATATAAAAATTACGTTTGTATAAATATGCTTACAATTATCGAAAGATACTCAAACATTATGGGAGAGCCAATATATTCAAAATCACCTTCCGATAATTGTAAGCATATTTATATCAAAGTAATTTCGAGGAGCCTCCTGGTTGCCCAACATCAACGATTCGTTTCACGAAGAAATTGATGGAACGTCGTCACAAAAGTCAGGCACGCCGATAGCCAACGTTGCGTAGATACAACGGGTTCGAAATTTTCTTTCTCCACGTACAGATATATGCATAGCCCTAGCGCGTCGCGTTACGCGATCTCACGCGCTCGTCGCACCTTCCGTTTCTCCATCGTGTTTGGCCATCTCTCTCTCTCTCTCTCTCTCTCTCTCTCTCTCTCTCTCTCTCTCTCTCTCCCTATCGCTTTTAAAAACCCGTCCCATCGTTTTTAAAATGTTGTACAATCCCGCGTAACCTTGCCTCGGAGAGCGATAACGTAATCACGTTGTACGTGACGGGGGCCCCAATTGGCACGGACCGTGTGTATTGCGGCGAGGGGCCGGGCTGTATAGTAGAACAAACGAGAAACATCGCAGCGCGGCGGTGCGCGAATAATTCTCAACTCGTACCTCTATGCCCCCTTGCCCCTGACCCGGCCAATCGTCGTCGCTGGTGCGTCCAGCAGTCTCGGGACGGGTACGCGTGTAGTAGAAAATAAATTTGGTAACTTCGCGAAGCGTGGCGACGTGCAAACTGCGAAGAGAGATATGAAAAATATCGGGCTATTAAGGATGTTGAGTCCCAAATCGCAAATGATGATAAAATTCTGAAAATTTGGTATGTTTTTGTATGAAGTATTTCAGAGGTCGTGTACAAATTTCACGACAATTAGGAAGCTCGTTATTGAACAATTAACATTCACAAATTAAATGTTGTTTTATGGAAACTGATGTAACTTTGCAATAAGTGTTTTTTTTTGACCTCTCAATTTAATAATATCTACAATATACTGAAAGCAACGGAAACAAAACGAAGTTTATTGATAAATTTTCTTTTTATTTCTTTTAAAAATTGTTCTTAACAAAATGTTAATTTTTTAATAACGAGCTTCCTAACCGTCGTGAAATTTTAACACGACCTCTTAAATACTTCATACGAAAACATACCAAATTTTCAGAATTTTTTTATCATTTTTTATTTCAACCCTTAAGGAGGTTGAAGTAATGATGATAGAATTCTGAAAATTTGGTATGTTTTGACATGAAGTATTCAGGAGGTCGTGTAAAAATTTCATGACGATTAAGAAGCTATTTATTGAACAATTGACATTAACATGTTTTATAGGGACTCGACATCCTTAATAGGGGTTTTCATCAGACGAGATTATAATGAATTTAGAATTACAAAGAGGAAGAGAAAATATCATGGCGCTGAAGTTTGCATCGTTGTAATGCAACGAAAATTTTTCTTGATTTTTTTTTACTCCTTAATTTTTACTGTTTTCCAAAAAAAATTTTTTGCAACATTTGGTTGTAACGTTGAAAGATTGTCAGAAAAGTTTGGGCGACTTTCGCAGCCTTGATGCGCTTGAAAAAATACGGTAATTCGAAAGAAATATATTTTCGTTGCATTCCAACGATGCAAACTTCAGTACCATAAAATATCAGGATAATATCGGAAAAATAGAGTTTTTTATGAGCCATCGTTACGATCAATTATAAATTAGAGAGAGAGAGAGAAGGAAGGAGAATTGTCGAGGCTTTGCGGATGTGCATATTGTATAGTGTCTCATTTGATAATCAAATCATCCCGCCATCTTTTCTTGAACTCTATCCACTTCCGCATTGGTCATCATCATACTAGCCGTAGTTTTTTTTCCAGCATTAATTAATTTTTTTACTTGCTGTGTTCGCAAGCAGGCCTCGAACGTATTTATTTTTTATTGTTGTTATTATAAATGCAATATATATATATATATATATATATATATATATATATATATATAAGAGATGCGAGTCTGGAGTTCACGTCCTTTCCATAAGCCAACTCATCAGCTCTGCCAACAGCTTTTTCTCATCCAACAGTGTTTACAACCGGAGCGCGCGGGTCTTTGACACACAGAGCAACAAATTCGATCAAAGTCCTTCGATCATTGTTCATCGCACAATATTCTCGCTTTGTCTTCTCGATATGCGTTAGCGGATAAAAACCAATATATACGTACCCACACACATAAATATTTACTTATCCGTTCTTCAAATCGATTTTTCCTGCCTTTTATCGTTCTTGCCATGTTTTTGACGTTCGAAGACTATTCATTGGACTTTTTTTCAAGTCGACGGAACCAAAAAGAACAGCCATAAACAATAATGACATTGATAATGATAATGAAATTAAAAGGTTAAATGTGGTTAAATCAATAAATAATGATAATGTACTTATTATAAAAATAACAATAATAATTGTAAACATAAGTTTTCAACAATATATATATATATATATATATATATATATATATATATATATATATATATATATATATATATATATATATATATATATATATATATATATATATATATATATATATATATATATATATATATATATATATATATATATATATATATATATATATATATATATATATATATATATATATAATAAACAATAATAATTGTAAACATAAGTTTTAAACGTGAGTATGAAAGCATGGCACAAAGGAGCATTCGAATCGGGGGAAAAAGGACGCATAAAGGAAATACTCGAACGAGGTAAAAAAAAAAGCTCCGGTTGCACAATCGTTGGGGCACATTGACATTTCGCGAGCCGCGGAGAGCTCAAAGATCGTATTTTTTATTCGATGGCATAATTGTGGCCGCTAACGAGTTAGAGGGAGGGAGAGAGAAAGCGAGAGCGATAGGAACGTTAATATATATAAAAAAAAAGCTTGACCCGGATCGATTATGTTGCCACTACTCTGTGGTCCCGCGAGTAGCCGTGCGCGCACGCGGGGTCAGTGCAACGTTCGATCCCGTGCGACGATTCCCCTCGTAAAACATATCTCGTAGCGCAGCGGTAATTATCAAAGCAACTTTCGTTGTCAACATTAACAATAGCCGTTAGGTAGGCCGGTTTGGGGTATTTTTTGTTTTTTTTTTTTTTGCGCGAAAAAGTCACACGAAATTGCTGTCCGAGGCTCGTCTCACCGATCAAACCGTACCTCCATAAAGCTAGCAGAGCAAAGTCCCCGAAATGGATTTAATGGTTATCAAAATTTTGTGTTTTTTATGTGCTAATTTTGTGCTCCATTTAAAATTTTTGTGCTCTTATCGTTTAGAGGGAAATAAGAAATCAAAAGTGCTCTGTCTGCTTAACATCAAGCTAGCAGAGCACCTCCTGATATTTTGCTATATGTAAGAATGAAACTACGTGATATTTATGTGCTTTTTATGTGCTTTACGAATATCGAGCAGCCAAACCTCGATTTTTTTTTTCGCCCGATAATGAGAAATCAAAAGTGCTCTGTCTGCTTAACGTCAAGCTAGCAGAGCACCTAATGAAATTTTGCCGTATGTAAGAATCAAATCACGTGATATTTATGTGCCCTACGAATATCCAAGAGCCAAACCGCTAAAACGAAAATGTCTCCCAAAAACACCCCTCCAAGACCCAAGCTACCCGCACATACGAGTATTGGCTATATTTCGATATCGCAAAATCAAAGTAGTCCACATTTATGTGCTGGAAAATGCCATTAAAATCACAAAATCTCGTGAAAATCACGAAATTTCATGAAAATCACAAAAACTCGTGAAAATCACGAAATTTCGTGAAATTTCATGAAAATCACCAAGTGTCATGAAAATAAAAAATTGTCATGAAAATCGCAAAATATCACGAAAATCTCAAAATTTCATGAAAATCACCAAGTGTCACGAAAATCTCAAAATGTCAGGAAAATCTCATAATTTCATGAAAATAAAAAATTGGGTCTGTTTGGGTTTGTTTGGACTTGGTTGGGTTCGGCTGGGGTTGGGTTTGGTTTGTTTCGTTTAGTTGGGTTTAGTTGGGTTTAGTTGGGTTTAGTTGGGCTTAGTTGGGTTTATCTGGGTTTACCTGGGTTTACCTGGGTTCACCTGGCGTTACCTGGCGTTACCTGGCGTTACCTGGCGTTACCTGGCGTTACCTGGCGTTACCTGGCGTTACCTGGCGTTACCTGGCGTTACCTGGTCTTGTTCGGGTTTACCTGGTCTTGTTCGGGTTTACCTGGTCTTGTTCGGGTTTACCTGGTCTTGTTCGGGTTTACCTGGTCTTGTTCGGGCTTACTTGGTCTTGTTTGGGTTTGTTTGTTTGGGTTAAGATGGGTTAAGATTGGGTTAAGATTGGGTTAAGATTGGGTTAAGATTGGGTTAAGATTGGGTTAAGATTGGGTTAAGATTGGGTTAAGATTGGGTTAAGATTGGGTTAAGATTGGGTTAAGATTGGGTTCAGACGGGCTAAGACGGGTTTAGTTGGGTTTGTTTGTTTGGGTTTGTCTGGGTTTGTTTGGGTCATGACCCAACAAGACCAAGTAAATCCAAACAAACCCAAACAAGACCAAGTAAACCCAAACAAGACCAAGTAAACCCAAACAAGACCAAGTAAGACCAATTTTGTGGTACTTTGTGCTCCGAGAACCGGTAGGAGCACCTGTTATCTTTGTTAAATAAATAATGCTCTGCTTCCGTCGTTGTCGCAAGATCGTCAAACTTCTCGACTAAATCTGACCGATTGCGTAGAAAATGTTAACCTGCAATTCGCAAACGTAGGTCGTTTTCGTCCCGCCCAAGATAATTTTTTTCACTTACAGTTTATTGAAAAAAAAAAAAATCAAAAATAAGGAAACAAACAACCCTATTTTCCCTGTAGGATCTGGGATATTCGTAGAGCACATAAAAAGCACATAAATGTGGACTACTTAGATTTTGCGATATCGAAATATAAACAATACTCGTATTTGTGGGTAGCTTGGGTCTTGGAGGGGTGGTTTTGGGAGTAATTTTCGTTCCAGCGGTTTGGCTGTTGGATATTCGTAGAGCACATAAAAGGCACGTAAATATGGTATACTTTATTTTCAGACTATCCAAAAAATGGTATATGCTCTCATTGGAGGGTTTTTTGAGGATCTAAATCGGGCGAAAAAAAAATCAAAATAGAGGTTTGGCTGTTCGATATTCGTAAAGCACATAAAAAACACACAAATATCACGTGGTTTCATTCTTACATATGGCAAAATATCATTAGGTGCTCTGCTAGCTTGATGTTGATTTCTCATTATCGGGCGAAAAAAACAAAATAGAGGTTTGGCTGTTCGGTATTCGTAAAGCACATAAAAAGCACATAAATATCACGTAGTTTGATTCTTACATATGGCAAAATATCATTAGGTGCTCTGCTAGCTTGATGTTAAGCAGACAGAGCACTTTTGATTTCTCATTTCCCGCTAAACGATAAGAGCACAAACATTTTTAATGGAGCACAAAATTAGCACATAAAAAGCACAAAATTTTGATAACCATTAAATCCATTTCGAGGACTTTGCTCTGCTAGCTTTATGGAGGTATGTTCCGAGCTAAACGAGGAGAGCGGACTTTGGTCACTCGAGTATACCCGCCTCGTGTTCTATCGCGAAAGAGACAGAGAGAGAGAGAGAGAGAGAGAGGACACGCGTGTCCGTTTCTTTTTTTTTTACGGAGGGAATTCCCGCCCGACAACACCGACCACGCTCTTGTATATATGTATCTCCAAAGTTCGCGCACCCCATGGATCCTACACGAGCTATCTCTGTGCAATCGAAACCGATGACCGGTTCAATCCGGTTCTCATACCGGCTCCGTAGTCATCATCCTCGCGGTGTCTGCTTACAGGCTTTATCGCTCGTCGCTGTGTGCTCGTACACACACACACAAAAACACACAAACACACAAACACACACACACACACATATATATATATATACATATATATAACCACACTGCAGTTCACCAGTTTTGGCTTTGAGCGATGCCATTGACACGTGGAGCACGCGCGCACTTTGCTCTTCTTCGGCTCGCGATATATATATATATATATATATATTTATATATAATATATTAGGATGGCACAAAATTGAGCTCTATTTTTTTTCTTTTTCTCACCATCCAATTATCTACTTTAAAAAAATTAAATAAAGTATATATATATATATATAAGTTTGTGGCGCATGATAAAATGTGTGGTGGTGTATTCTAAAATATTCTATTAAAATTAAATCATTATTGTAGAGCAAATGCTATATATATATATATATATATATTAGGGTGGCACAAAATTGAGCTCTATTTTTCTTCCTATTCCTCGATATCCAATTATCTTGTTGAAAGAAAAAAAAAATTGTCGCGAAATTTGCGAGCGGTCAAAAAATATTTACAAGTCGCTCAAGTCTCCCAAAAATTCAAATTTTCATTTAAAAATCGACTTTTTTCGTTCGCTTCTCGCCCGTGAATTTTACGCTTTATAATTTTTTAATTAAGCTCGCCAACCTCTATCCAGCCAATGAATATTTAACGGTCGCTCAAGGGCTTCGAAATTTCCGACCGTCGCGAATTTTTTTTTCTCTTCTCACTCATAACTTTAACACTTTGTAAATATGTTCAAAACAATTAACCCTTTTTTTTTTTTTATTGGAAACGGATTTTTCTAAATCACCTCACACTTCTAACCCGGAAAAACGTGGGACCTATAATTTCGTTTCCGGACAGAAGTTTTAAAGAATTATTTCATGAGAACAAAGATTATAATTCTTGGGGTAGTAGTGTGAGGTAAATTTGAAAAATCTGTTTCTAAAGAAAAACGATTGACTGTTTTGTCAGTTTTAGAAAGCGTCAAATTTGTGAGTGAGATGAGGGAAAAAAAATTGGCGAAAATTCGAAATTTCGAAGCTATTGAGCGACTATTAAATATTCATTATTGGCTAGAGCTTTAAATTTCAGCTTTCAATTTCAATTAATTGTATATGTACCCATATATACATATTATTAAACATTATACATTAAAAATAATTACGAACTGCAAAGAGCATCTGTGAAAACGAAAAAATTACACAGAGCTCATGATTGTGGGTAAAGTTTTGTTTCCTCGTTCATTTGTCCATTTGTGTTCTTTTTTATCATGTGATTCTTTGTCTTATCTGTTTATTACAATTATAATCAGACACATAGCGCAATACCCATTAGTCTGAATTTTATTTCTCAAAGCATACGAGACATAAAAAAAACCACGCTGGCGTATCATAAAATATTCTATAAAAACTTTTATCAAGCTGTATAAAACCAATGACAATGAGAAGTCGTTAACGTTTTTATTTTGATCGAATTATCGCACCGATACGATCTCTACCGTCGGAACTCTCCATCCTTTTTTTCTTTCCTTTCCTCTTTCTTTCGTTTTATCGCGATGCAATTACAATTGAATTTGATACGAGCGTTATCGGACGAGATACGCGATCCCTCGCACATGATATCTAAATGTGTAGCCTACGCTCACTCGACGCGTGGAGTCTCGATTATATCACGTGGGCTTCTCGTGATTTTGAGCCATCTACGTTGGGCTAAGGCACACTCGGAAATTCTTCACGAGACGCGCTCCAAAGACGCTTTTTCCACGATATGTATACGTAATATTTGGAAGCGTAAAAAATAATTGTTATTATTGTTGTTGTTTTTTTTTTATTGGGTAGTTATTTTTGGAATTCTACTTCGAGTAATGGATCCACGAAATATTCCGGTGAGTCACGTTGTAATTGTGGTAAGTTGCCACAATCTCCTCTCTCTCTCTCTCTCTCTTGCTATACATACAGAATGCACGCGCACGTCGGCGGAAGAGTGGGGGGGGGGGAGTGAAAGGAATTGAGTACACGTGCACCGAAACAGCTGATTTTGGATGATGCAAATTTGAGCCGATCGTCGCCATCGTTCGGACGCCGAGTTTTTTTTTCTCCCGCCTTTTTTTTTTATTGGTTCTCTCAAATATTGACAGAATTATGCGAAATCTTAAAAACTTTGGAGAAATGTTGTCTCATCGCTTGCTTTCCAGCTTCCGGTGTTTTATCCTTTTTTTTCTTTTGAATGAATAAATAAATTACGTAATTTTTTTTTGTAATAGCAGGGTTCGAGATATATGCGTCGTTTCGTTCAGAAATTCGAAACTTTGAATTCAAATTCGTTTACTTTCGAAATGGATTTACGGATTTGTCCCTTGGGCTTGTTTATATTTGATTTATAAATTCGTTTTTTTTTTGTTTACGACAATCACGAGCGGGCTTGCGTCAATTTCATAAATAATAATAGTTTCGTAGATTTGTTTGGGGAGTGTTGGATGGGGCTTTTTCGGTGTACGTTTGCGTGTGCTGTTGAAGAAAGTTTGAGCAGCGTCCCGAGGCGTAATTTGGCTGCCGTTGGTGAAGAGCGAGAGTGACATATGAAAATCTAGGGTGCCTCTAAAAATAGAGAGAAAGAGAGTGTACGTTCGCCATGATTGAGAGAGATAGATAGATAGAGAGAGAGAGAGAGAGGCATCGTCTGACGCGTGCACAGTCGTACGATCTATTCGCTTGATTGTTCCTTTTATTTTCGCTTCCTTATAGGCGAGGGTTACACGGGTCAATAAATATCGCGATATTCATGACCCCCTCAATAATTATTGATATCTAAACGCGTCAGCAAATATCTGGACACGTGTATTGACGTTTATTGAGACGAATATCGCGATATTGAATTAAGTTGAAGTTTACATCGTTGGAATGCAACGAAAAATTATTTTTCTCGATTGGCATAATAATTTGGCGAAATTGGGCTACAATAAACAATGCTGAAGTTTGCATCGCTAGACTGCAACGAAATTAATTAATTTGGACAGATTTCGCCTACAAAAGTGCTTGAACCATTTTTCAAAGATATTTATTCAACGATCTGCATGAAAAATCTACAAAAAAGATCGCCCATAATAATAACAATATGGAAAATAAAATGTAAACCGAAACATTCGTTGCGTTCCAACGGGGCAAACTTCAACACCATCACAAAAGTCACGTCAACGTTTTTTGGGATCCTCATTAAAAATCTACAACGCAAATTGGCTAGAAAACATTTTTCTTAATAATGCAAATAAAGACAAATGAGAAATCACAACCCTTGTCATAGGGCAATCTTTTATGGTCTTGAAGTTTCCATCGTTGGACTTGAACGAAAATATATATTTTCTTCGAAATGCCGATTTCTTTTTTTCCACCTTCGGACTGGGATCATTACTGAAACTTTTTCGAGCATCCTTATTAAAAATCTATTATCGAAAACGGCAAAAAAACGAGCACCATAAACTTTTTGCTTCCTCGCATATTCCATTTTTCTCTGGCCCGGTGGCAGATTTATTTTTACCGCACGGATTGTCCCGTTTCACATCGTTCCTTCAATCGAAACTCAAACCCGGCTGCCATCTTATCTTTCTTTTTCAATGTCAAAATGAATGTTGAGGTTTGAATTAAAATTCAACGAAAAAAAAAATCTTGATCCAATGCCTATTTTTTTGTAAACCGAAATTTGAAGTTAAAAAATACGAAAAAAAAAAACAATTGCACGTGGGTCAAAGCCGCGAGGGGTTTTCGAATTTTTGCTGCTTCTTTTAGTTCTTTTTGTTTTTTCTCGTTTGTTTTTCCTTCCATTCACGATGCTTCCCAGTCGTTTGGTAATAAAGCCGACGCGAACTTGACGAAATCGTGTCAAGGACGTGCGCACGTATCGACGCGTGCTTTTTCTCCCGTATACACGCGCGCCTAAAAGTTTCGTAAAGGATGCTGGAGTAACACGCCCATCCGTGTGTCGATCTCACGATGGACAAAAGAGTCTGTGAGCGTTCTAGGTTACGTTCGATTTATCATTTTTAATTCAATTTTTTTTGTCCTGCACTGATTGGGTTTAGGTTTATCGTTTTCACTTTTATTATTACTTGCAAGTTTTATTTTGATTCTTTTTTTTTTTCATTCGTACATTTTTTTAAATTTTTCTCATGCTTTGTATTTTTTTTCTTTTCATTATTATTATCATCGTTATCAACATTCACGAATCCACTAATATCAACGAGACATTAAATCGATCACGTCTACGTGTGCGAACTCACGCGAGCACGTTGGCCCGATTCAAATTGATTTGCAATTAAATCCGACCTTTGCGCTTCGATAGAGAAAAATGTCAGAAGGTGGCCCCATTGTGTGTTAATGCAAGTCACGAAGTCCAACAAAATTTCTGATGACACGTTTGTGTGTATAATTCGTAATTATATATAATATATAATGATTTCATTTTAATAAACATAATATATATATATATATTAGGGTGGTTAAAAAAAAATTAATTTTTTTCGCGGTTCTCAACGCAAAATGTTACTACGTTATGAAAAAGTAATTCATACAAAATTTGAAAGGTCTAACCATTTTTTTAAATTAAGTAGTGCCGAACTGTTAATTTTAATTTTTCGTCCATTCGTTTTCTTACTCCAAAACAACACGTTATTCCAAAAAACCATGCATACTTGTTAGACGTTCAGCGATGTAAACACCGTCTTCTTGTTCAAGTGGTTAATATAATTCTTACAACTTTGTTTATCTGCAAATACAAATTGTTTATGGTAAAAAAAATATTTAAGGGAGCTTTCCAGTGTGACAGCCCGAAAAATCGCTGTTTTTCGCGATTTTTTTTTTTAAAGAAAAAATAATCTAATCGGTCTGGTTTTTTTTTTTTGTATATTAATTGGGTATTGAAGAATACAAAACAACTTTTTAAAGATCGATTTATTTATTAATTAATATCTATAAAAATGATGAAACAATTGTTGCAGAAAATGCACTTGGATGTGGTGTCCACGTTGGGGGTCACAATTTTGATCTGAAACAAAAAACACAAAAAGATTATTGATCGGTATATAATTGGCTTTCGTGCTATGGAGGCTTTTTTTTTTTTTTTGCAAAAATGGCGCCGGTTTGAACAAAAAGTATCGATTTTAGCATTTTTTTTGGCAGTTTTTTTACAAAAAAATAGGAAGATGTCAAAAAAAAAAAAAGCTTCCATAGCACGATAAACAATGACGTTAAGAATATTGTGTAAAAAATTCAACTCGATAGCTTTAAAACTCTGCCCTCCAAGTTGGACACCGTTTTGAAAAATGCTGTTTCGAGAAAAACGCGTTCAAAGTTTCGCTGTAGCTGTAGCGCTCCGTTGCCTTCTTCCAAGAAATGCTGTACAGTAACCGAAATAATCTCAATTTCGGCATGAAAATTTCAGGGAATATTCGGAAGAGTGTATACTATTCGATAAAGCAAAAAAAAAAATCGATTTTTTGAAAATTTCACACTGGAAAGCTCCCTTAAATAGAAATCGTGCACTGTTACAGAAGAAATTAAATCAAGACTTTGGATCACGCACTAATATTTTCTGTATCGGGATAAAGAAAAATTAATACTCCGATAATCATGAAGAAAAAAAACATGATAAATGCGTTTGAGCACTAACTCAAAAATTGTTTAGAACCCTAAAATTTTGCAAAACTTTCTTTTCCTCAACATACTTTAATTTTCCGTTGAGAAAAAAAAACTGATTTTTTTAACCGCCCTATTCAAATAAATCTATTTATAAATCTATCTATATATCTTATCTTATATCTTATCTTATCTTATATATCTTATATAAATCTATTTATTCCGGCAACACGAGGTAACGGACATTGTTCATCCTCAAAATCCGCGGAGGTTGTTCGTTCGGCGGTCCCGCGGGGCGCGGAATGTTCCGCGTCTACGCAATGACGTCGTACGCGACATTATTTATTTTCCCGCGAACTCTCGTACGTCTCTCGACGTTTGAACAATCCTTTCTTTCATTATTTTTCGTTACTTTTTTTTTCTCCTCTTTGCTCGCGTCTTTTTTTTCACAATTGACGCGCGCGTATAGAAAATTCGCGCGTCTTTATGCGCGTCTTTGTAAAATTGGAAGAAAAAAGAATCAGTCGGTAAGTATCGTGCGTCATGAACGGGTAAAAAGTATTTGCCGATGATGCGCGTGCTCGGTGCACGGACTTTATGGAAGAAGTTCATTTGCAATGCAAATTCGAGTTGATTCCAATATCGAGGGAAAGAGAGTCAGAGAGAGAGAGAGAGAGAGAGAGTCAGAGAGAGAGAGAGAGAGAGAGAGAGAGAGGCGCGTGCTCGTTATGTCATAACGACACTATGGCATCGCTAATGGAAGTGTTGAATCGATCGTTTACATTTAAATGTGGACACACCGTTTTGTCACGTTTCACCGTGCGCACGCGGTGTTCTGCAAATTCATTGAGTTTTTTGCTTTTTTACGCGTATCGATTCTCCTGTATATTACAGCTTCATAAACTTTGCACATAATTCACATTGTCAAGTAAGCCACAATTTTCCACGCTTTTCATCGTATAAATCGAAGGCTTCCCTCCCCCCCCTATTTTCTTTATTTATTTATCCTTTCTCTTCTACGTTCGCACGTCAGTGTCTAGAAACCTCGACGTTTCCGTATATATGAATATTCATCGGGGCTTCGAGACGCTTCGAATCCCGTTGAACGCCGTGGGTGGAAAATTGACGATTGTCCTTTTTTCGCTTCCTATTCAATACAAACACATATGTATGGATTTTCTTTACTTTTAATATGTATTACTTTTCCCAATTGGAGCCTTTCCTGCTCTGAAGAACTGAATGAATATATATATATATATATATATATGTATACACGTGCGCGATTATGTGTGGGATTCTTTGACGAACTGGAAATAGTCAAGCAATAAAGTGCTGGCTAAAAGGGAAAATGATGCGATCGTAAATGGCCGAGAGTGTATACCGTAATATAAGGAACGTGGAGAAATTGTGGGTCCGTTTGTGTGTATACAGTAAAAAAAATTAACAGACGACCCTGATCTATAGAATTTCCCTCCCAAATCCTGTGTGTATATATATATCCCCACTCTCTCTCTCTCTCTCTCTCTCTCTCTCTTACAAGGAACATCCCTCAGGTGACACCCTTCGATTTTGTCGAAATTTGGATATGTTATAAAGCACCTAAAAGTAAGCGATACGTATTTTTTTTTTATCGGCGGAAAAACGGTTTTAAGGGGTGAAACGCGCCCTCGAAAGTAGGGGTGTTTTTCGTTTTTCGTCGATAATGGTATCGTTCTGATCTCCAATGTATAGTACATGAAAAAATAAACATTGTTGCAATTTGAATTTTTTTATATATCGACGAAATAAAAAAAATAAAAGAAATCGAAAAACGAAAAAACATCCCCATTTTCGAGGGTGCGTTTCACCCCTCAAAACCGTTTTTCCGCCGATAAAAAAAAATACGTGTCTCTTAGTTTTTGATACTCTTCTACATAAAAAAGTTTCAACAAAATCGGAGGCGGACACCAAAGTGATGTTCCTTGTTAGATGGGTAGATGGATCGATAAATATATTCCATAGTCCACTAGAGACAGAGAAAGAGAGTGAGATTAGATTAGATCATGTTGATTAGTCCTACTAGTACCGAAAGCATCCTCTTTCACACAATCCTTCTTCTGCAATCTAGAGAAAATACAAAGCAATACAAAAATGACTCAATACAAAAACAAACAAAAATTACACTATACAAATGAGACGAAAATAGAGAGAATCACGCAGATTGGAAATGAATTTGAGTGATTTGTAGTTGATAATTTTCTTTGGCAAATGAGAGCTACGATAAACTTTTTTTAAGATTCTCATTAGAGGTCTCCAACCTAACGCTATCGACAAATATTTTGAATAACAATAGAAATGGAGAAAAAGAATATAAAAAAGAGTTTCCGTTGCCTTTCAAAGATGCAAACGTCAACATCGCGAAAAAAAATGGCTGAGCAGAAGAAATACTGGATGGAAGAAATGCAAGTATAAAGAAAAATGCAAATTAAAAGATAAATCGCAAGAGAGAGAGATAGAGAGAGAGAGAGAGAACTAAGTTTATATATTAATTTTTATATCTAATAAATTATTTATTTATTCAACAGAAATGAATTACATATGTAATTATCGTTCTGCCATAATTACCATAGACCAATTACTCCTTATTAGTTATACTCTACGGTAATAGGGCAGCGATAAAAGACTATATTCATAAGTCAATTCGCAATATTTTATTTGCTGAAATTCTATCGTTACGACGCATGTTCGTGGTCACTATTGCACACACACACACACGCGCGCGCATATATATCGGGTGTCCGATTTTTATATTACACCTAATTCTATCGGAAAGTATTGCTCGGTTCAAATATTGTGTACAACAAAAGTTTTAGGGGTTAAAGGGGGACGTTTGAAGAAAAAAAATTTGGTCGATCAAAAATTCAAAATAGCAGCGTTAAAATGGTCGACATGTTTTTTTTTTCAAACGGAAACATACTTTTTTATCACCGGAAAATTTGTCAGCTCAAAACCAACAATTTTTGTTGGAAATTTTTTTTGATAAAGTTCATAATTTTCAAGTTGGAACATCATATTTAACTTTTATTTTTATGTGTATTCTTCAGAGGTAAGGGGTCCCTCCTTTTACCATCCCCTCCTTTATTCCTTCCATTCCCATAAATATATATATATATATAATGTGTGTGTATATATGGACCTTACAATAATCGAAATACGAGCATAATTTAAATCGCGGGTATCCCCCAACGCGATTTCAAAGTCCACGACACTGAGACGGTAACGGTATGGTGAGCCGCGTGGGACAAAAACGTGACGATTCCGGTGGCAATTCCTGAAAGTCCCGGATCTCGCGCGAGAGCTCAAGGATCCTCAAGGCGGCGAGTAACCAGTTTTTGAAAGACACGAGTCGATCCCGCTGCGCCGTCTATGGGCCTTCGGCCACACGGGCAGATCGACGACTCGTTTCACATTTTAATAAAATGATTCTCTTTTTTAATTACCGATTTTGGTGCGAAGCTATTATATCCCTAAATCAAAAGTATTCTAAAATAAATATTAGATCCCGACACCTCGTCCTGATGGTGCATTGCATTTACTTAGTAGGAAGTATTTGTTGTCAAAATGTACGGTTGTGCGAAATTGAAAAACAAAATCATTATCGACGGAGAGAGGGAGGGAGAGAAACAGAAAGAGAGAGAAAAAATTACCTGAATTTGATAAATTATTATTATTATGCACTTTTATATCATCGTTATTCAAGAAAAGCGACGAGGCTGAAGTTTGCGTCGTTGGAATGCAATGAAAATTAATATTTTGAAATGACTTTAATTTTTTTCCGCGCGTTTTGAATACATTACAAATCTGTTTTTAAAAAAGGATGTTTTTGATAATAAAAATCTGGAAAGGGTAATGTAAAAGTGAACTCTCGTTGCGTTCCAGCGATGGAAACTTCAACGTCATGAGAAACGTTGGATCGATTTTCGTAGTCTGAAGGTGCTGAAAATAAAGTTTAGCGATTAAAATAAAATATATATATATTTTTCTTTTATTGCATTCCGACGATTGTTTGGACAAGAAAACCGCGTCGTGAATCTGCAACGATGCACAATTTGCACATGCGTCAGAGCGACGAACCACAATAATTAATCATGCGACGTACTTCCGAGAAAAAGAAGGGGCAAATATATCTGCTTATTACGGTTGTTTTTTTTTTCTCCTTTTTTCTTTCTAATTCTCCTCGACTCGTTTGTAGCGTCGCGGACGTATTGAATTATCATTGGCCAGCCGGGCACTCGCTGCTTTTCGCAACCTCAGCCGAATATCCTAACGGTTTTAATCTTTTCATTTTTATTCTTCTTCATTTTTATTAAGACTCTCGCGTAAGAACGAGCATATTTTACGGTCACTCGAATGCAATGTAGACGCCAATTTCGTAGATGACGAATTTTCGTCATTTCGAACGATGATCGCAAAATTATTCGAATGCAAAATTCCGGATTGGAAAAAAATCGGAGAGAAAGGTCGCGCTGCTGATTTTTATTCGACGAGTGTGATAATGCCCTCAGCTCGAATATTGCGCGATCGAACCAGATCGGGGATCCCCTATGTGCTCGGAGTGACGCTCGGGCCTCGTTGGCTCTCGCATATCGAATAGGAAACTCGTCCTCCCAACGTAATATTTCCTGGGATAGAGTATAATCACCTGTGCATACAAGTATTTCCGCGGAAAATTTACGCAACGACGACATGACGTCGAAGTTTGCATCGTTGGAATGCAACGTTTTTTTTTTTCGTTCTTTTTTCACTCTTCATTTTTATGCTTATCCAAAGTCTGCTTTTTTTTGCACATTGAGGCCGTAAACCCAACGATGCAAACTCCAATATTATACGATGAGGATATGCATTTTCGAGAATTCTAGACATGGGTGTGTATCGGTATGGACTTACACAGCAATAAATATGAAATTGTATATATATTTTTTACATTACAAATTATATGTAATTAACATAATAAATATAATGATAATATTATAAAATGTTGTACATTTTATATATTTATATACTGTACTCACAAATAAGAGCACGTAAATAAATACAGTTTGTATAGACTTATATAATTTCATATTTACTTTCTACGGGCAGTTATACGCGGTTCTTTTTACAATGGAATTGATTCAGTGATGGAAAGAAAAATTATGAATATCTATAAATATATTCATATCACATACAAATATTGGACCAATATTTATATTATGTGTTGATGAATATGTATAATATAATATATTTCGTTATGTATCCATTTTTATATTTGATATTAAACATAATTTAGTAATAAGATTATATATATATATAAACTCATTGCATTCCACATTGTGTAGAATATAATATTAATGCTATAATATTTTTTAAACAACATATAATAATTACGTTGGATTTTGCAGTACTGGAATGCATCGAAATTTCGGGATGCAGTTTTTTTTAATTTATTGAACTTCAATTGAAACTGAAAAAATTACTCAATCGTTTTGACGTATCTTCATCGTAAATTGACGCGCTCAATTAAAAAAAAAATTTCCATATGAATAAAGATGAATTTAAATTTAATGTGTTGTACATTGTCGAATTGTGTACTTTATTTAAAAATAATAGCAGTTATATGATATTGTACGTACATAAGTCCATGTGTATATATATTTATATACATAAACTTATTACATTATAGATTACGTACAATATGACTGCTATCATTTTTAAATAGCGTACACAATTCAATAATGTCCATCACCTTAAATTTAAATTCATTTTCATTAAGGATGTTGAGTCCCTATGAAACATGTTAATGTTAATTGTTCAATAAATAGCTTCTTAATCATCGTGAAATTTTTACACGACCTCCTGAATACTTCATGTAAAAACATACCAAATTTTCAGAATTCTATCATCATTACTTCAACCTCCTCAAGGGCCGAAATAAAAAATGATGAGAAAATTCGGAAAATTTGGTATGTTTTTGTATGAAGTATTTAAGAGGACGTGTTAAAATTTCACGACAATTAGGAAGCTCGTTATTAAAAAATTAACATTTTGTTAAGAACAATTTTTAAAAGAAATAAAAAAAAATTTATCAATAAACTTCGTTTTGTTTCCGTTGCTTTCAGTATATTGTAGATATTATAAAATTGAGAGGTCAAAAAAAAAACTTATTGCAAAGTTACATCAGTTTCCATAAAACAACATTTAATTTGTGAATGTTAATTGTTCAATAACGAGCTTCCTAATTGCCGTGAAATTTTTACACGACCTCTGAAATACTTCATACAAAAACATACCAAATTTTCAGAATTTTATCATCATTTGCGATTTGGGACTCAACATCCTTAATAGGGAAAACGATATATATATATAAACACATATATACATTATATCGGAATATAATGAAAATCCGGAAATAAAAAATCTCTAGGAAAGAGCAAAGAAATACGCGCCATTATTATCTACTAGCAATTGACGAGCAATATATATATATAGCTCAATTGCCCAGAAAATCTCTTCGAAAGGCCGAATAAATTTGTTTGCTTAACCCACCATTATGATTGTCTTACAACAGCTAATTTTCGTATTGTTTTGCAGAACGAATCTGCGTAAGATCGCTCGTCACGAGGAGCCCGAGTTCAGCAACGCGAGTATACTGAACAGCATGGAGAAATTCGTGAAAACGGTGAGCGAGATGGAGGAGACGATATTGGTGCCGTCGAGGCTGTTGGATCTGTCGGTGGGCGACGCCCACGACGTGATATGCCAGAAGGGAACGAAACACGGCGGTACGATAAAGGACACGATGCCAAACACCGATCTCTATCGTCTGTACAATATCGTCAATCAGACGAAGCTGGAGTTGCTCTGGTCGCAAAAGTCATCGGAGGACGAGGACGAGGAGAGACGAGAGAAGGAGGACGAGGACGAGGAACGGATCGTCGTGGCGGCTGGTGGCGGTGGAGTAGCTACGACGCAGGAAAATCGCCGTTTGAAGGCAACGTCGACGCGCGGCACAGCGGAAAACGCGAGACTCGGACACGCCCGTTGTCCGAGCACGACCTCGATGCAGAGCGTACAAAGCGCCGCATCGACGATCTCGAGCTCGTCGGACTCGGACTCGGATATGGGCATCGAGAACGACTCGGGCCTGGAAATCGAGGAAACAACGAGCGACCGGATGGCCAATCTCGCGGCGGAAAACTTCAGGCGCCATTTGCGCGGTCTTCATCGCAGCATAAAACGCATGACCCAAGCCGCCGAATATCTCACCCTCAGATATCAGGCGGACGTTGGAGGACCGGCCTGAGTCAGCGCCCATCAAGCCTCAACGTAACATTCACGAGCCTACCTCTCCATCTTCTCCAAACTGTTCCCAACAATACAAATCCCCACCCCCCGAGCACAGCCTGCCGCCCAATGACGAAACAACGACGGAGGATCGTGAACGAGAGTTCACCTTCGAGGATCAACAGCCAGCCGGATCTTCTTCTCCGGCGAGAACGGAGGAACGCTCAGGGACGATCGTGCATGTGCACCCTCCTCGACAGTCACGCCGGCTAGCCAACGACGGGAAGAGAGAGAGAGAATTCTCGTCTCATCGTTCGATACACTTTCGCTCGCAGTTTTTGTTGTTCTCTCGGGTGCACCAGATGTTAGAGAGCGATAGAAAGTCCAAGAAAGGTGTAGGAAGCGCGTGCACACGAGTAGCACGGAACGAACCGCTGGTACGGTCTCGATCGGTGGCTCGCCGTCGCTCGGAGGCGATTTAAGATTCGGAGCTTCGCGAAGCTTCGACGAGAGAGGACCGTAAGGCTTAATTCCCCACCATTCGCAATAACTGCTCCCCTTCACTTCTTAATTAGCGAAAAAAAAGTTCCGGAATTTGGATCATTCAATCAAAATCGCTTCAACTTTGTCTCGTTCGTTTTTCGGTTCTGTTTTTTTTTCTCTCTTGAAATTTCACTTTTATCCTTGCCGGTTTCGAGGCCCCCTCATCAGCGCTGTTCCGAAAAACGGGCTCGAGATATATTATCCGGTTTAGTTTGATTTTTTCCTCCTTGTCCCTTTCGGTCCTCTCGAGCGAGTTCGGGGAGTTCGCGCGCTTAGAATTTTCACGCGTTCGTTTTACTGGCGCACGAGCGTGTGTGATCGATGTTGCGTTTTTTTTTTCTCCGTTGTCTCGCACGAGCACGGCTGCGCTCGAGGACGCTGACCCGTGCACGACCCGAACGTCATTGAAGTCGGGCGATATGATTTTCCTTTTGTTGTTTTGCCGCGGTTTTACGTACAACATGCGCAAATTGGCTTTTTTCTCTCTCAACGATACGTTCTTCGAACGAGGCCTTGGTTATGTTTTTTTTTTTTTGAGAAAAGATTTAACTTGTCGGTTTTAGGGAACGGTGAGCTGGTGCGATTTATATATATTGCGTGTGTGTGCGGCGTTTGCGTATGTGTGAGTGTGCGTATTGATATGATAATTGAGATTAAACTATTTGCCGAGCGAGAGAAAAAGAGAGGAAACGGAAAGCGTAACGTGGGATCATAACGATTGACAAAAAATGTATGCAATGTAAAATTATGCCCGGTAAACATGGGCATCTCTCTCGTTTCCATGGAGAAAAAAAAAACTTTTTCGATTCGCAGCTGTTTTATAAAAATATTCGTAATCTTGTGATCTTGTATCAAAATCGGGAAGTTTCGCATGATGAAAAAAAAAGTGCTTTTTTTCTCACTCACGAGAGAGTTGCGCAAATCCCTGCACGAGGCACTTCTTTTTCTCTCAGTCTTGTAAAATGGTTGTAATTGCCAATGGTCCATCGTTCGTTTGAACCTTGCGAATTATTGCGTATCAAATGCTCATCAAATGCGCTGCGCGATAGAAAAAAAAACCGTTTTGCAAGAATGTTCGGTGAGGAGGGGGAAAAACGAAACGGGAATCTCGCAATTCCGTCGCGCTTTGCCCCGCTCACCGTTTCACGGTCCACTGTGTCTTTCTCGCATCGTCTCACCGTAATTGAGCAACACGAGTGTGGCCTCGCGTGTTGTCTTTCACACGACAAAGATTTACCCAGATGGTTAACGTGCGCTCGTAGCGCATTCCTGGGAGAAAAAAAAATCGAGATTCGTTCTCTCCACATTCCTGATAGTTCGAGGGAAGAGAGAGAAAGAGAGAGATACGAACAGACGTGCGAATGCCTCGCTCTCTTCTTTTTCCTCAATCTTTTATTTGATTTTATATTTTTTCAATCTTTGCGACTCGAAACACCCACGTCGGAAGAGAAAAGAGCGAGAAAAAGACATGAAGAACAAATTGCAAAACCGTAGTGCGGAAAAAGCGGAAACAAAGGCAACAACAAAAAAAAGAAACAACGATAGATAGGCAACGGATAATTAACTTTGATAAATAATTCGTCGTTTGGAGTTTTGGAAGTGGCGCGGCGTGTTGGAGAAGTAAAAAAAAAATCATACACTCGCGTACTCTCACACACGCGTGATCAAAGTGTATAAGAAGCGAAGAGAATTGAAAAACGCCCGAGGGTCGATGTTATGTATATAGAGTTAGACTCCACTATTATTTATTTTTTATTACGCTGTAATTTTTAATATACGAAACAAATGTATTTATGGTCGTCGCGCGGCGATCCTCGCTCGCCATACGAGAGAATAAAATTAGGAAGAACTATCTAGATATATGGATGAAAGTAAAGCGGAGCGAAGAGAGACTGCCGGTCGGCGAAGGAATCGAAGCGAACAAAAGGATGCACGCATTCGCGCGCGAGATACGAAAAAGAAAAAAAAATGTTTTCTCGTGAATATTGATCAGGTCGTCGCGCGGCGAGTGTCTTGTATCGTGTTCGGCAACGAAAATAATAAAGATGAAAAACCGACGGAAAAGTGGAAAAATAACGTAAAAATAAAATGGAAAAAAAACATTACCTTGTTACGAAGAAAATTGTGTAAGAAAAATTCTATTGTCTCGCGAAAAGTGATGAATAAAAAAAATATGAAACAAATAAAACGTAACGTGTGAATATTAATTTGGGATATGTGTTTCGTGGCGGAAAAATCGAGTACGAAGGAAAAACCATAAGGGTAGGAAGAAATCGTTGAAACTATTCTATTCTCCAATTGTCTTTTTTACTTATTTTATTATGGAACGAATATACATTTTCCTCTGTCTTCACACTTGGTCGTTGCAACACTTCAAATATAGATGTATGAGTGTGTGTGAACACTGCCAATGGAAATATGAACACGCTTCGCAGTTTTTCGACCGGATGCCATAAAAAAAGTCACTAAAACGGTTTGATTTTTCTCTACACGAAGTTTTTCCCCCTGTAGGTATTTCATTTCAAGCTCCGTAGTGCTCGAGCATTTTTGAAAACTCAAAAAACTTTGAAAACTTTTTCGAGGCAAATTCTAAGTAAATCGCGCATCTTTCAAGTTCATTGGAGAAAACTTGGAATTTGACCAAATAACACCAGAGTGTTGGAAAGCAAATAAATCGCCAAAAACCAACCGTATGCGGTGACCTAGCCAGTGAAAGACAGAGAGTAGGAAAGAAAGCCACGGAATGGAGATTTTTAAAATTCTCAATAGTATTGAGAACATTCCCTTGGTCTTTTTCTCTTCGAAGATCTGCAACTCTTCCGCCCGATCGGAAATTCGTACAGCCCCACGTATTTCGCTCGTAGTGTAACAGTCATCAATGGCTAAAAATATGAAATGGCACCACAATCGCTGCGTCACTCAACATCACTAATCGACACACTTTCTCTCGTATATCATTCGCAAAAGTCTCTCGTAGCTTCGTCAAACGTTAAAATATTTAGGTAGCAAAAGAATCCTTTTTTTTTTTAACATGCATCCGACAACGTTTTTCTCGATTATTTTTAACACGCGCCTCCCCAACGAACATTCGAATACGTCTTTTGTCTCTTCGGGAATGCAGTTGTACATATATTAATAATATTCGTGAGATTTTTCTCTCATTGGAAACATTAACTCGCGAGAGTTGAGGAATCTTTACGAGACGCGAGATTACTTGGATCAACTGAGTTCGACCTCGGAAACGAGTTCCTTGAGGTTCATGTACTCCGGGTCACTGCTGAATATCTCGAGAAGCTCTTTAAACGTTGGTCGATCCAGAGGCGCGTAGGACCAGCAGCTCTGCATCACGAGGTAAACGTGATCCGGACAACCTTCCGGCTTCTGGAGTCGCTCGCCCTTCTCCACCAGCTGAATCACCTGTGAATTCATTTGGATTTCGTTACCGCTGGGACTCGTCAATGATCATTCCCCCCCCCCCCCCGCCGCTACACGGCCCTTGATGTCGGAACTATAGTTAATCATTCTATTCAATATGGTCGATTTAGAGGAGACACTGGAAACGAAAACCTACGTCAACGCCTCTTCGGTCGCCGTAAGGCTGTTGTCCGTACGAGAACATTTCCCAGAGAGTCACCCCGAAGCTCCACACGTCGCTGGCGTGCGAAAACGTCCCGAAATTGTACGACTCAGGGGCGTACCTGCAAAAAATCGCCTCGTGCTCTCACTTCCTGCGCTTTGCCTCGTTTCTACGGTTACTTACCATTTGATGGGCCACTTTCCACCCTGGGTAGCTCGGTAATAGTCGCTCGAGCCGAACGTCCTCGACAAACCGAAATCGCTGATTTTCGCCTGATGCCTCGAGGCCAACAATATATTTCTAGCTGCGAGATCTCGGTGTACCAGTCTCATTTGCTCCAGGTACATCATTCCTGGTTCGAGGAGACGACAAATTAACGATTCGATCATCGGAAAAACGGAGCAGAGGATTTTTTAATAAAAAATACTCACCACTCGCGATTTGGGAGGCCCATATCTTTAACTCGTAATTGGGATTGATCCTGTCGGCAAATTCCAGTAGATACGCTAGCATGGAGCCCAGTGGAACCAACTCTTGTACCTGAACAGTTGAGGACTTCGTTAGATTGCTTGTTTGTGTTTGGCTCATCGCCAGGTATCGACACATTTCAACTTGAAATTTGGATTTTTTAAACCGATCGTTCCGAACTGATTGGAATGCTCATTGTGTCTGATGTATATATTTGTATGTGGATATGTGAGTGTATAAGTCGAATTATTATGATATCATTATATATATTTATTTATTATAATATTATGATATATATACCGCTCAAAAGGTTGGATACACCAGTCGATATTTCTCGGCGCACTAAAATTTTGATAGCTCCGCCAAAAAAAAGATAAGCAAATTTATCGAACGGCGTTTTGAAGGGATCAAATTCGCCTTTGTTTTGCTTTTTTGAAATATCTTTTATGATGTTTTTTGGCCCAGTATCCATTTTTGTATGTGACTGTTTTTCGGCTATTTTTCGACCATCGAGAATTAAGCGCCATAACTTATGGACATTTTTTTAATCATTTTTATCCATAATAAACTCGAAGGGGGGAGCAGAAACTACATTTTCGTTCTTTTAAGTTTCATACAATTCTTTTTCACAAAGTTATTTCGTTTTTGGCGATATAAAACAGATTTTGAAAAATGCCACGTAACACAAGAACTATAGGGTTGAAGAGGAAATGTCAAAGATGTAAAAAATTGCGTAAGTTTATACCGGATCGTCTGTAATTTTTTCAGAATTTTCCTTTGAGACTTTTTTTTACTTTTTGCTCTAAACTCTGATGAGTAAGAATGGCTCAACTCGAAAATTGTGGCGTTGAGAACAAAATAACAAGACGAGAAACTTTAGTAATTGTCGATACTAAATTCGCTTGAATTTGTTCAGAATTTTTATCCGAAATTATTTTTTGATATTTTTTTTGGCCCAACCTCGGAGGATTGTTCAAACAATTGATTGGCGTATCTCGAAAACCATTGAGTTAGAGTTTTTTACCCTCTCGATATATTGTCTCTAACCTAAAAGTTTTCAAGATACGCCAATCAATTGTTTGGACGATTGGCCGAGATTCGGCCAAAAGAATTTCGAAAAAAATTTCAGTAAAAAAATCTGAAAAAATTCGAGCGAATCTAAAATAAAATTTTTCAAGAGTTTATTCTCCTGATATTTGGTCCGAAACGCCATACTTTAGAGTTTCGAGCGATAACATTCTTTAAAAAATTCCGGCTATCCAATATAAACTTACGCAACTTTTTATATCTTCGACATTGCCTCTTATACACTATAGTTCTTGAGTTAAGTGGCATTTTCCAACATTTGTCTTTTTCAGGAAAAATGAAATAACTCTGCGAAAAAAAACTGTGCGAAACATTTCAAAAAACGAAAATCGAGCTTCTGCTACTACTCCTTTCAAGATTATCATGGATAAAAATGACAAAAAAAGTGTCCACAAGTTATGCGCGCAATATTCGAAGGTCGAAAAATAGCCGAAAAACGGTCACGTAAAAAAGTGCGTATGGGGTCGAAAAAGAATCATAAAAAATATTTCAAAAGTTCAAAACAAAGCTGAATTTTTTCCCTTCAAAACGCCGTTCGTTAAATTCGGTTATATGTTTTTTTTTTTTTGACGGAACTATCTAACTTTTAGTGCGGCCAGAAATATCGACTGGTGTATCCAAACTTTTGAGCTGTAGTGTAATTGACATATGTATATCAATTTCCTGAATTCCAACGCATACCTTTGCAGGTTAACCGAAGGACCGCCGGAGCCGAAGCCGAGCGCCCACCCACCAGTGTCGGTTATTTATTTATATTATATTATTGACCATACAATATTTATATGTGAATGTATTACCATCAATAATGGCGGCCCCTCGGAGAACCCAATCAGTCTGACGATACAGTGATGCTTGAGATTGGTCATGAGACGCGCCTCTCGCAGGAACTCGTCTCGCGTCGCATTGTTGTGAGACTCTCTGAGTGTCTTTATCGCCACGGACTCCGAGCCACCATTCGCACTGGTATACACACCCTCGTAAACCGCCCCGAATTCACCCTCGCCGAGAACCTCCCCGAGGATCAGATTTTCACCGGGCAAGAAGTCTAGGAATGAAAAGAAACGAACATAGCCTCGTGAAGAATTTGCATTAATGGCGTAAAGATACAGTGTTGAGGTAATCTCGATTAAAGTTAACGATCGAGCGTATTGCAATTAGAGGAAAACTCTCCGTTTAAGGGGGGAGATATATCAAGGCGAGGAAAAAATTCACTGCTTTTTATGATTTTTTGAAAGGGAATGATTTCTTCACCATTTTTATTCATTTAGGGAATGTTTATTAATGTATTTTTTATTTATTAATCTTTGAAAATCGCCGAGGTATGGCACGGTCTTCTAAACTGTATTTTCAAAACTAGCGTGACCTATAGCTAAAAAATGAATCAACCGTTTCTGAGGAAATTTGGTATAAATCTTTCTCACCTCAGTGTCTAAAACATGACTTTGAATGTTTCTGAAATTTAAAATAAAGTATTTTTATTATTGCAAAAGGTAGCAATTTTTTCGGAAAAATCAATCTTTTTGTTTCACCGCGTTCCAGGTAATCGATTTTCAACATTTCTCACTTTTTCTTGGATCGTGTTTTGCGTGTGAGTTTTAACGAAAGAAAAGTCTTCGTTGGTTTTTTTTTCAAACTAATTCTGTCGAAGCTACGTGTCACGCCGTCTGACAACATTCGTTGCAATCCGTTTAGAAGCCCGTACCAACCTCCGCTATTTTGGAAGATCAACTTTGAAAAAATACCATGTAACAGGAAAAAGTAGTAATAAAACGTACCCTGAGTCGCAAAAAGGGGCGAAGAAATGTTTACTTTTGAAAAAATCATGAAAATCAGCAATTTTTGTCTCGTCCAAAGGTATCTCCTTCAAATCGTTATTATTATTGGCGTTACCGTGAATACGAGGCGCGACTTGGTAGGTCATATTCGCATCTACCGACATTCGCCGGCGCTCTGCGGCCTCTTTACTCGCTGAATGAATTTCTGGCTTGATGTCCATTTGAAAGGTGATGCCGTGGCAAGACGACGAGTACGAGAGTGACGAAGTTTCCGGAAGTGCGGATTCGGCGTAGCCGACTTTAGGACACGAGCCCCTCTTCTTCGTCAGTGTATTCTGCAAGATTTATTCATATTTGTGAAGACGAGAAAAATTCTCTAAGAATGCATAAGAAGAGTGTAAAAAAAGAGACGTATAAAAAGATACGCGCGCTTCGGACGGGGATAGATTCATCGGGTGATTCCTGCTCTCGCTATTCGGAAACTCGATTTATTGCGACCGTACTAACCCCGTTGAAAATTGACGGTGGCATATCCGGCACCGGGGGCCTCGGTCCTGGAGGTATCGGATAAACGAGCGGTCCCGGTAGTCCGTCCGGCATGCAACGGTAATGATCGACGACGTGCTCGAGCGTCGAGAGGTAAGGACCGTTGTCGATGAAGAGACAGCCGTTCTGTTGAGAAAAAAAACAAACATTATTTGACGACAAATTGCAAGTGGAAAAATGATTTCTTTTTTACAAACATCGTGCTAATATTGCACATTGCGAGTGTTATTCTCAGCTGCCGGACTCACTTGGCTCTTTATTTGAAAATGGAAGTCTTGATGGTGATACATAACGGTGAGTACGTAAGTTCCGCCCTGTCGATCGCTGAAACGAACGAGAAAAGAGCCGTCGCGATCGCCGTGCTTGTGCAACAGGGCAACAGCCTCCTGCCGGTCCAGAGTGCCGTGATACCAGTCGCTTCGTTTCTCCTTCGGTGTTGGACTCTCGTAATTGCCTGGCAACAAAACTCGCCTTTTTCAGTTGCTTTCAATTTTCTCATTCACACGTGACTCTTGTAAGAAATTATTTCCTTTCACGTGCTAATCGAAGGTTTATTCGAAAGTGACGAATTTTGCAAACTCACGCAAAAGTTTCACGCACTCCGTGTGGCCGTTTCTGCGCGCGAGATCGGCGGGAATGTCGTCGGCTAGCGTTCGAGGCTTCACCGGCGCATTCATCGACAGCAGAACTTGGATGACCTCCTTGTGACCGGCACTTGCAGCCTCGTGCAACGGCACCATACCTTAGCGAACGGAAAATACATTTTAAAGAATTCTAAACTCATGAGAATCTCACTGGTCCACCGGTCGAGAGGGTCGCTTTTGTTTTACGCGGCCACGTCGTACCATCCTCCGAGTGATTTTTTTGCCTCACCTGTCTCTGTGTGCCTCGCCTGTACGTTCGCTCCCCCGTTTATCAGAATTCTCACGGTGCTGGGTAAATTACTTTGGCAAGCGTACTGAAAGATAATCGTTAATGCACTGTCAACACGGCAAGGCGAAGCATTATATTGATTAATTTAAAAAAACACACACGACGAGCTCGCGACTTTATGTATCGAGGTTATTGACATTGATTAATAATTCAGTTTTGACGCTATATGGATGTGTAAAGTTTAGACAGTTTGATCATAAAGATCATTTTTTTTAATCACTTTTAACGATCCGTGGTGTGTATGAAATTGGCCAGTATAAATAATTCATTTGGGCCAGGCGCATAATCAATACAAAAACCTCAGAAACGTTAAAACTTGCACTCTCCTTTTGAATTTTTCTTTGATATTCAGCAAACTCGCTTTTAAGGGGTCTGCATAAGCTTGAAATTTCAAGAGTAAGATTTTTTCACTCCATTTTGATTGCCTAGAGATTTTTATAGCCTATGCTATGGAGATTTTGTGAAAATTCGAAAAATTGACTGAGGTATGATTTTTGTAAAGAGTCAGATGGCATGACGTTGAAGCTTGCACCGTTGAAACGCAACGATATTTTTCTTTTTCTTTATTTTCATCATTATCCAATGCTTTTTTTGCAAATTAAGGTTGTGAATTTCTCATAAAAATGTGTAGAAACGGTCAAGCGATTTTCACAGCCTGAATCGGCCCAAACAAATTTTTGTGATTAAAAAGAGTTTATTTTCGTTGCATTCCAACTATGCAAACTTCAACGTCATCAGATGGCCCACTTGTATCTCGAAATCGATTTGTCTGATTCACTTCAAATTTCGAGAGAGCATAGCTTATAACATTTTTTGATATGTTTATTCATTTGTTCATAACAAATTATCAGAGCTGGTTTTTTGTTGTCAAAAATCGTACTTTTTCACAGCTCGCCGTTTTTGTAATTTTCAGAATTTCTAAAAAGTCAAACTTGGCAAGACGTCGTATCAATTGGGTGTAAAAGCCCGACCTTGTTATCCCAATACTCTCATCCGGAAGAAATATCGAAATTCGAACGGGTTTTAAAGCCCAAAGTTTATGCAGACCTCTTAATACTCGATTTACACTGCCTTAGGTATAATCAACATGCACCAAACTCGGTGAATATTTATAAAACTCAGTTCGCAAACTCGAGAGTCCCGTTGGACGTTCTAAGTGGTTTACCTCGTGAGGTTACGCAGGCTCTTCGATCCTGTAGGCTGCGTATAAAAACAATTTTTTTGTGTACCACATGTCAATGAAAAAAGAAGTATTATTTCAAAGGAATGAACCTCATGGGGATTAGACGATCGTCTCATTGAACACATTTAATGGAACGATCTATGAGTCTCATTGAAACAGAGACCGTGAAGTGTAAAAGATTTTTTGTAAGAACAAACTTCAGAATCTTGCGGAACTAGGAAAGCTTTCCTTACGTTTGCACATCTACGGCTCGTAGTCCGTCCTGCTTACGTCGAGGATCGTGGTGAAAACTGCCGTCTTACCTACTTGAGTTTGATGCAGAAAACAAAATGAGTTTGAACTCACGTGGAGAGGAGTGTAGCCAGCGGAGTCACGACAATTGACGCTCGCCTTGTTCTGTATCAACTTCTTGAGAATTTCATCGGCCCCGTCTTTGGCGGCCAAGTGGACAGCCGTCTGTCCCAACTGATTCTTGGCCTCGAGACTTCGGTATCCGCACTTGAGCAATTCGGAGACGATCGTGTAGTTTCCCTGTATCGTGGCTCTGTGCAGCAAATTCGTTCTTCCGTGTCTTCTCGTGTCGTGGGGCGGTGAGACGCCTCTGCACGGATTCGTGAGTCTTATTTCCAGGCTGTGATTGTCCTCTTGATAATACTCTATGAGAGTGTCCAGACCGTGTATCGTAGTTTCGTCGTCTGGAATGAGAAAGAATTTTTCATCCATGCTTCTCCAAAGTTTCTCGGCAGGCACTTAAAGGATCACAATTTCTCAGAGTTTCGATTTTAATGTCCAAAACTCATGAAGATCAGCGTCGTGCTCAGCAGAGTGGATGCTATTTTTATTCCTAAATTTCTATATGCTATTCTTATTTCTAAATTTCTAGGTATATCGGCATGAAAAAAATATAATGATACTTTTGAAAAATTTGTTTACATTGTTGCAAAACAGGGCTGAGTTATTCCAATAATCAATAGTGAAATTGGTACATTAAGTTTGTAGTTGTAGCAGGTTACCAATTAATAATTAATGATCGAATAATACCAATTATATCTAATAATCCAAAATTATTCAATAATTGACCATGTAATTAGTCCATGAAATTTGTACTTTTCGCAAGTGATAAGTTACCAATTAATAGGTATATTAAGGTATAAAGGTATGTTAATACAGTATACAAATAATAAATAGGTATATTAATAGGTATAAAGTTACTAATTAAGGTATAACGATTATACAATACCGATGGAGAAAAAAGCATCCTCTCCGTGTTTCCTTATCTGATAGTGAATAACTTCGCCGTTGTGTAGCACGGACAGTACGTAGTCTCCGGAAGACGTGCTGCTCTCCCGTACCAAAAAAGTACCATCTTCGTGCTCATCTGCAAGGCACAGTAGCAACATTACCGTTACCAAACAAGCATAGCCCCAGGATCGGTCTCATTGGAGATGGAGTGCCGCGAGGATGGTTTTGTCTTGTAGGCGAGAGGAATAACGTCCCAGCGTGATCGTACCACGAAGCAAAAGGACCGCTTACCTGTCATCAGAAGATTTTCAGCAGCCTCGCGCGACAGGTTGCCATGGAACCAGCACAAATCGTCCTCGCTCCCCATCGTCGCGGAATCTTCAAGAACCCTGCTACGAACAAGTCCTTTCTTTTTCAGCGATAAATATCGTCGCGAGAAACTCTCATCTCTGCTAGATCCTCGGCAGCATCCGGGACGTCAAAATCTGCTGCGTTTCGATGCGCGTGTACAAAGACGCAATATTTTCGACTGCAGAGCAGACTGAATGGAAAGAGAGAGCGTTGCGTTTTAAAACAATTTATTGTTAACTGTGGGGTCTGTCAAAAAGCCAGTCACCGCACCTTGCGTTCGGTACGAAGGTGACGATTGATCGTGAAACACGAGAGCAAACTGACGCATAACGGAACGAGGCAAGGGGCCACATACACACGAGTGGCAATTTTTATTTCCCCGCGCGGCTAACACTCCGTGGCTTCATTGGAACATCACATTTATTTTAAATGGCCATTATTGTTGGTCGTGGAGCGCGAGGAACAAATGAGGTTTAGTCTCTCGTGTTTGGCTACGCAATATATATATATATATATATATATATTTATCCGCGGTGATAGAACAGCGAACTCGATACGATCGGCAATCGATGCGTCGTTATCTTCAGAAAATAAACACGGAAGCCCCTGTGGCCCCGTATGAATTGTTTTTTCCGAGTTTTGCGCAACTTCCCTTCGCGATAAAAATCGCGATAAGCAACATCCGGTATCGATTGATAATAATTTGTTGATTGATATAATTTGTTGATACCCGAGCGACGGCAGAGCTGGTCGCGAGATCTGTTTTACCGAGCGAGGGCTGTGTACTTCGGCCACCTGCCGTGGGATGACGCCACCATGTACCTCGAAGAAGCTCCAGGCATTGTGTACGTACAAAAAAAAAGACCCACTCCAGCAAGAGATATATTTCATTTCTAATAATATCATACGAGAATGAAAAGGTGGAAGTAAAGAATTTCATTATCGCCGGAAGTTGAAGCCTTTCCGTCGGCTCTTCGTATCGACCAGCAGTTGAGCCTGTCTCTTGAGCACGCTCCGCGTCGGTACGTCCTCCTCGTCCTCGGAAACTTGGCCGGGTACGGCGGGCGTTGCTCTGTCCGAGAATAAAGGAAACAGAAGTCGTTCTTCCGTGTGGGCGATTCGTCCGTCGTCGGACTTTGCCCCGAGGGAATTGTCGATCTGTCGATCGATGAATCGATACAAAATGAGAGATAATTGTTATTGAGAGAATAAATAGGTCGTAGTATCGATAGTTGTGAGGATCGTGGAATTGATATTTGATACTGATGAGCGGTTGGTCACCTGGTCGGAGGTTGGATCGATCAGTTCCCGATACTTTTCCGGGCCACCCATCAGTTCGATGCAACTTTTTATCTTTTCCTCGAGAATCTCCAGCAAGCTCTGCGAATCGTGAACGTCCTCGGGATCCTTAGGCACGGCCAGATCACTCGTGTCCTTCGTGGGATCAAGCCATTGGGGGAAAATTCGAACTGTAGAATGCGCGGCACACACGAGCGAAATGAGGACTCGTGTGTCTTTTGTTAGCAGACTGGTGAAAAATTTAAGCCTTCGCGCGGAGGGCAATGCTTCATTATTGTTTTTTTTTCTTTACGCGTAAGGGAATTCGACCTTCGATGGGCTCGAACAGGCCAGTGTTTACTTTCGATAGGCTTCAACGGTGAAAGGGCAGTGGAGAGGAAGAGGAAAGGGGGAAGTGCTAATGCATCGAAAACCAGCAATAACCACGTTTCGGAACCTCGTACGGTGGACAGGTATCGAAGGCAGCGCCGCGAAGGTGAGAACTGCGGTGAGGGAGCAGGCCGGAAAATCCTTCGAACCGAACGGGGGAGGTTGAACACACGGGTGCGAACACCCCCAAATATTTTCGTTACTCGGCGATAATATTTTTTGATAAGTGTTAATAGTAGATAAATATAACTTTCTATGGATAAACATATTGGATGATGAAAATAATGGATAAATAGTATATAATATATTATAAATGATGCATCAGCGAAATAATAGATGAATGTAATATATTTTCGTGCCTTAAAATTATAGATAATCAAAATAATGGATAAATAGAATATAATATAAAAGGAAAATGAATAAATAAACACTATAGAATATTTTCTTTTCTTATTTTTATACTCTAGTCTATTTCTCTATTATTTTGATGTAAAAAAAGATTTATTTATCATCGATATCTATCTTATGATTTTTCAGTAAAGCTACCACTACATTGCAAATGTTGATGGGAAGACTAATGTTATCAGATCTTTTCTCAGCTTTCTATACCCTCAATGGCCCTGCAAATTTTCAATTTGAACCATCGAACCGTCTTTCCGGACCGATTGATCAAAGTTTTACAAAGCAATTAATGGAACTGGTGTATTGTTTCTGAACTTCGTGCAATCATCATCAAAATCAGAACACCAACTTTCTTCGACCTTGATCGCAACTTTGCACTAGTTGCTTGTTCAATTTAAGAAAGAAAAAATCGACAAATACTTTTTAAACAATTTTTTTAAAACATTTCACTCATATTTAATTGCATTAAATAAAAGTTGATACTCCCAAGCTGTATTCACTAGCCAATCTGAAAACGTTTATGCGATTGATTCTCCATATTTTCTGCGAAGGTTATTCGGCTTACAAAAAATAGTTTTTTTATTTTTATTTTTAACTCGGCACGATCGAAAATTTAAAAAAAGTTAAAGTTTACAAAAACTTTTGATTAATTTTTTTCCCCAAGCTTAAAAAAAATTACCAAAAAAAACATTAGTTGAAAAAAACATGGTTTTTTCTTAAAAAAAAAAAAAGATCAGTACTGAAAGAAAGTGTTTTTTGTAACCCTAATAACCTTCGCGGAAAATATCGAGAATTAATGGTATACAAGTTCGACTAAGAAGTCAGATCGACTAGTGAATACAGCTTGGGAGTATCAACTTTTAATAAATCCAATTGAAGATGAGTAAAATTATGGTGCGCAAAGGCCGCATCGTGTCAAAATAGAGTCAGTATTGTCTCCCGAAATGTTCTACAAATTAAAGTGTTTTTTAGAAATTTTTCGAACTTTTTTCTGAAATTAAACAAGCAACCAGTGCGCAGTTGTGAAAAAAGTTGAAGAAAGTCGGTCTTCTCATTTCGATGATGATTACACGATGTTTAGGAACAATACACTAGTTTCACTAATTGGTTTGTAAATGTTTGATCAATCGGTCCGGAAAACTGGTTTGACGGATCAATTTGAAAATGTACAGGGTTATTGGGGGTACATCAAGTTGAAACGAAAACCCGGCAACATGAGTCTTTCCATCAATACTCGTAAGCTAGTGGTAGATTCACTTAAAAACCAAAAGTCATTTTTTCGTAATTTTATCGAATTAATGTCAAGGGTGAAAAAAAAACATTTTTTTCTCACAAATCAATGGAGGGGTCGCGTAGGCAATTTATTCAAGTTTTCAAAGCTGCCATTCAATTCCCCGCGCGATTATTGGCTGCTGAGATATAGATGATCAAAAACAAAAGCATTTTTTTTCGTTCAAAGTCCCAAATTAAAGTTGAATAAACAAGCTAACTGACCTATATATTGATTGAACTAAAGAAAAAAATCCCGACGCCGTGGACCCTTGAAAAAAAAAAAAACAAAAAAATGTGGATCGAATTTGAAAAAAAAATTTCTTCCGCTGGTTCTTATGATTGCGCAATAATCGTAGCTAACAAAAAAATGTTGCCAAAAGATCTCGAAACTCTAAACTTGAAGCTTGAAAAATGCTTATTTTTCATCTCGATACGACCATTTCTCACAAGATACAGCGCTTCAAGATGGACGAAAAAAATTTAAGAAATTTTCTGTTTCTTTAATTATTCGGCGTAGTGTATTAAGGGGTTACCCCCACTTGCGATTTTGAAAAAAATCAATTTTTTTTTGTTGCATTTTTTTTAAGTATAAGTATCTGAGAATATGTCCTGAAAATTTCAAGTCGATCCGAACAAAATTGACTGAGATATGAGCGTTGAAAGAGAAGAATCCGTGAATTGAAGAACTGAAATTGAAACTTTAAACGCGTTTTTCTCAAAATGGCATTTCTGAAGTCGGTGACCAAGATTACTCGAACACTAATGAACCGATCTTCTTGAAATTTTGCAGGCTTATTTAATACATAAAAATGTAGTCTTTAGTCGTTCGATTTTTTTTTTCGAAAAAAAGTGGCCGTTTTATAGCCAAAAAAAGGCCGTTTTTTTCGTTAAAATCGAACCATTAACTTTGACTGTCCGCCATTTTGTGAAAAATGAATATTTTTCAAAATCCTTCGATTAAAGACTAGTTTATACTTATATTTGACTAAATCCATCCGCATTTTTTTTTTCAGATGATCCACTTCGCCGCAATGTTGGTCACCGCAAACCGTGTATATAAAAACATTATTTCATTGACGGCCATTTGCCACTAAACAATGTAATATTTTTCAATAAAAAAATTACTGAAAGTTCTTCAAGATGTGTTCTTTAAGATGGTATATTGATCGATTAAAAAAGTTTTGTAGGTTTCTTTAAAAAAATTCATGGGTTCTACGTTCTAGCGCACTAACAAAGTATTTATTTCCCTCTCCCTCCATCCCACCTCCCCCCTCTCCATCGCTCCTTCTCTTTCCCAAATTCTGCAGAAACGCCTCGGCAGATGATTATTATTATAAGTTTTAACAATGGCGCATCCAAGAAGTTTGGAGCAAAGATCACCGCGAATCCGGGTGCTCTGGCCAATTTAATTGTACCCTTTGGTTTTCGGACGGAGCGTTCGAGAGAGGAGCGAAAAGATAATGACGGTCGATGCGCGGCACCGACAACGTAAATCACGACCAGCCTCGAAGCCGGGCATTTTTTTGTTTCGCCTCATCCCGATTTTTTCGTTAGGCTTGTTTTTGTTTTGTTTGCCGTGTATCGAGACGGAAAGATTTCATGCTGCCGATCCTCTCGCCGCGCGTCGAGTCAGTTCCATAAAACGCGTCGGTTCGACGTATAATTATCGACGATATTATTAGAGTTTCGTATGCGTACCTGAGCCGACAGTCGGTGTGCGGCTACCGTGCGCCACGGTCTCGAGACTATTCCGTGCCTTTTTTTTATCTTTTTTTTTTTTCTTCAAAATAGTTTTTCCATTATCCCGAGCTTACCCTGAGCAGGTCGCAAAATTTCCAAAGTATTCGCGAGATGTCGTTCAGCGTTTCGCCAATTCGACGCGTCTTTGATTCGGCCTCGCGTTGACGCTGCAACTCCTCGGCCGTGCGACGATTCACGTGCTCGATTTCCTCGGCGTTCCTGACACACACGATCGATTCGCGTGTTCTTTTTAATTATTTTACGCGGGGTGTCTGCGTGAGTTTGAAACTTGAAAAATACGTCTGTTGCATACTTTTTTAGCCTAGGGTGTGAATTTTGATTTTAAAACAGAGATTTTGTAAAATTTTCAAAGATCGACCGATTTGGGATGGGTTTTGTGAAGGGCCAGATCGCCGCGATTCAACGTTTTTTTTTTACGAAATTATGTTTTACAAAATAGTTTGTAACGTCCTACATCATATGACCGGATGATTTTTTTCATACATTCATCCTTCTGTTAATAACAAATTACCATTTTTTCCCACAGCTTGGCATTTTTGTAATTTTGCAAATTTCCCAAAATCTATCGGGCCTTCGTTTATTTTCCATTTCAGATGAGCCTGGTTCGTGCACCTTCATCGATTGGTCATGCAGCAACAGCGGAACTTTCATCAAATAATAATAAGCGCATTGTTCATCAATATTTTTCAATGAAAAAAAAACTCAAGCTTGGCAAGACTACGTGTGTTAATTGTGTGTAAATTCCCGATTTCATCGTTCCAATGCTCTCGTCAGAAAAAAATATTAAAAGCCGACCTGTGGGCCCCCAATGATAAAAAGAGTTCCAAATTGCAAATGACAATAAAATTCTGAAAATTTGGTACGTTTTTGTATGAAGTATTTCAGAGGTCGTGTAAAAATTTCACGACAATTAGGAAGCTCGTTATTGAACAATTAACATTCACAAATTAAATGTTGTCTTATGGAAAGTGATGTAACTTTGCAATAAGTTGTTTTTTTTACCTCTCTATTTTGTAATATGTACAATATACTGAAAGCAACGGAAACAAAACGAAGTTTATTGAGAATTTTTTTTTTTATTTCTTTTAAAAATTGTTCTTAACAAAATGTTAATTTTTCAATAACGAGCTTCCTAATCGTCGTGAACTTTTAACACGACCTCTTAAATACTTTATACAAAAACATACCAAATTTTCCGAACTTATCATTTGTTATTTCAACCCCTAAGGAGGTTGAAGTAATGATGATAGAATTATGAAAATTTGGCATGTTTGTACATAAAGTATTCAGGAGGTCGTGTAAAAATTTCATGGCGATGAAGAAGCTATTTATTGAACAATTAACATTAACATGTTTCATAGGGACTCAACATCCTTAATGAGGCCATTCGAAAAACTTCCGAGCAAAAGTCTCTTTTGGCCATCCCCTGGACACGCAAGAGCGTTGAAAAAATGTTCCCGAAAAGTATACAAAATCCCGTACTCACTGATCGGCGTCTTTGGTCTCGGAGAATCTTTGCGACTCGATTTCGGCTGTGAGCTGTTGCCTCGTCATTTCCAGGCTCATTTTCTCGTTCTCCGTGGAGTTGCGCATTCTCTGGAGTTTCTCCTTGGTGGAGCGTTGGCCGAGAAATCTCTCGAGCACGTCCTCGGTCTTCGTGACGCCAGTCGCGGCGCGTAACTTTACGAACGTCTCCTCGAGTCTGTCCAGCTCGTGTTTGGGCAAATCGATGTTTTCGTCGAAGCCCGTCGTCGTCGTCGTCGTCGCTGCTGGTGCCGTTGTCGTCGTCGTCACGGCTTCACCGTTCGTCTCAAAATCCTCCCGCGGTATTTGGCGAGTCGCCGGAAATATCATTCTCTCGATGCGCTCGAGCTCGAGCTTCCGGTCCTCGACCCTCTGACGATAATCCATTATGACGAAGTCGCGAGCCTTGCTCGTCCGCATCGCTTCGATCTCCTGTCTCGTCAGTGTCTCCTTCGTCGTGTCGCGCAATTCGATCGCCTCCTCCTTTACCGTCTGCGGGCATCAGATTCAACCGATGAACCATCGGCGCGACCACAATACCGGTAAGCATCAAGCATAGTAGCGAAAAGTTGCCGAAGGCTGCACATGAAACCGCAGGCTGGCAATAGATGGCGTTCGGTGGACTATTTTTTTATATTATTTATTATTGGTTCGTTCCCGTCGTACAGGTCTTTCCATTTTTACGAGCCCCAAAATCCACCTCAACTTCGTTCTTACCGCCATTCCACGTATCCCCACCCCCTTGCCCATTCCACATATCCCCACCCCCTTCCCCATTCTACAAGTCCCCCCCCTTGCGGCCGCAGCCGACTTCCCCCTCTGAATCGTATTTTCATCATGACATACCTGCCAGGGGTATAGGGAAACTGCGGAAAACCTGTACCGATACAGCCGGTCACAAGCTCGCTTTTCCCAGTCACGGAACTAGTCGTCTTTCGCCGAAAAATGTCGAATAAAAACATTTCACGACGAAAGTACGCGACTGGGTTTCGAACCCGCGACTTCCCGTCCGCTGGCCAGCACGCTAACCACTAGACCAACGCACCGGTTGCGTTCGATAGACTATTTTCTCGGACTGAACGTTGGCAATCCAAGGCACGATAGCTCCATAGAGTTCCGCTGTGACGCCACTGGCGACGTGTTGGTGCGACGCGTTAACACCATCTACTTTAAGGATGTTGTGTTCAAAATTGAAAATGGTAATAAAATTTTAAAAAATTGATAGGTCGTTATGTAAAACATTTGAAAGGTTGTGTAAAAATTTCACGATGATTAGGAAGCTGGCTACTCATAAATTAGAATTCACAAATTACACGCAGCCTTGTGGAAACTGAAGTAACTTTGAAATTGTTATTTTTTTTTAAATAAAAAATGATGCCAAAAATACAACAACAAAAATCACACTTGAGGAAAAACATATAAGAATATAGCGGCAACGTTGCATAGACCGAAAGTGGCGGGAAATTTAAATACTCATTATCGTTCACGGACGACGTCGTTTCTTGCACCATAAAGCCACTTTTGTTTTTTGGTATATGTGAAATAAAAAAACGATCATTCATAAATATTTCTTCTATTCCTTGAAAACAAATAGCAAAGTTTGCTATTTGCTAATATAATTGCAAAGTTACTTCAGTTCCCATAAGGCTGCGTGTAATTTGTGAATTCTAATTTCTCAGTAGCCAGCTTCATAATCGTCGTGAAATTTTTACACAACCTTTCAAATGTTTTACACAATGACGTATCAAATTTTCAAAATTGTATTACCATTTTCAATTTTGGACACAACATCCCTAATTGTCTTTACAATGGCAAGTTTTCTTCCGAATAAGTCACATTCGCCGGAAGGTATGTTCCATTATTCGCAGGCGAAGAAATCGCCCGCGGAAATACATCGTTTGCTAGAGGAAGTGTATGCGGAAGATGCTCCATCGACTACAACGTGCAACGAGTGCTTTCTGGTCCAGTAAAAGAGACGAAAACCCAGCACTCTTTACCGTGGAATATGAATGTTTTGTCTGAAGGTAGATGGATGCATACTGAAAGTAACCCCGATAAAGTGTTGCCCCTCAACTCGCCTCAACCCTAAGGAATTGAAAACTTAAAAACCGCCGTATCTCGATAATTAATAGCCCGGTGAAAAAATATTTCAAACAAAAGTTGTTTGGAATAATAAAATACGTATAAAGTTATGTGAGGTCCAACGCCCCATCGTTGAAAATAGCGGCACAAAACACGAAAGCACCAACTCAGGCAAGAACGCTCCGATATGTCTACTCCGCTCGTGCACGCATCGACCCCGAATTTTCGAATCGTTTTCTCGCCGCTGTTTTCAAAGATGGAGGTTTCGACGTCGGATAACTTTATACGAATTATATTATTCCGAGCAACTTTTGTTTGATACCTTTTTTGATTGGGCTATTAATTGTCGAGATAGGGCGATTTTTAAGTTTCCAACCCTGGATGACTAGATTTTCTCTAAAGAAGCCGAATTCTTCCTGCGTGGAATACTATTTTTGACCGAAAGAAGGACCAAGCTTGTCTCCTCAGATGGGCAATACTTGGAATAAACTTTTGAGTTCGTCGATTTCCTACCAGACCACCATCTTTTTTGTCTCACTCGAAAATAGTAACTGTCACGTTGCATGTTTTATTGTTTTTTTTTCGCAGTGATTTTTCACTCATCAAATATCATACCTGCAATTGCTTGATCTCGGTCTCCTGATCCCTGATGCTGCTCTCGAGAGTTCTCAGGGATGACACGTAAGACGCGGCGTCGGCTTTCAGGCTGGACCTAACGCATCTGTATTTCTTTCGCACGGTGTCCACCTCCATTTGCATCACGCTGACCCGTTGCAATTGATTCTCGAGGGTAACGATTTTCTATTGGCACACGTCAGGGAAGAAAACGAACTGGATCATTCGTCATGTCAAGCTGGAGGGGGGGGGGGGGGGGGATTTTGAAAAACGCTCGTTGCGAACAATCTTACGATGGTGGAGAACCTTTTTCAACGGCAGGTCCAATTTTCCTTCCGCAAGTTTCTTCGATCTTCCGTTGACGAGCTCCTCGTACTTCTCCAAAAGGGCAGCCAGTCTGCCCTGTTGCTGAAACAACGAAGAAAGATGAATATTATTTAATTCTATATATATATATATATATATATATAGAATTAAATAATATATATAGAATTAAATATTATTTAATTCTATATATATATAGAATTAAATAATATCACAAAGTTTTATTTATTTTGAGAGTGTTTCTGTTTTGTGTATTATAAAATTTGTAAGCTCTACCTTATCGCTCTGATACTTGACGAGATCGAGCTTCTTTCGTAATCGAATATTGTCCTCGTCGACTCGACGGATCGCCGCCTCGAGGCCCTCTTTCCGAACGCATGCCGAGGACTCGCGGCTGCTCTGAGCGATCCTGTCCGCAGCATCCTCGTTCTATTATTGAAAACTAACGAGTGTTAATTTTTTAAATCATAATAATTAGTGAATAATTTATCAAGAAAATCGTTCCTCCGAATTGGAAAGATTTGTGGATCTTGTCGAAAATGAGTAGAGGGTAATTTAATTGTTCGATTGTTTCGAGTGTTTTGGAAAATTTCGTATTCTGGTAGCCAAAAATATGAAAAAGGGCGTTGAGTTTCTACTTTTCTTCATTTTGTATCCGAAAAAACTAAAAGTACTTTTGAGGTTCAATTTATTCCTCATCGTGTAGAAAAAAAAACCAAAAGTACCCTCCAGTGTGCTTTTTTTTCGTTTCGTATCTGAGGAAAGCGAAAGTACCCTTAAGATTCCATTTTTTCTCATCTTGTATTTTAAAAGAGCCAAAGTTCCCTTGAGGTTCCATTTTTCTTGACTTCGTATTTTTTAAAATAGCAGAAGTACGCACGAGTATCCAATTTTCCTCATTTTGTATCCACAAAAAGGAAAAGTACCTTTGAGGTTCCATTTTCCGTGATATTGTCTCGAAAAAAAGCAAAGATACCCTTAAGATTCCACTGTTCCTCATTTCTGAAATTGACGGCGGCGTCAATATTTTTTAACTCTCGTCAGCATCTCTTCACCTTTCTAGACAAAACTCTGGTAAAGAGGCGCTCACATTTTTAGCTTTGGCGAGTTTGACGTGTAGACTTTTGATGTGCCCTTTGAGATTGGCAATTTTTTCGGTGCTCTCTCTCTTCTTGGCATCGCACTCCTCAAAGTTCGCTTTTCTCTGTCCCTCTGCGAATAAGAAGAATATAGCAGCAAGCCTTCGCGATCTATAAATGTGTATATACACGTAGCCACGTGTAATTATTACAAACGCCCGAGACGATCCAGAGGAGCGAGTCATTAAGGGGGGATTGTCTTTTTTTTCGCAAAATTTACCGCTTTTTGGGAATTTTTTTGTGAAGAAAGTATACAACGGAAAACTTGTGAAACTTGGCATATAGTTTTATTGATCTGTTTACTACATACAAAAAAAATTTTAAACAATTTCATCAAAAAATCCGCCTCCCACCCCCCTCGACGCGCGATGGTCCTTTTTTGATGGTGTGCACGATTACAGCCTTCACGTTCATCCTGCAACAAAAACCCAAAAAGCATTTTACTTTAGACACATATAGCTATCGTTTGATGAAGCAAAAAAGCAATACGTTTAATAGTTTTTTATTTATAACAAAAAATCGATCAATTTTTTTCGAAAAATCGATACTTCAAGTTCAAAACGTCACCAAATCGTCAATTTTGTTTTTTTTTCCTTCATCGAACGATAGCTATATGTGTCTAAAGTAAAATGCTTTTTGGGTTTTTGTTGCAGGATGAACGTGAAGGCTGTAATCGTGTACACCATCAAAAAAGGACCATCGCGCGTCGAGGGGGGTGGGAGGCGGATTTTTTGATGAAATTGTTTAAAAATTTTTTTGTATGTAGTAAACAGATCAATAAAACTATATGCCAAGTTTCACAAGTTTTCCGTTGTATACTTTCTTCACAAAAAAATTCCCAAAAAGCGGTAAATTTTGCGAAAAAAAAGACAATCCCCCCTTAATTCGCGTGCGACAGTTTCTTCGTCATCGTCATCGTCGTTGTTGTCATCATTGGGAGAATATTTTCCAACTTTCTGACTCGACGTGCCTCAACGAGGAATTTATTAACGTGATATATATATCACAATTACAGCATTTGATTCAGCCTCGTTCTTTAACCTCGCATAACGCTTATTAAAATGACGACTAGATTCTTCGTCCAGTTGAATTTTTTCCATTGCCTTTTTCCTACTCTCTCTCTCTCGCTCTCTCTCTCTCTCTCTCTCTCTCTCTCTCTCTCTCTCCCTCCCTCTCTCTCTCTCTTCGCGTTCCTTTTGGCTTATCCGGTTCTTTTCTCTGCCGCATCTTCGTCGAAACAAAAAAATCATGCAAGAGTACACGTGCACGAGTCATTAATGATACCCAGGGAATAATTTCTACCCGCGATCACGAGCGAGACAAATATATGGTAAGTATATAGGGAGATTGGATTGCAACGGTCCGAGATGACGTCACGGAAAACAAAACACGAACTCAATGATAATAATAATGAACAATAACAACAACAACAACAAACCCAATAATAATTTAACAATGATAATTTTTCAATTGAATCATTACAATTCTATCACATAATTTAATTATAATGATATAATATAAATTATTATCATCATTAATATTATGCAGTTTCATAATTATAATAATTGTCAAAGATAATTGAATAATATGAATTGTTGGTCTTATTATTGTTATTAATGTCACTATATATTTTTATCATGTACTTATGAATGTTTGCACATATATGAATATACATACAGTGATAACAAGAATTTTTATTTTATACATAATACGAGTGTCTATCGGCGTAAGTAATTTTTTTTCACTTATTACTTTTCTATATTTATCACATAAGTAGCTAGGAATAAAAAATGGACTTTATTTTCTCTGCTGAAAAACCTCGAGGGTCTCCATCGGAAAAAAATCTACCACTTTTTTGCTGCACCAATGCATACGGATATTGCATCACATCGTGGCATCGATCGATTGATTGATTGCGTGTGATTACGCGAACCGACCAAGCTCGGAAGATTCACAAATGACTTTGATGTTCCTAAAAAATGCAAACTCGCGAATAATGACAGTGAGCGTCTATCGGGAAATTTTAATACTTCCAGTGCGCAGACGAAGAATAAGGCTAAGAGAAAGAAGAAGAAAAAGGCAAAATTCAAGTCAAGTTGACTCGGGGTGCTCCGGTTTTTTCCGCGAATGCACCGAGTGCATCAGTGTCAACTGAAACACATTTTTTCGGTCTCGGGCTAACTGGGATATCTTGGCACGAGCAAATGCATATGTGCTTCGTGGAATCGTAAAACTTGAACCGCCCCCCCCCTCCGCCACGCCCCGGTGCATCGTCGGCAAAGTCCGCAGCAGCTGAATTGGCGACTCGTTCGTTCTTCGGCGAATTTATTCCACTATCAGTGGAGTCTTGTTCACATTTTACGACAAGAGAGAGAGAGAGAGAGAGGGAGGGAGAGAAAATAGGAAAAAACCTTCGGAAAATTATGACTCCACATCGCGAACGTGGACACATTGACAAACGGCGCGTACATTGTAAAGCGAGAAATGAGCTACGACGACGTGTCGGACATACGAAAGGGACGAAGAGAAAAAAAAGATGCGACCAGCTGTCGAGATGAAAATTGAGATGGAATCGTGAGCCTGAAGATGCTGTTCTCCCGTACTCAAACGAGCGGAAAGATACCGCGAAGTCAAGGGCACGATTCGTCGCGAGTATGCTTGATGAGAGCAATTATACGTATAAACGCTTAATACACATGAGTCGCTCGATCAAGAGTCGTGTTTGGTCGAAGGACGACGAAAGGGAATACACGACATTTGGGAGGGAAATAATTTTTTTATTTCTGCAGATCGGATAATAAGTACTCGTTTTCAATTTTGGTTTCCTCGCCAGACAAAACTTTTTGGCAAATGTGTGCGTGTGCACACACACACACACACACACACACACACACATTTTCGAGTCTGCTCGCCTCGCGATCTCATCCTCTTCAGGGTCTCTTACCTTCGACTATAATACGCTCTCGATAGCCATCTTAAAGGGGGAAATCACGGTGAAATTTTCAATTTTTCGAAAAACAAAATTTTCGCTTAAAAGGCGCTTTAGGGCCTTAAAAATAATATACCAAATGATGGAATACGGCAAAAGTGTCCGAGTGTCCAAATTTCTTGCGTTGAATACAACGCTTCTTCACGACGCTTCACTTTCGTGCATACACATATAACATAAATAGTGATAAAAAACAGTGATATTTGTAAATCATTGTCATTATGAGTGACACATCGTCGAGTCGTGTTAGAAAAGGGACGAAAGAGGATACTGCGTACGAAAATCGACTGTACGGTGCAGGCATTGCAGATTAGAGGTATATGAAATTTTCATATGGTTTCTCAGTACTTAAAACTTTGAACGCGTTTTTCTCGAAAGCACTTTTTTTGAGCTCGCCGAAGACATAACTCGAGCAAATCTTTACCGATCGACTTGAAATTTTGACAGTAGCTTCGAAACATCTTTCTCCACGGTGCTACGTAGGATTTTTTTATTTTATATGGCTTAGTTTTTTTTTATCGACGATTTTATGGCGTTTTTTGTTTGTTAAAAATTTAACTTTATTTTCAAACATGCACCATTTTGCGAAAAATCAATATATCGAAAAAATCCTACGTAGCTCGCTAGCTGTTGTTATATGGAAACTAAAAAATTTTGGTTTTTTCTTCCAGGTCAAAAATTAAGGAGTCTACGTCTTCGGCCATCGACACGCTTTCAAAAATAGGCGCCTTGGGGCATATGCTGCGCAGCCGCCATTTTTAAATATTTTTTATTGAAAAAATTACATTTTGTACTTTTTTAGTATTGCTATAAAACCTACTTTACAGATTTTCGATTGATACTTTTATTCAGCCAAAATTAATTCCCGAAAATATGCCTATTTTTTTGTGTGCTACTGTGATTTCGCCCCTTAAGTAATATAAGAGTGTTCGCGGCATAGAGTCACGTATGAGTACTTGTGTGCCCCCGCGGCCACTGTTTGTACACGAGGAAGAATATCGTACGTATAGGATGGCTGTGCGAGGTAAAGTGGAAGTACCTATATATATATACACGTCGTCGTTGACTTACCCGATAGCTGGATCTTCTTCTTGATCTCAATGATCTTCTTGTTGAGGGCACTGAGTTTGCTCTCCTGCGTCGAGGATACCAGAGGATCGGCCATCTTTCTTATTCGCGGTGTTCGTTGCCACAGAACTCGTACTATCGTATAAATCCGAGTTTATCGATTAAGCCGAGCGTACGTTGCCACTAGCAACTCTGCGCGGTTTTCGAAGGATATTTTTTATCTCCGATATTCCGTCTTATGCCCTTTTGCTTGCTACGAGTGCCCTTTGACTTGTCAACGGGTCTCCTCGGGGACCAAAATAACCGAGCGATTTTCAATATTTTTCAACACTCTCGATACACAAGTCTTGCCAAGTTTGAGTTTTTTTCGTTATTGAAAAATATTTAAAAAAATTGATTTATTTTAAATATTTAAAAAAATACTTTAAATTATTTTAAAAAATTTTATTAAAAAAAAAAAAGACGTATTTTTAGCATAATAAGGAAATTTTTGTATGACCGGATAGTTTTTTCGAATTTTGAGAAAGTTCGAATTTCGACCGGAAAACCAATTTTAACGATGACTTTGAGATCCGACCTTTCACGGCAACCTAACTCACTTCGTGACGAGCCTCGTTCTTCGTTGTTTTCCCTTTCGATTAATTTAAACGGCACACACGGAACAATTCGCGTTACTCATTTGGTGAAGTATAGTAACGCGTGTGTGACAAGCACATTAATTGTTGGAATAGGAAGTGAGCTTTTCGCGGGGTCATCGCGCAGCGGCGTGTTCGTTGTTCCATGATAAGTTTAACGGCTTAATCAACGCTGTACGAGGCTAATGACTCAGCCGCGAGTTTAACAAGTGGGAGAGTGTTAACCAGCGCGATGCTTCGGGACAGCTTCTGTATCTCGGTCTGCGACTCGAGCTGTCCATACGTGTATGTAGCACGCACGCTTCGCCTCTGGCGAAGGCGCCGAGATGTGTATGCAGTTAAGGGGTATTCTCACTTTAAACGCTAAAGAAAGGCTATTTTCATGAATATTTTTTATCGGTTTATATTATACATATTTATATAAAAGTTGTTACACTTAACGCGTTACCCCCACTTGTAGCGCAAAAAAGGCCTTTTTCATGAATTTTTTTAAAGAAAACTACAAAACTTTTTTATTTGATCAATATACCATCTTAAAGAACACATCTTGAAGAACTTTCAGTAATTTTTTTATTGAAAAATATTGCATTGTTTAGTGGCAAACGGCCGTCAATGAAATAATGTTTTTATATACACGGTTTGCGGTGACCAACATTGCGGCGAAGTGGATCATTTGAAAAAAAAATGCGGATGGATTTAGTCAAATATAAGTATAAACTAGTCTTTAATCGAAGGATTTTAAAAAATATTCATTTTTCACAAAATGGCGGACAGTCAAAGTTAATGGTTCGATTTTAACGAAAAAAACGCCCGTTTTTTGGCTATAAAACGGCCATTTTTTTTCGAAAAAAAAAAATCGAACGATCAAAGACTACATTTTTATGTATTAAACAAGCCTGCAAAATTTCAAGAAGATCGGTTCATTAGTGTTCGAGTAATCTTGGTCACCGACTTCAGAAATGCCATTTTGAGAAAAACGCGTTTAAAGTTTCAATTTCAGTTCTTCAATTCACGGATTCTTCTCTTTCAACGCTTATATCTCAGTCAATTTTGTTCGGATCGACTTGAAATTTTCAGGACATATTCTCAGATACTTATACTTCAAAAAAATGCAATAAAAAAATCGATTTTTTCAGAATCGCAAGTGGGGCTAACCCCTTAATAATTACACTTTCGAATACTAACCGAAACAAACTTTAAACGCGTTTTTCGCGTAAAAAACGTTTTTCGACGTGTTAATCCCCTGAAACTGGGTCATTTTTGTTTGTCCACTACCAAACCAACAATTGTCAACGAAAAAAATCGTAAAAAATTCATGATCGATCTTTAGGCCATACTTCTCAAGGAAAAATAGGGTTTTCTTTTGCTTTTTTATTTTTAATATATTTTTTTTTCCATCAACTATTCAGCAACCTGCGAAGAAAATGATTTTGGGCAGGGCGAAAACGACCCAGGTTCACGGACTGAGGGTTAATATCGCCATTTTTAAAAATATTTTGTTGTAAAGAAAAGATTTAACAAAAAATTTACTGATCCATTTGTAAATAGATTTAATAGCCTCGCTAAAAGCACTGATTGAAACGTGCCCGCCCACTCACGCTTATTTAATTGAAATTTCGGATTCGATCGTTCAACGCGCACGAGTACCTATAAAAAAGAAGAAAAAAAAACTGTATCCTTTAGGGATGTTAAGTCCCAAATCGCAAATGATGATAAAATTCTGAAAATTTGGTATGTTTTTGTATGAGGTACTTCAGAGGTCGTGAAAAAATTTCACGACAATTAGGAAGCTCGTTATTGAACAATTAACATTCACAAATTAAATGTTCTTTTATGGAAACTGATGTAACTTTGCAATAAGTTTTTTTTTTGACCTCTCAATTTTATAATATCTACAATATACTGAAAGCAACGGAAACAAAACGAAGTTTATTGATAAATTTTTTTTAATTTCTTTTAAAAATTGTTCTTAACAAAATGTTAATTTTTTAATAAAGAGCTTCCTAATCGTCGTGAAATGTTAACACGACCTCTTAAATACTTCATACAAAAACATACCAAATTTTCCGAATTTTCTTATCATTTTTTATTTCAACCCTTAAGGAGGTTGAAGTAATGATGATAGAATTCGGAAAATTTGGTATGTTTTTACATGAAGTATTCAGGAGGTCGTGTAAAAATTTCATGACGATTAAGAAGCAATTTATTGAACAATTAACATTAACATGTTTCATAGGGACTCAACACCCTTAATATTCATCTACGAAACGTTCAACACTCCTTGAATCGCGGAATCCAAAAAATAAAAGGTCTCGCTCATTTTTCCGCACGACCTCGTGTCTTATCGAATCTCTGTCGTCGTGCCCATTGGCATAATTGTTACAAATTCGACGGGCGATGTACCGAGGGGAACATGCACGACGCGATTCGCGTTTAAGTCAGCCCGAGATACTGAAGAAGAAAACAACGAGCAGTACGCGCGCACGCACCTATATACATATATTATACACAAGGTGACAGTTTCCTATGTAGCCATGTGTTTTTTACAGGAACATGCACATAAAGGTAATTTCACATAAAAATGAAGTTCATGCCCCTTTTTGATCTTAAATGACCTTGAACGACTTTGAAATTACCTTTATCCACAGTAATGTGAATACAGGTAATTTCACATAAAAATAAAGTTCATGTCACGTTTTTATTTTAAATGACCTTGAACGACTTTGACCCCTAAGTGTTTTTATGCAGTTTTCGATGCTCTACAAGATAGTTGAAAAAAAATGTACCGTCCCATTTAAAAAAGTGGAGGTGACCTTTACCGTGCGACAGCGCCTCCACTGAGATAAAAAAAAATGGTCGCATTTGATGACCCCTTTCGTACGGTACAACTTTGGTTTCAAATATTTTTTTGTGTCGTCGATAATTACAGAGATATTCAAGGTGGCAACAGTTAGTGCCTTACCCTGTATATACATACATACATACATACATACATACATACATACATATATATATATATATATATATATATATATATATATATATATATTGCTTTCAACAGCTGCGCTCGTGGCGATTCTCGCCGAGCGGTTACTTCAATTTATCTCGTTCCACCCCACCCCTCGCACTCTCGCTCGTTCCTTTCGGCGCGCTCGATCTCGCCTTCTCACACTTAGCGCGCAAGGGGGGTAGCCGCTGCTGATTGCGGCTAACGCGAAATTCATCGGCTCCGCGGCGATACTACACGCGCGTTCTTTCGTATTCGGTCCGATGCCCCGTCGAGCTAACGAATACAAATGCAAAATTATAATTCGGTGGATGCTCCGATCCTCGGCTCGCGTCGTCGTCGTCGTCGTCTCCGTCGTTCGGTAGCTTCATCTTTGGCGATTTTTCATTAATATATGCATGTATATCGGTGTCGAAGCGGCGAATGTGTCTCGAAGATTCGATTGGCGATTCACACAGGCCCTTTTGCTTCTGGGCTACTACTTAACTTTTAAATATCATAAGTAAACGAGTACTTGATAAAAAAGAACTCAACAGTAGTGTTTTGAAAAGCTCTCGAGCTGAGCTGCAAGAATGTGCAACAAAAATAGGCCTTTCCGCACGAAAAATTTGAGTTGACCTTTGTATGACCTTGGCGGTGGTGCACAAGGTCAAATTGGCATTGCCATCATTTTCTCCTTTTGAAACGAAGTAACTTTTATTTGCAATATTTTTCGTTATAATGCTTACTTTCTGAGATATAAGCTTGTAACACTTCACCCTAGACACCCGGTATACACGAGGGTAAGTTCAACACTAGCAGACTACGGGTGCGTTCGCCTGCGGGGCAATTGCCCGCGGCGACGATGGAGATCCTCGCAAATGCGAGTCGGCCGCGAAATAACTCCATGGGAAATTAATGAAAAGCATCAATCAACAAGGATGGGCATAAGATGGGATCTCCACGATCGTTAAGAACAGGACCCTCGATCTCGTGCCTTTTTCTTTTGTTCCTTCTGTTTTATAATCTTTGCGCGGCGCGTAACTTTTTGGATCTGGATCATCGCGGCGCGCTCGCCTTTCGGCAACGGAAGATGGGGAAAAAGGAAAAAAGAAATACCAGTGCAGCTTATGACGCTAGCATCAGAAAAAAATGTTTATTTGATTTAATGCGGATCCATTCGAGTCAAATAATTGTTTTCTTTGCCTCATGGCCTACCGCGATTATATTTATTGCAAATACATTTTTATTCGTTTCGAGTGTGTTTTGGAGATTATTTATTTAACGGGGTTTCGATCGAAATACATTGTTGATTTGAACCTACCTGGTAGACATGTATTTTAATAAAATCATTTTTATTTGCACGCAGTGAGTGCAAAAACTGAATCATTTTCCATCGTTATCGCTGTTCAAAATATATTTATTCCGAACAATCTACTCTATTACACAGCTGTTCGAGCCTGCATTTGTTTGGCTCACCCTAGGTAGCAGCGCTTCAGGTGGCAAAAACGAGAACTACCACTTTGCCCCAGTAGCTAAGCTATCCGGCAATGAGTAATCCCCCACCCTACAAGTTTCCGGCCCAGCGCGCAAAATTCGCTACTGCGTAGATACGTTGCGCGGATTCGCTTATATGCTCGGTCAAAGTACAAGTGGCTCGCGGGCGCAGCATCGGGCCCTCCGCCGCTCTGCGGCCACTGAGCGTACTACTGCGTCTATGAATTCGTTAATTAATTCAAATAAATCAAATTCCAAACGAACCCCTTGAGTCCATATCCTTTTTTTTTTGTCAAACAACGCCAAACACAAAATTTACTAGAAGTGCAAATTTTTGTCCCGCCGTCGTTAAAAATATCTCGACCTGAATGTTCTCCAAAAATCTCCGGCCCCGTAGAATACAATAATAAACACTTGTGAAAATTTAACACAAAGTAACCAGCAAGGGAATCGACCCTTTTGCGTAAAGTACCTCATCCATGAGTGGGGGTTGAAATAAACAGCTGGCCGTAGAGCGCATCGTGCCCCAAAGAGTGCGATCCGCCGCTTCGAACCCCCTGTCGCGGGGGTACGTTTTTTCCGATTGGTCGAGCGGGCGCGGCCATCTTGGATCTCGCTGCGCGCATTGATACAAGCAAGCTCGGCTGCCGAAGCGGCGCGCAGGTATGCGCGCGCATCCGCCTCCGGGGGACTACTTTCAGCGCGTGGAGCGAACAATAGAGCGAACCCCAGAAGTGTTTCGTACGCGGTCGTGCTCGCATATATATGTGGGTCCCTCTCACAACACTTTTTTCGCATCCTCCCTATCTATGCGTATATGCAAGTATATAAAAATCGTTAAAACATGTTCCGTGGTGAAACATTGCACGTGCAAACGTAAACATCCGCGAGTGTTTCTACTAGTGACGTATACCACAGTGGAAAAAAAAAACAAAAAACCCCGCGACTTCGTTTCGGAGAGGGATTTCACGCAACGGTATTTATACGCGCGCGAATATAAATATACGAATACGTGATAGCTGATAATAATAATAATAGTAGAATGTGTTGTCGCCGGTAATTTGGCCAATGGGATCGTTTCAAGCATGACGGTTCGTCGTTCCGTGTGTCGTGGGCCACGCTGCGCCTGATGTGCTCCGCAATTGTTTTCCTCCCTTGTTCATATTGTTTTTGTTTCCGTTCTTGTTCTTTTTTACGTTCAAAGTGCGGCGGCGTCACTTGGATTTAATTTCACGAAAAACGACGGCGAGATGCCGAGGCAACGGGGATATTTGGATTACCCAGCAGCAGCTGCCGTCGCACTCGTCGTCCTTTATACGCTGTTGCTCCTCGTCGCTGACCTTCCGACAGCCAACGGTGAGCCTCGACGCTTCTTTCTTAACCTTCGCTTCGTGCGAATCTCTTTTTTACCCATGCGAAAGTTTTGTTTTTGATTTGAAGCACACATGTATATGTATATACATCTATGTATATATATATATATATATATATATATATATATATATATATATGCGCGTGTGTACAAAGGAGGGAGTATCGTGCGTCTCCGGTGCTGCTGCTAGGCAACAGGTTCGCGAGGCGCACGGCGCCGGCGCATTCGCGGACGACTTTTACTCTCCCCGATTGGACGCGGCCACCGGCTGCTCCTTTCCTCGCGTTTCTTTGAAAATATGCGTTTTTTTCTTCTATTCTCACCAGCTTTGATCCCGCGTAGCGTTGATGAAGCGTCGAAAAAGCGACGGAATTGTGAAATTGCCGTTTTTTACCCCCTCCCTTGCGCCTCGGGGACCGCGGCAGAGTGGGGGAAAAAATAAAAACGCGACCGAGCGAGTTTGCATTAGTATTCCGTGTCGTACGCCCGACATTGCTGTGCTGTTCGCCGCGCGCGCGCCCTATCGACCGTTCGAAAAACATCCGGCACGATCCCTCGCGCTGTCGTTCCTTTTTCTTCTCGCTCTTTCTTTCCCTTTTTTTCCCGCAACTTTGTGGAGAATAGACGGAGGAAAATCATGCAATGGGGGGGGGGGGGGGGAATTACGGGGATCGCTTCTTGTTTGCCCAAAAATGGCGATTGCTTGTCGACGCAAACAACTCCACGGGTTTGACGTACGGGACGAAAAAATATTTTCGCCCGTCCTATCAGTTTGAAAATGGCGTCCGCTATTTGCTAAAAAAATGATTTTTGTAGTTTCCTCGTAACAAAATATGGATAATTTTGTTTGGGTTTACGATTGTATTTTCGTTTCACGTCGTCACTTTTGTCGAGAGTTTACCAAAACGGAGAAAAAAAGCTCGTTGCCCCTCCGCCAAGAAAAACGGGGCATCCTGCGCGGCGGAAAATTCATTTCCGGCAGACGTGCTCTCCTGCGGGTCCTTGACAGAGTCCCTCTCGCGCAAACACACGAGAGAGCCCTGCACGTGGTTCGCGTTTCAGCGTCATCTTTGCCCGTGGTGCTCATGCGCGTGGCATCGAGGGCCCCAACGCACGCGAGTTCGCCTATCCGCGGGTTGACGAGCACTGAGGGACAGGTGCCCAACCCCGCTTTCCAGGAAGCCCCGGTCTTTCCTCTCGTTATGCGAAAGCCGAGAGTCCGAAGCATCAATATATATATATATATATATATATATATATTTGTGTGCTTCTCGCAACTGTTGGAACGATATGTTTTTCTCATCCACTCCCCGTTTCTTTTTCTTTCTTTGTTACGCTCTTTTCGTTGATAAACATACACCCATGTTCAATTGCTTTCTTCGGCTGCTCGCTCCAGATTCGGGAGATTGAAAGATTAAGTTGGCGCGTCACGTGACTACCACGCTTCGTCAAATTCGAGGGTAGCAACAGTTATTCACGCTACCGTTACGGTGTTATTTTTTTATTCTACGATGTCGAAGTTTTTTTTCTTCTTCAATTTTCGTTTGTCAGATCAAAGCTATCCACTAGTTGTAAGCTAAAAGTTGTAGATAGCTACAACTTTTTTAAGATCCCCATTAGAGACCTACAAACTGTATCGATTTTTTTTTCGATAATGATAAAAATGGAGATAAAGGAAATAAAAGAGAATTCCCGTTGCATTCCAACGATGCAAACCTAACGGTATTGAAGTTTGATAACCGTTGTGGCTTTTGGCCAAAAATAATTGTGAATTAGTATTGGGGGGGGGGGGGGGTAAATATACATCGATATAGACTTGTAAAAAAAAAAGATTTATAATCCGATTTTTTCTTACCCTCGGCCAAAAAAAAGTGGCTGCACTTAATCGTCGATCATATCTTTTCTGTTCCAATTTTGAACTCCATTCGGTGTTCATTCTCTTCATTATCGTTTGCTCTTTAAAATGCCGTTTCATTTATTAAGCTCCGGTGATTTTTCGATTATTGGCAGAATTTCAAAGATGGACCATCGATTTTTGTGAATTTTTCCACATTCCCTTTGCTCCTTTTTCGATCACTTTTCAAGCGGAAGTTCCGAAAAAGCTCAGCCGACACTACGACAGTTGGAAATTTTCCGATTCTGGCGATTTCGGAAAAGTGGTCAAAAAGGTCGAAATTTTTTTCGCTTTTTAAACCATCTTGAGTTTCTATCCACCGGAAAACTTTCCACCGATTGCAAATATCACGAAGTGTCCGCCGAAAGCTCGAAATTACGAGGGCCAAACGCGAAAAACGTCAATTTGCACACTTTCGACGGTTTTTGATAAATATTGAGCAATTAATGGTCAATTTGTATTCGGCGTATATTCTGAATATAGATTTAGAAAAAAAAACATTGAAAATTCACATTTTTTGTTCGCACCTTCGCCAAAAAAAGTTTCTTCACTGATTCGGTGTGCTCATTAATTTTTCCTTTGGATTTGAAATTCCGCCCACATTCGCTTCGCAATCGTGAGCTCTAATAACTGCCATCGAGCTCCGATTATTTATCGATTTTTCGCATCATTTAAAAGTTGGACCATAACTTTCCGCGATTTTTTCCACACGCCTACACTTTCACACCAATACAAATATGTAAGAATAATAATTATAACATATCACTTATTTTGATGGAACAAAATGAAATTTGATGCTGTCCAGTATTGAATGTTATAGTTAAAATGGTATTATATTTTTTTTATCGTATTAAGTAGGTACATTACAAATATGATATTTATAATATTATAAAAGGTATAATATGCCATGCTTTTAATTTTTATCGTATGTTCGAAAGTTTAATATTGTTCGTTAATATGATGAATTATATTAATGATCCATAATAACATAATTTAAATGCTCTCTCGTCTTCCTCCCCTCCCCCCTCTTTCCCTCTCTCCATCAAGTGCAATACGCAACTGAAACGAGACCATTCACTTCGGCGTTCTTTCCGAGCCTGTACGAAAGGAGGAGATCTCTTTGCCATCTCTCTCAGGGGGGGGGGAGCGCTCCTCGTGACGTAACACATTGCACGTCAGCTCAGAGCTAGGCAGGCGCGTAAAATTTGGCGGATAAAAACGTCAAACTCGGTGAAAAAAGAACATTGATTTTTACAGACTACATTTGCCTAAACACATCTACCCAATCCAAACGAAAAAGCAGTTTTCGTTTTATTTCAACGATGCAAACTTTACGTCACGAAGGAAAGCGAATTTATGGGTTTGAAGTTTGCATCATTGGAATGCAACGAAATTGTTTTTAATCGCTCACTTTCGTTAATATCCGAAATCATATTTTGCAAATTTAGGTTGTTGATCGCTAAATAAGAATGATGATGAAGTTTACATCGTTGGAATGCAGCAAAAGTTTCATTTTGTATTTTACTTTTCCTTATTTTTATAATACAAAATCTTTTTTTTGCATATTAATATGGTAAATCTTGGAACTGTCTTAAAAAAGGACTGAGGGTTTTTCGCAGGAAAATTCCGGGGCGAGAAATTAAAACAATTTGTAAATATTAATTTCCGTTGAGTTCCAACTGGGGTATGAATATCGGAATATCGAAATCTCTGAAGGATTTTTCCGATCTTTCAATTCTGATATTTAATAGTCCAATAGCGAAATATCGGAATTCGCGAAACTTTTTTAGGTGGAAAAGTATCAAAAACTAAGTCACCTATTTTTTTTTTATCGGCGGAAAAACGGTTTTAAAGGGTGAAACACCCACCCTCGAAAATAGGGGTGTTTTTCGGTTTTCGTCGTTTACGTTATCGTTCTCTTTTCCAATGTACAGTATACGAAAAAATAAACATTGTAATTAAATTTTTTTTATATCTCGTACCGTTAAAACGTTGTCGAGGAAAAACGAAAAACATCCCCATTTTTGAGGGTGCGTTTCACCCCTTAAACCCGTTTTTCCGCCAATAAAAAAAAATACGTGTCTCTTAGTTTTTGATACTCTTCCGCGTGAAAAAGTTTCAACGAAACCGGAGGAGGACACCAAAGTGATGTTCGTTGTAAGAGAAGCGTTCTCTTGCTTAGAAGTAGTTTTTTTAAGTGTTATTCTCTTGTCGCCAACGCTTAATTTTACTTGACTTTCAAGTTCCTTTAAGTTTTTTGGTACTTTTATTTTGTCTTCAGGAATAGGAGTAGTGAAAAATCAGTGACTGAGAACATTGAGACGCTAACTGACTAATTGAGAAATTATACATTAATAACGACCGATTTTCTGTCACGAGTTCTTAAAGGAGTTGCTTTTATTTTTTAATTATTTTAACAATAAAAATATGTGATTTGGAAACTTTATAAAGAACATATCAGATTAATAAAGACTGAATGTATGCGATTTTTTAACAACCGTTGCAGCAGCCTGTAAAACGTTTTGATTTGCTTTGTCAATTTCTTTAATAACGAAGAAAATTAATTTGAGTATCTATTCACAAAATTCTAGATTTATAAACACTAATGACTGTGATTTTTTAACTGTCGTAACGCAGCGAGCTGTAATTTGTTTTTCCAATGAACTTTAATCAATAAAAACTTCCATTTAAAATGCCTTTTTTTCCATGAAAATCAACTAAATTTCCAAATTTCGACATTAATGTCGGAATTCCGGTATTGAAAACCCATCGATATTACATACCCTATTTCCACCGATGGAAACTTCAATCTCATAAATAATAATCCGAAAAAATGTATGCGTTACATTCCCAGCCCATATCTTGCCAATGGAAATTTGAGATATTGAAAAATAAAAAAATTTCGTTCCATCCCAACGATGAAAACTTCATGTCAACGTCATGCGAATTTTTCGTGCAAACGAAACGGGACGGGGATGATCGAGCGCTGCCACTCTGGATTAAGCGAATGCTCAAATTTGGCAGGAATGCGCGCCGAAGAGCGAATTTTATGTGGATGGAGAAGTGTGCGAAAGAGTGAACGAGTTCTTGCGTATCGTGAACGGGCAGAATCGAAGTGCGGTGCGCGCTTCGAATATATATATATATATATGTTACACACCACGCGCGCGCGCGCGAGGAAGCAAGAGCCCAGTACGTAGGGTACCCTCTCGGGCGGGAGAATGGCGAGCTCGCGCGCGCTCTCGCAGTTACGTTCTCAGGCTTTCTCTTTTCTCTCTCTCCTTTAGAAACGGAACGTCCCGCGAGCCTCTCGAAAAGAAAAAATATGTACTCGTTTTTTTTTTCGATTTTTATTAAAAATTTTCGTTTTTTTATTCATATGTGATAGCCGATCGAATGAACGAGCTGTCCGATTGTCATTGCAGTACGAGAACGAATGAGCGTTTTGTTGGGTCGAGTAAGAATGAGCGCTTGTCTGAACTGCGTATTCTGATTCATAATCATTTAGTATTTATTGAGAGATTACACATTATTATCGTAACACAAGGATGTACTGACAATGATTACTTTTGAGATGGTGTTGAAGCTTGCATCGTTGAAATGCAACGAAAAACGTTTATTTTTTCATTAACCTGTTTGATTATTATTCAAACTCTTCCTTTGTAGTTTTAGATTATGGATCCTCGATACGATATTTAAAAATACTTTAGTGACATTTGGAGCCTAAAAGTGGCGTGAAAATTGGGCAACGCGAAAAAAAAATCGCCTTCCAACGATGCAAGCTTCAATACCATCTTCTAAGGTGAACTAGACTTTCTTCGAGGTAAAGCGAATAATAATGTCATCGGGCGTTTTTTTTTTTTTCATTACTTGGCGTTGTTTTTCTTAACTTTTGAGAAGTTTTTCAGAGGAGCTAGATTATTTTCGTAATATGATAAAGTATGATGTATATCTAACACAATGTTTGCTTTTTGCTTACGTTTGCTTCTTTTGCTCGCCTCGCTGTAATTGCAGGTTTGCAATTTTTGTGGTACTTCAAAGTCATTCTGAGCTCACGATATTGTGGGTCATTGGTTTTGTTTCTTTGTGCTCTACATTCGTGGCCAATGTAAAAAAAGGGTTTCCCTTTACATGAGTGGAGGTGACCTTGAAATCAGGTTGATACATCGACTTGAAAAAAAACTAAGCCTGCCAAAATGTCGACATTGACAAACCGTTCAAATGTTGTGGCTGATTTTTTCGTCTAAAATCAATATTTGTAGGTGTTTTCGAGTGAGAAACTTCTAGTGGATCACACCGTGTGTGTGTATGTATATATATATATATATATATATATATATACACACTGGGTATGTGGCGCATGGATCGACACAATTATTTGGGGGATTGGGTGGCTCATACGCTTTTCGCCCTCCGACCCTATGTCCTAAGTGTCACGGCAATTAAGGGGGAGTATACCTTTGCGAGGGCAAAATCAAGGGGCATTTTTGACAATTTATTTAAGAAAAACAAAACAATATTTTTTAATTCGATTTTTTATGCATGTTAGTACAAGTCTTAAAGTAAAAGAAATTATTTTTTAAAAAATGATTTTGAAACCAAATAGCAGTGCAGTAGTTGATGAAAGAAAACTCCTCTTTTTCATACTCCTTCACGGGCGTTTTCGCACACGTCATAATTTTTAAGCTAGAACAAAAAATGAAAAATGTTTTGAAAGTAGATATAAAAAAACTAGCCCAGTACGTAGGGGTTTTTCAAAATATGGTTTTAGAAAAAAAGTTAATATGAAGAAAAAAATGTGTCGAATATCGATCATAATTTTTTTAAATTTTAACGTATCGAAAACAATCCTACGCATTGGACTAGAAAATGTTGTCAAGAAGCTACAGTTAAAATTTCGCATACGCCTGTGTCTAAAAACGTACTTTCGAGAAAAACGCGTTTAAATCCATTTCGTTTCAAAATGATTATTAAAACATTTCTTTTACTTTAAGACTCGTACTGACATGTATAAAAAACCAAATTTAAAAATATTGGTTTGTTTTTCTTAAATAAATTGTACAAAATGACCCTTGAATGGCCCTCACAAAGGTATATTCTCCCTTAAGATATGATTTTTTTAACTTTCTGTAATCACCCGAAATTGCCTCTTTAAATCGTCATAGCTTTTTTGTTTGTGGTTGTAATAGCACGAAATAACGTTTGTTCTATTCTACGATGAATGTTTATTATAAATAAATTAATATTTGATACAATTGGTTTCAAGAAAATGGCTCAGGAAACTTCCAAAGTCTTAAACATGCGTAAATGTATGAAAAATGTCGACTTCTAAATTCGTTATAAAAAACACTGATAGCTTTTTTGAACTTAGCTTTCTTTTAAATGGTTCTCGAGTTTTTACCCGTCCCAACGGTACGCCAAATGTCGTAGAAATCATTAATTATGTGGTCAAAATAAAGAGAATACGTTTTTTCTTATGGTGAATTTAGGAGTTGAAATTTGTCATGCATTCACACTTTGTTAAGACTGGAAGCTCAAGAGTCATTTTCTTGAAACCAATTGTATCAAATAATGATTTATTTATAATAAACATACATCGCAGAATACAACAAAACTTATTTCGTGCTATACAACCACAGATAAAAAAGTTATGACGCGGTTCAAAGGCGAAATTTATGCTCTCGAAGTTTGCATCGTGTCAATGTGACGGAAATTCTTCCATTTTTAACGTTACCAACAATATTTTTCGACAAAGTTAGGTTGTAGGTCTCCAGCGAGGATCTCTAAAAAAGTTTAGGCTAGCTTTGATCATCCGAATGAAAATTTGCTATGGAAAGAAAAAAAATTTCGTTACATTCCAACGATGCGAACTTCAACATCACCGAAATTTCGGGTAATTAAACAAGAACGAAAAAAAAAATCAAATCTCATCTACCGTGACACTTAGGCCATAGGATCTAAGTGTGAAAAAATTAGCAAATGATCAATGCCCCCAAAAAAATGTCTCGGTCCATGTGCCGACCACCCTTTATATACAAACCGGATGATTTGATTTATTTTTGATAAATACGACGCTTTCGCACTGCGAAGAATAATGGATTCTTGTTTTCGCGCTACGTATGCGAATTCAAGCCCCCGTAAATATACGCGCGCTTTGACTTTTCGAGAATTCCTCATCTCGTTTATCCCAGTACCGTGAAAAAGCTCTTCGTTCCATCGTGCGAGCGTGTAATACGATGCAACAAGCCGTGTCCGTACCGAGAAGGGAACCAAGCCCGTACATACATTCCTGTATAGTGTTGATATATATATATATATATATAGCAGTCTGCATGCTTCCGTGCACCAGAGTCACGAGCTTGGTAGGAGCGCGTGAAAAATTAATTAACGCTCGTACACCGAACCGCCTCGCGTTTTCCACCGCGCGATAAATAAACGTATACACGGGCCGAGCGCGCGTGTATTACACGCGAGCGTGGAGAGGCCCGAATTTCTTTTTCACCAACAAATATCGCGATAAGCCAAGTTAAAAAAAAAAAACGTGCGAACGAACGAAGTTTTAATGTTTCAACGTTTTGGCGAGCAGTATTTGACAATAGCGTGTGAAAAGAGAACGAGAAGGGCGAGAGAGGTTGGTTCTGGAAAAGAAAAATATTGCTGCGACGAGGAAGTGAACGTGAATGATCGTCGTGTGTCCGCTGGTGTTGCTGTTGCTGCTGAGGCAGGCGCTGTCGACGCGCACCGATACACTCTTTTCACATTTCAAAGCCCAGGCAGCATTTCACGACGAGGACGATCGACGAATCGTTAGGAAGACGTCGGAGGGAAAAAACGAGGAAAAAAATATAACGGCCAGGAATCGCGGGGAATCTGCATGCGAGAGCCCATTCGCGAACAGAAGCGCGGCTGTGCAGGCTCTCACGTGCCCTGTTCTCATATAAAAATTCTTTTCTTGATAGTTATTCTTTTATAACATTGATGTGGAGATTATTAACGTTAATAATTGTATTGATGGCATATTGATAACAACAATACAATAATGTATATTATTATTGGTAATCTCGAATTCTTTGTTTGATTTTTTCCAAAATTCTAATCCAAAACCTTTTTTCAAAGATCGGGGTCGTGCATTTTTTAAACATTGCAGTGATTTGTGCCGCTTTAATGTGCAAAAAAAATTCTCCGATGAAAAAAAATTCATTTTCGTTGCGTTTCAACGGAGAACTTCCACATCGTTTTCATTATATGCGTTAGTATTGTTAGTATTGCATTATATGCGTTGAGTTATACATATGCGTTAGTATTGTTGTTTTTACTATTATTATTATCGACACTTTATAGAAGTTTCGGCATATGAATAACAGTAAAGACAATACTAATAATTATTATTCATTTTATTATTATGAATACACGTTAATAATAAAATAATTTTGCCACATACCATTTCTTATCATAATATTGATTATTAGCGCAATATTAGTATGCCTTGTACAATATATTTTTTCAAATATCGATATTGTTGGTATAATTAAGCATATATGTATCAACAATGTTGGTATTGAAAGAATAATAATATTGCGAAATAATGACTGACATTATGTCAAGAATTTATGGGGCTGAAGTTTCCATCGTTGGAACGCAACGAAAATTCTTCTCACATTCTTATATCCATTATCATCTACAATCATGTATTGCGAATTTGTTTTAGATCACTAAATAAGGATCCGAAAAATTGCTTGCGTAATTTTCGTAGCTCAAATCTGCCATAGGAAGTTTGTAAAATAAAAAGAAATCATTTTCGTTGCATTTCAACGATGCAAACTTCAACCTCATAAGAATTTTTATATAAGAAAATATCAGCGTATCGCTCACCGACGTACGCTGGCTCATCGGGCGCACCTGATTGGCCCTTTTTTAAAAGTGAATAATAATTCAGGGTTTGATGTGACACCCACACATGCGTATATCAATCGACTCAGAATTTCACCCCCAACCCCCCCCCCCCATTTCAGGGAACGCATTCAGTTCTCGGACACCCTGTATACATACAAAATAATGGGGTTCCGAAAAGCCCCAACCTCCGATCGAACTTAAATTTTGCACAGACCTCCCTTTTAATATTTTAAAAACAACCCCTAAAGGGATTTTTGGCGACGCGCCATAGTTTTTCGTTGTGGGTTGGTTTGGGTATTTTTGTTTGGACAAAACGGAGAGCGGATAGCATATATAGGTAAAAGCGGAGACCTAGCAGATATAGATATAGGGGGCGCGCGTTAAAATAAATAATTTTGAAATTCAATATTCCGAAAACTATTGCGAGTCGCCAAAAGTCCCGTTAGGGGTTGTCTTGAAATATTAAAAGGGAGGTTGAGAAGTTTCCATCGTTGGAATCCAACGAAAATTCATTATTTTCGATCACTCAATTTTTTTGGCCCATTTAGGATGTGAAAATCGCGTAAACGCGTTTACCTATTCTTATAAAAAAATCCACGACCTCCATTTGCACAAAAGGCTTCGGATAATGATAATTGGAAATAAAAAAATTTGAATACCGTTGCATTTCAACGATGCAAACTTCAACGTCATTTAAGGCCTTGAGCCGAAAAAATAGGCTTTTTCGGGATTTTTTTCCAGAAAAACTACAAAATAAATGAAGATTACAAATAAGGGTGTTTATCATACATATCAGTGACTGTACACAACAATTTTTTTTAAGCGATTAATTTCGAAACGGCTGCTGTACAGCGTTTTTGGTATGACGTCTCCGTTTTTCCAGCGTCCACGGCCGGAAAAACAGCTCCTGTAATTTTTCAATTATGACGAGCCAATGATTTTTCTTTCGATTATATATAACAACTGCTATAGAAGTACGTAGGATTTTTTCGAAATATTGATTTTTGGCCAAATGGCGCACAGCTAAAGTGGAAAGTGAAAAATCGTCGGACAATTGTCAATAACAAATGGACTATGCGATATAAATTTTAAAAAATTCCACGTACTTCCATAGACAATGTATTTTTCAAGGTATATTCAACATTTCACGTGAATCGGTTGGAAATTGTCTGCGTTATGTTTCCGGCCAACGTCAAACGGAGACGTCATCGCAGAAGCGCTGCACAGCCGCCATTTTGAAATTAATCGCTTAAAAAAAATTACCGTATATACTCACTGATATTTACGATAAACACCCTTTTTTGTAATCTCAATTTATCGTGTAGTTTTTCTGGAAAAAAAAATCCCCAAAAAGCCTATTTTTTCGGCCTCTAGAGTGGCCTAGGCCGTAAAAGTAATGCAAAATCTCAGCTCGATCGGAGGTTGGGACTTTTCGGAATCCAATTAATGAATAAATAACTAAAAAAACTCAAAAAAATATATAGGATTCGGACGGTCCGCGTGTGCGTTTGGCGACGCGCGTCTTCAGAGTGACGGCACAATCCTCGATCCCTTAGCCCGATATAGCCTCTATATACTCCCGCGAGCTAAATCGGTAAATCTGTAGGGCTGTAGCGCGCGATGTACGGACGTCGAGCAGAGGGCGCTCCGATCGGGGAAGAAAGACAAGCAGGAGGGAAACGAAGAGTGGATAAATGTGTCCGCAAGAAAAGGGGGCCGGGAGGGGGGGGGGGGGGGGGGAGTTTGAGAAAGTACATCTCTCGGGAAAGACAGGAAGGAAAATGTAGTCGGGAAGAGTTGCGGCGGGAAGGGGAAATCAGAATGAAGGAAACGAGAGGTTGATGCATTGTGTGGAGTGAAATCGCGCAAAGGTACAGAAGGACGGCCAGGAAGAGAGAAAGCGACGAAGACGGAGAGACAGCGAAGCGTCTGTGGCGCGGGAAGGGGGGGGGGGGGTTGCTGAAAGCCGAGAAGCGAACGAGTGGACAACGGATGGATGGATGTAGTATGCGAAGTTTCTCGTTGTGAAAAGAGTTCCGATCCCTTAATTATGCGGTTTTACCGTGTGGATCTCTCTGAAGAAAGGGATCGAGGGCCAATCGCAATTGTGCGACGGAAAAGAGAGGACGACCCTGCGGCGAAAACGATCGAAAAAAAAAGAAGTGGAGAACGGGGGGGGGGGGGAGAGAGAGAGAGAGAGAGAGAGAGAGAGAGAGAGAGAGAGAGAGAGAGAGAGAGAGAGAGAGGCATTCGCGAAATAGCGACCATTCTATGCACGTGTGTGTTGTGCTTATCCGTCGCAGGGACGAATGCAAACGTCTGTCATGAGAGACTGCTCTAGCTATGCACACTCACACACGAGTAGAACCCGATTGAGACGAGGGTCTCGTTCTGCATTCGAAGATCTTGCCCTTTTAGTTAACGGACGCCGCTTCGATCCCGTCGAGATACTTCGATAATACGCTTCAGTCTACGTCTCTCTCTCTCTCTCTCTCTCTCTCTCTCTCTCTCTCTCTCTCTCTCTCTCTCTCTCTCTCTCTCTCTCTCTCTCTCTCTCTCTCTCTCTCTCTCTCTCTCTCTCTCTCTCTCTCTCTCTCTCTCTCTCTCTCTTTCTCCTGCTCCCGCTTGCTGACAAGGATTCATCGTGCGAGCCTGGTGTGCGAGCATTGAACTATAATCAATATGGCCGCTGCGCGGGCTTTTTCTTCATACGTGAAAAAAATGAAACAAATCAATTACATTTACTAACCAGAATCTATGCGATTAACGTTAATATGAATTAATAATTAGTATGGTTAAATCGCAAAAAAATAATGCTAATTTTTCTTCCAACGTACTGAGTAGTAAATTGCTGAATTTCTTTCAATTTCTTTTATATGTGTGTGTGATATATATACAGGGCTGTGTGTGTATGCGCGCGCGTATACATACATGTAATTATATGTATTCATTATATTTTTCAATAATAGATGCATTATATTAAGTGATTTATTATAATAGATAATTACTCTACACTATAACATCGTGTTTTATAATATTATATTATGTATATATATATTTTTATTGTTAGTTATAATAATCATGAGATAGTAAAATATGACATTTTAATTAATAGAATAAAAATAATTTCATTTATATTATATAATGATAGTAATATCATAGGGTTCAATCATTCAGGATCATTTTAGGATCAGCTCATACGTCTACTTTCAGTTTGTTTGGGTTCTAAAAGCCATTTTAAACGAACTCAACCCAAACAAACACAAACAAACCCAAACAAACATCATGTTTTATAATATTATATTATGTATATATATATTTTTATTGTTAGTTATAATAATCATGAGATAGTAAAATATGACATTTTAATTAATAGAATAAAAATAATTTTATTTATATTATATAATGATAGTAATATCATAGGGTTCAATCATTCATGATCAGTTTAGGATCAGCTCATACGTCTACTTTCAGTTTGTTTGGGTTCTAAAAGCCATTTTAAACGAACTCAACGCCATTTTAACGCCATTTTAAACGAACTCAACCCAAACAAACCCAAACAAACACAAGCAAAACCAAACAAACATCATGTTTTATAATATTATATTATGTATATATATATTTTTATTGTTAGTTATAATAATCATGAGATAGTAAAATATGACATTTTAATTAATAGAATAAAAATAATTTCATTTATATTATATAATGATAGTAATATCATAGGGTTCAATCATTCAGGATCATTTTAGGATCAGCTCATACGTCTACTTTCAGTTTGTTTGGGTTCTAAAAGCCATTTTAAACGAACTCAACGCCATTTTAACGCCATTTTAAACGAACTCAACCCAAACAAACCCAAACAAACACAAACAAACCCAAACAAACATCATGTTTTATAATATTATATTATGTATATATATATTTCTATTGTTAGTTATAATAATCATGAGATAGTAAAATATGACATTTTAATTAATAGAATAAAAATAATTTTATTTATATTATATAATGATAGTAATATCATAGGGTTCAATCATTCATGATCAGTTTAGGATCAGCTCATACGTCTACTTTCAGTTTGTTTGGGTTCTAAAAGCCATTTTAAACGAAATCAACGTAGCAAAACAAGTTGGTCCTTAAAATGATCAAACCCGATTGTTCTAAATATAACATTTGGTTTCGACGTTCTTTCGATCAAATGTGAGGACGATGTTTTTTTTTCTGCCCGCGCTGGGAAAATTCGCGCCCCTCACGTTTCCCTTCACATTCGTTGCTGTACTCGCGCGGCCACACGGAATCTCCGTGATCGCGGGTTCTCTCTTCCGGAAATTGCGTAACGCACTTCCCATGAGAGCGCTGCAGACGCGCTCACGGAAAAATGTAGAGAGAGTGAGCGAGGGAGAGAGAGAGAGTGAGACAGCGAAAGGGGGGGGGGGGGGGAGAGCGCACTGGCGTGTTCTCGTTTCCTAATTGACGAGGGAGAAGCAACAGAGAGTTATCGGACAATCGGCGCAAGCAAATTCGAGCGCGCACAGCCCCGTCGCTCACGACGGGGAGAGATTAAATTCAGCGAGGATATTCGAAACAGCGAGCGTTGCTCCTGTTTCGAATTACGCGAATGCGATTAACGAGAGATACAAACGCATTTATTGCGCGCGTGTGTGTCTCGGTACATGTGGTAGATTTAATTGTAAATTACACGGGGAAAAACGCACTCGACGTTCGACGTATCTAACGCGGTTTCGTACTGGAGAACTTTTGTTTTTTTTTTTTTTTAATTTTTTTATTTAAGGAGCAGAAAGAATTAGGAGAAATTTATTCAAAATTGAGATGTTACGAAATTAATGGGCATTTGGAGAAAACGAGAAATTGATTCGATATTAAAAAAAATGAGAAATGTATTCGAAATTAGGAAATTGGGAAATTTTGTCGAAATTGATAAATTCAGATAATATTTGAAAATGAATAAATCGAGAAATTTATTCTAAATTCAGATATTAAGATGTTATAGGAAATTAAGAATTGGAGCAGCTATAATCATTTTGATTAATTCGAAGCTAATTGAGTTCGTAAATTAATTAACATTTCGACGATCTTATTTGAAGATAAGTAATTAATCGCAATGAATTAATTCGAAATTGAGAAATTAATTAACACAAATTTCAAGTAATTCGATGTTTGCGATGTAAATAACATTAATAGAAAATCTAACTCGATTATTTGAGAATTTCGACGATTTTAATCAGTATCTATCAATTCATCCAAAATTCGGAGATGGATTCGTATTAGTTGAGAAAAGAAGAAGCGAGCTTAAAGTTACGAAACGAGTTTTAAATTATAAACTTGACTAAAAATTAAAAAATCAATTAAAAGTTGCAGAGTCAATTAAACATCACTACATTAATTCAAACAAGACCCAATTTGTTCGAACTACCAAATTCGAAATAATTCATTAGTATTCATTGAAGTTAATCAATATAATCAATTAATTAACATCAACGAATAATTAATATTTGGATTACTAATCACTCGAACGATAAATTATATTTACACCAATGAAGTCATATTCTAATATAATAATTAATCTTTCGATGAATATTTCAACAAATTGATATTTTAAATAATTGGTTAATATTTCAACCAGCTAATTAATATTAATTCACAGTTAATTATTATTGATGAAAAATCTCACCGCTACGCTTGTCAATTTATACTCCCAAATCATCGATCAAATTGCACCGAAAATATCTCGTAATTGCAAAACGAGTTCGAAATCAATTCCAATCAATTCACACTCACTAAAAATTGAGGAATCAATGAGCACTAATCATCGGCTCAAATCCACAAAGAAATCGCATTGGACTCCAAACATCGGAAAGAAAAGAATTTAAAAAAAAACATTTCCCTTGGGTTCCAGCTACGCGAAAATCAACAGCGCGTACACGTCACGCCGTTTGATTGCGTTTACTCGCTACGCGGTCCCGCAAGTCGATACACATGTATACATCCTATTTGCGCGCGCGGTAGTCGGAGAGCGTCGATCCGTGTAAACTTTGGAACGCATCGTGGCGTATCGAATTACGGTTACGCGTATACGCGCCTCGTCTACACTCTCGATGCACTTACCGATCAGGCTGTCCCGCGAACCTAACCCCATATCTTTATGTGTTGTACTAATTGATGCTTCGCGTTCGATGCAAACACGGGAAACGTCATATCGAATATCGAGTATGTCGAGCACGGTCGGAACAAAAATCTCGTCGACGGTAGACAATTATATTAGAGGGGAATCGATGTGTGTGTGTGTGTCCATGTAATAAATTCATGTAATATATACATATATACACACACCACCGCACAGTGGTTCCGAACGCCGAAAAGCTGGCCAAAAATCGAAATCATCGAAAAAACGAATGGTGGTGGGTATATATAGGTTTTGGGGGTCGCTGAATCCGAATCTGATGTTAGTTTTTCGAAAAAAATGAGTCAAAAAGTCAAAAACAAGATGGCGGACCAAAAAAATTTTTATATCAACTTTAAACAATAAAAAATGATGTTATGAGGAGTTTTTGAGGTCGCTAAATCGAATTTTGACATCAGTTTCATAAAAAAATGCAAAACAAAGTCAAAAACGAGATGGCGGACCAAAAAAAAATGATTATGATTTGTAATAAAAAATAATATAAACAATATAGTTTTTATTGATACAGAAACATTTAATGAACTTGGAAAAAATTTTGAATTAAGTTTTTTGAAAAAAATAATTTATTGTTTATAACAAATTCATTGTTTATAATGTCAAAATCATTGGTAGTATGTATACTCGACATTAAATAACTTGAACAGACTTTTTTTGACGATATTGGGCTTCATATAACGTAAAAATCATATTTTTAGCCGTTTTTTTAGTAAATTTTCAAATTGCATTTTCTCAATTTCGGGCAAATTCGGGCAAAAGTTATTGGCGTCATAATTTAGTGCTATGATGCCCTTACCATATGCAATTAATTTCAGCCCGGGATCTAGCGGGACTTTCGAGAAAATGAGAAAGTAAAAGTGGCATAAAAATGACGAAATTTTGTGATTTACAAACAATAATATATAAACAATGTACAAGCACTTGTAATTTCAAACAAAACGTATTTTACTAACCTCAGATATCCCTCTCTTCGAAACAATTCACTTCACCATGAATAATTAACACTAACTTGTCTAAATTAAATGTTTAAGACAGAAAACACGTGACATTCACGAAATTTAACCTTAACTTCACGACGCCACGCTGCCAACAAGTGTGTATTATTGGCATTGGTAATGCTGCGTTCTTAAAGTACAGGTACCAACCTAACATATGGCACACAAAAAAGTCCTATATTTAGTAACGCGATTTTCCCTATTTTTGGCCAGCTTTTCGGCGTTTGGAACCACTGTGCACCGGCCAAAAGTGTCCGGACACTTCAGATAACTGCAAAACGTTCGATCACTTTGGATAATTGGAAAATTATATTAGAATATTGAAATTTTGCAATTACAATATTGCAAATTATTATCTGTAATTATAAAATTGCAAATAATAATTTGCAATGTTATAATTTTGCATTTATAATATTCTCATATAATTTTGCAATTATCCAAAGTGATCGAACGTTTTGCATGTATGCAATTTTACAATTGCAAATAATGCAATTCTAAAATGCATTATTGTAATGCAACTGTAATGTAATGCGAACCTCGATGTAACGAAGATTTGCCCATTTTCTTCCGATAGACACCCGACACTTTGATACTACGACAATATAATATACATTATGCTCTAATTGTTGATTGCCTGTAATAATTGCTCTAATTTACACCATTATTGCTTTAAAAAGATATCCCTACCTCTATTCGTAATACTAATATATTTTTTTAAAGAGCATTTTAAGGAACACGATCTCGATATAACGAAACCTCAATATAACGAAATATGGATAAAACGACGGTGTTGAAGTTTCCATCGTTGGAATGCAACGAAAATTCTTTATATTTTCATTTCCTTATTTTCGTCGTCGTACAAAATGTTTTTTGTACACATTTGGAGCATGCATTTCTAAATGAGCGATTAAGAAGAAAAAACGTATCGAGGCATTTTCGTAATTGGAAGAAATTTGAGCATTGAAAAAAAAAATATTAATTTATCGTTGTCTTCCAACGATGCAAAGTCTCGTATAAAACGAACTTCCCTAGAGATTCGTTATATCGAGGTTCAACTGTGTGTATATATATATAGAGAGTTGACAGTAAATTCTGGAGGCCTTCATCACGCCGGGTTAACCATAAGTCAATCGATGGAGCCGGCGTTGGTGCTTCTCTCTCTCTCTCTCTCTCTCTCTCTCTCTCTGTCTTTTGATGTGTGCACATATATATATATATAAAAAAAGGGTGTCACAAAATGACCTCACATTTTAAATTGCGCGCCATTTTTTTTATGGTGAACATATAGTACTAATCTTCGACAGCCGGCATCAGGAAATATTGACGTTTCGTAATGAAGAATTACACGATCGAGCAATGCATAGAAATTGACAAAATTAACAACAAATGCAGGGCGAAACAATGCCGTTGTTGCAGGCGAAGTTTCATGGTCGTGTTATATTTCGCGCCGCGGCGATGTGATTTGGTCAGCAAGATCATGCGATTTGACGCCATTGGACTCGTTTCTTTGGGGTTTTCTGAAAGGCGAATTGTATGTCAATGATCCACAGCCCATACCGGAGCTCAGGGAAGCAATTGGACGCACCATTAATGGAATTTGTCCGCCATTATGCCAGTAGGTTATTGAAAATTTCGTCAAAAGAGTAAACGTTGGGAAAAAGGAACGAGGCGGCCATTTATTGTATATTGTACCTTACGTTAAAATTGAAATATTCGTACTTTTCAAATAAATAATACGTTTTATTAATAAATAAAAATGTCAGGTCATTTCGAGACACCCTTTATGTGGGATTGGGTTCCAAGGCCGGCTCATAAACAAATGCACGGTCTGTTCGATCCGTTACCAGCACGCGAAAAAATACAAAAAGTCAGTCAACATTGGGAAGTCGAGGAGAAAAGGCGTAGAATTGTGATTGATATTTTGCTTCAATAAAAGATCATTCTGCTCGTTCTTCAAAGTTGCTCTTTTTTGTTAGTCCATTTTCCATTCACCGAATCTCCCAATGACCCTTATATATATATATATTGATACACACATTTAAGGCGATGATCGCAGCAGGTCATCAGAGAAGGACGTAGGCAGACAGAGGGGGAGATTGATTGATAGAATTTATTATGCCTCAGTCAAGCTTTTGGGCAAATAAGGCACAATATAAATCCTATAAATCTTAAACAACTAAAGTAACAGCCAAGTATAGTCATCATAATAATAAGAATACAAGTTAAAGGATTGATTGAAGGTCAGTGTAGCAAACACAAGCAAGACTAACCTTACGAAAGCGTACAATTAAGAGTCTAGCCGGAAAATCACAAATAGAAATGGCAATGAAGGATAAAACGTATTCGAATCAACCAGGAGTTGAAGAAAAGTCAACGGGACACATGGGACGAACAAAAATAATTAGAATACAGTATAAACTAGAGATAAAGTAAAATAACGTATAGTATAATATTATATGTATGTGTGTATATATATATATTAGTATTATACGTATAAAAATATGACGTTGAAGTTTGCATCGTTGGAACGCAACGAAAATTGATTCTTTTTAATTACTCAACATTTTTTGGCCCGGTTTAGAGTGTGAAAATCGTTCAAACGTTTCTACGTATTTTCAAAAAAGGTTTTGGGTAACAATAAAAATAGAGAAATAAAAAAATCAGAAGGAAAAAAAATGTTCGTTGCAGTTTAACGATGCAAGCTTCAACGTTATATGAAAACATGATACATGTATAGATATATTATATCGCTCTTTCCGTTTCATTATATATATATATATATAAACACACACGCACATTCATTGTATAATAGGTGTGATAATGCGTGGGTTGAATTGACGGGCGGGACAGTCGCTACGACGACGACTTTTATCATCATCGATCGATCTTTTGCCGATACCTATTCTCCGTCGTTATAATATAGATATCCTATTTTACTCCGTGCTCATCGTTTCCATTCATGGGTTCATACATAAGACACCAACACGGTGGATTCTCGATACACGAAACAACAATGCAATTCATTAATCACAATGGCTCGTGGCTATCCTTGATTTTCATCTGTTTCGACGCCGCACCGTCGTGAAGAAATAATTCCTTCATTTTAGATTGTGTATGGAATTTCATATTTCATATATATATATCGATGAGAAATCATTTTTTTTTCTTTTTTTCCCAACTCATTGTATTTGTGTAAATGTCCTGGTTTGCGTTTATCGTTAGAAGTAGGGTTGCAAAAATATATGGAATAGCAGTATTGCGTCGTGGCAGCGCGGCGAGGTTGGTCGAATATTTGCGCGTAACGACGTCGTCGTCGCGGACTTGGGGCGGACTCGTGACAACGGGCGCGCGAGAGAGCGCGCACACGCGGCGATAAATCATTATTAAAGAGTGTCCCGTTGCCTATGTAATGTACAATGAGCCCTCTCTCTCTCTCTCTCTCTCTCTCTCTGTGTCTCGCGTCGTATTTTAATTGTTGGCTGCTTTGCGCCCACGCGCACGCGCGGTCACGGAATACCCGAGGGAAACCTTTTCCTGGCAAAGTTATCCTCATCGCGTCTCCCGCACCTATGCGGACGGGCCGTTAAAACCTCGAGATACTCTCGTTGCAGTTGCGCCGTCTTCGTCTCGCCCTTTTTACTCTTTCTCTTTCTCCCTCGGTCATTCTCTAGCGTTGAATAGGAAATGTCCATTCGATCCTGTTGGATGTAATCGTATGATGGCAAAGTACTGATTTGGTTCTTTTGTATAAAGCTTCGTTTTCTTTCGTCTCCACTTCGACCTTTGTATTTGTACTTACACATGTTTATTTTTTTTTTGCCATCTACTAACGTGCTTTGTAAGTCGAAGGCCCCGATGAAGGAATATCAATTTTTTTCATGATTCTAATATATATATATATATGAGGGGGCGTACAGAAATTACGCAAAGCCAAATTTTCCAATTTGTGACCCCCCCCCCCCCTCTTCCCCCACGTAAACTGACCGTAACGCTTGGCCTGAACACCCCCCCTCTATTTCGTTACGTAACGGGTGCTTTGTCGTCAATAATTGCGTTTTTTTCTTTCAAAGGAATAACTCGTGCAAGGATCGGGTTTAAACTCATTTTATGCAGTATATATTCATCTAGTTTTCAAGTTGTGAAGTATATATTTCTAGTTACCAATTTGTATGATTTTTTAAAAAATTAACCGAGATATATGCTTTGATTTGAAGACGAAAAAAAAATTTCTCCATTGTCCCATCAATATGTTTATGAAAGGTTATCTGTAAATAAAAAGTCACAGTAAAATTGCAGTAAAGTCACGGTAAAATTGCGCGCGAGTTTTAAATTGAAAACGGGAACCTGCAGATATTTTTCTATTTCTGGCAGTTTTTAAATCGTGACGTAACGCAAACCTCGACCCGCCCTCCCCCACGTACGTAGACCGTAACGCCTGCCCGGACCCTCCTCCCGAAATTGCGTTACGAAATTTGCGTACGGCCCATTAGAAATATATATATACATATATAAGAGGTTCGTGAAAAATAAATAATATTTTTTTCGTCGTAGTCAGAACAAAAGTATTATCACACAAAAGAAAGAAAAAAATTCCATAACATTTTTGGTTCAGCGCGCGTTTATAGAAAAAAAATCGACCTTCCGGACTAAACAAGGTCTGGACGAGGATGGAACTTGGAAATTCGTGACCATCGAACGATTTTGCATCGAATAAGAGCCTGCCAAACCATTTTAGCGAGAAACAAAAAATGGCCCATCGTCAGGTCTTGTGCCCTCCCAATTGGGATCAATTTCAATTTAGCGCTCTAATGACGTGTCTTATCATGTGGTAATATTTTCGACCAAACTTTCTAAATATATATATATATATATATATATATATATATATATATATATATATATATATATATATATATATATAATTTTGTGTGGAGTGTTCAGTACGGATCGCAAATGTTGCCAAATTACCACCATTACCACAAGACTCCTGGACACCAGAGGAGGTATCTAATTACGAAACAATTTGTTCACGGAAACTCAGAAGTTTCGCAGCTCTCGTGTTTGCCAAAGCCTTTTACGAAATCCAACACATATATATCGCGGCGTCTTCGAAATGATCGCAAGAATTACCGTAATGACGATAATTGACTGCTGAAGAACGGTGACCACGGTCTCGATGATTTATCAGTTTGCACTTGGAGTTTTCGACCTGTAGCGACCATCTTGCACGCCACATTCAACTCGACGAAAATGCCCGTGGCGCGTGTTTGTTTGCTGTCGCTTGTTCCACGTGTATGGGTGTGCGTATGTGGATTGTCCATTGGTCGATACTCGGGCCAATGAGCGACATTGCTTTTTTGTTTATTCAAGATTCTTCGCGGTTCTTGGGTGTTAAGAGGGCTTGAAAGAGGAAGAAGATGAAAAAAAAAAAAAAAACGGAAATCACCGTTCAACGCCGATATTTGGAAAGTCAGGTCAACAGGTACGGATTGGTCGTTCGGCTCCGGGTACTCCGATTAACACCTGCTCCTCGTCCATTCCCTTTGAACGTATCAATTATCGCTCTGATCGAAGTTTCGAAAATGCGGCGAGATTGGCCAGAGTGTGTCTTCGCGTGGTGAACGACCCGACGAAAGAAAAAAAATGGTGGATCCCACCGCATCGAATATGGGAATGCCATAATTGTCGTAATCTTCAATCATTCACTCTACAAAGTTGTGACGCGAAATTATTTTTAAGCCATGGAACGATATCGGGAGAATTGTTGTTTAGGATCTTTTTTTTTTACTATTATGTTCTAGAGTAGATAGACTATATATACTTAATGGATAATTAAATAAAATGATTTTTTAAGCGAATTTGCATTACGTCAATCACTCGAATGGTTTCCAGGATCTGTAGTATAAATCAACAACACGAACTGTCAACAAATATTCTCGACGATAATCAAAGTTGAGAAAAAAAATAAAAACGAATTATATATATATATATATATATATATATATATATAGTAATATGTATGTATATATACATACATATTACTATATTACATTACATTTATATTACTATAAATTAGATTACTATATTACTAAATTACTAATTACTAAATTACTACTTTACTTTTTACTAAATTACTAATTTACTAAAATATTTACTAAATTACTAAATTACTAAATTATTTACTAAATTACTAAATTACTAAATTATTTACTAAATTACTACTACTTTACTTTTTACTAAGTTACTAATTTACTAAAATATTTACTAAATTATTTACTAAATTACTAAATTACTAAATTATTACTAAATTACTACTTACTATATTACTAAATTACTACTACTTCACTACTTTACTTTACTATTACTAAATTACTAAATTACTAAATTACTACATTACTTTTTTACTAAATTACTAATTTACTAAAATATTTACTAAATTATTTACTAAATTACTAAATTACTACTTACTATATTACTAAATTACTAAATTAGATTACAATATTACATATTACTATATATTACTATATATTAATATATATATAGTAATATGTATGTATAATTATATACAATTATACATACATATATGAGTTGGACCTAACAGAAGATCGTGAGATTGAGGATATCGGTCAATTTTGCATGGAGGAGACAATAAATGTGTCAACGCGACCGTCTTTCAGGAAGGGCTCACACGAACTTCTTTCCTCTTGGTCTTCTTTTCAGACGCTTAGCACAAAGCACTTTTTTTACCTGTTCACGTTCGCATATATATATATATATATATATATATATATATGCATACACATATCATACGAATATTTAGAAGATCGTCGCGTGTCTCGCCTCTTCTCTTCCTCCATATCTCATTCCTCTCAACTCGCCTTTGTGTGACTTTGGATAAAGTCCATACACATACACTGTGGACATACGGCATATAAAACTTTGGCGGTTGGTGTGGTGTGTTATATCGTGGACGTCTTTCACGTCCCGATATGTCCACATCCGTTCGTGTACATAAACGTTCTCATCCCTGAAAATTCCGCTTATCTCATCGATGCGGCAGCATACTGTACTTCCTTCCTTCCGTGTCCCGAAGACCCGTTTCCATTTATTTTCGTCGCTTGCGATTGACAATAAATTGGGACAAATCCATTGGGACAAAAATGAATCGATAATTGGGGCACCGGCGATTCTCGCTATAAAATTCTATTGGGTTTGGGATTTTTTAAATCCGTTTATTACGACGACGAATCCGATAGTCCCTCGTTGATAAGATGCATCAACGAAAGCTTCCGCGCTGGTTGTTTTTTTTTTTTCCGTTTCCATGATTGATGGACTCGCGGCTGATCGTTGATACGGGAGAGTTGACTTTTACAGCAAGTTGCTCGCCAAAAAAGACAGCAGGCAATTAATAAAATCGAGAGCATCGAGGCCGCAAAAAAGTGTCGTGTAACGATGGATCGCTGCTCCCTGTCGTTCATGTTGCAACATGGTTGATTGACCATACCCGATGATCGGATAACCGGCAGAGCGCACCGCGTGTGTCTTCCTTGGATATGATCTCGCGTGTCGTCCTGTTCTTGATCCTCCGCTCGGCCGCTCGAGACCGCGCGCGCCTTCCAATTAGTTTCGCAGATATTAAACGGCTCATTGTCCAGTTGTCACGGACCGCTTTGATCCACGATTCGTACGACGGGTAGGATAATTGGCTGCCGTATGAGTTCTCGCTCGTAATCTCTAACCTCAAACCCAACGATATCCATCTCTGTCGAGCGTCCGGGAGGCGTCATCAAACGTTGTTCTTAAGGATGTTGAGTCCCTATGAAACACTTTAATGTTAATTGTTCGATAAACAGCTTCTTAATCGTCATGAAATTTTTACACGACCTCCCGAATACTTCATGTAAAAACATACCAAATTTTCCGAATTCTATCATCATTACTTCGACCTCCTTGAGGGTTGAAATAAAAAATGATAAGAAAATTCGGAAAATTTGGTATGTTTTTGTGTGAAGTATTTGAGAGGTCGTGTTAAAATTTCACGACGATTAGGAAGCTCGTTATTAAAAAATTAACATTTTGTTAAGGCGGGATTCTACTTTGAAACCATGAAAAAAACGCTATTTTCGTGAATTTTTTCTGAGAATACTATTAAAGATATCGATATGGGGTTTAAACTGTTCAATAAATACACTCTTTAAGTACATAAAAAAATTTTTTTTAATGTATTTTATTCATTTTTTGTACACGTAAAATATGTTTAAAGCCAACGCCTCGAAAAGCAGGTACCGTTGCCGTGGTCGTGAAATCTTCCCGACGGATGGTCTGAAACAAAAAAATCAAATAGTTTCATGTTCAGTATGTCTTCAGGAACCGACCTAACTAGAATATTCTATATACGTGCAAAATTAACAAAATGGCGGCTAAAATACGAGAAAAAAAAATGCGTTTTTTTGGGTCTTTTTTTGCAATAAAAAAATAGTTCTAATCAAAATTTTAAGTTGATTGTAGTTAGGTCGGTTGGTACACACATATAGAATATGTGTTCCAAATTTCATAAGGATCGGTTCAGTACTTTTTGAGTTATCACGACCACGGTACTTGAAAATGTCGTTTCGAGAAAAACGCGTTTAAAGTTTTGGTGAGTGATAAATCGTAGAAAAAATTATCTTACCCTCAATCAGCGATGCCTGGGCCATATAATATGCCTTCGACGTGTTCCAGGTGGGTGTTTTCATCCAATTTAGCCTTTTCAAAGTTTCAAAGTAGAATCCCGCCTTAAGAACAATTTTTAAAAGAAATAAAAAAAAAATTTATCAATAAAGTTCGTTTTGTTTCCGTTGCTTTCAGTATATTGTAGATATTATAAAATTGAGAGGTCAAAAATAAACTTATCGCAATGTTACATCAGTTTCCATAAAACAACATTTAATTCGTGAATGTTAATTGTTCAATAACGAGCTTCCTAATCGTCGTGAAATTTTTACACGACCTCTGAAATACTTCATACAAAAAAATACCAAATTTTCAGAATTTTATCATCATTTGCGATTTGGGACTCGACATCCTTAACATTTCCCTTCGTTGCGAAGCTTCTTGCACTTGTGGAGGAAGCGGACTTTGAAACTGGCTTGGAGACGGCTCAGACTTTGGAACAGACTCGAAGGCTTGGTGACATTGCAGACATTGAGACTGCATTTGACTCGTGAAACTTTGTCAATATGTGACGTATCGTTTCGTCAAATGTCCGTTTCGCGGTACTCTCTGTGCCGCATCGTACCCCCGTTTATCGATTGCCAGGTGTTTTTCTCGATGTGCATACGCGTAGATATAGGTGTATACGAGCGGACCTAGTCGCATACGCACCGTGCGCCTGCTGATGGAGGAAGAAGCGTGTGACGGGAAACGACTTGGTGTAAAAGGGGTGGCGTTTTTCCGTTGATACACTCCACCCAATATATAGATATACACGTGAATATTCTTGGGAGCCCAATGGCAAAGGGACGAACCGATACACATGGACACGTTGCGTACTTTGGTTAGGGTTGCGTCGCCCCTCGTGGAGTGCCAATTGGGCGGTCATCAGCCAAAATAGCCCATTCTGCTCATCAGCCAATGGGCTCATCCATTTTTTCAAAGTTTTTCATGCCTCGACACTTTTATATATATTCGGTTTTCACCTTTAAAAAATGTTGACCGAACGGCGGTACCGAAAACAGGAAATCATTACTTTTTCGAAATTTCTTTCGAATATTCTACTTAGCGAGTAACGCGGTCCCCTTAGGCTATAATAATATTGCCTGAACATTAAAGCGGAGAATGTACGTAACCTTACCTCCAATATTATTATTGTTGTTTTATTAATCCATCGTCAATATTTCATTTTTTCATTAATATTCTTGTTTATTATCGTTGATTTCTCGAATAAAACTTGCGAGGATGCCTCGCATCGCTTAAATCAAACGCTAATAAGGAGACAGCCGTATTTTCTTGTTAGTTTTGTAAAAATAAGCGTTTGTAAGAAGCAGCGGTTGAAAAGAGCGGAAGAAGATGAAAAATGAGCGTTGCGAGTCCTCTCGGCAGGTGCGAGACGCTCGGGCGACACATTCTCGGTCGTTTGATTCTCCTCGATGCCCCCCCCCCCCTCTTTCCCCACTGTTCAGAGAGTGCGTGCGTGCATTGACGCTCAATGCGAGAAAAGCATCGAAGGAACGACATCACTTCTGTCTGTATACACACACGCGTATATACATACACACAGGAAAAAGGTGATTTCGAGAATATTCGAGTTTCGGTCGCGTCGTTATGGAAAATTTCAGTCTCTTCAAAATCAGCTTTCGACAAATAAAAACATATCTGTATTCGTCACGGCGACTACTAATTTTCTACGGGCCATGCTCGGATTCAATTGGATCTCGAGCTGAGCGCAAAAGTACGAGAGGAGAAAGGCGTCGGACGGGGGAGAGGTGGGCAGCATGTCTGGAGATCTTCCATACTGGAGCCTCTTACGTTTGAGCAGCTAATGGTTCAAGGATCGATAATACGTGTGTAACTACTCGGTTCACAGTGACTGCAGTTTATTCGCTGCTGCAACAGCCTCCGTAGTCTGCAGACACAGTGCAATCTTCTTGTCGCCCTCCCCCCCCCCCCCCCCTCCGCCTCGTCCCGCACCCTCAATTGCACTCTTCGACTCGCTTTATTTCCGTTCCATCGTCTCTCTCTCTCTCCCCCCCCTCTCCCTCCCCCTCCCTCGCCCGTACGAAGACTCTCTTGAGGCTTCGTACTGTGTCGTCTGGGTCGTTGAGTTCTTACGTGCCTCGTTGACCCCAAATACCAATGCCCGTTTAAGCACCTTCGCCGCCAGTAGTGATTCCGCTCTCTGTGAATGCTGCCTGACTGCCTATCGGATATCAATGTTATCTCGAAAAGTGATCGCAGAATATTGCCACATGCGTTTCTTCGATATTCCATTGATGCCCAATTGGTGAGTGATCGGCCTGGAAAAACAAGGATACACAAGAAAATGACGATTTAAGGATGTTGAGTCCCTATGAAACATGTTAATGTTAATTGTTCAATAAATAGCTTCTTAATCGTCATGAAATTTTTACACGACCTCCTGAATACTTCATGTAAAAAGATACCAAATTTTCCGAATTCTATCATCATTACTTCAACCTCCTTAAGGGTTGAAATAAAAAATGATAAGAAAATTCGGAAAATTTGGTATGTTTTTGTATGAAGTATTTAAGAGGTCGTGTTAAAATTTCACGACGATTAGGAAGCTCGTTATTAAAAAATTAACATTTTGTTAAGAACAATTTTTAAAAGAAATAAAAAAAAATTTATCAATAAACTTCGTTTTGTTTCCGTTGCTTTCAGTATATTGTAGATATTATAAAATTGAGAGGTCAAAAAAAAAACTTATTGCAAAGTTACATTAGTTTCCATAAAACAACATTTAATTTGTGAATGTTAATTGTTCAATAACGAGCTTCCTAATAGTCGTGAAATTTTTACACGACCTCTGAAATACTTCATACAAAAACATACCAAATTTTCAGAATTTTATCATCATTTGCGATTTGGGACTCAACATCCTTAAAAAAAGTTGAATTCAGTCTCCAGTGTAAATCTCGTCGGCCAGTGATAGCCAATGATAACTAAGGTCGGAAAGTCTTGTGGACGTTCCGAGTGTTATTTTTTCAGTGCACGTACCGTGCGAATATCAACTCACCCAATGGCAGATACCCACACCGTAACCTAAACTGTACAGAAATTGTGTAATTTATACCTACATCTCGTTACGTACACATGGATGGCACCTTCGTATTGGTGCGTGTTTTTTTAAAGTCTATCCGCGGTACGCCTATCTATCTATATACGTTTATTTCACAGCTGAAGTTCACGCTTTTGCGCTCGTAGATAGCGCTAAAGGTCAGGCCACATCTCTTTGCCCATGTGATTGCATAATTTGTTCGAGAGTCGGCGATATCCCAGCCCGCAGAAACACGGGCGAGTCTTTGGCTTCGAGAAACTACGCGTAGTTGGCCTTTTTTGCCAGCTCGTCCGGTAGGTCGGGCTGGCAACAGGAGAAACATTTTTGGGACGATTTTTCGTCCTGATTTTGGGAAGAACTTGAGTACGACATTGCGGGGGCCGGTTCATGCGTCCGTATATTCGAACAGGCTGGAAGGGTTGGAGACATTTCACTTTGCAACAGAATCGAAGACTTGTGTTGAAGGCATTCCATTTTGGAAAAGACTTGTAGACTTGTCTCGAAGACATTCCACCGAGGGGCCATTCACTTGTGAAATCCTTCAAGCACTTCTGTTCGAAATCGAATGCAAAATCACAAGAAATCGCCTGAAATCGCGAACCGTCTTACTAAATCAATATTATCCGAATGTGGTTGAAATCCCCTGAAATCAGGTTTAAGTTTTTTGAGGTCGTCTGAAATCAGCATGAAATCACTTGATTCACGAAATCCCTAGAAATCATCGGTTTCTCGAAACAAAGAAATGTTATTATGATTTTTCATAGCATAGTCCATTGCCCCTGCGTTCGAGCGGTTAGTCTGCGGCTTAACGCCAGTGCAGTACGCGCCAGTTCATACAGAGTCATGTCAATTGACGTGACTGTATGAAAAAATTAAACATTTCTTTTAATATCAATATCTGTGTCTTTTTTAATCACATTTTTCATTTAAAAAAATTTTAATTCCAATTTCAGTCACAAGAGTAGTCAATAAAAAAGAAATTTAACCATTTTACGATTTTTTTTCTCCCTCCAATGATTTCAGCAATCGCTTGAAACCGAGTTGACGAATTCGAATGAAATCAATTGAAATCAACTGAAACTACGTGAAATCGCATGACTTTAAAAATAGCTTGAATCACTTATGAAATCACAAAAATCATATGAAATCGACTTCACACGGAAATCTCTTCCGCACCTCACTTAATAGTGAACAGCCCCTCGCATTCCACACTTTGAAACAGACTTCAAGACTTATCTAAATATGCGTTCCATGAGCAAGCGATACGAATTTCTTTGAAAAGTAATTTTACCGGGGCACATTAGTGGGAGTAGAAGACATTGCGTTGTAGACTTTGGAGGTGTGGATGTTGGACGAAACTTGTTGAGGTGTGTAGTCCGACTCGTGGCTAGGAGCGTCTTCTGGGATATTTGAAACTTCAGCCGAGTGTCTTCGGCCGGTTGACCGAATCGGTGGTGCAGATGCGCGCTCAGCTGCAGCGGTTTCTTGATAAAAATCTCATTGCAACGACAACTGCTGCAGCATGAAACGCGGAGATTCCTCCAGACTTTGTAGCCATGCGAAAATGGAGTGTTGGCGTTCTTCCGCAAAATGAATCCGCACTTGCATCACAAGCGTTAGCCATGACGCGTGTGCACACACCGAGGATAACGCATGGAGAACAAGCGAAACGAGGGAGATAAGCTGCGACAATATTTAACTCACTGCGGAGATCCTCACGGCGCAAGAGCGTTTGATACATCCGCACAAATAGTACGGGAATCTTGGGAAATGTATGCTCGACTCCGGCTCGTATATCTGTTTACCAAGAAATCCTCACGAGGTGGATTCACGCAACGTTGCCGGGCTATTTGCTCGGACACGAGCGTTTCTGGGCACGTGTGGGTTGAGGATCGAGCTGGAAGCACGCGGACTCGTTCTCGCCCTCGAAGATTCCGGAATATGAAAGAAACGCGCAGGCGAGAGGAAGGGAGAGAGAGAGAGAGAGAGAGAGAGAGAGCGTTCCTGATGCTGGAGAACAGACAGGAGAGCTCGGAAGGGCCGAACACTCGGTAAGGTCAAGGAAAAAAGGATGCTCTTAACCACGTAGGCCGCCCCGCCGGTGCTCAGTGGCGAAAGAGATGCAAGTTGGGGCCCGGAGACAGCCTTCATTGGACAGGCTCTCCACTGATGAACGACTTGAACCCAATGCCGGTCGGTAGCCCGCGATCTCCGGGTAGATAAGCCGTGTTGGCGAAGATGGAAACCGGATAACCCGGCGGCTATCCCCGTTGCACGTACCCCTTGGGCGAAAATTTCCCCTCGCAGCCTCGAATTACCGTACATGGAGGCCTCCTGCAGTCGCCCTTTTTGCTCTTCGTCGTGTAACTGACGACACCAACAGTGGACCTCTTCCCAAATCAGTGGGAACTTTTTGAAACCTCGGTAGTCTTTCGTTACGATTGTTAATGTCCTCTCCGTGTTGTTGCACGCGGAAAGAAGTACACGAACTTTTCCACTTGGTCCACATGTCCACAGACGATCATAGTGAATTAGAGCAACTAACTTTTGAGGATTAGGCATCAATGGCTAGCCTGCCCAATGAGATTACGTCCGGTTCTCCGCGTAGCTGTTACAACCATCAGGATTAGCATTACCAACCACATTGGTGAAGCAATTCCGATACCACCACCACACTACGAACGGCTTGCGTTCGTAACCTACGAGGGAGACATGTGTCCAGAAATGACACCTACTACGGGACTTTTATAGGCTTTAACTCTGCGAAAATCTCAACCAAAAGTTTACATACCATGTTCATGTTTAAAAGATTGATAATCGGTTTAATTAGTAATAAGTAAAATTAAAAACTACGCAATCTTGACTCGGTACTAGTAGATAATACGATGGATATCATTTATTGCCGTAAAATATATTTTTTATTGTGTTTTTGATCTACCATTGCCAGTAAAATTTTTGCCGGGACTGTCCAGACTTTTCCCCAATTCACTTGTTCGCTTGCAGGCCGAGCAGGATATATGCTATACGACCAAAATTGTGTGGGTTCTCATGATTATATCTCGGAGACTAGATGGTGAATCATTCTCATTTTTTTCACATTATTCGTGATATCTTACTCTAGCTTATCCTCGTTTTTTTATCGATGTCTTAATTTTAGTTTTGACGGTAGAGTTAATGATGCTCTGTTTGCCCATCATAACGCATTTGTTACGTGTAAACCAAGCCAACTTTAAGTGTAAATATCTCAGGTTTGGGGTGGTCAAACTTATTCAAATTGCACAGATGTTTGGATAATGTATCAAATAACATATATATCAAATTTCAATCATTTCTTAATTCAACTCTTCTGTGGAGGTACTACCTTAAGTTTGGCTCGGATTGTCTTTGCAACCGCCGAGGGAAACGTCCTGCGTGAAGATGGCAGCTAGTGTGAGGGGTGGCTGGTTCCTGCCGGATCTAGTTAGCCCAAGTCCGACGCTAATAGGATCCCGTGGATTTACGTCCTGGCACGCTTGTGGCAGCTTCCTCTAGCTCCAACAGCATTACTCTCTCTCTCTCCCTCTCTCGGTCCCTCGCACGGTCTAGTACACCTTTTCCGCTGGCTCTCTTCGGCTCGACAGCCTGCATAGCCCATTATCGAGTCATCTGATCCAGCCTTGTGTCTATCTCGCTCATTCTAAGTGCCATCTCACGACATCAGTAGCAACGCAGCGATCACGCCGCGCTCACACCCGGCTGGAAATTTGTTCAGGCTAGCCAGATTTATGATCATTATGATAAAAAAAAGAGAGAGAAATAAATATATAAACAAAAATATAAAAATAATAAATATGAAAATAATAAATATAAAAATAATAAATATAGAAATAATAAATATATAGAAATAATAAATATAAGAATAATAATAACAATTAATAAAAATAAGAACAAAGAAACAAACAACCAACGACACTGTCAATAAGTTCAGAAATATATGTTTTGTTATCAAACTGTTCAGATGTAAATTGGTGTTAAATATTCAATAAACAAAAAAAGTTTTGTTATTCGTTCTGTATATTTTCTATAATACATCCGATCAGGCAGCCGTATACACGTCATCGTAAGGGGCCAAGATGGTGGCCTAATCAGGCTGCCAGATTCGGACGTAATCAGGCTGCCAGAACCCGCCGTTATCAGGAACAGCGTTACATTTTTGTTCACGCCGTGATCAGGTTGCCATACTAGCGCCATATAACGGCAGTCAGGCAACCTCATCCGAGCGTGATTAGCGCCATAACTGAATTTCCAGCCGGGCAGGCAGGCGTTAGCTACCAAAGTGTGTACTTAGACTGAAGGTATCAGGCTGAACTACGAGACAAGCAACCATAACGGGAATTTCATCGACGGCTCTTATTTCCCGTGTGCGTTGTTGAGTACCTTGGGCGACCGTACCAGAGTGGAACACGGCTTACATTGTTGCCTAGCCAGATGGTCCCGGAGTCTTCTGACCTGCTCTTCGATCTTCCTGCACGGATGGCGATCCCTTTACGAATTTTCAGACCATTCAATTTTCACGGCCCTGCCTCCGCGCACCTTTCTTGCTCCTATTTCAACAATGCTGCGTACGTACGATCACCGCGCTACGAATTGAGGGTGAAGACGAAGACGAGATTCGTTCGGTTACTTCCGCTTCACATGTATAATCCTCGGGTATGTCGAATGTGTGGGAGTTGGATAAGTACAACAATACGCCGCAAGGTGGTGCTTTTAGCGAGTGGGAGTGGTAGAATTTATTACAAGTGTAACGAACACCGCCTCAGCTTGGACGCGTGTAGACGAGGCTGCTGTTGCGACTGCTGCACACGCGCACCATAGTGCGGAAACTTGTGCAATCGCACAGCGTAGGTAGCCACGAATTGAGGGTGGCCGCTCACTAACTCACGTAACTCTCTCGCGTACGTGACGCGAATCTTGTTCCATGTTACCGTCTTAGAGGATAGCGCTCCGCCTTCGCGGTCTTGCAATACTTACATTCTTAGATCCAGAGCCTCCGGGATAGGCAATTTTTGTGGACGATTTTTTTTTTCGTTTTTTATTAATCTTATTTTAGTTACATGTTCATGTTTAAGTTTCTTACCCCTAGGGTCTCTGGACTATCATGGTATAGAAAATGATTAGGTTTTATATAGAAATAGGTGTTGGGTCTCGTTATATTTCGATTTGCTCATATTGTTGTTCGTTTTTCGACATCGTTTCTTTGTGGACGATGGAAACTAGGTTTCGCATATTTACGCATTATGGTTATGTATTCACCTCCACTGGGCACCTCATCATTGACGAGTGACTCTGATAGAAGCTGTCCGTTCGACTGTGACCAAACTTGATGGGAGTTGAGTATACGAGTCGGCCACTGCCATCACGGAATCGCCCAATCGCCTTCCCACGGATCATTGATCACAGACTCGTTGGTCACCATATTTGTCCAATGTTTTTGCAATTGTCCGAAAACTCAAGCCCGACGATTGAGCTCAACCGATCGCATTTCTTCGACGTTCCTTGTTTATTCAGTTGAGAAATAATATGTACTATCTTGGCGATTATCGGGGCAGGTCGGAAGTGCGTCGTTACCGCGGGCAACGACGGGGGTCGTTACGGCGCTCTCTCGGCTAATTTAGACGCGGCACAGCAACGCTATACATAATATACGGAGGACTCGCAGCTCTTGACTTAGTTATACAAGCTGTAAGGCTACACATTTACATGCGCCTGTAAGGAAACCAGTAACGTGTTTCGCAGTCTGGTCGGGCTCTTACCACGAGGCGAGGATTACCGGGCGTCTAGGAAAATTAAAATTAATTGCAAATTATAGGTACGTAATGAGCGCACAACGCGTGGGAGAGCCTACCGAGTAAGGTAGAAAGTCGGAAAGGAAGTGACCTGAATGTCCTGTCGCAACGAGCCTCGATGTATCAAGTGGAATTTGCCATCTTTTCCCTCCTCAGCATTATCCTCTCGAGGAACATTCGTTACTGAACAGATTGCTCGGAGGTGAAGATTCCTGGCGATCGGATGAGGTACGAGTTGGTAACCAATCGATCATCGATAATCGGACAGCTGCTAGTTGAGGAAGGTGGAGAAGCCGCGTACACTTTTTGTCTTCTGCGAATGGATCTTGATACCGTCCGGAAGCGAAGACTCGTATTTAAGACGCCAGTCGGGCTACGTTGAAAAAACAAAAACGCCAAGAGTACAAGCATCGATACAACTACGACACGCTTGTGGAGCTAAGGCAAAGATATTACGAAGCGCGTGGCTCTCGTTAACAGGATTTACGACGAGGACCCGCGAAACTCGTTAACTTCCCCCCTTTTTCGGATCGAAGCGAAAACCATTTTTCGCGCAACGTGTAATTAGCGGTGTACACGGTCACCTTTAATCTCGTGTGATGCGCGCGGTGGCCGCGGAGGAACGTTGAACCTCGTAATCAACACGTGAGCCATAGAATCGGACGAACTGCCAACCGACATGTGGAATAGCAATGGAGAGCGCCGGAGAGCTTCTTACATGCCGACCGATGTGCCTTATCCATAGGTGGTAGGGACCAGTAAGAACTAGGTGTAGGCAATCCAGGTGTTGATGGCCCAAATCACAAGGATACGAAGAATTACGTGCAGGCAGTCCAGGTGGAGGTGAACTAGTGGTAAAAAGCTACGAATACTTAGGGGCCAGCAATTCAGGTTTTGGTGAACTAGATCGCGCAAGGTTAGGAAGAGCTAGGTGCAGATTGTCAACACTGTAAAAAAATATACGAAATTTACAATACATTTAAGATACGAAGGAATTGAATTTTACGAACTCAGTAGATGAAATTAAATTTGAAACACTTGTATCGTAAATTTGAAACAGGAACATGAAATTCTAACGTGGATATAGAATTTAATAGATGGAACATGGAATTTCAAAGACAAGTTTGTAAATTTGTGGAAAATGTATTGCATTAACCCGTGTCTTCAATTGAAAATTACCACGGATGTATGATAAATCAACTATAAAAAACAGAGCATTGAAAATACAAAACAAGTTTGTAATTTATTTACAGCTGTCTGAAAAATATAATATATGTGAAACTGAATTTTACGATACGTACAATGCATGATCACAAAAGATTTATTTAAAAGTACGAAACTGGAATTGAAAAAAGAATTCATAAACGCTGATGAAAATCACATGAAACAACGTGAAAATTATATTAAATTTACACTACATTTAAGGGACAAAAGAATTGAATTTTACGAACTCGGTAAATTAAATTGAATTTAAGACACTTGTACCGTAAATTTAAAACAGGAACATGAAATCCTAACGTGGATATAGAATTTAATAGATGCAACATGGAATTTCCAAGAAAAGTTTGCAAATTTATGGAAAATGTATTGCATCAACCCGTGACTTAAATTAAAGATTACAACAGTTGTATATTAATTCAAATATAAAAAACAGAGTATTGAAAATACAAAACGCGCTCAACCCACCTCGGCCGCTCGCGACGACCGATGGTCGCGCGTAGTTCGCGTAGCGCCCGAGGGACGGCGCCTTGTTCCGCACTTTCCCATAGCCACTCGCAGCTTCGGTCGGGCATATAACCCGACCACCGGCTACGATCGTCCTGGGAAAAACAGACGCGTTTGCAACTCGTGCACGCGTCGGAGAGTGTCGCAAATCCGTTACCTCTCCATATTCCACGCCAGAGTCGCAGTTCTTGAACTCGCCTATCCGGAAGAAAATTATTTTTCCCTTTTTTACGCCGCCCGGTGTTGAAGGAAGAAATCTCACAAAAACCACCTTTTTTACCTCTAGCTCCCGTCGAGGAGGATAAATACGAGGCACATTTTCAGTGGGCTTAATTATCAATTTCTGAAATAAACTTAATACTTAGGATCCGTAATTTTAATACACACCCGTATGTTGATATTAGCAAATGGTTCTTGAATTTAATATACACTCGTATATTGATATCAGCAAATGGTTCTTGATTTCAATATACTTGGATGTGATTATTTCTTTACACGTGCATTATTTTTCAAACGCACAAGTATATTAATATTACGGAGCTACACTTTATTTTTCAAATAACCTGTTTTGGATTTTCAAAATCGTATCTGAAATTTCATAAGCGGTATCCGCATAAAAACTTCCTACACTTGTGTATTAATTTTTATACAGAAATTGTTTACAGTGCAGCTATAGATAAACTAGCCGACAAGGACAGAAAAGATCTAGGTGCGCGTTATCTAGGTAGATTAACCGACTCGAAAGAACTGCGTGTCGTCAATGCGAGTGTATATGACCTAGGTCATCCCTCCGGCTTTGCATGAACCACAGTACCCTAACAAACAACGCTACCAACATTTATAATACATAGTACTGAAGACCTCAGTGATTGTTATTTCCCTGATGAATAAAAAAGAGGTCTAACGGGATGACGGTCGCATTCTGCCAGCTCGTCAAAGACACTTGGACCTTCGAGCCAGGTGGATCTGAATCCAGAATCGTCTTTACCCATAGCATGGTACGATCATCATTGTTCCATGATCGGATTGCAGTTTCAAAGCCAAATTGGCTCAAGCAAATGCCATCGAACGATTGAAACAAGTTATTCCAGAAGTGGCGTCCGAGGCGCGATATCCATTTCTACGACCATGCATCGAAATCCCCGATCGGGCGGAACCCGCGCGCGTGTTCGTTAGGGTTACCCTGCCAGGCTGCACGAGGCGATCCGTTGCGGTGATTCGAATGCCGGCACGCACGGGAACGCGCCAGGCCTCGGGTCGTGATGCTGTCTGTAGCGCCCCGAGTCGAAATTTAGACCCTCCTTTAAACCTCCTTTCGATCCCAATTTGTCATTCAATGGAGGTTCAAGAGGTTCAAATGGAAATCTCAAAAACATGTATATCAGAACCTACTGAACCTCCAAAAGTGGCAGAAATTGGACTTTTTCGCTCAAAGGAGGTTTAGTAGGTTCATCTGAACCGCCTTTAAACCCTAGTGAGCCTGATTTAATGCTTCCGCAAACCTACAGACCCTCTTTTAAACCTCCTTTCGCCCTACTAACTCTCCTTTGACACCTTTCACCGGTGGCGCGCAGAGCCTCCTAGCCCTCCTTTAAACCTCTTCTGACCCTACTAACCCTCCTTTAAGCCTACTTCAATATGCTGCCCACCGCCCATAGGCCTAAAGGAGGCTCAGGAGGTTGAATAGAAGGTTCAGTAGGGCTAAAGGAGGGTCGCCAACGGTGCAAATTTCTCCATATAGGTTCAAGGGGAATCAAAGGAGGGCGGCGGTCTGTGCGTTACAAAGGAAATAGGTTCTCGAGCATTCAGAGGAGGGTCTAAATTTCGACTCGGGGCTGAACGCGCACGCGAGACAAAGACGGAGATAGCTGGATGTCCTACGCCTCAGCCGTACTGCAAGGGAAATTCGTATCAATAACTTCGAGACAAACCATATGGCTATCCGGTGCAGTAACATGAGCAGCCAGGCGTTGGGAACTCTTGGAGTATGTCGTTTGTAATCGATACCCTAAATAGTAAAAAAAAAAAAAAAACAACAAAAAAGAAAGAGCAATGCAAGCGATGTAAAATCGTGAAATTTGCACTTTTATCAATGTGTAAAAATAAACAAGACGATAACAGAATGATAACAGAAAAAGTTATAGGACCCGCGTGTTGTGTGAATAGACAAAGTCTCATTGCTTAGTGAATAAGGGATAGAAAGAAAAGAAGAGAGTCGAACTTTTGTTGGATGGGCAGTAGAATCAACTGGCATTTACTCCTGTATCCCTTTTGCCGGTCTCGCCTTCCATTTTCGGCACATGCCGATATAACCAGCGCCCTTTTTTCGTCCCTCCTGCTCCCTTCTCCCGCTGTCCCTGTCTATTTTGCTCGCGGTGCCTCGGGGTTTGAGCACGGGGAGCGCATTGGTGTGGTCCCCGTGCCACTACACGCCAGCCCGAAGCCTTCGAGCGGCTTCGATGTGGTGCAAGCCGATGGCCCGTAGGAGAAGGGCGCAGGAGGAAAACGGTCTCGGGGGGCCCCAACATCGGCAGATGTTCCATTCGTGTTTCGTTATACCGTCCCCGTACACCCTCGCCCATAAACGCACCACCCCATTCCCGATGCAGCACGGCAGAAGCATGTCCGAGCGAGAACAGGGCTGCCCAAAATATGTACGAACATCAACGAGGCATCCAGATACACCGAATATATCGGCCCATTGTTGCCTCGCACTTATGGGAGAATTATCAAGTTCCGCTGAGAACGGCCTTTGCGTGGATCATTCTTGGGACTTCGAAAGGTCATTTGATTCAACTATTCCTGCAAGATTACGCTGATGCTTGGCGTTTCATTGGCAAGATTAATTATTTTCCTAGATTTATTTAGAACTTTGATGCGGTGGAGTTCTGCACGTCGTCAGAAGCTGTTGACGCGATCAAGGAACTCTTTGCACGAACACAGAGTCTCCCTGTGATCAAGGAGTACAGTCTTTGAAGAATTTTTATCTGGTCGACGAACTTGGCAGGCGATCTAAGAATATTTATGCCACTAGTGAACTTTGAAGTTTATTGAGAGATTTATCAACGGAATCAGGGAACTTCGATTTCATGGAGGAGTTCTAAATTACGTCCGAGGATGTTGATGTTATTGAGAAATTCTCGACTTGTTCAAAGAATGTTTATGTCATCAAGGAACTTTGTTTTCTAAGAACTTCTACGTCATTGAGGTTCTCCGCTTCGATAATTTCGTCCCATAGGGACTTTCTCTCGCCTTGGAGGAGCCGTGACAAAAAGAAATAGAGTCGGCCATACAGAGCAAAGTGGACATTCGAGGTAAAAATGAAAAAACAAATATACAGCTGACTAACGAAGCTCCATAAATCGAAAAGAAGTCCGCGAGGGGCGGAGAGGTGAGCGGAGATTTCTTGCCCAAGTAATGCCCATTATAATACAATAGGAGCCGGGAGAGGAGGTCTTCTTCTTGTTTATTCCCTTCTTGTTTATTCCAAAATAAAGGGGAGAACGAGAACGACAATTATACACACAGGGTGTCTTAATTAAAGTGTCGTAAGCTGCTATCTCAGAAAGTACGCATTGCAATGAAAAATCGTTCGAACAAGAGTTGTTCGGTTCTAACGAAAGGAATGGATATCACTCTCAGTTTGGCTTTGAACCGAACTGCCAAGGTCTTGCGAAAGTCAATCTTTTGCGCCGTTGGTTTCGGAACTTGGCATCGTAACTTCCAGGTCTCTCAGCTCATAAACTACTTATGAAAAAATACTCAATGGTACCGTTTCGTAAAGCTCTCGAGGCAATCTACAAGAATCTTTTTTTTTTCTCAATGAAGCTTCCCGTTTCAAATGTTCAATTTGACCTTTGAACGAGGCTTACGGTTGGATCCAAGGTCAAACTGACATTTCTATCTTTCCCTTCGCTACGAACCGAACAACTTTTGTTGGCAACATTTTTCTCCGCAATGGCTCCTTTCCGAAATAGCAGCTTGTGAAACCTCAAACAAGACACCCCGTATACGGAGCGAAGCGGGGGGGGGGGGGGGGGTAGTGAAGGACGAGGCGACTTCCGAAAAACAATGGAAGCTTCGGCGAGAATCGCGCGGGAAATAAAAAAAAAAAAAACAACAGGGGACAAAGGAGTACGCGTACTCATAAGTTTCTGTTTCTTCGTCCGCGTAGGACGCGCCCTCTCGAGACACGCGAGTGTACAATAATAAAAACCACCGACACGTTCGCGCTGGCACTGGTGGGGTTGCAGGAGAAAGGCGGGGCGAGACAGAAGCCTTCTTCGTCCGTGTGCTCGGCTGAAAATCTCGCCAAAATATCTTGCGTGTGCGTGTGTTTGTGGGTATGATAAACGAACAGAAAATACGCACGGAGAGTATGGCATGTAAGTAGCTGAGAGGATATTTCTTCAAGTGGAAGACCTGACCGCGCGAACGAGAGCAGAGAGATTTCGTTCCTATGGCGTTTGCAGGTATCGAGTGTCGTTCGAGGTATCGAATTCCCGATGAACGGGGCCTCAACAATGCGAAGCTCGTGTGCGTGCATGTATGTTTGTACGAGAGCTCGCACTTCTAGGCTTACACATTCGTCGTCGTCGTCGTCGTCGTTGTCGTCGGCGGAGACGACGAGAAAACCGAGACGACCCATCGAAAAATCTGATCGACGCGCGTCGCTGATTTTTTTTTGTACTGACATAAAATGTATCCGCGAGCGTAAAAATTGAGCGTTTGAAAAATTGTTGAGATTCGGATAGAAGACATTACTTTTCACTTTGGGCCATTAAAATTTCTTGTGGACCGTATTCCAAGTCCTGTAGACGGACCATTTTTATTCGTTGCTCAAATTGATCAATCATTTTATCAATAATTTAATAAATTCGAAAAAAATTAAATAAAAAATGAATAAAAATAAAAATTCAAATCCAACCACATAAAAAATTAACAAAGATTAAATAAAATTAAACAAAAATTCATCAATGAAATTACCAAATACTCATTTTTATTCAACGCTGGACGATTTATCTTGCGTGAACGATGGGGATATATAAATATATACCTACAGTCATTTTTATTTGTTTACCCCGGGGATATATCTTGTTTATTCCTACGATATGAGAGGCGCGATGGGCTAATAAAATTAGCATAAGCTCGCGGCGGTGCACTGTATCGACGAGGGGATAGGTTCGCCATGTTTTTGCGGCAATTGATCTTGCGCGAGCTATCGTGGCAAAAGGGTTGAGATTCGTGATGTGTGTACAGCGCATATGGTTTATGTCGTATTTGCAATAGGGGGAGAGAGAGAGAGACAGAGGAAGAGAGGGCAAAACATTCATGTTCAACCCTGTGGCCAAGGAACGTCGGGACGAGTCCTTGTACCTACTGGAAGGGTTACACGGCCCTTGTAACCTGTGTATGTGTGTATAGGCCGCAAACGCGAGGAAAAATTCGCCTTACATGAACTTGGACTATCGTCGAACATTGTATGTATATATGTATGTATATATATGTGTGTATGTGTGTGTGTGTGTGTATATATATATATATATATATATATATATATATATATATATATATATATATATATACACACACATATATATATATACACACATATATAGTTTACACGCATCCACACATACGTATATATATGAGCATTCATGCGCGTACAGGCGATGATCCATATAAAGCGAAAGGACTATTGAGATAACTCCTTTCTGCCTGTCTCTCTCTCTCTCTCTCTCTCTCTCTCTCTCTCTCTCTCTCTCTCTCTCTCTCTCTCTCTCTCTCTCTCTCTATCTCTCTATCTCTCCATCTAAAAAAAGGAGCAGCCTTAAAAAGAATTTTTATTTGAATAGAAAAAAAAATGTTTTTGCTTCCTTTCGTTTTCCGGATTTCATTATTAGCATTGTTAGGAAATACGCGAAACAGTGTACATGCAACTTCAATATCGTGTCCAAAAAGATTAGTTCGGTGTGGCTTCAGCTCTAATTAATTCGATTAATAATAATAATAGTAATAATGACAATGATATTATAATAACAATAAAATATAATATTATTTGAAGATAATAATAATAGTAAAATAATTTTTTTTAATAATGATAATTTTTTTTAATAATGATAATTTTTTTAAATAATGATAATTTTATAATAGATATTCCGCTGTAAGGTAATGTATTGAGGGAAAACATGCATAGGGGGGTTACTGCGTGAGAACCCGACAGGGTATACCCGGAAGTAAACAACTACTACTATTATAATAAGAAGAGATAAAAAAATAATATAAAGATAATAATAACGGTAACGAAACAAAAATATCAATACTAATTTCAACAATAATAAGCATTGCAATGCCAATATATAATTTACAATACGAGTATACAATCCATGATATATATCCACTACAATAATAATAATAATACTAATAATAGTGATAATATTAACAGCAATAGCAACACTAATTACAACAATGATAAGAATAACAATGGCAATATCTTTTGATCCTGCGCGAGTTAATAACAGTCAATCCGACATCCCGCAATTAAATAGCGCCGAATAATAATCTGATAAAATTAATTGAATTCCGCTATACGCGTCATACACAATGGCCAGCGCTCACAATTTATTTCGCAGCGCTTATTTAACATTGGCCAAACGCAACGCTAAGCTCACCGACGCACTCGCTCTTCATTAAATTCGCTTTATCACGATGATGATCTGAATTTCCGCTCGATTCGAACGAGTGAGAGACTCGTGTCGCGTCCTTGACATTATCGTGAATGAGAAATTAAATCGCCAACTCTCGGAGCAGATGTACGGTTATTAATCTGCGCTATCGAAATATTCGGATCGATCATGGGTACGAAGAAAGAAGGAAAGGGGGAAAAAAACGACTCGACGGGCGTCGGGGCTCGTGTTCCTTTTGTTCAATTGCGATTTACGTACAGGGTGTCTCGGATCAAGGAGGAAAATCATGAAAATCAGCCATTTTTTTCCTCGCCCGAAGGTATCTTCCCCCTTAAATGTCACAAGATCGTATCTCGGGAAGTATCGATTGTAGTGAAGAATGTTTCGAGTCAAAGTTCTTTCGATTGAGGATGAGAAAAAGATGATCATTTTTTGTATCGTATGTTCTTGTAGCTTACCTCGAGAACTTTTCAAAATACTACGGTTGAGTATTCTTTTGTCGAAAACTTTTTGAGTTGTCGGCCCGCCGTCAAAAAAATTAACTCGATAAAAAAATCTTTACCCACAGTGTTTTGAAAAGCTTTCGAGGTAGGCTGCAAGAATAAACAATAAAAAATAGGATAAATATTCGGAAATGGGGCTCCTGCTAGAATCAGGCTAATTTTCTTCAAGGGTTCGAACAAACCCAAACAAACAAACAGACCCAAACAAGCCAACTCAAACAAACCCAAACAAACAAACCAACCCGAACAAACAAACCAACCCAAACAAACAAACCAACCCGAACAAACAAACCAACCCAAACAAACCAACCCAAACAAACAAACAAACAAACCCAAACAAACAAACCAACCCAAACAAACCAACACAAACAAACAAACACAAACAAACAAACCCAAACAAACCAACACAAACAAACAAACCCAAATAAAAATTAGCCTGAAAAAGTGGGGCAGGAGCCCCAGTTCTGAATATTTACCAAAAGTAGAGCTTCTAATAAAAAATGCAAAATTGGCCTTCGTACGACTCGAGCGGTTATACCCAAAGTCAAATTGACATTGCCATCTTTATGCCCCCTTGGAACGAAACACTTTCCATTGCGACAAGTACTTTCCAAGATGGGTAAAAAAGGGTAAAAAAAGTATTTGTACACGTCGTCTTTTTCAAATTATCCTTCGAAAAAAATGAAATGCTTTATTAAGTTTCTGTGTTCAATAGCTTATCCTAAATATACATGGTATCTACAAAAGTCTTGAGAAAACACGAACAAAAAAATAACGCCAAATTAATAACAACGATTTCGTGTGAGATGTACAAATACTTTTTTTTACCCACTGTACGATTACAAGACTTTATCCGAGACGCTCTGTATAAGCGAGAAAAAAAAGGTTTTCGTACGAAAACTTGGTCGGATATCCCCGGACCGAGTGTGTGTGTAGCAAGCGCAATCGCTCGAGGCAACCGCATCCGCTGCAACATTCGCGCGGTCGTCGAAGCTTCGAATTAATTGCAATTTTTAGTCGCTCGAGAAATTATATATCGACGCGATGCAGGAACGTGTTTCGCGTGTACACGCTCGTGTTTCTTCTGCCCTGACCGCAGCATCATCGTACATATCACAGTGCCGGGCCGCGTCTACGTATCTACAACATTCGATTGCGATAAAAAGTCCACTGTAGACGATCTAATATCGTTGATCAATGGTACATATAATCAAAGGGGCCGGGCGAAAGTTTTACTACTGAGACATGTACGCGCACCGGTCACATTATTGAATTATCGCAATATCTTCGATTGAAAATTATTGAGCGAAATGCGTATAAAATAATTTCACTGTCATTGATCATTATTATTTAAAATGGTGCCAATAGTAGTGGCAATAAAACGAATTACGATAATTTACGAAAATATATACAAAAATTTGCAAGACAATCTTATCATCATTACTATTCTTGACATTAATAAATAATAATAATAATAGTGATAAAGATTGGTATGTTGCATTTGAATAATTATAAAATTGCACATACAGTAAAAAACATATAATACGTGCAATATAATTTTGTTTGCATTACTAACTTGGCATGATGAAAAAAAATTGATAACATAAGTTATAATAATAGTAGAATATGATATAGATATATGAATAGAAGATAGTCACTGTAATACTGAAAATAATAGTAATTATGAATATAAAATTACCGTGGACGTATTACATACGTTACGCAGACAGGAAAAATAGAAATGAGTAATTGAAAGATCATTCTATTATCATTTTTATACTTAGCAACAGTAGAAATAATAGCGAACAATAGTGTAAAGATAATAATAATCATGTCGTAATTATAGTAATAGTATCACGGTTCCCAATAATTTTATAAGCGACAACACTAATGATAATAAAAATAAAATTATCTTATACCTGTTACATGTTAGACATACCGACAAATATTTATGAATACTTATGAATATTTATAAAGATATTAATTTACCTTTTTTCTGTATGCATAACATGTAACAGGTGCAAGGTAATTTTTTTTTTACTTTCTTAATCATTTGATTTCAATCAGTTGAGTTATCATTAAATTTTATGGTTTCTTATGGTTAGGAATTTAATTTTATAATTATTTTCTATCGTAGATTCCATTGTACGGGGTCTTTCCCATTATTACATTCACACTATATTCCGCCTTCTTTCTATTTGATTTTTACTACTATTAATCTCAGCCTTAAAATTATCATTAACGATCATCCTGCAACTATAATTCACGTTATTATTATCATTATTTCAATTATTATTATTATTTTCTATATAGATATAAGATGATAATCTTATTATGATTTTCGACATTAATATTATGCTCACACTCGCACATTTCGATGTTTCGTTTCGGAGCTTCGGGCAAACTATAAATTGTCTGATTGCGCTGGCCGTGGAAGGAGCCGAAACGACAAACGCATCGACGTGTGCGCGGGACGATCTCTCGCGCGCTCACACGAGATCCCAGGCACGAAAAAGCCAAAATAAAAAAGCCGGGGCGACTCCGATTCGCCGAGTCGCGCGTGCGCGTCGCTAATGAACCGATAGAAAAAGGTAACACAGCCAAGGGTGGAGTGAAAGCGCGGGCAGGCGCGAACCAGAAAAACCAATATACGGCTCTCTCCCTCTCTCTCTCGCTCGAGGTCCGCGGAACGTGTTCGTATTCGCCCTCCCTTTTCACTCCGTCTTCTCGTCCTCGCCCTTCATAAATCGCAATCATCGGCCACGAGTATGAGGAGTCAGGGATTGGAAAAAAAGGAGGAAAAGCGAGAAGCCGCGATGCGGACTCGGAGAACCGGCAAATTTTACGACAATTTCACGGCAAAAAGAGGCGACGGGATACACATGTGCAAAATAAATGCGTTGATGTAAGGTATGGAGAGATTCGCGATACGCTTAAGGATGTTGAGTCCCTATGAAACATGTTAATGTTAATTGTTCAATAAATAGCTTCTTAATCGTCATGAAATTTTTACACGACCTCCTGAATACTTCATGTAAAAACATACAAAATTTTCCGAATTCTATCATCATTACTTCAACCTCCTTAAGGGTTGAAATAAAAAATGATAAGAAAATTCGGAAAATTTGGTATGTTTTTGTATGGAGTATTTAAGAGGTCGTGTTAAAATTTCGCGACGATTAGGAAGCTCGTTATTAAAAAATTAACATTTTGTTGAGAACAATTTTTAAAAGAAATAAAAAAAAGTTCATCACTAAACTTCGTTTTGTTTCCGTTGCTTTCAGTATATTGTAGATATTATACAATTGAAAGGTCAAAAAAAATACTTATTGCAAAGTTACATCAGTTTCCATAAAACAACATTTAATTTGTGAATGTTAATTGTTCAATAACGAGCTTCCTAATTGTCGTGAAATTTTAACACGACCTCTGAAATACTTCATACAAAAACATACCAAATTTTCAGAATTTTATCATCATTTGCGATTTGGGACTCAACATCCTTAAGATAGTTGGTACGACGGTTTGCTCTCCGTTGGAGCAAGCCAGAAATGTAGGCGCCTAAAGACTGCTTGGAAAGTCAATTGAAAATTCAATGATCAATTGAAAACTAACAGTTGTATTTTCAATTGACGATTAAATGTTATAAACAATGATTTAATCAAAAGTCCAATCTTCAACATTTTTCAATGTTAATTTTCCGTCGAAATGATGAACAAATTTTTTGGCTCGTCAATTTTCTCATTCAATCGAAATGATATATATTTTTATTAAATTATGTATATATATATATATATATATATATTTAAAAAATTAATGAATAATTTATATTATATATTTTATATATTTATATTATAGTGCATAATTATAATTAAATAGTTATATAATTATATATATATATATAATTATATAATTATATAACTATTTAATTATAATTATGTACTATAATATAAATATATAAAATATATAATATAAATTATTCATTAATTTTTTAAATATATATATATATATATATATATATACATAATTTAATAAAAATATATATCATTTCGATTGAATGAGAAAATATACCAAAATAGATTTAAAAAAATTAATGAATAATTTATATTATATATTTTATATATTTATATTATAGTACATAATTATAATTAAATAGTTATATAATTATATATATATATATATATATAATTATATAATTATATAACTATTTAATTATAATTATGTACTATAATATAAATATATAAAATATATAATATAAATTATTCATTAATTTTTTTAAATCTATTTTGGTATATTTTCCATATGTACACATATGTAATATAAATATATTAAAGTAGAACGATATTTCGCGTATATATGTATTATAAATAACACATATATACGCAGTCATGTATCACGGCTACTATTATTTTATTTATTTATATTATTTACCTAACTATACATATATATATATATGTGTGTATACATTTTTTGGGTCTCTCAAAGTATTCTCATCGTAAATGTGTATATATATATATTGGAAATTGTTTTTTTTTTTCACTTTCGTTGAAGAATAAACGTACGACCGAGAATACTCGAAGAAGAGAACAATACGTTGGGACAGATTTAAAAAAATTGCATTCGCGTCTACTTCGGATTTTACGAGCCTCGCTGTTGCTCGTCAAAGTAAACACTGACGTGTATACAAGCGAGGAGAAGGCTGCAAGTGCCTTGGGATTGAGAAGATTTTGCAAACGCCTTCGCGTACGGTGCCCTATCGTATTCTCGAGAAAAACGGCCGCGACGTAAAATCGCTCTTCGCCAGACGAAAATCGCCGCTTCCTCCGAGAAACGAGGAGCATCGTACTAAAATGTCGTTTTTTGCCTTTCGTTCTTCGCTTCTTTCGACGGGCAGGTAGAGGGACTGCAAACTTGTACACGAAGCTCAAACGAGATGCTTGTTGGGTGGAAACACCGCTCGTTAAGGGCACAAAAGATTCAGGTATCTGCCAGAACTATCGCGAGTTATTGGGGACTCGTGAAATTGAGAATCGCGGGGTTCCAACTATGTGTCTTATGTTTTGGATTCTGGGATTGGACTTTGGAATCCATAGGATTTTTAAGACACTTTTTTTTCTTTAAAATTAATGAAATTTTAAAAAAGGGAGTTTTTTTGTTGGGGTTAAGTTGAGTGTTCAATTGTTAAACTTTTTTGAGTCGATCGAATTTTTCAAACGTACTTTTTTTTCTTTGAACGAATAGAGTTTTGAAGAATGACACATTTTTCTTTGGATTTAATGAAATGTCAAAATGTCGTTTGGTTTTGTCTCTACGGTTAAAGGAGAATCGAAAAGGTGAGTTTTTTTCTTTAGAATTGATAGGAGTTTAAAATTTGGACTTTTCATTGTACAAAAGTGATAGCATTTCCAAAAATACTTTTGTTTTACGGGAGTAAAATTTTATAAAGGCGCATCTTTTTTCTTTAAAATGAACAGAATTAAGTAAAACACTTCATTTCTTTAACGTTGATAAAATTTCGGCAAATCGCATTCATTTTCTCCAGAGTTAATAGAATGACAAAAAAAATCGCAATTTTTTAAAGGAATAAGTAGGATTTTTATAAAAATATTAATTTTTCTCTAAAATTAATGGAACTTGAAACGTCACTTTTTTCTCTAGAATTATCATCATTTTTGTCACATTTTTAAAAATAAATTTAATTTACTAAAACCGCTATTTAAAAGAAATGATGGAATTTTAAAAAGTCCCATTGTTTTTTTTATCGAAGTGAATGAACTTTCAAAAAGTTTCATTGTTTTTCAACAGAAGCAATACAATTTAAAAAATTCGCAATTTTTTTTTACAGCTAACAAAGTTTCAAAAAGCCACTCTTTGTTTTTTCTATGCAATCAATAAAATTCGAAATATGAAACGAGCATCAATCAAGAAACGAATAAGATGTTGTTTCGAACAGGTACTATTCCTCGTGCTGTATCGCACGATAAAATGTCCAGGAAATAAAATTAATAAGAAAATAGAAGCGATGAGGCTAGGGATTGCGTATCGGTGAGCCTCTCGGCCAGAAAAGATCGTTTTGCTCACTCCGTCAATTATAAATTCTTTTCCTTCCACTCCCCGTTCGGGCAAACCATATCGGATAATCGAGAGACAGCGAGAGGACGAGTTTGGGAGAGGGAGAGATAAATAGATAGGGCTGCAAATGTCCGAGTCCGTATTCGACGAAGAAATGCGAAAAATTAGCAGTCGAGACGTTCGGGAGCGCGTGTGTATGCTTTCCCATATCACGGACGCGCGTGCAGTTTAGCTCCTGCAGTATATACGAGAAAAAATGATCGCTCGTCTGCGTTTGTACAACTAACTTCTAGAGAGCCATTTCGCTCTCTGTCTCGTCGCTCACGTCCGTCGCTCGTTACGCTCTCGTCGTAGCATTACCAGAGACATCACGTATACTTTTATTCAAAAAGTTACGCAATCTTTCGTTCACCTCTCGTGCTTCTGTGTGTATATATATATATATATATATATAAAAAATTTTTAATTTCATTTAATTTAAAAGTAAATTTAAAATTAAATTTAAAAATTTTAAAAAAATTTTTAAAAATTAAAAAAAAAGCAGCTTTACAATAATTATATATATATATATATATATATATAATTTTTTTAAAGCTGCTTTTTTTAAATTTCGGTGCAAATTGTATAATAATCATACATATGTATGTAAATGTCCTATCGAAATTTTAGTATCCGAATATTGCAATTAATAATCTAATAAAAACTTTCTAGTTTATTAAAATTCGAAATTTCGAATTTCATGCGAAATGAAAACTGCTTTAATTTTAAGTTTAATTGAACATTTATATTTCAAATTAAACGATCTCCGTTGAAAAAAGTAGATATAAAAATTCTTCCACGAAATGTTTAATTCAATTTAAATTTAAAATCAAAATCCAATATCGTAATTCAATTGGAAATTCGATTCTACTTTAAAATCAAAATCCATGTTTTGTATGTAAATGTTCTATCGAAGTTTAACATACAAATATCTTAATTGAAGATAAAAAGAAAACTTTGTGTTTTGTCGAAAGTTCGGAAATAAAAATTGAATGGAAAACGAACATTTTCTCGTATACTCGAAAATAGAAGTACCTCGATCGAAAAAAAATAAAAATAAAATTGCTTCCACATAATGGAAAATTGAATTTTAATTCGAAATGAAAATTAAATTTGTTACATATTAATTTCTTTTTGAAATGTTTATCATCCGTATGTTGCAATTGAAACCCTTTAAAAAAAACTTACTTTCTGGTTTTTTGAAAATTCAGAATCTTAAATTTAATCGAAAAAGGAATTTCAATTTCAATTTGCCATTGAAATTCTATTTTTCATATAAAAATTTCCTATCGAAATATCAATATCCGAACAATGTAATAAGATCCTATGAAAAATGAGCTGCTGATTTATTGAAAATTGAAAATTCAACGTTTTATAGAAAATGAAAAGTGGCTCATTTAATTGCAAATAAAAATACCTTCAGCTAGATAGCTGGAAAAAAGATTGTTCCGCGTAATTGAAAATTCAATTTCAACTTAAAATCAAACTTAAATGTTTATCTTGACACCCACATAATTCTGATTCCATCACGCCATGGATGAGCATGACCATAGCTGAGCCGTGAGCAGACAAAGTTGCACTTTTACCTTGTCTCGCTGCTTCAGTGGCGGTATCAAAGAATTCAATCGAAAATGCTCGTGACAGTGGACGAAGATCGCTACGATATTCTCAGGAGAAGTCGAGGAGGACCAAACCGGAAAGACGATTGTTATAATACCGTCAAATTAAAATTCTCCATTAGTCCGGAGAGGCCCCCGTCCCTTGCGGTAGTTTTCGTTCCATTTTTAGCAAGCTCTCAGTGACCCCCTATGTGCTGTCATTGACCAAGCCTCGAAGTATCTACGATTGCCTCGAAAGGCTTGTGAGAGTCTGAACGAGAGAATCCTCGTGGAAGAGCCACAGGTACGTGGCGGCTGAAAGTTTCAGTTTTCGCCAAAATCTTCAGACCCAGCACAAAAAGAGAGAGAGAGAGAGAGAGAGAGAGAGAGAGACCGACACTCGCTCAATGAATTTAATGAGATAACGAGACGAGCCTTTCCTGGAACAAGATGTGATTTGGGCTCTTTTTTTCCTCGGGGATTCGTGCTGTCGGCCGTTGTTGTTTATTTTCCTTTTTTTTCTTCTTTTGCTTCGCTTTCCTTCGCTGCCTTGGCGTGTACAGCGAGGCAGTCTCCCCAAACTTAATGGACTTTGAATTGAGATCGGTACGCGTGTAACGGTCAAGTATGATTCGTTGCGCACGGACTCGCAATTATTTCAACGCGGGGGCAGATCGCTAGCCGATCGACGAAAACGGATATTGCTCAAGCGGGATCGCATTTCGCCAAGTACGATTATTACCACTCGTTACCTCTCTCGTTAAGGCGTTACCCCCACTTGTGGCGCAAAAAAGGCCTTTTTCATGAATTTTTTTAAAGAAAACTACAAAACTTTTTTAATCGATTAATACACCATCTTAAAGATCACATCTTGAAGAACTTTCAGTAATTTTTGTTATTGAAAAATATTACATTGTTTAGTGGCAAATGGCCGTCAATGAAATAATGCTTTTATATACACGGTTTGCGGTGACCAACATTGCGGCGAAGTGGATCATCTGAAAAAAAATGCGGATGGATTTAGTCAAATATAAGTATAAACTAGTCTTTAATCGAAGGATTTTAAAAAATATTCATTTTTCTAAAAATGGCGGACAGTCAAAGTTAATGGTTCGATTCAAACGAAAAAAAACGGTCGTTTTTTGGCTACAAAACGGCCATTTTTTTTCGAAAAAAAAAATCGAACGATTAAAGACTACATTTTTATGTATTAAATAAGCCTGCAAAATGTCAAGAAGATCGGTTCATTAGTGTTCGAGTAATCTTGGTCACCGACTTCAGAAATGCCATTTTGAGAAAAACGCGTTTAAAGTTTCAATTTCAGTTCTTCAATTCACGGATTCTTCTCTTTCAACGCTCATATCTCAGTCAATTTTGTTCGGATCGACTTGAAATTTTCAGGACATATTCTCAGATACTTATACATAAAAAAAATGCAATAAAAAAAAACGATTTTTTTTCAAAATCGCAAGTGGGGGTAACCCCTTAAGTCGAGGTTTCTTCTTTCTTCTTTGTTCTTTCTTTCTTCGGATTCATCTCGATTCCCTCGGACTCTTCGTGTTCGGACACGCAACTTTTTATTCGCCGAGGACGTGCGAACGATCGCGAGAGGTTAATGATGATGATGATGATGATAGGAATCACGAGCGCGGCTGCCAAAATGGAGTGCCGATTCCCGTTGGATCCAATCGTACGATACGACAAGTACTCGTTTCATTGTTCGGTCAGTCCTTTTCATTTTCTTCCGTCTCGATCTCGGACTAGCCCAGAAGAGACGGCATTCCAATCGCATGCGGAAGTCGAGTTGCCGAATTTAAAGAAAAACGCAAATCGGTAGCGCTGTCATGGTAAAACGGCATTAATCGGTAAAGTTGGTATAAATAGCGGCATAAAGGAGGAAGATCGTTATCGCGGTACCGGTACAAATCGACGAAACATGTATCGACGCCGGTATAAATCGGCCAAATCGGTATCGGTAAAATGCTTAAGGATGTTGAGTCCCAAATCGCAAATGATGATAAAATTCGGAAAACTTGGTATGTCTTTGTATGGGGTATTTCAGAGGTCGTGTAAAAATTTCACGACAATTAGGAAGCTCGTTATTGAACAATTAACATTCACAAATTAAATGTTGTTTTATGGAAACTGATGTAACTTTGCAATAAGTTTTTTTTTTGACCTCTCAATTTTATAATATCTACAATATACTGAAAGCAACGGAAACAAAACGAAGTTTATTGATAAATTTTTTTTAATTTCTTTTAAAAATTGTTCTTAACAAAATGTTAATTTTTTAATAACGAGCTTCCTAATCGTCGTGAAATTTTAACACGACCTCTTAAATACTTCATACAAAAACATACCAAATTTTCCGAATTTTCTTATCATTTTTTATTTCAACCCTTAAGGAGGTTGAAGTAATGATGATAGAATTCGGAAAATTTTGTATGTTTTTACATGAAGTATTCAGGAGGTCGTGTACAAATTTCATGACGATTGAAATGTTAAAAGAAAGCGTTACTCGTCGATATGTTCACACGGTTCGTTCGCGATTTTTCGAAAATGGCGATCAGACCCCGACGAATTGTGCAGAACTGTTTTTGAAAACTTTCGAGGTACGTGTTCGATGAGTTCAAACGGTTAAATTTTTAATTTGCCGTTCAAACTTAAATTGTACCCAGTGGCGATCTTTGGTTATTTTTTATAGCTCGCAAATTGATAGTATATGAATATTGCTTCCATTTCATGAAGTTTTTATTTGTTTATACCTCACTGAGAAAAAGTCGCAGTTCTTAAACAAAATGGTATTCCAAATTACTTTCGTTTCCTCTACCTGTATAAATCGGTCGAATCGGTATCGGTACCGTTATAAAGAATGAAATCGGTATCGGTATAAATTTATTAAATCTCTATCGGCAGGAGTATAAATGGATAAAATCGGCCTCTGTACCGGTACACGAAGAAAACAGGAGCCTCGTAGTTTAGAATTAGTACTATGCTTCTAAAAAAAAATATCATTAAATAACAAAAAGTATTGAATGGAAGATAAAAATTGTAATTATGGTATAGTAATAATGAAGAAATTTAAATTTTAACCTACGATATGGCACGTAAACTGATACAAATAATACATTTTATTCGGCATATTGTGATTTTTCGTAGTATTCAAAAAATATTTTGCCCACGTAATTGGAACAATTAGTTTCCAGTATTCTAAAAAAAGTACGCGGTACAAAGAGTCACATTTTACTAATCAACTTCGTAATATTTTTCGCTATACGCCGAAGATTAATGCTATGCGTATAGTAAAATCTATACATACACGAAGATTCATGCTATACGTACAGTAAAATCCATATGAAAATATAGCGTGTAATAAAGGTTGGTATTTTACAAAGCACGCATTATTTTTACTATACATCGTATAGGACTCGCGCCTATGCGAGAATAGTTTCAAATGTAATATGCACGCATCATTTTTACTATACGGTGTGAGAATCATTTTTACACTTCTATAACAACAAGTCTTAGAATTTCCGAACTGGCAGTAAACTCCTATATTTTCTAGCACTGAATATTAGAATTCTGGCAATGAGTGTTAGAATTTGAGGCCGTATTTTTCTCCGTGTATATATAAATAAAAATCGACATTAGTATCGGCACAAGCATAAATCGCCAAAATCGGTATCGGTACTAACACAAATCGCCAAAATCGGTATCGGTATCGTTATAAATAAATAAAATCAATATCAGTAACTATACTGGCATAAATCGGCAGTCGGAATCAGCACTGCCATAAATTCGTAAAATCGGTATCGGTACCGGTATAAATCGTTAAAATCGGTATCGGTGCCATTTTTGCGACTCGACCATTCGTGCATTTCACATACGTACGTGGGTGTTTTTTCCCTCTTCGTCGCCTGCTTCTCCGCCTTCGTTATCGAAGCGCTCCACGGCTATTTCGAAAATATCCAGTCGGGTTTTATCTTCGATTCTCTTATTGGCGCTCTCGAGCGCACTTATAAGCAGCAAGACTTTTGCCGAACGAATCCAGGATCGAAACAGGTCGGGAGACCGCAACCACGCGTACGAATGTGTGTGTCGTGTATGTTCGTCTGTCTGTCTGTATGCACGCAATGCCATCGAGTCTCCACTGTGGTGAGAAAGAGTGGACTCCTCTTTGCACGCCTACGCTGATTGAGCTTACACGCCTCTCCGGAACTCGCCATGAGCCGACTCGTTCGGCCGAAGAGATCTCGAAGGGCCGCGAAATACTCGCACGTTGCAAGACGAGAAGCTGCGCACTCCGCGTACCTTTCAAATGCGCGTGTTTGAGCGAAGAGGAAAAACGAACACACCCCCCCCCCCCCCCCCCCCACACACGAATATATGTGTATCCGTGAATGATAGTGCAATAATAACAATAACAACAACAACAACAACAACAACAACAACAACAACAACAACAACAACAACAACAACAATGATGATGATGATAATAATAACAACAACAACAACAACAACAATGATGATGATAATAATAACAACAACAACAACAACAACAACAACAACAACAACAACAACAACAACAACAACAACAACAATGATGATGATGATGATGATGATGATGATGATGATGATAATAATAATAACAACAACAACAATAATAACAACAATAATGATAATGATAATGATAATAATAACGATAATGATAATAATAATGATGATAATAATAATGATAATGATAATGACAATGACAATGATAATGATAATGACAATGATAATGATAATGACAATTATAATGATAATGATAATGATAATGATAATGATAATGATAATGATAATGATAATAATGATAATAATGATAATAATGTTAATAATGATAATAATGACAACAATGATAACAATGATAACAATGATAATAATGATAATAATGATAACAATGATAACAATGATAACAATGATAACAATGATAACAATGATAATAATAATGATAATAATGATAATAATGATAATAATGATAATAATGATAATAATGATAATAATATTAATGTTATTAAAAATATATCATCCCTATTGAAATTTTGTGAATATTTTTCAATATATTACGAATACATCGTATCAATAATAATGGTATTGAAGTTTGCATCGTTGGAACGCAGGGAAAGTTTTTGGTACCCCGATCTTTTATTTCGAAATTTGGGTTACGAAAAGCACTCAAACGTTTTTTTTTAGGATCCTCATGAGGAATGTACAGCCCAAATCTGCAGGATAAGATTTTGGACGACGAAGAAATGAAAATAAAAAAAGAATTTTCGTTGCGTTCCAACGACGCGAACTTCGACATCGTCAATAATATGATACCTTCGTTGTACATAGAACGATATCAATGCATACATACTATAATAATAACATATCGTTAATGCCATTAATATAAATATTAGTATTATGTTATTTCATATTAAGATTATATGTTTGAAATAATTTTTTTGCAATATGTACAGTGGCTCGCTGTCCAATTGGATGAAAAATATTAATCGAAATTTTTTGATCGTTTTTTTATAGACGTACGTATGGGATCAAAGGAAATTAACTAGTTTTCGTTTTGTACCAGGTGTATATTATTTAGAAAAAAAAGTTGATGGGAAGGGAGGGGCAGAGAGAAAGAGAGAGAGAGAGAGAGAGAGAGCGTTTCGATCTCTCGGGGTCTTTGCACCCCAACTTAAATTAAATGACAATTAAACCTAATCGTCCTCTCTCCTGTCTCCTCTTCCTCCTCGGTATCGTGTGAGAATTCACTTCGTTCTCTAATACGCCTTCCTACCCGGCCAATTATGTATCCCGTACTCATGATCATTATTATCCGCCCGAAACACCGTGCTCGATTCTTCCTTCGACCTTTGGATTCTTCCTTCAGTGTCGCTATCACCATGCTGAAAAAAACAACGGGATTCCCCCCACTCCCTCCACCGAATCGAATTTGATGCATTCACGGATTCCGCTCTTAAGAAACGCTTTTGACTACCTCGTAATCGATATATAGACACACACACACACATACAGGGTGGCCCAAAAACTAACGTACTGGAGGGAAATCGATATGCCTCGTCTCATACTGATCTAAATGGCCCCGATTTATGTTCTACCATCTTTTTTACTTTTCGAGAGAAAAAAAAGCATTCGATTATTTTTCTCTTTCACGGATGTACGGTCCTCGCTTAAATGACCAACTGAACACTAACGTAGATGCCCAAGATTTTAATCAAACGTTCCAAAAATAAGTTCGAGAGGATCGGTCACTAAAGGTCAGATGATGAAAAAACATACCTAGCCGAAATGACTCCCAATCGCTTTGGAAAACTTCCACAAGGGAAGTACAGGGTGTCCCACGTGTCACGCAACGTTTAACATGCGCGGCTTATGCATATTGTTGCGTGACATTTGGGACACCCTGTCTACACACAATAGAGAAAAATAAATAAAAACCTATGAGAATAAGTAGAATTTTTAAAAAGTATTTTTTCTTTCGAATTAACGGAATTTTAATAACCACATTTTTCTTGATTTATAAATTGAATTTGATAAAATCAAGTTTTTGTTAATTAATTAACTGGATTTAATAAAATCACGTTTTTATTCGTTGGCTAATTGAGATCAATAAAATCACGTTTTTTTTCTTCAAAGTTAATAGGATTAAAAAAAGTCTCGTTGCCTTTCATCAGGACTGATAAGGTTTTAAAAAGTTTTATTGTTTGTAATCGGAATTAATGGAATTTAAAAAGTCTATTCTTCTTGTTCAGAATTGATAGAATTTTATTTCAATGAGAGAGAATTGCATACGCAAAAGAAAAAAAACTGGGCTACATGACAACTCGAAAAAAAATAATGAAGAATTTCTTTTTTCTTTGAAAGTAAAATCATCGTAGACGGGGATGATTCGGGTACGATGCATCTAGATTTTCCTTTTGAACGTCACTTTTCGTGTGACTCTAGATAGTGTTGTAAAGTCTGGCGCGGGAGTGTGCAAACTCAAACAAACGCAGTTCTCTTGTCGCCAGGCTAAATATTGTTATATTCACACACACACACACACGCGCGAGGACACATTTATACACAAAGCAGTGTCCTCTTCCCTTCGCAGCCTTAAAGAAGCTTTCCAGTGTGACAGCCCGAAAAATCGCTGTTTTTCGCGATTTTAAAAAAAAAAAAAAAAATAATCTAATCGGTCTGGTTTTTTTTTGTATATTAATTGGGTATTGAAGAATACAAAACAATTTTTTAAAGATCGATTTATTTATTAATTAATATCTATAAAAATGATGAAACAATTGTTGCAGAAAATGCACTTGGATGTGGTGTCCACGTTGGGGGTCACAATTTTGATCTGAAACAAAAAACACAAAAAGATTATTGATCGGTATATAATTGGCTTTCGTGCTATGGAGGCTTTTTTTTTTTTTTTTTTTTTGCAAAAATGGCGCCGGTTTGAACAAAAAGTATCGATTTTAGCATTTTTTTTGGCAGTTTTTTTTACAAAAAAATAGGAAGATGTCAAAAAAAAAAAAAAGCTTCCATAGCACGATAAACAATGACGTTAAGAATATTGTGTAAAAAATTCAACTCGATAGCTTTAAAACTCTGCCCTCCAAGTTGGACACCGTTTTGAAAAATGCTGTTTCGAGAAAAACGCGTTCAAAGTTTCGCTGTAGCTGTAGCGCTCCGTTGCCTTCTTCCAAGAAATGCTGTACAGTAACCGAAATAATCTGAATTTCGGCATGAACATTTCAGGGAATATTCGGAAGAGTGTATACTATTCGATAAAGCAAAAAAAAAAAAATCGATTTTTTGAAAATTTCACACTGGAAAGCTCCCTTAAGGGTCTCTCTCTCTCTCTCTCTCTCTCTCTCTTTCTCTCTTACCCTGGCCATCTCGCAGAGAAAAGAGCGAGATCAGAGGAAGCGGAGGATTTGTCACGAAGGCAGTTTGGTTTAACTGATCTCATCCGTCTTGAGGTCCGTGCGGACGCGTTCTCTCGCGCGTCGAGGCCATCTTTTCCCGCGCCTCCCTTATCCTCGTTTCCTCCTTCCTAACCGCCTCCTCTTGCTACGACCCTTTCGCATCGTTTTGCAAATACGTGCAGCGCAGTCACGGTGGACGCTTGAGGGGCAGCCTCATTGTACTGCGTGCGAATTCACTGCTCCTGCTGCCCTCGCTGGTGTGTCCAACATCACACTTTGCTCTCTCCGTCTCCCTCCCCCCCTTTTTCTCTCTCTCCCTTTCTTCCCCACGTCCTCTCTGTCTCTCTCTCCCCCCTTATGTTTTTTATATAATTATAAATTATTTTTAACAATACTATTTTACTAGGCAGTTAAATTTTTTTTTAATGTTATTTTCATTATTATATAGTTTATATAAGCTAATTTTGTTCCATCATACATATGTTAAGAATATGCATATGCAGTCTGTACAAAAACTTGCACGGCACTCTTAGGGAGCATATGCTCCAGAGTACGAAATGAATAACTTTCTGTCCTTCTTTCTATCTCTGTCTCTTATACATTATATATATATATATATATATATACACCCATATATATATATATATGAGTTGCTCCTCTTTCTCCTCTTAGATACTGAAAATGGAAAAGAGCGAGGAAAAAAAACGTGAGAAAAGCCCCTTGAGTATCTTCTCTCGAGGGCAATCGCGATCGCCGAAACGGTCGGAAATAATTAGCCGATTATTGTCGGAACGAACGCGGATTGCACGGCGTTTAAGGAACCTATTAGGGATCAATGCGCGTAAATGCGTAATCGCGTTTGAGTGCAATCGCAGGGACGAATATATACAGAACGCGTATGTGTGCGTACCTATGTATGTACCTATCTATGTGTAGGTATATATATATATATATCCACATATATTTATCAATGAACGTATGATAGGCCCATTATTTTCTCTATGACTCTATTATATTCCCTCGGCTATTTATCAAGTGTATGTCATTACTGTGCTCATACATATACAAACTCACACTCTGAAAATAAAGAAGAAAAAAACAATTTCGTTGATCCATGATACTACTTTTCTCTACACAATAATTATTAGTTTATTAGAATATATCTAGAAATACATTTTTCAGATGATTAAAAAATTAATAATTTTTTATACGTAAATTATTAACGTTTGCTATAGGAATAAAATGATATATTAAAATATATCAAATATTATCGCGTTACATATTCCCATAATTCATATCGATAATAATATGTATTATAATTATAGAATTTAATTTCAATTGTGCGTGTATGCATACTACTTTTCTCTACACAATAATTATTAGTTTATTAGAATATATCTAGAAATACATTTTTCAGATGATTAAAAAATTAATAATTTTTTATACGTAAATTATTAATGTTTGCTATAGGAATAAAATGATATATTAAAATATATCAAATATTATCGCGTTACATATTCCCATAATTCATATCGATAATAATATGTATTATAATTATAGAATTTAATTTCAATTGTGCGTGTATGCATGCACCTGTATACATGGCGAATAATATAAAACATATGACATTACGTAGTTTAGATATCGCACGAGTATCCCGACGCGCGCGGGAGGACGTACACGTGTGTGTGTATATATATATATATATATATATATATATATATATATATATATATACACAAGTGTGTGTAAACTAGCGGGCTCGCGCTTTTGTGACGCACGCACGCATAAGCGGTCGGCGTGTGTGAAACCATTCGAGTCGAAGTTCCGGCAACTTAAGCAGGATGTGCGCGGGTGGTTTCATACATGATATCCACTATGAACACCCTCCATCCTCCCTCTGTACGGCCCTCTCTCTCTCTCTCTCTCTCTCTCTCTCTCTCTCCCTCCCTCCCTCCCTCCCTCCCTCCCTCCCTCTCCATCTCTCTTCGCCGTCCTCTCTCCTCGTCTCCCCCTTCTATCCTGCAACTCTGCCACACGCGCTCCCTCGCACACGGCGTGCGCTTTCGCACGCCGCGTTCCTATGCAATTGTCCGTATGCGCATCATTACCGTCGCTTTATTTATTTTTCGCGCAATACTTTTTTTTCAATGTACCGAGTGTAATTAATAGAAATGGTTAATTACAAAATAAAGACAATTTCGAATATGAGGTACGGGCAAGGTTGAAAATGTGACTTTCGTGGCTTGGAAGGGCACGAGTTTGGAAAAGGGATTGAAAGAATTCTTTTACAGTACTTGTGAGATGCACCGTTCATCGCTTTTTTTTTAATTTTCTCAAAAGACGAGTAGTTACGTTTTTTCTTAATTTTTATTTTTTATCAACACATTGGAAAAAACTTATTACTATATAAAAATATATATATATATAATATTATATATTGATGCTTATATATCAAATTATTTAGTATGATAATTATTATATTAGCTTATATAAATATTCTTATATATTGATCAATATTACATGCACTGTAATATTAAGGAAGCTTTCCAGTGTGACAGCCCGAAAAATCGCTGTTTTTCGCGATTTTTTTTTTTAAAGAAAAAATAATCTAATCGGTCTGGTTTTTTTTTGTATATTAATTGGGTATTGAAGAATACAAAACAATTTTTTAAAGATCGATTTATTTATTAATTAATATCTATAAAAATGATGAAACAATTGTTGCAGAGAATGCACTTGGATGTGGTGTCCACGTTGGGGGTCACAATTTTGATCTGAAACAAAAAACACAAAAAGATTATTGATCGGTATATAATTGGCTTTCGTGCTATGGAGGCTTTTTTTTTTTTTTTTTTTTTTTGCAAAAATGGCGCCGGTTTGAACAAAAAGTATCGATTTTAGCATTTTTTGGCAGTTTTTTTTACAAAAAAATAGGAAGATGTCAAAAAAAAAAAAGCTTCCATAGCACGATAAACAATGACGTTAAGAATATTGTGTAAAAAATTCAACTCGATAGCTTTAAAACTCTGCCCTCCAAGTTGGACACCGTTTTGAAAAATGCTGTTTCGAGAAAAACGCGTTCAAAGTTTCGCTGTAGCTGTAGCGCTCCGTTGCCTTCTTCCAAGAAATGCTGTACAGTAACCGAAATAATCTGAATTTCGGCATGAACATTTCAGGGAATATTCGGAAGAGTGTATACTATTCGATAAAGCAAAAAAAAAAAAAATCGATTTTTTGAAAATTTCACACTGGAAAGCTCCCTTAATATATATATAATAAATTCAATTAATTTATAATAACTAAATTAACGGTATTAGTTAAATTGATTATTATGAGTTATTTTGATATCACAGCGTGTAGAACGAAATAATAATTTGTCGGAATTCGTGACGAATTTTTTCGACTTTTTATTTTAAAGACAAAAAACATGATCAGCCTTTCTTATTTCTTCATAACTGGTGCACCCGTTTCGCGAAAATTTTTCCGTTCCCGTTATTATCATCTACAACGCATTGTTTTACTCTATTTTCAGGATTTGTCTCGTGTTCACCGAGCCCCTGTAAGAACGATGGAATCTGCGTGTCACCATTTCGGAGCGAGTCATACTGCAAGTAAGTACGCTCGCAACACACGTCCGCGGCAAAATAAGGAAAGAGGAGGAAAGAGGAGAAAATAGGGAGGACAAAAAACATTAATGCGTATGTGGAAAGCGTTCTCGCGCGAAACCGTGCGAAAATGCGTTTTCACGAAATTCCGCTTCTCGCGCCTCTTCTCAGTTGTTACATTTCATTGTTGGGGACTCACTCGGTCGTGGCGAAAATGCGTCGAGCATACGCACACAGGACGACAATTTTAAGGTGGTCATGTGCTTTTTAAGGGTCCTGCGTGGATATTATGCAACCGAAAAAAAAATATCAGTTTCAATGTTTTTTAAGGATGTTGAGTCCCAAATCGCAAATGATGATAAAATTCTGAAAATTTCGTATGTATGAAATGTTCCTTGGGAGGCGCATCGATTGCTTGTAGAAGCATATGGTGAGGCTGCTTTAAGGCCTTAGGCCACACTAACGCGTATAAAATCATGTGCGAATTTAACAATTTTTTTTTTCGTGTGAAAAAGTTATTCACTCATTAAATTAATTACACGTCTGTTTAGTATGAATATCAAGCTGTTAGAAAGTATATTTTTTTCTCTATGTAGAAAATTGACGACTACTAGTATCTTCTTTTGTTATCTTTTTTTTAGGGCGCTCCTCGGCGTGACATTTAGCATGCACAATTTTTTACCTACAACAAAAAACAAAAATTCTCGTTAATCTACATGAGAATACCCAGAGAAGTACCTACGGAATTTAAAAAATAATGTTTTATTCAAAAGTTGTAGGTATTTGAACTTAAGAAATGAATTTTCAGTGAAAAATTTCGTTATAAATGCTCATAAACTGCTCGTAAAATGAAAAGTTTTCGATTAATCAGAAATTCCGTACGTACTTCTCTGCGAAACGCAATTAGGAACATAACTTTTAAATTTGTAGCAAATCGAGCGAAAATTGTTGCAATTATTTGTCACGCCAATTGGAAAAAAGCTGTTTCGAGAAGTTTCGAGTAGTCGGCCATTTTGTAGATCGAAAGAAACAAAAAAAATTCTAACTGCTTGATATTCATACTAAATAGATGTGTTTCACTATTTCATACGAAAAAAAAAATTGTTAAATTCGCACATGATTTTATACCCGTTACTGTGGCCTAAGGCCTCAAGTGAGAGAAGTTGTCGTGAGTGGTTTGAAAAGTTCAAGAACGGTGAGCTTAACGCGTTACCCCCACTTGTAGCGCAAAAAAAGGCCTTTTTCATGAATTTTTTTAACGAAAACTACAAAACTTTTTTAATCGATCAATAAACCATCTTAAAGAACACATCTTGAAGAACTTTCAGTAATTTTTTTAATGAAAAATATTACATTGTTCAGTGGCAAATGGCCGTCAATGAAATAATGTTTTTATATACACGGTTTGCGGTGACCAACATTGCGGCGAAGTGGATCATCTGAAAAAAAAATGCGGATGGATTTAGTCAAATATAAGTATAAACTAGTCTTTAATCGAAGGATTTTAAAAAATATTCATTTTTCACAAAATGGCGGACAGTCAAAGTTAATGGTTCGATTTTAACGAAAAAAAACGGCTGTTTTTGGCTATAAAACGGCCATTTTTTTTTCGAAAAAAAAAATCGAACGATTAAAGACTACATTTTTATGTATTAAATAAGCCTGCAAAATTTCAAGAAGATCGGTTCATTAGTGTTCGAGTAATCTTGGTCACCGACTTCAGAAATGCCATTTTGAGAAAAACGCGTTTAAAGTTTCAATTTCAGTTCTTCAATTCACGGATTCTTCTCTTTCAACGCTCATATCTCAGTCAATTTTGTTCGGATCGACTTGAAATTTTCCGGACATATTCTCAGATACTTATACTTCAAAAAAATGAAATAAAAAAAAATCGATTTTTTCAAAATCGCAAGTGGGGGTAACCCCTTAACGTCGAAGACAAAGAACGTAGCGGAAGGCTGTCGAAAGTGTAAAAAAGACGCGGAATTGGAAGCATCATTGGAGGGAGATTCGTATCAAACGCAAGAAGAAGAATTTGTACTTACATTAGGAACGACTCAACAAGCAATTTCAATTTGAATAAAACATAAAGTATCGTTCTTTCACAATAAATGCCCAATTTTTTATAAAAAAAAAAAAAGAACGGCGGATACTTATTTGTATTTCTAATATGTATATCTACATAATCTGTCTCTTTCTAGCGCCCCTTCCCCTCCTTTGACATAATTCTTCGTGTGCCCACACGTCCAGTGTGTAATTTTCCTCCCGAGTCTTTTCTTATTCGCTCCGATAATTCCTCCGAATCGCGGACGATTGGCCTCATCAACGCGTGTCGTTGAACCGCGAGGAATTGTCGACCGACATTATGCGACGCGAATAAAAAAATTTACGTATACTTTGTGGCTTTATTATTCCGTGGCTCTGCGGGAAGACGAGTGCAAGGAGAAAACAGAGGAGCCTCGGAGCTAAGAATTAATACTATGCTTCGAAAAAAAAAATATCATTAAATATCAAAAGGTATTGAATGGAAGATAAAAATTGTAATTATGGTATAGTAATAATGAAGAAATTTAAATTTTAACCTACGATATGCCACGTAAACTGATACAAATAATACTTTTTATTCGGCATATTGTGATTTTTCGTAGTATTAAAAAAATATTTTGCCCACGTAATTGGAACAATTAGTTTCCAGTATTCTAAAAAAAGTACGCGGTACAAAGAGTCACATTTTACTAATCAACTTCGTAATATTTTTCGCTATACGCCGAAGATCAATGCTACGCGTATAGTAAAATCTATACATACACGAAGATTCATGCTATACGTATAGTAAAATCCATATGAAAATATAGCGTGTAATAAAGGTTGGTATTTTACAAAGCACGCATTATTTTTACTATACATCGTATAGGACTCGCGCCTATGCGAGAATAGTTTCAAATGTAACATGCACGCATCATTTTTACTATACGGTGTGAGAATCATTTATACACTTCTATAACAACGAGTCTTAGAATTTCCGAACTGGCAGTAAACTGCTATATTTTCTAGCACTGAATATTAGAATTCTGGCAACGAGTGCTATAATTTTCGGCCGTATTTTTCTCCGTGTGGACATATATCCAGTACCGGTCAAAATGTTTCAATCACTTTGATTATTAGCGCAATTTTATTAAAAATATAATCCATTTTATAGAGCTTCGTCAAAACTAAACAAAATCAATTCTATTATTGTGATATAATTTTCACGGTCACTTTGGAGAATAGGAAAATTATATCACAATAATAGAATTAATTTTGTTTATTTTTTACGAAGCTTTATCAAATGGATTATATTTTTAATAAAATTTTTCTATATATATATGGCAATATATTGGTATATTGCTATATATATAAATGTATTACCGCAATAGTAATCGCACAAGAAATTTTTTTTTACGAATCCATAAATTCTACGTTCTCCACGCATTGCCTGCACAATTTGTATCTTTCGAACGGTGGTACAAAAAGCTATGGACCTGCCAAGATTACTCCTCAAACTTATTATTACTAGCCGTATTCGCGATCGCGAGAGTTCGTAAGTTCAAGACACAGAGAGTGGGAGGGATATATATATATATATATATATATATATATATTGCGATGGGTTTTCGATTGCTGTCTGCTGCGGGCACTGCGGCAAATTATATCGAAGGGTACGCGAGCACGAAAGGAGGGCTGAATGCAAAAATGCACGAATTCTTCGTGGGTTTAAAAAATCGAAGCGCTTATATATATATACACCCCTTTCTTGTATAACTCTCTAGTCACCCCATAGCGGTGTATCGACAATTTGAATATTCCTCTTCTCGAAATGGCAAAGCGCGCCAGATAGCTTGACAAGCCACGCGAAGCGAGAAAACGTTACAATGTAATGGTAAAAGTGCCCTCGTCGTGGGACGGAACGATCAGAGAGACAAAGACAGCGATAGAGCGAGCGAGGGTGGGAAAGAAAGAGAGTCATAAGAACACGAGAAGGAAAGAGACGAACGAGAATAAAAAGACGAAAAAAGTCGCAAGATAGTCGTCCCGTGTGGATCCGGTAATAGCGGGTAATAGCCGAGGCACAGTCGTGACCCGAAGACGCATCTAAATTACCTCCATGACAGCGGCGAGGGGCGGGTGGGCATTTATTCGGGGGAACCAGTCGAATGGGGCTCACCCAATCTTGAAAATCCATTTTTTCTGTTGGAGAAAAATTTGATCTCTTTTTTTTTTTTTTATATCCCGATTCGGGCTTTATAAATCTTCTTTTGGTAACAAAAATCAAATAAAACGTTGATTAAATTGTGTATATATATATATAGACGAATGAAGAAACTCGCGGAGTCTCGATAGATCGAGAATATTAGGTAGGCTCGTTAAGGGTGGAAATCACAGTAAAATTGTCAATTTTTCGAAAAAAAAAAATTTCGCTTAAAAGGTGCTTTAGGGTCTTAAAAATAATATACCAAATGATGGAATACGGCAAAAGTGTCCGAGTGCCCAAATTTCTTGCGTTGAATACAACGCTTTTTCACGACGCTTCACTTTCGTGCATACACATATAACATAAATAGTGATAAAAAACAGTGATATTTGTAAATCATTGTCATTATGAGTGACACATCGTCGAGTCGTGTTAGAAAAGGGACGAAAAAGGATACTGCGTACGAAAATCGACTGTACGGTGCAGGCATTGCAGATTAGAGGTATATGAAATTTTCATATGGTTTCTCAGTACTTAAAACTTTAAACGCGTTTTTCTCGAAAGCACTTTTTTTGAGCTCGCCGAAGACATAACTCGAGCAAATCTTTACCGATCGACTTGAAATTTTGACAGTAGCTTCGAAACATCTTTCTCCACGGAGCTACGTAGGATTTTTTTTTTCTATGGCTTAGTTTTTTTTTATCGACGATTTTATGGCGTTTTTTGTTTGTTAAAAATTTAACTTTATTTTCAAACATGCACCATTTTGCGAAAAATCAATATATCGAAAAAACCCTACGTAGCTCGCTAGCTGTTGTTACATGGAAACTAAAAAATTTTGGTTTTTTCTTCCAGGTCAAAAATTAAGGAGTCTACGTCTTCGGCCATCGAAACGTTTTCAAAAATAGGCGCCTTGGGGCATATGCTGCGCAGCCGCCATTTTTAAATATTTTTTATTGAAAAAATTACATTTTGTACTCTTTTAGTATTGCTATAAAACCTACTTTACAGATTTTCGATTGATACTTTTATTCAGCCAAAATTAATTCCCGAAAATATGCCTATTTTTTTGTGTGCTACTGTGATTTCCCCCCTTAAAAACTTTCGTGTCCCGTCTTGACCCGCCGATCGGCCACAACTCTTGCTCAAACGTAATCATCGGTAATCCGTTATCGTTGAACTTGGCTCGGAGAGTGCGCCCACGGAGCACGTATATTCGCCTGTCGCACAGCGGTGCGACGTCTGCGCGTTTTTTTTATCTCCGTCCCGCTCGCACGCTCATCATCATCATTATTATTTTGATTATTGTTGTTGTTATTGTACACGACGAAGTTCACGTCATAGTTCTTATTATCGTTGTCATTACTGACCGTTATATGAGAAGATGCACCGGTGCACTATATGAAGAGCGAGGAATGCATGCGGATGCATACGTACCTTTGTATGTAAGTAAGCAAACACACGTGCAGGGAGAGAGAGAGAGAGAGAGAGAGAGAGAGAGAGAGAGAGAGAGAGAGAGAGAGAGAGAGAGGGACATTCGTATACAAAATCATTACCCAATACCAGGTATAGCATGATATAATAATTCTCCAATCGCAATATTAAATATATATATATATATAGCCTGATTCGATCATTGTTAAACTATCATTCTGTAAATTATATTCTTGCTGAAAAATTATATCGTTATATTATTTATTCTCATTTATTATTATATGATTTTTATTATTATCATTATTATGTAAAATGATACTAGATGACGTTGGCGTTTGCATCGTCGAAACGCAACGAAAAATCTTTTTTTTTCATCGTACAAATTTCATTCCGTTGGTTTAGGCTGTGAAAAGCGATCAACCGTTCGTACGTATTTTTATTAGAGGTTTACCGTCTCAAGTTGCAGTCTTCGGATGAAGATAAAGATAAATCTACGACGAGTGAAGAAAAACAAATCGTTGCGCGTTCCACCGATGGAAACTTCAACGTCGTGATATTAGATCTGTTATACATAAAATATATCATATATTGATATTATCGAATATTAATGTATATGTCAGTCATCCATTGTACATGCTATTATGTAATGTTTGTAATTGCATTGTAATATGCTATTATGTAGTGTTGTAGCAGATACGATATATTATTATAATACATATTTATATTTGATAACTTTATAGGAGAAAAATTATAACCAAGTAAAATTAGTAGTATAGTGCTGGATATTGATATAGTATTGCATTATATATCAATGCGATATAATATTATATTGCATATGCCAAACATATTATATCATTCAATACTATTGCATTCCATTATGACGTCAGCATAATTTATACACAAAATGATAAGAATTAATGATAATAACAATCATTAATAATAATATCTGAAACTAGTAACACATAATAATAACGATAATAATCATAATTAGTATCGACCCAAACAAAGAATAATAATATACTTATTGTGAGACTTGTACACGGAGAGAATTTTTAAGTAATTTTTACTGTGAAATCACAGTAACTCGGTGACAAATGTGCAATTCTTCAGGTTTTTAGGAAATAAATTATAAATTTTCATGGAAATGAATCAAAATTTACTTTTGCGCAACAGAAATTTAAAATATTTTCCAGAATCTTTACTGAAATTAATAGTAAAATTTCATGAAACGTAAAGATTACGACAATAAGTTAAAAAAGTGATAATATAAATGAAATTTTTCAGTGGAACATTGAGAAATTTGCGTGTTTTCCATAAAAATTTAAAAAGGAAGCCGAAATTTTCCGTGCGTCCACCGAAATTTTACGTTCTTTATCGTAAAATCAGTTAGGACTAGGTCGCCTGACCGTACGCGTGAGCTCTGTGTGCGAGCGTGCGTATACGTGAACGCAAGCTGTGAGAGGGTGCTTGTGTATGACGCAGTATGACGAGCACGAACGACGCCGACCCGCGTTGCTTAGCAACAGCGGTACCGCGCATGCGCATTATAGTACGAAGCATGGGCCAAGAAAGCCTCGTGGTCTCGTGCAGTCTAACGTGTTCTACGCAGTTCTACGCAAGAAAACAAAGAAACGTGAAAAGAAACTTCGATAAAGGACGTCTAAAATGGTACGGAAAGATGATATGCTAAAATAAGTAGCAATCAAGAACACAAATGTTCAGAAACGCCGATGAAAAAAGTATTTATTTAATCATAGGGAATTAATTTTTCGCTAGGGATTTTAGAAATTTCAAGTTTGTCCAGGTTATTTTTACTGTAGAAACTTGGAATTTTTGAGGCAGCCCATTGTTAAAATTCTACATGAGAATGTGTCAGAATTTTTACTGAAAGAAATGTTAAAAATTATGCTACTTGCTTAAATTTTTACACGAATGAAAGCAAAATATTAAAAGCTAGTGTCAATTTTTCACTATGTGCACATTTGTCACCGGTTTCAAAATTTTAATGTAATTTTTACGGAGATTTCACCGTAAAAAATACTTAAAAATTATCTCCGTGTAATAGGTAGTATTATATATGTATGTACGAAGGTTGTTGCTAAGGAAAAACTATCCTCACGAATCGCGTTGCAAAACTATCGTGAATTTCGATTTTAGATAACAATCTATAAACATGCGAAAAGGAAGGGCGGGGGGGGGGGGGGGGGGGGGGCAGCAAAGAAAGCCTAGGGAAGACAGTTGCAAAGCGAACGATAAAAAAAATACGTTCATCACCGAGAGCGGCAAGTATGAAAAGGGACGTGAGTATTCGGATCCTCTTCTTTCGCCGACGTAATTGAAACAATATCTCCGTCGGGGTCCGTAGCCTCGTCACGACGTCACGAAAGAGAGGGCGAGAGAGAGAGAGAGAGAGAGCACGAGGGTGGAAGGGAGGGCGGAGCAATAATAATTGTGATTTGCATTCTCTCTCTGAGGCCGGCAACTTCTCTATGTAGCCTCGCTCCTGCCGTTGCTGCTGCGTCATGAAGACGATGAACAATATATATATATATATATGCGAGGTAGTGCGGCGCGGACACGAGGAAGCGCACGAAGAGACTAAAGTTCTCGTCTTGGCGCTCCATTACGTTTTCACCCGCATATAAAGCAAGGAATAAAAGGAGGGAGAGAGGGGCGGAGGGAGGGAGGGATAGAGAGAAGAAAGACATAAACGCATATTAAACCTCGGGAGAATGCAGCAAAGTGTATAATAATGAAAAACGTGTGCAGTAAAAGCCAAGAAATAATATAGCGCCTATCTCTTGCTCTTTCTCTCTCTCTCTCTCCCTTTTTTCTCTCGTTCTCTCTTTATCTCTCTCGTTTTTGAACTATTGAATTGTTTTCAATATTCTTTTCTGCGCACCTTACTTTGTCAAACTTATTAGATATAGCTTAGGTTTACAAGTAGTAGTAACCACACGGAGAGAATTTTTAAGTATTTTTTACGGTGAAATCTCCGTAAAAATTACATTAAAAATTTGAAACCGGTGACAAATGTGCACATAGTGAAAAATTGACACTACCTTTTAATATTTTGCTTTCATTCGTGTAAAAATTTAAGCAAGTAGCATAATTTTTAACATTTCTTTCAGTAAAAATTCTGACACATTCTCATGTAGAATTTTAACAATGGGCTGCCTCAAAAATTCCAAGTTTCTACAGTAAAAATAACCTGGACAAACTTGAAATTTCTAAAATCCCTAGCGAAAAATTAATTCCCTATGATTAAATAAATACTTTTTTCATCGGCGTTTCTGAACATTTGTGTTCTTGATTGCTACTTATTTTAGCGTATCATCTTTCCGTACCATTGTAGACGTCCTTTATCGAAGTTTCTTTTCACGTTTCTTTGTTTTCTTGCGTAGAACTGCGTAGAACACGTTAGACTGCACGAGACCACGAGGCTTTCTTGGCCCATGCTTCGTACTATAATGCGCATGCGCGGTACCGCTGTTGCTAAGCAACGCGGGTCGGCGTCGTTCGTGCTCGTCATACTGCGTCATACACAAGCGCACTCTACAGCTTGCGTTCACGTATACGCACGCTACACACCGAGCTCACGCGTACGGTCAGGCGACCTAGTCCTAACTGATTTTACTATAAAGAACGTAAAATTCCGGTGGACGCACGGAAAATTTCGGCTTCCTTTTTAAATTTTTATGGAAAACACGCAAATTTCTCAATGTTCCACTGAAAAATTTCATTTATATTAGCACTTTTTTAACTTATTGTCGTAATCTTTACGTTTCATGAAATTTTACTATTAATTTCAGTAAAAATTCTGGAAAATATTGTAAATTTCTCTGACGCAAAAGTAAATTTTGATTCATTTCCATGAAAATTTATAATTTATTTCCTAAAAACCTGAAGAATTGCACATTTGTCACCGAGTTACTGTGATTTCGCAGTAAAAATTACTTAAAAATTCTCTCCGTGCATAAAATCATCTCTGACTTTACATTTGCCCGAGACATTCACCACGGCGCAATAAATATTAACAATCAGTTTCGAAAAATATTATTTCGTACTTTATGCGAATGCTTGTGATCTCGTTTGAAAGATTACAAAAAAAAAAACAAACAATAATATAATTCACGGCGAAACGACCTGCGAAGATGAACGTCAATGAAAGGGCAGAAAAACACCAAAATCTGCACGCTTTTTTCAATTCATATTTGACCGAAATTACCATTGAGAATAATCATTCGAAATAAAACATAAAGCGAATAAAAATATAGTTCGTCCTTATCACCCGAAATTTTGAAACACTATTTCTTCTTCCGGGGCGTCAAGTTTCACGTGTACGTCGAAACGTCGACGAAATTCGTGCAATCTCCGGAGCACGTTCTCCATCCCGCGCCACCTATGTGCGTACAAGACTCTGGGAAGCAAGAAAACACGTGCCGCGCTTTATTTTACACACCCAGGCGCCTGTCCCCATTGGCGTTGAGGCACGCGGGGCTACGACTTTTACGAGAAATGCAGTTAATGCCCAGCAGGAACGTAGAAACTTGGGGATTACCGTACGTTCGAAGCATTAAGTTTAATTGCAACACGTGTGATGTTATAGCGGTGCAAGTCTGAAGTGCTCTCTGTGCAGAGCCCGCGAATATGCATTCGCTGACGGGAGCTCATGCGCTGCTGCATTTGCATTCCCGTATACCCCTCCCCCTTTCCCCTCCCCCTTACCCCCTCCCCTTTACCCCTCCCCCTTTCCCCCTCCCTCAGTCTCGTAATCCAATGGAATAACAAATTTGCCCGGAGTATCGACACAACGGCAGGATCAGGGCGCGTGGTGCATGCGCTCGTGTATCTCTGCGGGCTTTTAGCGCGTTTCGCCGCCGCGCTTACACGCTACTATGCGAACCGCGTCGACGCACTTGACAATATGCCGAAGAGTTAAAGCCTGTACGGTCGTACTTCCCGCACGGCGGGGGGGGGGGGGGTAATATAAAGATCGGACAAAAGACGTTTCGAGCTGTAACAATAGAGTGGCTTCGCGGTGGACGAGGGGAGGGGAACTACCCCCTCGCTCGCTTCGCTGGTCCCGTGCATTGACGGTTCGGTGGGTGCGCATACAGTGCGTTTCCGTCGAGTTCTCCCTCTTTCTCTCTCTCTCTCTCTCTCTCTCTCTCTCTCTCTCTCTCTCTCTCTCTCTCTCTCTCTCTCTCTCTCTCTCTCTCTCTCTCTCTCTCTCTCTCTCTCTCTCTCTCTCTCTCTCTCTCTCTCTCTCTCTCTCTCTCTCTCTCTCTCTCTCTCTCTCTCTCTCTCTCTCTCTCTCTCTCTCTCTCTCTCTCTCTCTCTCTCTCTCTCTCTCTCTCTCCCCCACTCCCTTGCCCTCTCTCGTTCTTTCGGCGGATGCACGATTCTCCGGAGCCACGTGTGCCTCGTGCCGCGGCCACGCGACTTTACATGTATCCTCTCTCGTCACATATATATATATATACGAACCACAAAACTTCTCTTTATCCCTGTCTCTCTCTTCGCAATACATCGCGTACCTTTTCGCCCATCCCGTTACACTTTCTTGTTTCTTTGAGCATCGTTTTGTCACACATAAAGCTGCCGCCAATCACAACATTATTCTTTCATTTGCCGATAAATTTTGAACAACAGGGGCAACCCTTTCGTCGTGGGCGAGAAGAAAGTATACGAGGGTCAATGGGCATTTTAGACCACGCACACACGCACATATATATTTATTTGTTTATTAAATAATTTGATATGCACAATGAACAAATATAAGTAAATGAGGAGGATTTACATGTATCTTGTTTATTTTTATAAATTATATATAATTTTTACACGGATATTTATAAATTAACATAAATATTTCTCGGTCTACGCGAGAGAGAGCGAGAGAGAGGGAGAGAGAGAGAGAGAGAGAGAGAGAGAGAGAGAGAGAGAGAGAGAGAGAGAGAGAGAGGGAGAGAGAGGAGTGATTGCATTGCATACAGAGAGTGCCTTCGGTCAATATACCCAATCCATGCAAAGCGTTGATGCAGCTTTTGTACTTTTAGGGGATATTCTTATGTGTAATAATATACCCTGCTACTTGCGTTTGCCGCTGTAACAAAGTGTGTGTGTATGTTTGCGCGCGCGAAAGGATTTTGTGGCTTGGGGAACGACATATGCGTGATGATGGATGACTGCAAAAAAGCCAGACAAACCAGGACAGCTCGTATGGGCGAGTCCTTGCCATTGTTCGAACCCGCGACATAAAACGGGACGATAAAATGTAGCGCGGCACGTAAAAATTGCGTACAAACATCCGTGAGTGCATACACACATATATACGTTTGCAGGACGTGGAAATTATGTTTGTATATGTGTATAAAGAATATATATATATCCTATAAAATATTATAGTTTATATTTATTTATTTATATTATTTACCTAACCATATATATATATCTATATATATATATTAGGGTGGCCGTTATTTGGGCTTCGGCCAAAAAAATTCGATGCCACCCCAAAAACACAATCAAGGTGTATAAAAAAAATCCTGAGTGAAGTTTGGAGGCGCTCGGAAAATTGGAACACGTGCCACCGAGCGATTGAAATTTTAAATGTCAAATACATGTATTTATCCCACGCATCAATGATTTTTTTTCCGAGTATAATATTAATGAGGAACATTTGAAACTTGGTACACTTATTGTGCATAGTATGGTGTACGAAACAAAAATTTTTCAATTTTTTTCATTCATAATTTCGTCAATGACAAGCTCTGTAGAAATGCCCATATTTTGTTTTTTGCAATATTTGTTTTCAAATAAATTTCAAATAAAATAAAAAATAAATTTTCAGTTCGAAAATGTAATGTCTGCAGGGAAGAAGACATAGAAGATTTACTATGTTTGTTTGGGTTATAACCCAAACAAACACTGGTTAAGAAACCCTGGTTAAGAAACCCTGCTTAACAAACCCTGCTTAACAAACCCTGCTTAACAAACCCTGCTTAACAAACCCTGCTTAACAAACCCTGCTTAACAAACCCTGGTTAACAAACCCTGCTTAACAAATCCTGCTTAACAAACCCTGCTTAACAAACCCTGGTTAACAAACCCTGCTTAACAAACCCTGGTTAACAAACCCTGCTTAACAAACCCTGGTTAACAAACCCTGCTTAACAAACCCTGCTTAACAAACCCTGCTTAACAAACCCTGGTTAACAAACCTTGGTTAACAAACCCTGGTTAACAAACCCTGGTTGACAAACAAACCCTGGTTAACAAACCCTGGTTAACAAACCCTGGTTAACAAACCCTGGTTAACAAACCCTGGTTAACAAACCCTGCTTAACAAACCCTGCTTAACAAACCCTGCTTAACAAACCCTGCTTAACAAACCCTGCTTAACAAACCCTGGTTAACAAACCTTGGTTAACAAACCCTGGTTAACAAACCCTGGTTAACAAACAAACCCTGGTTAACAAACCCTGGTTAACAAACCCAGGTTAATAAACCCTGGTTAACAAACCCTGGTTAACAAACCCCGGTTAACAAACCCTGGTTAACAAACTCTGCTTAATAAACCCTGGTTAACCAGGGTTGGTTTGGGTTTGTTAACCAGGGTTGGTTTGGGTTTGTTAACCAGGGTTTGTTAACCAGGGTTTGTTAACCAGGGTTTGTTAACCAGGGTTTGTTAACCAGGGTTTGTTAACCAGGGTTTGTTAACCAGGGTTTGTTAACCAGGGTTTGTTAACCAGGGTTTGTTAACCAGGGTTTGTTAACCAGGGTTTGTTAACCAGGGTTTGTTCACCAGGGTTTGTTAACCAGGGTTTCTGTTAACCAGAATGGCGAAAACAAATAAATAGAAGATAAATATCAATACTAAAATACCATGTTGGTATTTGAACTAAATGGCCGAATAAAATAATCCGAATACATGTTGTTTTTCGAACAGTTATTTCGTTACAGCGATGCTTCCAAATATAGTGTGTGCGTATGCGTATGTAGATTGGTAGTAATTTTTCACCGCCGAGGCTTGTGAATGCGACCACCAGAAGTCACTAGATTCTCGCGTTCGATATTATCATCGTGTGTCTTCGACTAATGAAATAAAGAAAAGGAAGAAAAACGAGGAGTCAGTCGTTCGGTAGTGAGAATATAAGTTTGATTGCAACGAGGACATTCTACTTTTGTGTTTTATTGAGCTTGGTCACATTGCCTTGAACACGGGACAATGACGACGGGTGGCCAGAAAAATGATTCGATACACGCACATCTTTCTCTCTCTCTCTCTCTCTCTCTCCCCCTCTCCCTCTCCCTCTCCCTCTCCCTCTTTCTTTATATATATGTGCACATACATATATATATATATAAGCGTACACGCATGAGTTTCAAACTTGTTTCAAGTCAGCGGTCGAGATTCCAACGGTTGACACGTCCTGGCCCAACCCGACGGGAGGTTACGCTTTTCGTTCCCAGCCTCTCGAGTGCGCACGGTTGAAAGGCTCTCTCTGTCTTTCTCTCTCTCTCTCTCTCTGTTTCTTCGACTTCTCTTGGCTCGATGACGAAAGGCTATACATGTGCGTCGTCTGTCAAAATATGCTTTTTATATTTGGGGACACCCCGTGGCGTGAATGACACCGTGCGTCGTCGTCGTCGTCGACGTGGCCGAGCCCACCACCTCGGAGATGAAGATCCTCCTCCTCTTCCTCGAGAATAGAAATATATATACACGGAGATGTAATAAAGAACGGTCGAATAACGAGCGTATCGAAGGAGGGACGCAACTCTTCGATATTTTTTCTCTCTTCCGTTCGGTTTTCTATCATTGTGATTATTATTTATCATTGGCGTTATTATGATTCGTATTATTATTATATTTAATTCATTTATTTGTATCCGCATCGCGCCGAGCGTTCGTACGAGTCATCGCGTGTGTCAAACACGCCCGTGGCCTCTATCGACCGAGGTGTCGAAAGAGCAGCCTCGCGCGCCAACTAATTAAACTTTGAAGATCCCCACACACGGAGTGCTGAGACGCCCCGCGTGGTTCACCTCCGGCTAGGCGAACAAAACAAAATAAAGGGGCTAAAAATTAATCAATTGAAGGGGATTAAAAAAAAAAACGTTGTAGTTCGACCGGGGGATGAAAATCCAATGTTTTGAGCAAAATGGGGGGGGGGGGGGGGGCAGTTCAGGGTATTCAAAATACCCCGCTGCATACTTGCGAAAATAATGGAAGAAAATCTCAATTTTTCGTTAAAAATTTCACGCGGGTGACACTTTTATTGCACGGAAAAAAAAAACGCACGAATGTGAGATGCGCCAGGCAGTTGTCGTTCGAGTGCACAAGTGCCTCAGCTCGGTGGATGAGGATTCAGCAATGGAGAACGGGGACGATTCAGATCGGCAGAATTCGATAAAAAGTTGTCATTGTAGGTCGTCGCGTGTCGATCGCTTATCGCGAATGCAATTGCGGGGAAAAAAAAACTAGAAAAAAGAACACGTTTATATCTCGGGGTTTCCGACGTTCCGGCTTTTATTCTACGAAGGCCAAAGATTTGTAAAGGAAAAAAATAGAAAATAAACAAATGCCCGCGGAGGCGCCAAAGATTGAGATAAAAATAAAAAATTGAATAAAGAATCCGAACGTAAAAAATGTACGAATGAAAATAAAACCAGAGCAGAATTATTCTACGATGGCCAAATATGTGTAAAGAGAAAAAAAAAACATATTGCAGAGGCCAAAAGTTCGTATCAAAAAAATATAATAAATATTACGAAGGCAAAAACCGCACGAAATAACTCACCAAGTGAGTGAGTAGAAAAAAAGAAAAACCAGAGCAAAACTATTTCACGGCGGCCAATGATTTGTGAAATAAATGAATATATAAATAGAAAAAATTTTGGCGGAGACAATTGTCATGAAAAAAAAAAATTATAAGGATTACGAAGGCGAAAAGTGTATGAGGGAAAATAAAACGAAGCGTAAGAAGAAGCCAATGGGTGGTCCACCGCCCTGTGCAGATTTTAAAAGAGCACAATCGTGTGTGTGCCTGGGACAATTGCGAAGCCAAACCGACTGGGATAATCGCCCCGATTCGCATAGCACGTACTACGATACGATGTATATATATATGTAGAATGTTCATGTGTAACTCGCATACTCGAGTCTATATCAATGAAACATCCGGTGTGAATCTCTCGCGGGGCGCGCGCACAGATGGCCGAGTTCTGTCTCTCGCATTTATGTATATACGCGATTTCGCGCGCACGTGCATGTTCAATTGCGCCCCATATATATATATATATATATAAATATATATTTCACCCCTGCAGCCTTGCTCGTGAAGGCCCACGAGGAGTACCAAGTCGGGGGGGGATAAAAAAGAACAGAGGTGGGGGGAGGATCAACCCTCTGGATAAATTTACCCTTGTGGCACTTCCAGCTATTCTTCGGCCCCTCCCCCACCCTGCCATATCCTCTCATTATATATATATATGTGTGTGTGTGTGTGTGTGTGTTTGTGTAGGGCGAAAACATATAGGGCATTCCATTTTCAGCCCTGAGCCCCTCGGATTCAGTTGACGATGTTTTTGGTCCAAAAAAGAGGTTATTTTTTCATATTGTTATCACCTGTTTCACCCCATATAACAACTTTTTTTTCCATAACTTTTGAGTAAAAATGAATTTCGACCAGGTTTAATTCTTAACTTTTTTTTTCATAAAAATTAGAACTAAAAACAAGTATTTTCATCATAGTTTGAGAGTGGGCTGAAAATAATTTATGTATTTTTTTAATTGAAGAAAAAAATTACAAATTTTTAACGAAATATTTCAATGCTGGCTCCCTGTAGGAGAAAAAACGAAAAATAAATAATATCCGGGTAAAAATAATGCCTATATTTTGAGAGTAGAACGCTGAAAATTCGCCTAATAATTAGAAAAAAGGTATTTTAGTTGAAACGAACAATGAAATAGAATGATCCAGTGGCTATACCATTAAGGAGACTCGATAATACGTTTGCCTTTGTATATTGTCGCATAGATTCAATGTTTCATTAATAATAATGATCAATATGAATTCATAAGGCATTGACAGGTACGAGTAACTACTGATTAGGTGATTTTTTAAATTGCCACAACGTTTTTTTTTATTGCAGGGAAGAAAATTACTGAACAATCGAAAAAAATTGTGTTAGACTTTTTCAATGAGAGAAACAATTCGCCGATGCTTGGGAAGAAGGACAATGTGTCAGTTCGAGATATCAATGGAAAACCAACTTATATCCAAAAAATTGATTCTTTTCAATTTGAAGGAACTATTCAGGAGTTTCCAAGCTGAGCATCCTGATATCAAAATATGTTTTTCAACCTTTGCAGCTATGAGACCAGAATTTTGTATCTCAGTAGAATCCTGTGTGTGTTTGTTCGATCCATCAAAATATTGACTGGATATCGGGTTACTGATTCATGTTAAATTGATTGAAAACATATTGAAAAACTTATTTTTTTAATAAACATAAAAAAAACTCTATTTAATTTCAGGCTGCGGTCTTAAAGAGTTGACCGAAAACATTATGTTGCCAATAGTCATATTCTCAAAATATAGGACGAATTTTTTTTTACCTATTTTCAAAAGATGGAAAAAATGTTTTTTTTTTTAATTAAAAGAAATACGAATTATCTTGGTCCAATCACAAACTATTGGCAACTTATGTTGCCAATAGTTTTATTCTCAAAATATAGGACGAATTTTTTTTTACCTATTTTCAAAAGATGAAAAAAATGTTTTTATTAATTAAAAGAAATACGAATTATCTTGGTCCAATCACAAACTATGATGGAATTACTTGTTTTTAGTTCTAGATTTATGAAGAAAAAATTCAGAGTTTTGAACCTGGTTGAAATTTATTTTGACTCAAAATTTATGGAAAAAAGAGTTATTTTATGGAGCAAAACAAGTGATAAAAATCTGAACAAATAACTCTTTCTTTGGACCAAAATATGCCGGAAAAAATTTGTCAACTGAATCCGAGTGGGTCAGGCCGATGACCGGGTGAGTTGACCTGGAATGCCCCATATGGCTACTGGTGGCCCGAAAAGTGACGTTCGAAAGGAACATCTAGATGCCTCGTATCAATGCCTATCCGAATCACACCCCAAGGGCGTTCAACGATCTATTTCACTTTTCGAAAAAAAGTTGTTTCCATTTTTTTAAAAGAGCTTTGCGGCTACCGTTCTCTTCTATTGAGTAGGTACTTTCCCCTGGGAATTTTTTCAAAACAATTGCGAGTCATTTAGACTAGCATGAGTATTGTTTTTTTTATAATTTTTTTCAGTCAACTTCGTTGACTGATCCTGTCCACCTTATTTAGTGAACATTTGATCCCAATCTAAGGCATTGACGTTAGAGTTCGTTTGGTTATTTATTTATTGCTCAACAGTGCACTTGATGAGGATACCACGAGTGAAAAAAAATCGCGGGCAAGTATGGCACATACGCAAAGGAGGGAGATGAAGAAGGGTCTTTTGTCGAAAAGTGAAAACGATCGTAGAACATAGATGGGGGTGATTCGAACATGTATATACACGTGGCATCTAGACTTCCATTTCCGACGTCACCTTTCAGGCCACTCCGTATATACATACGTGCATACGGTTGTTATTATTTTTTTGTCCTTCCACGGCTTAGACGTCTCTTGAGCGTCGCTCCAAATTACACATCTAGATGTATATATCCTGATATGAATACACGTTAGAAAAACGTTGGCAAACATTCACGGGGAGAAAAGAAGTGCCCCAGCTATTCGTAGCGCAGATACATTTTTTGGGCGTGAAATAATACATTAAGGCAGGATTCTACTTTGAAACTTTGAAAGGCTAAATTAGATGAAAACACCCACCTGGAACACGTCGAAGGCATATTATATGGCCCAGGCATCGCTGATTGAGGGTAAGATAATTTTTTCTACGATTTATCACTCACCAAAACTTTAAACGCGTTTTTCTCGAAACGACATTTTCAAGTACCGTGGTCGTGATAACTCAAAAAGTACTGAACCGATCCTTATGAAATTTGGAACACATATTCTATATGTGTGTACCAACCGACCTAACTACAATCAACTTAAAATTTTGATTAGAACTATTTTTTTATTGCAAAAAAAGACCCAAAAAAAACGCATTTTTTTTTCGTATTTTAGCCGCCATTTTGTTAATTTTGCACGTATATAAAATATTCTAGTTAGGTCGGTTCCTGAAGACATACTGAACATGAAACTATTTGATTTTTTTGTTTCAGACCATCCGTCGGGAAGATTTCACGACCACGGCAACGGTACCTGCTTTTCGAGGCGTTGGCTTTAAACATATTTTACGTGCACAAAAAATGAATAAAATACATTAAAATTTTTTTTTTTATGTACTTAAAGAGTGTATTTATTGAACAGTTTAAACCCCATATCGATATCTTTAATAGTATTCTCAGAAAAAATTCACGAAAATAGCGTTTTTTTCATGGTTTCAAAGTAGAATCCTGCCTTAACGAAAAAAGGTAGAGTGGCAATTCGGCCTGGGGAAGGAGAAAGCGCTAGGGGCTGTCGCGTTTTGGGGTAGGATGGATCCTATCCCGGCAGCGGACGGCACGGTGCGGGTCCTACAGTCTTGGGATTAGGACAGGGGTGGAGACTTTTTTAGCGGCGATAGGTGGGACAATATTTATTGTGTGCAGTACTCATAGAGGGTTGCGAGCTGTTGGGTTCGGCTTCTTCTTCGCGTTTCGGATCTTCTTTCGCTTCTTTTTCAAATTCTGTTTTTCTTTTTTTTTTTTCGTGTTTCATTTCTTTTCCTTGTTCATTCTATCCTTCGGCTTCTTTCCGCTGCCGTTGCGTCTTCTTCGTCTTATTTTTGTTCTTCGGCTTCTTCCCTTTTCCTTCTGTTGGTTCATCTCCCCCCTATTTTTAGCTTCTTTTTCTTCCGCTCCTTTCCTTCCCCTTCCTTTTTACCTTCCGCATCTTCTCCCCCTTCTGCTTTTTCTTCAACCCCTTCTCTTTTCGTCAATTCTTCATCTTTCCATTCCTCGTTTGCCTCTTCCCTTCCGCTGTTTCTTCGTCGTTTTCTTCATTGGCCTATTCTTCTTCTCCCGCTGACTCTTCCCTTTCTCCTTCCGCCTCTTCCTCTCTTTTCCCCTTCTCCTTCTGCCCCTTCCCTGCCATCGTTTTTTCTTCGATCTCTTCACTTTCTGCCCATTGCTCTTTCCCTAACGCTTCACCTTTTTGCCTCTGCCGCTTCTTCCCCTACTTCCGTTCGTTCTTCTCCCTCCTCGCTTCCTTTTCTTCCCCCACTCCCTTACCTTCTCCCGTTTCCGCTCGTATCCCTTCCCAATCTCCCGACCTTCCCGCTCCAACGTTCTCCATCCGATGCCACTTTGCTCTCCAACCCAAGAGCCACCGTTTCACAATTATTTCGCTTCCTATCGGGATGCACGTAGGGTCGATGGGTCCTGCTAAGGTCGGTTCGACTCACAAGGAACATCCCTCAGGTGTCCGCCTCCGATTTTGTTGAAACTCATATATGTGATAGAGCATCAAAAATTTTGAGACACGTATTTTTTTTTATCGGCGGAAAAACGGTTTTGAGGGGTGAAACGCACCCTCGAAAATGGGGATGTTTTTTCGTTTTTCGTCGATAACGTTTTAACGGTATGAGATATAAAAAAAATTCAAATTGCAACAATGTTTGTTTTTTCATGTACTATACATTGGAGATGAGAACGATACCATTATCGACGAAAAACGAAAAACACCCCTATTTTCGAGGGCGCGTTTCACCCCTTAAAACCGTTTTTCCGCCGATAAAAAAAAATACGTGTCGCTTACTTTTCGGTGCTTTATAACATATCCAAATTTCAACAAAATCGAAGGGTGTCACTTGAGGGATGTTCCTTGTCAGAGTCGCGCCGAATCTGACGAATTCCCCGCGTCCGGGCTCAAGCCCAGCCCCCTGGCACTGCTGGGTCTACCGTGTCTCGTTATTGTCGCCAAGCAAACTAACCCACCATGCGGCGCTAGTAGTCACCAGCATGACCCCCACTCCAGTCGCGTAGCGTCTGCATAATTTGCATTCGACGCGTCTGGAAAATTCATTGTTTAAAATAGAATTTAAAAGTATACGTGTATATAGGAAGGGATGCAATATTTACACTTGTTGCAATATTATGTATTTAAAAATATTTATTGAACGAAATAAACAGATAACATTAATATTTTTTAAATAATGGATTAGTCACGTTGTACAATGTTCTGCGATTTTTTTCTTGTCGAGATTGCTTTTTTTTTGTTCTGCGTTGAGACGTGCAGAATATTGCTGCATCCGCATCAATACGTAATATTGTATTATGTGTAAAAGAACACTATCGGCGCGTTCTATACACGGAAAAGAGAGCTTTTCATAGTTATACACGTCGTCCAATATAGACTCGAAAATACGTGTTGAATAGCGATGAGCCACGAATCGCTCTTCCAATGTGATAAAATAATTACGATTTTACCACACTACGATTTTTTTTATTCGAGAACAATGACAGATCGAGAAAAAATGACGAAATAATACGGAGAGGTGTTTTGCGGAGTAGGGGTCATGCGGGTGCCTACTAGCGCCGCATGGTGGGTTAGTTACGTGGCGACAATACGGGGACACGTTACTGTTAAGAGAATTTATCCCAGTGTCAGCCCCCTGCTGAAGCCTCACCCAGTTATTGAGCGCCACTGGTCGGGCGGTTCGATCAGCGCGGAGGAGGGATAGCTCGCGAGGGGCCTTGCGGCTCGTGGGCGCTCGGGCGCGCTCGGCAAACCTCGGAGCTGGCCTGGCCCAAGCTCCGGAGACTCTCCCGGACCGTCGACGTTCCCACGCCAGCTGCGCATGCGCCGCTCGTCCCCCTCCGTTCCATCCCTACGCAGCGGTGTCTTCTCCCTCGGATCTCCCCCCTACCTGCTGCCCCCCCCCCCCCTCCGCCGCTAATCGGCTGCCCCCTCCACGCGGATCTCCCCTTCGTTCGTCGTTGACCCTCCCCCCCCCCACCTTCGTACGGACCCTGCGTCAAAGGGACGGGGGCCGAGAGTTACGTCCTTTTGTCACAGAGCCGCCGATTCTCGCGTCCTTCGGTTTCTCACTTCCTGGGACACCCGCATATACACACGCGCGACTCCCCGAGGACGATGTGTGCGGAATCGGTGCGCGCTGTGTGCGCGTTTGCATCGCTGAGCGTATAGTAGCTTTCTTTCTCTTGTTTCCGCGCCGCGCCTCTCCGCGTCCCCTCCATCTTCTTCATCGCGGTCCTTTACAATGCCACATGCTACGGGCGCACGAGGATTGCGAGCTTGTGTCGCTCGGGTTTACGTGTGCATGTACGTATGGGTTTACAGGGTGTCCCAGAACTCAACGTCATGAGAAAAATCGGAAAAAAATCTATCCCATGCCGTTTGAAAATTATGGGCATTTAAGAAAAACCTAGAAATTTGGTCAAACTGTAACCATTTTTCGGTTATTGCGGTTAATTTTTATTATTTTTGTTCATTGCAACTTTGGAACCGTAACCCTAAATAACATTTCTAGAATCACAGTCAAAAATAATGACACAATTGCCCCAAGTTTCGTAGAAATAAGACTATTTGTTAAATTATGAATTTAAAATTTTCAAAATTTTAGTAACAGATAGTGACGCGACGCAGTGAGACGGAGATGCGTCGTTTAACTCGCTCATGGCAAACATGTCCACTATCCATCTATCTCATCATTTTGCCGTAAGATTAAGAACCTACCAAGAGCTTGTGCGAATAAAAAACATTTTAACTGACAAGGAACATCCCTCAGGTGACACCCTTCGATTTTGTTGAAATTTGGATATGTTATAAAGCACCGAAAAGTAAGCGATACGTATTTTTTTTTATCGGCGGAAAAACGGTTTTAAGGGGTGAAACGCGCCCTCGAAAATAGGGGTGTTTTTCGTTTTTCGTCGATAATGGTATCGTTCTCATCTCCAATGTATAGTACATGAAAAAATAAACATTGTTGCAATTTGAATTTTTTTATATCTCATACCGTTAAAACGTTATCGACGAAAAACGAAAAAACATCCCCATTTTCGAGGGTGCGTTTCACACCTCAAAACCGTTTTTCCGCCGATAAAAAAAAATACGTGTCTCAAAATTTTTGATGCTCTATCACATATATGAGTTTCAACAAAATCGGAGGCGGACACCTGAGGGATGTTCCTTGTGAGTAAAATGGGTTAGCAAAAATCGGGTTAGTTGACGTTTTAATTTTTTTACTCGTTTTTTTTAGTATGAAACTAACAAGTATTGTACCATTTTACAATCCTGATTAAATGCGCCAACTTTTAATGGCACTTGCCCAAGGCACTCTAGTACTTTTTTTTTAAAGCAGGCCCTTTCAAAGTAGACAAATTTTGAAAATTTTAAATTCATATTTTAACAAATAGTTTTATTTTAGTTTTAAGGCTTTCACGGCTCTTTATGTAATTTGAAGAGTATGTGGCTTCCGGATGGAGGCCGTGTTGAGAATCAGCGTTGTGCCGACGTTTCGCAAACGTTACAGTCTGCATCATCAGGGCTGAGAGCTCCGATACTGAAGCTCCCGTGTCTCAGGCATTCCTTATATACTTGCAGTCATCGTTCCAGATCACTGCACCAGCCAATCAGATGTTTTAATTGACCGGCCGGTCAATTAAAACATCTGATTGGCTGGTGCAGTGATCTGGAACGATGACTGCAAGTATATAAGGAATGCCTGAGACACGGGAGCTTCAGTATCGGAGCTCTCAGCCCTGATGATGCAGACTGTAACGTTTGCGAAACGTCGGCACAACGCTGATTCTCAACACGGCCTCCATCCGGAAGCCACATACTCTTCAAATTTTAACAAATAGTCTTAATTCTAGGAAACTTGGGGCAATTGTGTCATTATTTTTGACTGTGATTCTAGAAATGTTATTTAGGGTTACGGTTCCAAAGTTTAAATGAACAAAAATAATAAAAATTAACCACAATAACCGAAAAATGGTTACTGTTTGACCAAATTTCTAGGTTTTTCTTAAATGCCCATAATTTTCTAACTGCATGGGACAGATTTTTTTTCTGATTTTTTTCTGATTTTTTTCATCATGGTTACAATCAATCCTGTCACCCCGTTTCGGCTTGACGTTGAGTCCCTGTATACGTATATTTGCTTGCTCTCCCTCCCTTTCTTAGACTCTGCGTCGACGGGCAGCGGATCTCGTCGTCTCACTTTCTCAGAGAGCATTCGCAGGGCGGGGGGATCGTCGTGGTAGTGATATTGCAATAGTACCGATATAAATGCCGGTGGGTATATTTTGTATATACATACTCGGGAGATAGTTCGTTCCAGTCGATTTGAGCGCACTCGTATCTTCTCGTTCCTTTGCTTCTATCTCTCTCTCTCTCTCTCTCTCTCTCTCTCTCTCTCTCTCTCTCTCTTTCTCCATGTCTCTCCTTCTAAAGTCTTTCTCCCCCTATCTCTTGCACCTTTTCTCTTCTCGTCCTTTTCCCCTCTTTCTCTCTCCCTTCCTCTCCTTCCAAACATTCTCTCTCTTTCTCTTTTCTCCCTCTTCTTTTCCCTCTCTCTCTCTCTCTCTGGCTTTTCTTTTTTTTCTTTTTTTTTTGCATGCTTCGTCATGCGAGGAAATTAATTTAGATTAGTTAATATTAATTCTAATTTTAGTTTAGTCTAGTTCTTTTTAAATTTGAATTATTATTACAGTTTACTTTTATGGTTTCTTCATTTCGTAACACTTTGTATTTCTTACGCTTTATTTTTTGTTAACTACAGTACTACCAACTAACATTAGTTAGTCTACTTAAGATATATGGTTATTCTGTCGTAGCTGAGTTTTTATTTCATTGTATCATTCTATCGTATCAGAGCTTTATTTTACGTTAATTGTTATTATTATTCTATGGTCTCGGAGATTTGCGTTATCTTTATCTTTGTATTTTTGTTTTCATTTTTCATTTTTCATTTTTTGTTTACACAAATTATTGTAAAAATTTTTTTCTTGTAAGTTTCTTTACTTTGCCCGAAAGTAACCTGGGGCATAATAAACATATCAATCAATCAATTTCTCTCTCTCTCTCCCCCCCCCCCTCCTTCTCGGTCTCACTCGAATATGCGCGTACGTCACGTGTACTTCAATACGCCTTTCTGTTCGGCTTATCGGCTTGCAGACGCAAATATTTATCGTTACGTTCCCGATACTACTCAAATCCTGCACTGTGGGAGGGGGGGGGGGGGGGGTGTATCGATGAGCGTAAATCCGTATCGCACAAAAGTACCACCATTATGGAGTGCCAATAATGCACTACTGTCTTGAATCTTCAATACCGCAAGTACCGCGTGCAGTAAAATTGTGCGGAGCTGCCCCGTCGCCTCATCCTCGTGAATCCCTGCAAGCCCTAGGCGAGCTTCTCTTGCCCGTAAGAGAGCGAAGAGAATGCGTGAGCGGCAACGAAACAATATATAAAGAGACGCTGCAGCGTCTGGACGCCGAGTAACAAAAAGAAAATATGAGCACCACTGTCACGGACGACGAACACGCCGCGACTCTTTATACAGTAAGATGGCCTTTAGCAGATGACTTTTTAGGTTGGATTCGACATTGCGCGAAAACGAGGCGACGAATCGAAAATTTCATCACATTTTACCGATTAAATGTTACTTTTTTACTGTCGATTTTGTTTGCGTCATTCTTCGATCCGTCTGCTCCATCGTGAGATTTCGTAGTATTCGGTTGAATTTTCGAGCATTTTCTTCCCACCGAAATTCTTCCACACTTTGCGTACGCGTACGCTATGTGGAGCGCAACGTTTCCGGACTCGCCACCGGAAACAAACGGACGCACTAGTGTCAGAACAGTCGGGTTCTTCAAGTGTACGGTTTCGGCCGGCTTTAAGGAAGCTTTCCAGTGTGACAGCCCGAAAAATCGCTGTTTTTCGCGATTTTTTTTTTAAAGAAAAAATAATCTAATCGGTCTGGTTTTTTTTTGTATATTAATTGGGTATTGAAGAATACAAAACAATTTTTTAAAGATCGATTTATTTATTAATTAATATCTATAAAAATGATGAAACAATTGTTGCAGAAAATGCACTTGGATGTGGTGTCCACGTTGGGGGTCACAATTTTGATCTGAAACAAAAAACACAAAAAGATTATTGATCGGTATATAATTGGCTTTCGTGCTATGGAGGCTTTTTTTTTTTTTTTGCAAAAATGGCGCCGGTTTGAACAAAAAGTATCGATTTTAGCATTTTTTTTGGCAGTTTTTTTTACAAAAAAATAGGAAGCTGTCAAAAAAAAAAAAAGCTTCCATCGCACGATAAACAATGACGTTAAGAATATTGTGTAAAAAATTCAACTCGATAGCTTTAAAACTCTGCCCTCCAAGTTGGACACCGTTTTGAAAAATGCTGTTTCGAGAAAAACGCGTTCAAAGTTTCGCTGTAGCTGTAGCGCTCCGTTGCCTTCTTCCAAGAAATGCTGTACAGTAACCGAAATAATCTGAATTTCGGCATGAAAATTTCAGGGAATATTCGGAAGAGTGTATACTATTCGATAAAGCAAAAAAAAATCGATTTTTTGAAAATTTCACACTGGAAAGCTCCCTTAAGCTTTAACAAGGAACATCCCTCGGGTGACACCCTTCGATTTTGTTGAAATTTGGATATTTTATAAAGCACCGAAATGTAAGCGATACGTATTTTTTTTTATCGGCGGAAAAACAGTTGTATGGGGTGAAACCACCCATCGAAAAAAGGCATTTCTAGGGTGGTTCACTCCTTATCGCGTTCCCCCACTTGTAGCGCAAAAAAGGCCTTTTTCATGAATTTTTTTAAAGAAAACTACAAAACTTTTTTAATCGATCAATATACCATCTTAAAGAACACATCTTGAAGAACTTTCAGTAATTTTTTTATTGAAAAATATTACATTGTTTAGTGGCAAATGGCCGTCAATGAAATAATGTTTTTACATACACGGTTTGCGGTGACCAACATTGCGGCGAAGTGGATCATCCGAGAAAAAAAAATGCGGATGGATTTAGTCAAATATAAGTATAAACTAGTCTTTAATCGAAGGATTTTAAAAAATATTCATTTTTCACAAAATGGGAGACAGTCAAAGTTAATGGTTCGATTTTAACGAAAAAAACGGCCGTTTTTTGGCTATAAAACGGCCATTTTTTTCGAAAAAAAAAATGGAACGATTAAAGACTACATTTTTATGTATTAAATAAGCCTGCAAAATTTCAAGAAGATCGGTTCATTAGTGTTCGAGTAATCTCGGTCACCGACTTCAGAAATGCCATTTTGAGAAAAAGGCGTTTAAAGTTTCAATTTCAGTTCTTCAATTCACGGATTCTTCTCTTTCAACGCTCATATCTCAGTCAATTTCGTTCGGATCGACTTGAAATTTTCAGGACATATTCTCAGATACTTATACTTCAAAAAAATGCGATAAAAAATCGATCTTTTCAAATTCGCAAGTGGGGGTAACCCCTTAATTTTCTTTTTGCGATGTCACTATAGTGGATTTTTCATTGCTTCGGATTAGAAGAATTTTCGTATTTGTTTCATTAAAATCGGTGGACTCTTTGTGTGTGAAACTGCTATATTACCCCTAGAGATGGCTTTTTTCGAAGGGTGGTTTTACTCCTTAAAAACGTTTTTCCGCCGATAAAGAGAAATACGTATCGCTTACTTTTCGGTGCTTTATAACATATCCAAATTTCAACAAAATCGAAGGGTGTCACCTGAGGGATGTTCCTTGTAAGTAGGGTTAGAGCGCGACAGTGGACAGTGGTGACGGTCCTTTTTAGGGTCAATAATGAATTTACCGTAGGCTCCTTGCACGTGACAATTTTCTTTCCCTCGCGAAAAACCAATTCAACGAAGGCTCCTAATGTAAAAATATTTGATCCTCCGTAAAAAACAAACATTTGTACCCTTAGGTGTTTATACTCGTATTTTGGCAATTCGGAAAAAGAATTGTCAGTTAGTTTTGGCCGAAACGTGTGAGTGCTCGGAGATCAAGAACGTCGGCACGGAAAAAGGGACGAACGAGAAATTGTTCGTATCCGACGTTTCACTTTTTGGCAGCGATGAAAATCCTCACGCTTCGCCTAGAAAGAACTAGACATAACTTTTTTGTATATAACGAACAATGATATAAGTATTGAGAATATACAAAAATATTTATTTTTTAACTTTTCATTTTGTTTCAAGTCGCTTTCATTTTGCGTAATTCTTGCAAAAAGTAAATTTTGAAAAAAATTCCAGAGAATTTTCAAAATTCCCTGAGTTCTCCCTGCTTTCCATAGACGTAACAGCCATGTTAAAGCTTTAAACATTACTGTGGAAATGACAAATACTCGTTCGTCCCTTGAGACAACTCAAATTGCGAAGGGACGTCCAACGTGTGTGGCAGGAGTCACAGATTGAAGGTAAACTTATGATTACAACGATAGAACTGCTGGTAAAACTTTAAATGTATTTTTATCGAAATTATGTTTTCAAAGGGGTGTACCCGATTTCTCAACATCTAATGGACGGATTGACTTGAAATTTGCTACACTTATTCAATGTAATAGTAGCTTAATCTCAACGGGTGATTTTCTTCTTAACATTTTCTTTCATTAGTTATTAACAATAATGTTGTTTTTCCTCGAAAATAAAATTCGAACATTTTTTTAATGAATGAAATATATACAAAAAAATTCGCACAAGTTTTAGCTAATGCCTATTTAAAAAGCCTATTTAAAAATTTAAAGCCTATTTAAAGCCTATTTAAAAGCCCATTTAAAAAGCCTATTTAAATTAATTTAAAAAGCCTATTTAAAAATTTAAAGCCTATTTAAAAAAAATATGTATATTTAAGAAAAATTCTATATAATTATGATTCGTATTTTTTTAATAATAGCTACATGCGGGATTAAATAAAATGTTGAGGAAAATATAACTTCTAGGATTTGGTGATTTTGCGTACATTTCTAGTAAACTTACTTGGCTTCTTCCTAAAAAGTTATTACACTTCTTTTTCACGTTTAAATTTGAAGGGTAACGATCCAAGTAAACCCGTTGTTCCAAATAGAATAAAAAATATTTCGTGTCTAATTGGAATTTCGTAGATAGTGAAACAACCAAATGTTTTCGAGGTAACTTGTATTACTTGGCATTTTTTAAAACTTGTTCCTCTTACCGCACGTCCGACGATGGTATACATGCAAATTGCAAACGGTAGGTAGTGCGCTCACCTACCGTTTCTCCGCCGTTATTTGCTCACGGGAGCTTCGCCTCGGTACACTGGATGTACTGCCGTATGATATATGAATATACATAGGTATATATATATATATATATATATATATATGAAGAAAGATGATTTGGTAGACATTCGACTTCGAGGGCCGTCCTCGGACTAGCGAACTGTCCCCATACTCAACATTATGTGAAACCCAACGTCTTCAAAATAACCTCCCGACGAATGTAAGCATATTTATATAAAGATCGTTTCAAAGAGGGTCCTCAAAACAGTCAGGTGTGTCGATAGTCAATATTGCATAGATACGACGGGTTCGAAATGTCCATTCCACGTACATATATTTACGATGAACCTCAGCAGCGTGATAAATGGAGAACATAGTTGCGGAATACGAAAAGTGAAGAAAAAAAAATAAAAGCGAGGGAGAGACTGAGAAATACAGCGACGGAGTGACGCGAAGTCCAAAGGGAAACATTTGTTCTTGTCTTTAAGTCGCCCCACCGTACGACACTGTAAATTTATTAAGACACGCTAAATCATTTTTTGCCATGATTTTTTCCTCCTATACGTTCGGCATCAGCAGCCAGACAACGCCGGCATGAGCTTGCGAGCTTTTTTGTTTCTCTCCCTCTCTCTCGGTCGCCCTTCGTCTTCGGTAGTTTGCGAATAAGAAGGCAATGCTTCTCGGAACAGTTGCCATTTTACTGTGACGATATAATATTCGTGACGGCAATCAGCACGTCGGTGCGAGATGACAACGACTCACTCTGTGGCTCCCTGTTCATTCTCCGTGTCTCGTACAGAATTCTGCTCATGAGACGTACACATTCATACGTCTACCAGCATCTTTGAGTGCATATCGGAAATTTGATCGATGCGTGGGGTGGTAGACGGATTTCAGGGTCATGGCCGATCGACAGGCATGAACCGAGGTTATGAAAACGTTTTTTTTTTTTATATATTTGACAATAAAGAAAAAAATACGTTTTATGTACAGTCGAAAAAAGTTGTTTTCTTCATAGTTCGGACTTTTTTAAACTTTAAAAAAGTTTAAATAAACTGCCGAAGAATGAAAAATCCCCTCGAAACCGTTATCGCTTTTTTTACGGTATAAAAAATTCTGTTCAACTCGAAATATTTTTTATTTTTTATTCAAGCAATGGTCTTGTGATATTTTTTCCTTATGATATTTTATGGCTTTTTCTGGATGTAAAAAGATGTTTTTTTTTTCCGATGTATACTTTCGATTTGATGAACGAAAATGCCCATTTTTTTTCGCAAAAATCGACACCTACTCTGAACGCGCTCCATGTTTTTTAAATTTGATACTTCGGAAATTCCTTCGATTCATTGTAGGATGAACTCGTATACTAACGCAATCTGATTGGTTTTATGATATTGGATAACCTGGTTGAGAATGGCATTACTCACCTGGTTGAGAATGGCATTACTCACCATTCAATGGCATTCGGAATACTTCGGAATCCGAAGTATTCCGAAGTACTTCCGGAGTACTTCGGAAGTACTCCGAAGTACTTCCGAAAGTACTTCGGAGTACTTCGGAGTACTCTCCGGAGTACTCTCCGGAAAGTACTCGAAAGTACTTTTCGAGTACTCTCGAAAAGTACTCGAAAGTACTTTTCGAGAGGTACTTTCCGGACGTAGGCGATACATCAATTATAGTTGAATATTTTGACACAAAAAATGAAACAGTGTTCTTCAAATGATATATATGCAGCCACGTAATTTTTGTACCAATTGATCATCGCGATTTCCTAAAAAAAAAAATTCCATAAATCAGCTGTTTCCGACTATTACGAACAGGCATAGCCCGTTAATTTCAGCCTGCAAGAGAAAACGATTGCGCAGCCTCACGCAACAATGTTACAACATTGATCGTATCGTAATTGTTGATTTCGCCAATTTCCTCGACATTCCTCCTAATTATCTTCGTTAAAAAAAAAACAACCTGTAAAATCAGCCCTCGTCGAAACTGTCGCAAGATATACGCGACGATTGCACGTGGAATTGCTCCGCCTCACAGTGCGACGAAGTCGAGAGTTTTTGCAAATTGATCGTCACCGCGATCACGAATTCAAACGGCCCGCCAAAGGTTGCCAATCACACCCGGTGGTAACGAAGGAGATTTGGCTCGAATAAATTTCAAGGTCGTCGTCGAAAAGGGGCAAAAAAAG
>OX632365.1:31262819-31455319 GCA_951751655.1 Ophion costatus | reverse complement strand
TACAATATACTGAAAGCAACGGAAACAAAACGAAGTTTATCGATACATTTTTTTTAATTTCTTTTAAAAATTGTTCTTAACAGAATGTTAATTTTTTAAAAACGAGCTTTCTAATCGTCGTGAAATTTTAACACGACCTCTTAAATACTTCATACAAAAACATACCAAATTTTCAGAATTTTCTTATCATTTTTTATTTCAACCCTTAAGGAGGTTGAAGTAATGATGATAGGATTCGGAAAATTTGGTATGTTTTTACATGAAGTATTCAGGAGGTCGTGTAAAAATTTCATGACGATTAAGAAGCTATTTATTGAACAATTAACATTAACATGTTTCATGGGGACTCAGCATCCTTAAAAACGTATTTTTCTCAAAATATGATTTTCTCAAATGATATTTATCGCAAAATGTCCGCTCAAGGGCCTTAAAAAATCCACGACGACCTTATAATCGCCAGCCGCCATATGTGCCTACGTAGGTATATGTGTATATTCATCCGAGACCTTCCCGCATATACCGGTTTTTTACGGGGCACCGACCGTGAATCACGCCGCGCGTTTTTTGCTCAGATTTAGTTGTCGAGCTGCGCATACCTACGGTAGGTATGGCGACCACGTAGTGTTTTTCCGGATATGAATAATATAATCAGACGTATTAATCTCGCCGCGAGAGAAAACATTGATAAACGAAAGAAAAGAAAAAATAAGTAGCTCGCTGAGCCAGAGCTTTTCTTTTACCGTTTTTTGCCTTTTCCGTTTTTTTTTTAGCTCTCCTTGTTGCTTCCCAACGTCGAGATACGTGGAATGCTGCAACGATAAATACGCGCACGTGAATTAAAAATTGTAACGACGACGCGTTGGCAGTCGCGTGTAACCACTATTATACGAAGAAAGGGCTACGATGAAATGATCACTTTCCACACACATATACAAGGGGGCGAGGGGGAGACACGGGAGTGGAACGTTTTTATGGGAGCAATTCGCAATCCTGCCCTCAGGCGCGGTTGTCATTTTCCTCCCCCTCTGCCTCTCCAAGCCCCGGCCCTTAGCCGCGGATGTGCACTTTTGCCCGCGGTCTGAAAAGTGCCCCGCTGCTTGGAAATTCAGACGCTTCGCCCGAGTCGAAATTTAGACCCTCCTTTGAATGCTGGAGAACCTATTTCTTTTGTAACGCACAGACCGCCGCCCTCCTTTGACTCCCCTTGAACCTATATGGAGAAATTTGCACCGTTGGCGACCCTCCTTCAGCCCTACTGAACCTTCTATTCAACCTCCTGAGCCTCCTTTAGGCCTATGGGCTCGGCTTGCGTGAACCTACACAACCTCGTTTTGGCCTAAAGTCCTATCTGTACCCTACAGAACCTCCTTTGAATCCAAAGCAGAAGGAAAATGAAAGATTGGATCCAAAGGAGGTTCTGTAGGGTCAAGCTATATCTGAAAAATAAATTATATGTGTGAATTAAAAATATGATGTTTGATTATTTATTATAAGATTGATTTATTAATTCGAAACATATACATACATTGTCACAACTATAAATTATTTCGTGTAACTGAAAATATTTTTTAATTATAATTATCCCTTCTTTGGAATATCGGTGAACTGCGGATGGGAGAGAAGGGGGGGGGGAGCGGAGGGCAGCATATTGAAGTAGGCTTAAAGGAGGGTTAGTAGGGTCAGAAGAGGTTTAAAGGAGGGCTAGGAGGCTCTGCGAGCCACCGGTGAAAGGAGTCAAAGGAGAGTTAGTAGGGTGAAAGGAGGTTTAAAAGAGGGTCTGTAGGTTTGCGTAAGCATTAAATCAGGCTCACTAGGGTTTAAAGGAGGTTCAGATGAACCTACTAAACCTCCTTTGAGTGAAAAAGTCCAATTTCTGCCACTTTTGGAGGTTCAGTAGGTTCTGATATACATGTTTTTGAGATTTCCATTTGAACCTTTTGAACCTCCATTCAATGACAAATTGGGATCGAAAGAAGGTTTAAAGGAGGGTCTAAATTTCGACTCGGGCGGTCCTCGATGATTCGAGGCAACAGGAGCGAGGATAATACGAACGAGTGATGCTGACCACAAGGAGACGCTATAATAAAGAGCAACGACGGGGCGGGGGATACATAAGAAAAAATGTATCAAAAGGGAGAGAGACAATGTATGAAAAGGGGTTGGGGAGGATGCTTGGGATGTAAGGGCAGGACGCGAGATTGGCTTCGTCTCTGATCACAGCTAGCCGTGGCCAGTGCAAGGCGCCTGTGCTGCTGACCATCCTGAAAGCCCTGGGGCGTTGCTGGCGTGTAATCAGCGCATTTCTACTCCTCTCTCTCTCTCTCTCCCTCGACCTTGATTCTCTCTCTTGATTCGACTGCCCTTCGCAAATCTCATGCGTATACTCTGATGCTTCATCCTCCTAGATGCATTCAATATTCGCATGGGGCTACAAATGATCGTGTCCCGAGAACCAAACGAATTGCAAAACATTCCATCGTAAATGAGTACACGTGTCTATGAGGAAAGGACATTTTGAAGCCGTTATATTCGTGCGATATGAACATTTAGCACATATGGCTGTTTTGAGGACGCTCCTTGCAACGGACCTTCATATAACTATGCTGACATTTATCGAAAGAGGATTTTAAAGAATGAGCTTTACGTAATGTTGAGTATGGGGACGATTGGCTACTGTAAGGACGGTCCTCGAAGTGGAAGCTCTTTAAAATCGCCTTTCCTCATATATATATATATATATATATTTATATTTATATGTATTCACACGAGCGCTATCTTCGAAAAATTTAAACCACCGGCTTCGTATCATATACGTTGACGGCCGCCAGGAGCTCGGCTCGGGCACTATAACCGTATACTCGGCGAGGAGAGCGCGCTAGACGCGGACGATTCACTCGGACATTTTTCAAACAATCTTACAGAACATCCCGCGGACTCGACAAATGAACACATAAAAATGTACGTAAAGCCGGGGCAACGAGGAAGAATTGGATCGGTAGAGATTTTTGTTTTGCAGGAAATGTTTCTCTACCAATTTTATCGTGATAGGTTTTTTTTTAGATATTTAAGGATGTTGAGTCCTTATGAAACATGTTAATGTTAATTGCTCAATAAATAGCTTCTTAATCGTCATGAAATTTTTACACGACCTCCTGAATACTTCATGTAAAAACATACCAAATTTTCCGAATTCTATCATCATTACTTCAGCCTCCTTAAGGGTTGAAATAAAAAATGATAAGAAAATTCTGCAAATTTGGTATGTTTTTGTATGAAGTATTTAAGAGATCGTGTTAAAATTTCACGACGATTAGGAAGCTCGTTATTAAAAAATTAACATTTTGTTAAGAACAATTTTTAAAAGAAATTAAAAAAAATGTATCAATAAACTTTGTTTTGTTTCCGTTGCTTTCAGTATATTGTAGATATTATAAAATTGAGAGGTCAAAAAAAAACTTATTGCAAAGTTACATCAGTTTCCATAAAACAACATTTAATTTGTGAATGTTAAGGAAGCTTTCCAGTGTGACAGCCCGAAAAATCGCTGTTTTTCGCGATTTTTTTTTTTAAAGAAAAAATAATCTAATCGGTCTGGTTTTTTTCTTGTATATTAATTGGGTATTGAAGAATACAAAACAATTTTTTAAAGATCGATTTATTTATTAATTAATATCTATAAAAATGATGAAACAGTTGTTGCAGAAAATGCACTTGGATGTGGTGTCCACGTTGGGGGTCACAATTTTGATCTGAAACAAAAAACACAAAAAGATTATTGATCGGTATATAATTGGCTTTCGTGCTATGGAGGCTTTTTTTTTTTTTTTTGCAAAAATGGCGCCGGTTTGAACAAAAAGTATCGATTTTAGCATTTTTTTTGGCAGTTTTTTTTACAAAAAAATAGGAAGATGTCAAAAAAAAAAAGCTTCCATAGCACGATAAACAATGACGTTAAGAATATTGTGTAAAAAATTCAACTCGATAGCTTTAAAACTCTGCCCTCCAAGTTGGACACCGTTTTGAAAAATGCTGTTTCGAGAAAAACGCGTTCAAAGTTTCGCTGTAGCTGTAGCGCTCCGTTGCCTTCTTCCAAGAAATGCTGTACAGTAACCGAAATAATCAGAATTTCGGCATGAAAATTTCAGGGAATATTCGGAAGAGTGTATACTATTCGATAAAGCAAAAAAAAAAAAAATCGATTTTTTGAAAATTTCACACTGGAAAGCTCCCTTAATTGTTCAATAACGAGCTTCCTAATTGTCGTGAAATTTTTACACGACCTCTGAAACACTTCATACAAAAACATACCAAATTTTCAGAATTTTATCATCATTTGCGATTTGGGACTCAACATCCTTAACAAAATGTAGAAAATAGCATTCTGTGTTGGAAGATGTATATTTTTTGTATGGACGTTTTGTACGAGGTATGCGGTCGAAATAGAAACGTCGGTGTGATTTCCTATGTTCGATCGTTTCGATTCGCTGTATTCCGCCCATCTCGAGGAGCTCTGTACCGTTTTTTTTTTTTTACTGTTCTCGGTTATGTAGTCTGTGGCTCTCTCTCTCTCTCTCTCTCTCTCTCTCTCTCTCTCTCTCTCTCTCTCTCATTTGGCACTCGTGACGTTTCCCGATTCTGCGGTCACGAGCCGATTCAGGGCCCCATTATCGCGATTAGACCCCCGTGCGGCCAACTCATCTCTCTCTCTCTCTCTCTCTCTCAGTCTTGGAACCCTCAACGCCATCTTCCATATGCTGCTGCGCGCACAATCGTCGACTTCGAGTTGGAACGAGCGAGAGAGAGAGAGAGAGAGAGAGAGAGAGAGAGAGAGAGAGAGAGAGAGAGAGAGAGAGAGGTAGAGAGAGATAGAGAGAGAGGCAGTGCGCGGAATGCATGGACCATTATGGTAATGATACGTTCTTGGATATCGAAACTCGAAACGCGCACATGGTCCCTACTTCAATATATATATATATATATATATATATATATATTACATACATACATATGACGACGATACCGATGCAACTAGACTTTGCGATCGCAACCAATTCACTTATACCGATTGGCACCACTCGCTTTCCGCACACAATTCGGCCACACTAGCAAAGAGGGACAGGGCACGAAAACCCCACGGAAAAAAGAAAAAGTTACAAAAAAGGTGCAGGAAAAAAAATACGTTATGATAATGTAAGCTCAATAATATAGATTTTTTCTTTGACACACACACACACACACACGCACTCGGAATAAATACATATCTTAAAAAAAGTTTTATCAAATTGAATGACCGACGTCACTCGTCCGTTTACAATAAAATTTGACAAAAATTCTCGGATACGTTACCGTTTTAGAAACTCATCGCTTTTTTTTTCTCACGGTGCACGACACCCTGTTTCATTCATCCGCGACAAGTCACCGGGACACGGGCTCCACTATATATAGATATATATATATATATATATATATATTCACACACACGTAATATCCATAATGTATACGTAGGAGATACAGCGCGACTCGATTATATTTACCGTAGGAGAAAGGATGCGCTACAGGTCCTCACGAATTTCTAATTATTATTCATGAATGAAGAGGCGGTGAGCTCGCTTCTCCCTCCTCGTATGTTTCGTTTCTTTTTCGTCTTCCCTTTCTTTTTTCTTACTATGTAGCGCCTTAGACGAGGCGCGCACCGCGTAATTGGTTGTTCCTCTGGCATGTACTCCTCATCGCTATTCATGGCTACGAAACAACACATTGCGCGAGAGACATATATATATAGATATATATAGACTGCAAATCGTATATTTAGTGTAGATATTTGGCTGCGTTAGGATTAGGTGATTTTGAAGACATTCGACTTTGGGGAACGTCCTCGTCGCCACGATAAACGATTTGAACGTCGTTTGTCAATTTTTTTTTTTGTTTATGGTACCGCGATGACTAGGTTGAGATTTTGCACTCCATTCGTACATAGTCTTGCCAAGTTTGAGGTTTTTTTAGATTGCGAAATATTGATAAACAATGAAGATATTATTTCAAGAAAGTACCGCCGTTGCTGCACGGCCAATTGGTGTAGGTGCACGATGTTGAAGCTTGCATCGTTGGAATGCAACGAAAATGATTTGGCAAATATTAGCTATGAAAAAGCCTGAATAATTTTTTTTGTTTGCTTATTTAGAGATGCATAGTCTAAATTCGTAAAAAATATTTTTCGAAATAATGAAAAAGCGGAAATAAAAATCTTCAAAAAAATTATCATTGCATTCCAACGATCCAAACATCAAAAGCACGCTTCTGGCAGCTACCACATCTTTATAAGTATTTCATAGGGACGCCTCACATAGGGAGTCCACACATTGGAATCCAAGGGCCTTCCGCGCTTTTTCCCGATTGACGGTAATTCTTTGCATCTCCCAAAAATGAACTATCCTTTCGTGATGCCGTGCACAAATTTGTTGGGCATTCCTAAGATGCACCGAAATCTCCATGATGGTTTGTTGGAGCCACCGCCCATAGGGAGTCGGCATTGCGATCCAATTGGATTCTGCACTGTTCCCCGATGAACGCCATTTGAGAATTCTTACTACGTTCGAATCGGAAATATGTGAGAAGTCACGCGGAAAAACTCGGCGTGTTTGAACGTACCCATCACGCTCGGTGAGCGTGTACCCTCTGTGCTGATATTACGTCAACGTGCAATAAAATCAATAACAAACGATCATTACATCGGATTCTCAGTAATGTGATTTAAATCGACTTTTATGATATACTTTTGTAAGCAATCTATTTATACTTCCTTAAGGATGTTGAGTCCCTATGAAACATGTTAATGTTAATTGTTCAATAAATAGCTTCTTAATCGTCATGAAATTTTTACACGACCTCCTGAATACTTCATGTAAAAACATACCAAATTTTCCGAATTCTATCATCATTACTTCAACCTCCTTAAGGGTTGAAATAAAAAATGATAAGAAAATTCGGAAAATTTGGTATGTTTTTGTATGAAGTATTTAAGAGGTCGTGTTAAAATTTCACGACGATTAGGAAGCTCGTTATTAAAAAATTAACATTTTGTTAAGAACAATTTTTAAAAGAAATAAAAAAAAATTTATCAATAAACTTTGTTTTGTTTCCGTTGCTTTCAGTATATCGTAGATATCATAAAATTGAGAGGTCAAAAAAAAACTCATTGCAAAGTTACATCAGTTTCCATAAAACAACATTTAATTTGTGAATGTTAATTGTTCAATAACGAGCTTCCTAATTGTCGTGAAATTTTTACACGACCTCTGAAATACTTCATACAAAAACATACCAAATTTTCAGAATTTTATCATCATTTGCGATTTGGGACTCAACATTCTTAAGATAAGAGTTTTACTTTTCTTTAAATCCACTTATTTTCTATATCTACATATTTTATTTAAAAAATTCAACGTACAGAATGCGATGGGCTCCATCAGGAATCGTATCTGATTCGGTTCGATAATGTGGGAATCCTCTAGGATTCGAATTGAATTCGTACATTGAATTCCAATGGGAAATGCCGATTACAATCCAACATACGAGCGTGACGTTATAGTATAGGGATCCAATGCGATTGCCCATTGGATCTCTATGAGAAAGTAGGGACAAGTATGGGAATCCAATTGCATCCCTACGACAATTCTTGCACGAGTAGGCTGATCTGGAACAAAAACAAGAGTCTACTTTCAGTACAATAATCAAACTTTCGTGCGATCAAATACTGTTTTTGAATTTTGAAAATCATCCTGCTGACCTTGTTCTCGCTGGTCCACCATGCACCATCGATGAAGAAAAGAGATCAAATAAGTGTCGCCGAGTCGAGACATTTCAGTGTTCGATCGATTACCGTTCCGCGGTCTCGGTCGCCATTTATACGACTCGAAACTGTGAAATTTTCGAAAAGATCGGAGCACGAAAAAAGTGCCTCGAGAGGGAGATCATGCACGGTTATTAGTCAGTGTACTCGTTAGCTCGGCTGCTACAGCGAGGAAAAACGCTCGTAGTTTCTCCACGGGGGAAAGGTGTAACGCGCGTGGTTAGTAAAATTGCGCTAGGTGGAAAACGCACGCTCCCAAAGTATATGCAGCCCGCGCGCACGTTAAGTGTGTGTCACTTCGCGGTTCGCTGAATCGCACGAAACTTCTTTCGCGAGAGCCCGATAGCGTTTGGTTTTTTCGTTGCCCCGTGAACGCCTCGCGAAAGGACTAACCTCGCGGACTTCGTAGCCGCCGTGTGTGCACGAGACGTTCTACGCCAACTGATGCGACGAGTTGTCAGAAGTTTGCTGAAATTATTGTGGATTTTTTCCGTACCGTCAGTCGATAGTGGACATGTTTCGAAAAAAGCAAGAGGGCACAGGAAAACTGCGAAAATCCCGCGCCGGTTCGTCGAGCTGGGCTGTCACCGATCCGAGTACCGGCCCAGGTCGACGCTACCCAAAAGCAGAGGTTGCTGCAGTTGCGCAGCTACGCACACCCAAGAGCATTCCAACTGCAATTCCCAACATCCCCCATAGTATGGCATAGGTGTCATCGACGAATGGCAATCAAGCGGAGGCTCGAAAAGGCATTGGATCGGTGGCTCGGTAGGAACGGCCCATACGGCATGAGCAGCGGTAACACAGATACAGGGGGGCAGCCGTTATCTCCGGCTGCTGCGGTCCGCTGCTCGAGTCGATGAAAAAGAAGGCGAAGAAGCAGAGGAAGAGAGAGAGGCGAGATGAGTGTGGTTCGCATACGAACAGCTGTGTGTAGGTTGGGCGAGGCCCAGGTGAAAGCTTGAGAAACTCCATGAGTCCTGTAACTCACTCTCGGGCAAAAGAGCTCCGGCTTATAGCACACTAGTCCGCACCTCCACTCACCGTATCTGCTCGGTGTACTGTTGCCCACCTCGCCACGTCGAGAGATCCCTGCGCGTTATATATTGCACTGTTGCACGAGTCACACCGTTGATCGGGGGTTGCGAACTCGTTCACGCTAAACTCAGACTCGTTTCCGGATTTCAAATGCACGCTATGGGAAATATCAATGGGAAATCTTGCGCTATGTGTGTGTGTGTGCAATTGCCAGCTCATTCTACGCCATAATAACATCAGACTGTAAATTATCCAATTTATACGGCGGGATATTGGAGGAGGCAATTATTTATCGTTCTCTTGTCGTTTGTGCACATTAACGTAGCATACTACACGTATATCATTAGCTTACCACTTGCCAGTTACGGACATACCAACTTTTCGCGAGTAAACACTCCTTTTATCCTCGGCTAATAATACAGTCTATAGGGGTGTTCGAATCCGATGTGTCAACTCGAATGAATTAGATTCGTCTGGTTTGGGCACCATGGAGCCAAGTTTTGAGCCAAGTAGTTACGGGTAATCAATGTTTTATTGGTTTATCGACAACCAGCAATCGTCGTCCATGATTTACATGTTGCGTGATTAAAAGCACGATCAACAGTGTCGATGCCGCGTTGCAATGTGCGCTTGGACTGTTCTCTGGTACGCCCCAATGATGATACAGTGTACAGAGATAAAGAATTTGAAACTACGGAGCCAAAGATAACAAGCGATCAAAAAAATCTGCGTTGATACGTAGTAACAGCATCTGTCAATCGCGAGAGTCATTTGGGTGTAAAGATGACCGTAGGAAAGATGTACGGTAATGCTGCTCTTTTCCAGGAGAGACTACGCTGATTAGAACTATATATAAGTGAGGTGTCTATGAGATCGTGAAAAACAGCCCGATGCAAAGTCTCTGAATAAACATCCAAATGATTCGCTGAGTTCCTTTTGTCGTCAGAAATTTCCGATTGGTTCCTATGTCATCGGAGTTCGATAGGTGAGGATAGAAATCGCGAATTGATTTGTGCGTCATCAAAATTCCAGAATCGATTCCTCTGTCATCAGAGCTCCTCAACTTACACAAAACATCCCTAATCGATTGCTTGATCATAAAAAATGCCTAATTTATTCCTCTTTTACGTAGGGACTTTTGATTACACAGGAATCAATTAGGAATTTATTATCATCAAATAATATTCCATCCTCGATCGATTCTACCCTAGATAGCACCAGAAATTGAACTCCTTATTCGATTGCTCTGTTGCCAGAATTGCCTGCTCGATTCCTGTGTCATCAGAATTCCCTAGACGACACACATAATCCCCAATTGGTTCAATCCTACGATTATCCCAAATCCAGGTTCACCTCGAGGCTCGTTAGATTCCAAAGCCCCACTGTGCTACACTGATCGTGATCAGTTGGAGCGTTCGAGCTTCGTACGGCAGATTTGGTTGTGAAACTCCATCGTGGAAATTTCGCTGCGAGATTTTCTCTTCGAAGAGGCTGATTGGCTAATGAGGCAGTAAATTTATGTATCGACAATGTGATCCTCGGTGAGACGCGTAACCTACTTCCGTCTTGGCCCCTGTCCAAGACTGGACTCGGAGCCAAGTTGACGGACTCTCGATCTCGGGATTGGCACATAGGAAAGGCGAATCAGTTTCCTCGATCGTTCGAGCAAGAGCATCGCATATACGCGAGCGTACAAACATGCACAGACACACGGTGGCAAAATACTCGAAGCCACCTGCTTAGTGAGTCGAGAGGCGTCGACGACGACCACGAGGACGCCGCGACGCCCGATGGTGTGTGGCGATGCCGTTGACCCCTCTCGCCGTGTACTTCGCCCCGTCCACGAGTCTTCAGCTTTTTTCAACGCTTCCCAACGCTGAAAATTCGATACGACTCTCGGGGAGCATCTCTACCGATGTCCAAAATGACTCGATGCAGTTGCCTGATGTTCCCAATCTCTATCGCAACTTCTCATTAATTTTCTCCACCAAACGCCTCTGGTAAAGAAAGCTTCTCCATCTTATCGGAGAATACCCGAATCGACAACGGTCTTCGTCAGTTAGGTCCTGTTTGGGTCACCGTGTGATGATTCTAACGGATATGGGTGCACGAAAAGATCCCCCGAGTCGAAATTTAGACCCTCCTTTAAACCTCCTTTCGATCCCAACTTGTCATTCAATGGACGTTCAAGAGGTTCAAATGGAAATCTCAAAAACATGTATATCAGAACCTACTGAACCTCCAAAAATGGCAGAAGTTGGACTTTTTCACTCAAAGGAGGTTTAGTAGGTTCATTTGAACCTCCTTTAAACCCTAGTGAGCCTGATTTAATGCTTACGCAAACCTACAGACCCTCTTTTAAACCTCCTTTCGCCCTACTAACTCTCCTTTGACTCCTTTCACCGGTGGCTCGCAGAGCCTCCTAGCCCTCCTTTAAACCTCTTCTGACCCTACTAACCCTCCTTTAAGCCTACTTCAATATGATGCCCTCCGCTCCCCCCCCCCCCCCTTCTCTCCCATCCGCAGTTCACCGATATTCCAAAGAAGGGATAATTATAATTAAAAAATATTTTCAGATAAACTATATATCATTTATTTATAATAATGAAATAAACTTGAAAACACACAAACAAATGTAGTACCAGCGTACTTTACTGGACTACTAACGTATACTATATTTGTACTATACTATAGTGCAAATATAGAAATGTGGTAAACTTGAATAACGCACAAACAAATGTATGGAACTTGAGTAGGTTTGATATAACGTTTTTTTAAGTTACACGAAATAATTTATAGTTGTGACAATGTATGTATATGTTTCGAATTAATAAATCAATCTTATAATAAATAATCAAACATCATATTTTTAATTCACACATATAATTTATTTTTCAGATATAGCTTGACCCTACAGAACCTCCTTTGGATCCAATCTTTCATTTTCCTTCTGCTTTGGATTCAAAGGAGGTTCTGTAGGGTACAGATAGGACTTTAGGCCAAAACGAGGTTGTGTAGGTTCACGCAAGCCGAGCCCATAGGCCTAAAGGAGGCTCAGGAGGTTGAATAGAAGGTTCAGTAGGGCTAAAGGAGGGTCGCCAACGGTGCAAATTTCTCCATATAGGTTCAAGGGGAGTCAAAGGAGGGCGGCGGTCTGTGCGTTACAAAGGAAATAGGTTCTCGAGCATTCAAAGGAGGGTCTAAATTTCGACTCGGGCCCATCCGATTGCCCGTCGCTTGGGGCTTCGTCATAGCAATATCGGTTACGAGTCCAAACTGCTTGGTCTCCAACAAGCACGAGGCCTGAATACCCAACGGCCGATTACGCATCTTGCGCAGATACAATCTTCGCGTTGGTTCCATAACGATCGTGAAGATAGTCGTCGTTCCAAGTCAGCGGAGGTCGCCTGATGATAGTTTTTATCCTTTGGAAGCTCAAGTTTACGACCGATCGTTGGATCATTGTAGTCTCGTGGAATCCTGCTGGATCTTGAAAACGATGATGCGCGGATCGATATCGCCGTTGTTTTCCTCTTGGCGTCTCCCACCACCGGCTTTCCCACGCCTTATAGGATCGTCGTGCACTACGTACACGCCGCATCCCGGAGCTTCCTATCCACACACACATGTGCTACGTGGTCTTTCTTTCGAATCGCTCATCATGATCTTCGCTATGGCTTCTGTTGACGCTGCATGCACGCTGATGAACAAGCGTCCTGCCGTCTAGGCCGTTCGTGCTCGAGCTAGGTTTTGCTATCGCGGGGGGGCACGCAAACGCGTATGTACTCGTTGGCTGGATCCGGTTTTCAGGAAGGCGTTTGTCCATAAAGAAAATATCGGCAGCTGTGGCTGGTAGCGATTAAACGCGTAAACGAGACTTCCAGAGTGGCGACACGACTCTTCCGATGACTCAAGGAATGGCAAAGAAATCATCGAAATGCCAGTCGTGCCTCGCGTCATACGATAACTACCGATATATACAGGGCATTGAAGTTGGCAGAGCGAAATATCCGAAGAGGGATGGATTTTAGGGAAAAAATGTTCCGTATAAATATTTCAAGACTGAGAAACAAAAATGTTGATGTTGGTTATTCTTTGTCTGCTGGCAACGTGAAACGTCAACTCAATTTTCATGTTACTGAAGTTTACATCGTTGGAACGCAACGAAATTTCTGTACTCCAAGTTTTTTTTGACAAATTTAGCCTACAAAATCGCCTGATCTTTTTTTAGGACCCTCTGTAGAGATCTTCATCCTAAATGTGTAAGGCATTTTTTCGATGATAACGAAAGTGAGGCAATAAAAAAATAAAGATGAATTTTCGTTGCATTCCAACGATGCAAACTTCAACATCGTCAATTTTCCGAATAGGAATCAAGGATTTTTATTTCAAAATTATTTTTTGCCTAACCGGATGGGTAACTTTCGTCTGAAACGTTTTTTTCTTTGACTTCGGTTTTCCAAGATATCTTCATTTTTTGTATCATCTTTTTTCTTACGTAAAAATGGTTTTGAATTAAAAAAATATTCCCATTCAAAAGCCCAAAGTTGACTTCTGCAACCCAAGTGGACACCACTTCTGGAAACAAGGAAGTGCCAATTGGCCTGTATGCGATTACAAACGCATAGACGTAGGCTGGCGGAAGGATTTTTTCGGGCACACGGATGTGGGGAGGTCCGAGGGCGAAAAATACGTGTGTAGGTTTGAGTGGAGAAACGACGGGAAACGATAAAGTGGAACATCCCGATGGCACGATGCCCTGGCCCTTTGGTCTGCACAGTCACATGTGAGGCAGTTGCAGTGTGAAGGTATGCGTGGCCTCTGCGGATAGCATATAAGAGAAGCATACGACTTGATGGTAGATGCTGAGATGCGTTGATGGTTGTCGGTACATCGCAAGACCAGAGAGAAAGAGAGAGAGAGAGAGAGAGAGAGAGAGAGAGAGGGAGGGAGCGAGAGAGAGAAGAGGTCTCTCGGACTCTCCGGATATCGCGCAAAAAGTAGAAACCTCACGGGAGATCGCGAGATGAATGTGCAAGACTGAAGATGGCTGCAGGGATGTGCAATCTCTGTGCAAAGTGGCCTTATGTAGGCTGACTCAGGCATCGTCTTACCGGGAAAACCAAGAGGACAAGAGGAACAAGAACTATCGTAATAGATGCTGCCGCAGTGTCTTTCGCGCTCGTTTCCCTGTGTGTGGCATCGTCCAACGTGTGCCGACCACTTCTCCCATCCAGCGATGATCGACCAACAACTGGAGACCGGATAAGACCACCACCAGGCGCAGAACAAGCTGGGCAGATGAACAAACGGATGGTTGATCGGTCCACTGGACCTATCCATCCTCCGGCGCCCAATCCACGTGTACTCGCCGAACACGACGTCACTGTATGATGCATGATGACCGAAAATCTGCCAAGCAGAAAACGCACGACCTTCCATAGTCACTTGTTACTGCAATCGGTTGGGCCCATAACCAGCTGACTTTCCACCAGCAGAGTAGTTCGTACCTCTCGCGTACTGACCACCAGGAAACGCTGCAAGAGCGAGGAAGCTATCGACACTAGAAATCGCAAACATCCAGTAAACGTCAATGCGCACGAGAAGGCTGAGTGCCTAGTGATTGAGCCAAAGCTATCCGATTCACATCTCGATCGAGGAGCCCCTCTTGACTCCCTCACCCCCCCACAATCATCGGAAAAACCTCCCTGCCAAAGTCGTGCGTGTACTCGGCGTATGTACGAGCCTCGGAGATACGCGAATCCCTGAGACAAGCTCAGCACACACATCGGCATTCAGCGCGCATACATGCGACGTATCGTTAGCAGTCATGCTAAAAGTATTAGCCTATGGGCGCATCAGTTATCTGCTTGAGAGAAATGCGAATCGATTCGGCACTTTTTATTCTGCAATTTTATTTCTCTTTGTATCCCGAGTCGAAATTTAGACCCTCCTTTAAACCTCCTTTCGATCCCAATTTGTCATTCAATGGAGGTTCAAGAGGTTCAAATGGAAATGTCAAAAACATGTATGTCAGAACCTACTGAACCTCAAAAAGTGGCAGAAATTGGACTTTTTCACTCAAAGGAGGTTTAGTAGGTTCATCTGAACCTCCTTTAAACCCTAGTGAGCCTGATTTAATGCTTACGCAAACCTACAGACCCTCTTTTAAACCTCCTTTCGCCCTACGAACTCTCCTTTGACTCCTTTCACCGGTGGCTCGCAGAGCCATAGGCCTAAAGGAGGCTCAGGAGGTTGAATAGAAGGTTCAGTAGGGCTAAAGGAGGGTCGCCAACGGTGCAAATTTCTCCATATAGGTTCAAGGGGAGTCAAAGGAGGGCGGCGGTCTGTGCGTTACAAAGGAAATAGGTTCTCGAGCATTCCAAGGAGGGTCTAAATTTCGACTCGGGATACTCTTATATGGTTCTTTTGATTCTTTCTCTCTCTCTTCTTCATCATTTCTCTCCCTCTCTCTCTTTCAACGTCATAATATTGAGGCTCCAGCTGATGAGCCTCTTCCTTGTCATTGCGTTTCTCAGAGTCGGTGCGTGCCGGCACCAAATCGCTGTTCACTCGCGGCACTCGTAATTCTGTAATGCTCTTGTCGAGTTTCTAGCTTAGGGCTCATCGTTTTTCCTCTTTCGAACGCGTATGGATCAAGAATGTGTATGTGCATTTATGCTCATATATATATATATATATATATATCTTTACACAATGTTGAGTATGGGAACAGTTGACTACTTTAACGACGGTCCTCGGAGTCTGTCTTTAAAATCACATTTCTCTGTATAGATGGGGGCAGGCCATTTTGAACGCGTTATATCTTAACAATATCTGATCTGGCTGTTTTGAGGCTGCACCTTAAATTTGTTTGTCAAACGAATTGTTGATTTTTGACACCAGGAAGTTTCTCGAAATTACCTCTGTATAAATGTGTTTACCCTTATCTAAAACCGATTTTGGAGATATTGGATTTCGCATAATGCAGAGCATGCGGACAGTTAGATACTTTGGGGGCGGTTCTCGATGTCGAATGTCTTCAAAATCACGTTTTTCTAGATATAGGGGGGAAAGGTCATTTTGAACCCGTTATATTTATGCAATGTTGGCTATCAGCACATCTGGCTACTTTGAGGACGGTCCTCAAAGTCACTTTTCCCATATATATAACGTTTATGGCAGCTATACCGCGCACTGTGTTCTCCGATGGCCAACATATAGGTATGTATATAGACACGCGTGTAATTGAGCGTCCGTCGGCACGGGAATAATGACCCTAGCTCGACGTTAAATTGCGTGCGTTTCTCGCGCATCTCTCTCTCTCTCTCTCTCTCTCTCTCTCTCTCTCTCTCTCTCTCTCTCTCTCTTTTATTTCTTCTGGCGATTTAGCGTGTCTCGCTTTGGTCTTTAACGCGTTTGCTCTCTAGCTGCGTCATATATATATATATATATAGGTATGTATGTATGTATGTAGCTTTGTAGCCTCGCGGGCGCGCGAGCCTCATCCCTCGATACCGTATAACTAATGGGCCACTCGTGCCTCGCGACGTCTTCACGGAGAGATTTATCAAATTCCACCACTTTGAATTGATCAGCGACACTAAATTCCGTAATACTCGTACCCAGTGTATGGCGATGCTTTATTTTCGAATTGTATGTTATGTATGTACGCACGGGTACTGTGTTTTTTATCTCTCATTGTCTCTCGGTCTCTAAACTTATTAAGTTAACCTTAGGTTTATGATTTCATTTTTGCTTATATCGAGTTTTACTTTGTGTTTTAATTGATTGATTTTCTTTTTATATTCTATATCTATCTCAATGTGACTTATATTGCTTATTTTTCTTGTATATCGCAACGTTATTTCTCTAATTTCTGTTCATGTTTGTTTTATGTAAAATCTTTGTTTCTTTCATTTTTGTTTTATTTAAAAAAATCTTTTTTGTACCTTTGTATTTGGTCGAGTGTTTACTAGGGCATAATGAACAGTATCATTCAATCTCTCTATAATATATATAGATATTATAGAAACGGAAAAAATCTTAGATAAATCTATATAGATATTATAGAAACGGAAAAATCGGATTCGTCGCAACTCTCCCCAAAATGATAATAAAAACCGCGTTTATCAAAGTTTGCCAAACAAACTCGGAAATATTTCAATTACACGGGAACACTGTAAGAAAATAAATGCGCGTCAAAAAGGTAAACGCGGTAGAAAAAAAAGGCACGATCTCCCGAGTGATTTGCGATGCGAAACAAGTTTTTGTGTTTTTTTTTCTCTTCTTTCCTTTGCCACAGAATATTACAACGTGAGGAAAGAGAACGAAATCACGATATAAAATTAAGTATTCAAGTATTTTTTCGTGTATACCGTACCTCCAGCTGTGCTGTATCGAAATCAAATAAATTGTGTCCGATCGTACATAGTCGGGGAGAGTTGGCGATTTCGTAATGAGTCGCAGGAGTTTTGCTTTCACGAGATTTTATTTTTTGGTTCGAGGGACACGGGACTGCGTCACGAAGATTTGAAGTTTGAAGTTGAAGATCTTCGCCGGATCTCTCTCTTTTTTTCTCCCTCTCTCCCTCTCTCTCCCTTCGCTTAATATAGATGTATAGTGAAATTCAAGGACCTCCATAGATCCTCGTATTCTTCTTCGTCCCCGTCTTTTCTCCGCGACCCTCTGATCGCCCTCAAGGAGAATGAGCTGGAGAGGAAGAAACTGGCCACGTAGGTGAGTGGGGAAAAAAAGTGCGAGAGACGTACAAACGGTACGGGCAAGACGTCGCGTGTGTGTCTCTTCGCGCGGTACGTCGAAGTACCCGTTAAAAGTGTTGGTTAGAGAAGATGCAAGAGAAAAAGGCTGATCAGCCAATCCTCATTCGTTATGCCGCTAGTGGAAAGACAAACATCTCGACGCAAAAGAGCACAGGACTATATCCGTGGCGACGCTCTCTCGTCTTCGTCCGTCTAGGGTTGACGTTGAAAGAGGAAAAAAAAACAAGTTCGATCTCTCGTTCTTCGTTTGGTTCGTCTTAGCGAGAAAGAGAGAGAGAGAAAGAGAGAGATCCGCTAATAGAATCCGTAGCCCTTTATTTACTTGCCTCTCCGCAGGAGCTTTTGTGTGTTTGCCTCTTGCCAATTTCATCTCTGCGAGCTCCAGCTTATTCTCATCCGTGCAATTTTATCTCTCGTCTTTTGTGTTTTCTGCCCCCCCCCCCCCCGAACCCCCTCTCTCTCTCTCGGCAAAACCAAAGTCCCCGGATCGACGACGCTAAAAGCCTGCTGCCCGAAGTGAATAACGAGAGGAGTCCTTGCCGTACTCCTGACGCACCACGCGAACCACCTCTCATATCCAGGGTCGAAGAACCTTCAACCAAGAATCGCAAACTCTACCTCGCGATGATGATTTTCGCACTCGAAGAGGCTTGTCCACAGTGTCGATGTTTCGGCATTTTTTTTTTACTTTTTCGTTCGTCTACGTACGCGTACATCGGCAATATATATAAGGTTAATTATTAGGTTAAGGAAGCTTTCCAGTGTGACAGCCCGAAAAATCGCTGTTTTTCGCGATTTTTTTTTTTTAAAGAAAAAATAATCTAATCGGTCTGGTTTTTTTTTGTATATTAATTGGGTATTGAAGAATACAAAACAATTTTTTAAAGATCGATTTATTTATTAATTAATATCTATAAAAATGATGAAACAATTGTTGCAGAAAATGCACTTGGATGTGGTGTCCACGTTGGGGGTCACAATTTTGATCTGAAACAAAAAACACAAAAAGATTATTGATCGGTATATAATTGGCTTTCGTGCTATGGAGGCTTTTTTTTTTTTTGCAAAAATGGCGCCGGTTTGAACAAAAAGTATCGATTTTAGCATTTTTTTTGGCAGTTTTTTTTTACAAAAAAATAGGAAGATGTCAAAAAAAAAAAGCTTCCATAGCACGATAAACAATGACGTTAAGAATATTGTGTAAAAAATTCAACTCGATAGCTTTAAAACTCTGCCCTCCAAGTTGGACACCGTTTTGAAAAATGCTGTTTCGAGAAAAACGCGTTCAAAGTTTCGCTGTAGCTGTAGCGCTCCGTTGCCTTCTTCCAAGAAATGCTGTACAGTAACCGAAATAATCTGAATTTCGGCATGAAAATTTCAGGGAATATTCGGAAGAGTGTATACTATTCGATAAAGCAAAAAAAAAAAAATCGATTTTTTGAAAATTTCACACTGGAAAGCTCCCTTAAGTAAAAAGTTCCGAGCGTTTTCCGCTAGATGTCTTTGGTTAGTGCTATCTCACAATGTATCCAACGCATCGGGTTATACCATACGGCGATTTAAAGGTGACGTTACGCTTCAAAAAAAGTACTTTGGCAGTTTTGTGTTTGGTGAAGCCAGTTGTGTGTTAGAGCGTTCCAAAATGAAAGCGAGAAAAGAGAAATTTTGATACATTCTTCAGTACCACCACGACCAAGGTGAAAAGGCGGCGCAGGCGACCAAAAATATTTGTACCGTTTATGGGCCCAATGCAGTATCGAATGCAACAGCAAAGCGGTGATTCCAACGATTCCGTTCTGGTAATACGGACGTCGAAGATGGCACGCTCTGGTAGGCGAATCGCCGAAAATATCGATAAAATCATGGAAGTCGTCGAGTCGGACCAACACGTGAGCACTTATTCCATTGCCCAGGAACTGAAGATCAGCCAGAAAACCGTTTGGAACCATTTGCCATTGGCCGGTCTGTACAAGCTCGATGTATGCCGATGTATATACAGCCTTGGTCCGAAGTATTTGAAACCCTGTAAATTTTATATCCGGATAAAAAATCGAATATCTTGGCGAAGTAAAAATCGTAAACCATTTTACCAATTTTTGTACCCGGTACGTCATTTCGAAAATGTTGGTTTTTCACGATTTTTTTTTCGCAGAGTTATTTCGATTTTTTTTACGGCAGCTTTCCGATAAACCGTAATTGTGCAGCGTAACCTGAAAACTATGAAGTTTGGAATATTTAGTCTAGGGAATAAAAAGTTGTATGTTGTCATTTTGGAGTCACTAAATTTTTTTTTTCGGTATTCTTTGTATTGCTATTTTTGGTTGATGGTCGAAGATTTGTCTCATCGATTTATTGCCGTTACTTTGAAACAAAGATGTTATAATGAAAATGTCGAGAGGAGAAAAGGTATATACAGTGTTGTGCCAAAAGTATTACGCCACCCCTATAATATATTGATATTTGAAAAAGTACACAAAACTATTACAACTGCTTCGATACTTCGACCTGGGACTTCCCTTGTTTGTGAAAAAGTTCAATTTTCAGCCGTTTTGCATCTACGACCATCTAAATACGAATAATCGTATTTATTCAAAAGTCATGTCGAGAACCTAGTGGCCCAAAATCAACGATTCGTTTAACAAATAAATTTAAGGAGCGTCCTCAAAACAACCTAATGCGCCGATAGTCAACATTGCATAAATATAACGAGTACAAAGTGTTCTTTTCTGTTATATCTAAAGAAAGGTTATTTTGAAGACATAAGACTTCAAGGACCATCCTCACAGTAGTCAATTGTCTCCAAACTCAACATTAGGTAAAGCTCAATGTCTTTCAAATCACCTTTCGATAAATGTTCCGAAAGCATACTCGTTTAAAGGTCATTTCAAGGAACGTCCCGGAGGTCAAAATCAACAATTCGTTTGACAAACAAATTTGAGGACCGTCCTCGTAACAGCCAGATTCGCTGATTGCCAACATTGCATAGATATAACGGCTTCAAAAAGCCCCCCGCCCCCCCCCCCCCCCCCCACATACACACATACACGTATTACAAACGTATGCGGAGAAGTAAGTCGAGAGCACTTCCAATAGCGAGAGTTAAGGCTCGTTGACACCGGACTCGTGAGGTCAACCAACTAGTGTTCGATTCCCATCGGGTTGCTCGTGAACCCTTCCACTGTATGTATATATAGCATATACATATACATATATATAAATATATAGTCGAACCTTATAGTGCCCATAGCGAGCGTACAGTTTTCTATACTGTTTAGGCCTTGCAAGAGCATCTTGAGAACACGTTACCGACCTCCTCATCCCAATGTTCCTAGTGGGCGTTAGTTCGCGCAATGGATCTCTTTTTCTCTCCCTCTCTCACTCTTCTCTGGCGTTATGTCTTGTACCGATACTTAGCTTTTTCTTTCTCTTTCTCTATCTTTTGCTTCTCTCTCTCTCCCTCTCTCTCTCTCTCTCTCTCTCTCTCTCTCTCTCTCTATTTTTTGCCTCTCGTTTCTCTTCCTATCCTTCACACTCGTCTCTTTCGTGTCCAGCGCTCGTACGCGCGGCGTCCAATCGTTGCGAAAGTACTTTCGATAAGGGCGCTCCGGAGTCTCCGGGCATAACCGAGGATCACCGAGATCAGAGCACCGTTCGGCGGTGCGGGGATCTCGCAGGCGTCAATGTCAATTAGCCGTCAAGCAGTCAATGAGAAAATAATTCACGGCGCGAACGTCGCGATCGGGCGACGAGGACAGCGGGGGGTCTACAGGGACGTGGAGAAGTTTAGAGAAATCGGTAAAGATTGGTAGAGAAATGAGTGAAATTATCAATGATAACTCGAGACGTTGGAACAGCTTTGCTTTCTCCGAATGGGAATGACGATGTTATGGTCGGAGGAGTGGCAAGGGTGTGTTGGGGGGGGGGGCGGAAAGTTGGGGTGTAAATGGGAATAAGCGGTTTTGCCGCGCAATCACGAGACTGCGGTTTGCCTTCGAGAGAGTCCGAGGTCAGTCCAAGCGACGGAGAGGATCAAGATAAAGATATCAGAGAGAAAGAGAGATAGAGAGGGGGGGTGGGTCGGGGGAGGAGAGAAAAAGAGGGCGGAGGAAGAAGTTCAACCAAGAGTCTCGGTAATGTCGGAGCCCACGGTTGCAATCGGGATCGCGAGAGGCCACACGGGACACCGAGGCCGCGTCAGGCTTATTGTCCGTTACCGTCATTACGTCTCTTCTATCGCCCGTTTTTGTTAGTGCCGTAACGCAATTGCTGCAATTGTCTTTCGTTCCTTCTTGTCCTGACTCTCCTTCGCTTCTTCATCTTCCTCGTTCCACCGTACCAGCTCTGTTGGCCTCTAGCAGCCCACACCTCTCGGCTCCGTACTCGTCTTCGAGGATAATGATATGTATATACGCGAACACACGTGTACCATAGGAATGCGAGGACCAGCGCCATGTGACTTTTTTGAATGGTATCCCGAGTCGAAATTTAGACCCTCCTTTGAATGCTCGAGAACCTATTTCCTTTGTAACGCCCTCCTTTGACTCCCCTTGAACCTATATGGAGAAATTTGCACCGTTGGCGACCCTCCTTTAGCCCTACTGAACCTTCTATTCAACCTCCTGAGCCTCTTTTAGGCCTATAGCTCGGCTTGCGTGAACCTACACAACCTTGTTTTGGCCTAAAGTCCTATCTGTACCCTACAGAACCTCCTTTGAATCCAAAGCAGAAGGAAAATGAAAGATTGGATCCAAAGGAGGTTCTGTAGGGTCAAGCTATTGTAATAGAGTACTACATTTGGTTGTGTGTTATTCAAGTTTACCATATTTCTATATTTGCACTATAGTATAGTACAAATATAGTATACGTTAGTAGTCCAGTAAAGTACGCTGGTACTACATTTGTTTGTGTGTTTTCAAGTTTATTTCATTATTATAAATAAATGATTTATAGTTTATCTGACAATATTTTTTAATTATAATTACCCCTTCTTTGGAATATCGGTGAACTGCGGATGGGAGAGAAGGGGGGGGGGAGCGGAGGGCAGCATATTGAAGTAGGCTTAAAGGAGGGTTAGTCGGGTCAGAAGACGTTTAAAGGAGGGCTAGGAGGCTCTGCGAGCCACTGGTGAAAGGAGTCAAAGGAGAGTTAGTAGGGCGAAAGGAGGTTTAAAAGAGGGTCTGTAGGTTTGCGTAAGCATTAAATCAGGCTCACTAGGGTTTAAAGGAGGTTCAGATGAACCTACTAAACCTCCTTTGAGTGAAAAAGTCCAATTTCTGCCACTTTTGGAGGTTCAGTAGGTTCTGATATACATGTTTTTGAGATTTCCATTTGAACCTCTTGAACCTCCATTGAATGACAAATTGGGATCGAAAGGAGGTTTAAAGGAGGATCTAAATTTCGACTCGGGATAGGATAAATCATAACGATGCGGGATCTCATTCGCCATGTATAGCATTTATTGCTACTTCGACTATGGGATTTGTTTGTTCATTCATTCGGGAGTATGTTGATGGATCGAAAGCTCCGTGAGGATTATTGTAAAGCAGTGTTGTTTTTAGGCCAAATTTAGTTTCGAAATGAAAACACTAGTCGTATTTTGAAGTACACCTTTTTCCCAAATTTTGTGATTTGTGTGTTTATAAAAAATATTGAGAATGGAACGAGGAGAAAAGCTGGCTCGATAGACCACGGAGAAAGTATTTCCGAAGGTTAAAAAAAACTGCGTCTGAAAATATTCAAAGTTGTCGTATGAACTGTTTCGAACAAACTGGTATCGAGAAAATGCGTTTAAATCTTCCTGTTCAGGAAAAGTATATGAAATAATAAGCAGCAATGAAGAAAACCGATTTTTTTCGAATGCTGGTGATGCCGTAGCCCTCTAATGACGCTGGAGACTGTCACCCCGTCTTGATAGTGTCTTCAAATGGATCGCTGATGACGTCTATCGGAATGATCCGATTTGTTGAAATTTAATCGGAGTTTCAAAGGTCCTAGCGTTTTGGACGAGTGAAGCTTCGAAGACCAAACAAACTCAAAAGAAGTTCTGCAGCGATTGATATTTCCTCTTCCGTAGACGCCGCTTTTGGCTGTCCACTTGAGAGACCCTCAAACAGTGTGGAAGTATCGAATCGGCCTATCTGATTCTCGCCCTTAGCCCTCTCTCCCTCTCTTGTCCTTCTTTCTCATTCCTCGTCGTCCGTACGAAAATAAATGACGCTTTATTTATTTTCATCCGATTGATACGCCCTCGATGTTGAGGGTTGAGATAAACACTCAAGAGTGTCGGGGGTTTTAGGGTTGGCCGAATATGCGGCAAAACAAATTCTCACGGGACGAGAAACTGATTCAACTCCCCCTCAGACTGCCTTCACGGACAATTGTCTCTTTTGGATCTCACCGAGTCCTGAAGAGCTGGCTATATCGTCAGCTTGCTGGCATTCGTTTCGTACCGAAAGCACTGTACTATTTATAGACATGCGACAAGTATTCTCGCTTACGTTGGTGGGGTGTGAAGAACGCGTAGGAAACAACTTGGTTACGGATATAGAAGGATACATATGTATATATATATATTTGTGTGGGTGGCTTTTGTGCGTAACTAGGGTGGAAGAAAGATTTCTCGAGGGTGTCGTCGCGTGGGCCCAGAGATTTCGAGACCCTCGGCACACCCGCGCCCCCGTTTTTTCCCCCGCTCTAATTTCGTCTCTGTGGGAAAATAATCTTGCCGGGAGACCAACGACCTGTTGCGTGCAAAGCTGTTCGCGCGCTGTTCGGACTTGGCTTGACTTTCCACGGATATCAACCATGAAGGGAGAGAATCAACCGGGCGAAGGGAAAAAAAGGATATTTCGAATGTCCGATTCTAGCCTTCCGAGTTTAGACGGACGACATTCTCGGATTTCTTTTTCACGCTTCTTTGAAACTATTGTAGGATTCTGTTCACAGGTGTGCGGATAGTCTAGCTGAGTAACCCAATAAAAATATACGATATACGAGATAATTGGCTTCAGATTCTTGAAATGCCTGAACGAGATTACCTACTAATAAAGACACTTCCAGTTGGGCCCAAACAAGAAATATTAGAATCAGGTAAAAAAGATTTGTATCATCCAATGAAACCCAGACATCTCATAAGGTTGAGAGTGACAAAGCCTAATTATGGTGACCTAAAGAGACACGTAATATGCGACAATCACACAGTCTTAAAATGCCTTTAAGAATAATAATTCAAATTGACATTTTTACAATGCCTAACTAAGATCAGTTCCTCATAAAAACGCTTCCAACTGAAGTCAAACTCCTAAGAAGGATCACTATTAGGAAGGAAGGCTCCGCCTCACTTGGGATTCTCCAACTGCCTAGCTGAAATGTCCTCCGCGAAAGACACTGGCAGACAAGCCTAAACACATCCCATAAGGCTAAGAATTACAAAGTTAGGGTCAAAACCCCATGAGATTCTTGAAATGCCTAACCGAGACGGCCTACAAAGACACGTCATTTGCAACAATCGGATAAAGGTTCGTAGAATCAGGAAGAGGCTCTGCATCAATTGGAATTCCTCAACTGCCTAGTTGAGATGTCCTTCCAAAAAGACGCTCCCAAACATCCCGTAAAATTAAGAATCACAAAGTTAGGATCAAAAAGCCCATGGGATTCTCGAAACGCCTAATGAAGGTGACCCAAAAAGACGCGTCATCCGAACGAATCAAGGTGTACATTGCCATGACCTGAGACGATAAGATTTCTCATATTAGCTGGTAAACGAGACTTTAACCCAGAACGCGGACCAATGTCGAGGCGCAGCGAAACAACTTTACGATGCCCCTAGGCCGATAAAGTCCCTAGCTGGTGCGCGTCTGTTAAATATTAATGCCGCTGCGCAACAAGTGTTCCAGACCTGTTGCGTCCAAAGAACCCACCAATGGAGATTGGTGGAGGAAAAAAACGACACCCTTCCTCCTCGAGGCAGCTCATGCGGTGTTTGTTGCTCGTGGGCTCGGTGTCACTTTTCCGTTCAACTTTGGCCGCGTCGAACGATATGGAAGCGGCAAAAAGGCAGTCTTGCCTTTTTGTTCCTCGTTCGTAGAGTGGAGGGAACGAAAAAAAAAAAAAAATGCCACCGGCTGGCTTCTGCTTACGAGAGAAACGGGAGCTGTTGCTTCTGTCGCTTGGGCTGAGACAGCTCGAACAAAAACGCGGAAAGAGAGACCGAGACACGAGGCGCGTTTTTCTCTCTCGAGCTACACACATGGCGCTTATGCGAAGAGGCTTGGGAGCGTTTGTACAGCCATGAGGGAGTCGTAAACTGTCAACGAATCTTCTACGACCTGGCTACTTTTTGCCTCGTCTTGATTCTTACCCCTTTTTTCGTTTCTTTCTTCCTTCTCTATTTATGCGAAGATTTTTTGCGTTACCTAACCCGGGTGGCACGCCGGCACACATGCGCGAGCCCAGTGAGACACTGGAAGGGTCGAGGCGGAGGGAATCCTCTCGAATCGAGAAACCAGTACCGGTTCTCGTCTCTTCGGCGTGCCGTAGTCAAACAAGGAATCCTGATAACTTCGTCATGTCCACCAGTCACAGCCTCACAGTTTCCACACTTTTAACACTATGAGCATGAAATTTAACGAGTAGGTACCTCGAATGGGAATTTCAATAAACGCATAGCGGAATTTGAAAGAACAACCAACTTTCGGGTCTTTCCCCTAGATGCAAGATGACGGGGAGAATTTTTTATCCGTGCACCCTGTCGAGTGGGGGCCCATTGGACGGGTCTTTCAAAATCAAATGGAAGTTCCATTTATTATTTTTCGGCTCCGTAAGCAATGGTATCGAGCTTTGAAGTGACGAACCAAGTGTCCCTTTTATAGTTTTCCGCCTTCTGATTTCTCAACCGTCGATTGAAAAACTCTGATAAAATTGTAGTCGCTTGTCCCGATCTCGAGCAAGACAGTGCTGGCGAAGCGTTTTAGGATCGGTGCAAAAAGTCGCTGTATTGTCCCCGACAGGTTGCAACGGGGCTTCATTTTTTCGTTCGAAGCTCCAGCAGGCTGACGTCGCCGGGATGACATTTTTCTTCTCCATCGTCGATTTTGTGAACTTTGCTTTTTACTCTTGGTCATGTACGGTGCGAGCGTTGTCACCAACGCGAAACTTGTTTCCGAACGATTCCAGTCCCGCAGGGTGCACACTCGTCTCGTCTTTGCCATGTCGCTGAGATCTTTCTACCGGAAAGGAGGATCGTGCCGTTTCGAGCTCGTAGGATTCTTGAGAAGACGCAATGATAGAGCGAGAGAGGTAAGAAGAAGCGAAGCTTCGACGAGGAAGACGAAGAGAGAGAAAGCACGTACGCACACACGCATATACGTACATCCAAATACTTGATCTCTGGAAGTTGTTCGTCGGCACTTTTCTTGCACCGAATGCCCACACGTGGCCGACAGACGTTGCCGGCCGGCATAACGTCTCGTCTCGACGCATCCCTCTCGGATTTGGCCTAATTGGGCCTTCACCCCGCGACCACTCGGGGCGGCACACTCGATACATAAATGCGACCCAAATATTTCATCGTTCATCGATTTGATCGCAATTGTGAACGCATTGCAAAGTTCCTTTTTGCCACATTACTTACCGCGTGATCGCGCCACGTCTTTGGCTCATCCAACACCGGTCATTAATGTGTCATCAACGGCTGTCCCAAATTGCGGTGGAAATGGACTGCGCGTTTGTAACGATGATTGCCGTTTTTGATATCGTTGCCTCGTGTGTTTTCATTGACAAAGAGTCCGTGACGGATAGCCATGCTGAAGAAGTGCCTGCTTGTTTATCCTTCGGATACGTAGTTGGGAAAAGTGTCGTGGGCGTGCAATAAAAACAAATAGTTTGATCAACTACGCTGACGTTTTTTCCTTATAGAACCAATGATCCAGTTCTATATTCTACATGTGTGTGTGTGTGTGTGAATACATAAATATGTACAGCATGGATATGGAGACCTCCATATCAAGGAGCCATTAGCTTATCAATGAACACCCCCGCGCCCCAGTCGTCCCTTCTCGAGTGCGTAGGAGAAGAAAAATAAACGACGTATCTCGTGAGAACCCTTTCGTGAACACATTGCCAGGGCTGAGAGTAACAGAGACTCTCTCTCTCTCTCTTGCTTAAGCGTTCCATTCCCTCGGGACATCTCACTCTCCCACGTATCTTTTTGTTCTCTTCGTCTACGTCGCTTCTCTCCCTCTCTGTCTCTCTCTCTCTCTGTCTCACTTTTCCTAATTTCTTTTTTTCGAAAATCTTAACGCCAGTGCACGTGGCTGGTTCATCCAAGTGGCTCTGCCCTCAGATGCGTTCGAGAGGATCGAGAAAAAAGTAAACTACGAGGCTCACATTGAGAGTGACTTTCTATGTACTCCCGAGTACCCCCGGTTCCGAAAGCTTGGATCCAAAGCATGGCTTGAATCATCACGAAATTTAGCAGAATCGAAAGAATCCAGATCGCGGAGTTAAGGATGTTGAGTCCCTATGAAACATGTTAATGTTAATTGTTCAAAAAATAGCTTATTAATCGTCATAAAATTTTCACACGACCTCCTGAATACTTCATGCAAGAACATACCAAATTTTCAGAATTCTATCATCATTACTTCAACCTCCTTAAGGGTTGAAATAAAAAATGATAAGAAAAATTCGGAAAATTTGGTATGTTCTTGTATGAAGTATTTAAGAGGTCGTGTTAAAATTTCACGACGATTAGGAAGCTCGTTATTAAAAAATTAACATTTTTTTAAGAACAATTTTTAAAAGAAATAAAAAAATTTATCAATAAACTTCGTTTTGTTTCCGTTGCTTTCAGTATACTGTAGATATTATAAAATTCAGAGGTCAAAAAAAAAAAACTTATTGCAAAGTTACATCAGTTTCCATAAAACAACATTTAACCCTTAGAGTGCACACCTCTGCCGCCGACCTATAAGTGCACACTGGGTCAATGTGACCCATGACGATTTTCGGTGCGTTATATCTCAGTAAATATGCATTTTTTTGTAGACACCTTTTTTGTAGTTAAGTATCTATATTTTATGGCTGCAATTGGTTTATTTTGAATAATAAAGATTTAATGCCAAAACATTGGCTTAAAGTGGAGCATGCATTGAAAAATACGCACTTTCACGAAAAAATTCATGGGTCAAAACGACCCAGTGTGCACTTTAAGGGTTAATTTGTGAATGTTAATTGTTCAATAACGAGCTTCCCAATTGTCGTGAAATTTTTACACGACCTCTGAAATACTTCATACAAAAACATACCAAATTTTCCGAATTTTATCATCATTTGCGATTTGGGACTCAACATCCTTAATCGACCGTAGGTGTCAATTTGCTGTGAGGCGAATTGCACAGTCATTTTTGATCAACGATGCTCGAAAGACCAGTTGCACATCCGTCCGAGCTTGGAGTAATGAAGTCGTTTGGGTTCGTTCCTTGAACACAAAGAGGGACTTACGAGGCTCACATTGAGACTTTCCATGCAGTCCAAAGAGTCTCCAGTCTCAAAAACCCAATACTTTCCCAAACATCCCGAGTCAAAATTTAGACCCTCCTTTGAATGCTCGAGAACCTATTTCCTTTGTAACGCACAGACCGCCGCCCTCCTTTGACTCCCCTTGAACCTATATGGAGAAATTTTCACCGTTGGCGACCCTCCTTTAGCCCTACTGAACCTTCTATTCAACCTCCTGAGCCTCCTTTAGGCCTATGGGCTCGGCTTGCGTGAACCTACACAACCTCGTTTTGGCCTAAAGTCCTATCTGTACCCTACAGAACCTCCTTTGAATCCAAAGCAGAAGGAAAATGAAAGATTGGATCCAAAGGAGGTTCTGTAGGGTCAAGCTATATCTGAAAAATAAATTATATGTGTGAATTAAAAATATGATGTTTGATTATTTATTATAAGATTGATTTATTAATTCGAAACATATACATACATTGTCACAACTATAAATTATTTCGTGTAACTTAAAAAAACGTTATATTAAACCTACTCAAGTTCCATACATTTGTTTGTGTGTTATTCAAGTGTACCATATTTCTATATTTGCACTATAGTATAGTACAAATATAGTATACGTTAGTAGTCCAGTAAAATACGCTGGTACTACATTTGTTTGTGTGTTTTCAAGTTTATTTCATTATTATAAGTAAATGATATATAGTTTATCTGAAAATATTTTTTAATTATAATTATCCCTTCTTTGGAATATCGGTGAACTGCGGATGGGAGAGAAGGGGGGGAGCGGAGGGCAGGATATTGAAGTAGGCTTAAAGGAGGGTTAGCAGGGTCAGAAGAGGTTTAAAGGAGGGCTAGGAGGCTCTGCGAGCCACCGGTGAAAGGAGTCAAAGGAGAGTTAGTAGGGCGAAAGGAGGTTTAAAAGAGGGTCTGTAGGTTTGCGTAAGCATTAAATCAGGCTCACTAGGGTTTAAAGGAGGTTCAGATGAACCTACTAAGCCTCCTTTGTGTAAAAAAGTCCAATTTCTGCCACTTTTGGAGGTTCAGTAGGTTCTGATATACATGTTTTTGAGATTTCCATTTGAACCTCTTGAACCTCCATTGAATAACAAATTGGGATCGAAAGGAGGTTTAAAGGAGGGTCTAAATTTCGACTCGGGGTCACAGACCCAAACGGTAAGAATCACCCGTTTCGAAATCCATCGACCTTAATGACCGTGCGTCATACGCTCCAAGCTAGCTCGCACCCGCTGCCCTCGACATCCTAACGAGGTATTCCAATCGTGCCGTTGTTGGCTCCCAATATTCCATCATCATCGAGATCTCATCAAAAGGTTCGTCAGCTCCGCGGGATTTTTTGTCAGCCGCGTGGAATATCGGCCAGTCGTCGGACCCTCGGTGGGTACTTTCGCCACCGCTCGTGTTTCAAACAGCGGAAACACGTGGAACGCCTAATCATCGGCTAATGTGAGACAAAGTGTTTACCGTACAACGAACACGTCCAATGCACGAGTGCAAATTGGCGGAGTGCGAGGGGGAGTGCACGGAGAGTACAGTAATCCGATATGACGGTAAACAAGTATTTTCCTTCGCCCTTCACTGCATATACGTGCCTGTTTTTGCTGCTTCGACCACAAGCCTTCCCCATGGAGACACGATATTTCTCTTTCTCTCTCCATCTAGTTCCACACGTACACATGTATCACGTCTTGCCGAGCAGGGCAGCCCTTTCGCAGCCCTTTGCTCGAGCACTCGCAGCACGACACAGACCCGCAGTCACATTATCCACGTGGGAAGCTGCGGAGTTCACTCATTCGCTTCTCGTTCGCTTTCCATACACACGTACACATGGAACATCACTCCATCCGATCCCCCGTTCCCGCACTTCTTGCACCAACACACTTTCGCGACCATCACTTTTCACCCACTCGTAGACACTTATCCAAGGCTCTGCATCTCGCGAACCCTTTTCGCCTCGACAATGAAGTATTCCGGTTTTTCAACGATTTCTTTTTGTTTCATCCCGGTTGCGTTCAACCGGGCTCCGGAGGCTGGGGAGGCTCGGTAGAGCTCTGCCGTGTTGTCCACAACACGGAGCCGCACATATCGATGATGCAAGAATCGACCACGTTGAACCGGGCGAAGGCTTTGTTTGGGTCACGCGCCACTATCGTTGTGGTGTCCAAGTTTGCATCGTTCGTCTGTCTAAAACCTCTTTTTGAGGCAGGGATTGTTTCGAGAGGCACATTTCACCAGGTAAACCCAAACAAAGGCCGAATGAGTTTCGCAGTCCAGATTGGTAGAAGAAAGGAAATTAAAAAAATTGCGTGTCAACGATAGCAAGCTCCGACATTGTCTATCCAACTTGTATTGTCCATCATTGAGATGTATTCATCTCAATGTCTCGTCTATCACTGAGATGTCTTCGTGGGGATCATCGTCGAGGCTCATCGGGCCAAAGTGACCTATCCAAACAGTTTGGCCGTCACTCATCACCAAGCAGCTCTTGCCAGCCTCACTCATCGCGTGAGTGCACCCGAGTCGAAATTTAGACCCTCCTTTAAACCTCCTTTCGATCCCAATTTGTCATTCAATGGAGGTTCAAGAGGTTCAAATGGAAATCTCAAAAACATGTATATCAGAACCTACTGAACCTCCAAAAGTGGCAGAAATTGGACTTGTTCACTCAAAGGAGGTTTAGTAGGTTCATCTGAACCTCCTTTAAACCCTAGTGAGCCTGATTTGATGCTTACGCAAACCTACAGACCCTCTTTTAAACCTCCTTTCGCCCTACTAACTCTCCTTTGACTCCTTTCACCGGTGGCTCGCAGAGCCTCCTAGCCCTCCTTTAAACCTCTTCTGACCCTACTAACCCTCCTTTAAGCCTACTTCAATATGCTGCCCTTCGCTCCCCCCCCTTCTCTCCCATCCGCAGTTCACCGATATTCCAAAGAAGGGATAATTATAATTAAAAAATATTTTCAGTTACACGAAATAATTTATAGTTGTGACAATGTATGTATATGTTTCGAATTAATAAATCAATCTTATAATAAATAATCAAACATCATATTTTTAATTCACACATATAATTTATTTTTCAGATATAGCTTGACCCTACAGAACCTCCTTTGGATCCAATCTTTCATTTTCCTTCTGCTTTGGATTCAAAGGAGGTTCTGTAGGGTACAGATAGGACTTTAGGCCAAAACGAGGTTGTGTAGGTTCACGCAAGCCGAGCCCATAGGCCTAAAGGAGGCTCAGGAGGTTGAATAGAAGGTTCAGTAGGGCTAAAGGAGGGTCGCCAACGGTGAAAATTTCTCCATATAGGTTCAAGGGGAGTCAAAGGAGGGCGGCGGTCTGTGCGTTACAAAGGAAATAGGTTCTCGAGCATTCATAGGAGGGTCTAAATTTCGACTCGGGCACCTTTGCCGTCCACCGGCTACTTGTTCTCATCGTTCGGTAGAATTTCCAGTCAAGCTTTAGAGGTCCGTCGACGAAGGGCCGAGCAAGCGACACGAGGCTCGTTTCTCGGATGATCGATCAGTACAACGTCGATACCGCTATCTTTGTCTTACTTTTAACGGGATTTCCTCGCCCGTCGAGGCATTACTCCCTGACGACTCAATTATCGCGGCTGTCGTCGCTTCGGTCACAAACGAAATCTCGGGTGCGATGAAACGTCGCCCCGCGCTGTCACTTTTCCATTTACACCTGCGATTCGCACACGCACCTTCGCACGCACGGGTATATAAATTTATACGTACGTCTCTGATACGCGTAACGGCGATTGCCATACCGATAAAAGCGGACTTGTATTTTAATTAGCGATCGGTGGCTCTCTCTCTCGTGCGCCAATAGACTCATCCTCTCTCTGCGCGTCATCGATGCCACCTTCAGGACCGGGAGCAGCGAGCTATAATTAGCGTTAGCCGGTACGGGGACTAATTAGAGGTTCGCGAACGACGTAACATCGACGATCGCGCGCGCCTCAGCCTATATGGCAAGTTTGATAATTGATTGCAAAACAGAATGAACGATAAGGCTCTCGGAGGATGAGCAGAAAAAAAACGGTAATATATTTCAACGGAATCTCACTCGAGGAATCGCGAATTGCCAATCTTATCGTCTTTCGTGATGCTTGCGATTTTTCAAAAGTTTTTTTTACGAGCCGCCTTCGACGGCTTCTGTATATATATTTATATGCAATAAAAAGTCTACTATACATATATATGTGCATAATGAAATGATAATGTGAAAAAGCGAAAAAAATGTCATTAAGGATGTTGAGTCCCTATGAAACATGTTAATGTTAATTGTTCAATAAATAGCTTATTAATCGTCGTGAAATTTTTACACGACCTCCTGAATACTTCATGTAAAAACATACCAAATTTTCCGAATTCGATCATCAATACTTCAACCTCCATAGGATTTGAAATAAAAAATGATAAGAAAATTCGGAAAATTTGGTATGTTTTTGTATGGAGTGTTTAAGAGGTTGGGTAAAATTTTACGACGATTAGGAAGCTCGTTATTAAAAAATTAACATTTTGTTAAGAACAATTTTTAAAAGATATAAAAAAATATTTATCAATAAACTTCGTTTTGTTTCCGTTGCTTTAAGGATGTTGAGTCCCTATGAAACATGTTAATGTTAATTGTTCAATAAATAGCTTCTTAATCGTCGTGACATTTTTACACGACCTCCGGAATACTTTATGTAAAAACATACCAAATTTTCAGAATTCTATCATCATTACTTCAACCTCCTTACGGGTTGAAATAAAAAATGATAAGAAAATTCGAAAAATTTGGTATGTTTTTGTATGAAGTATTTAAGAGGTCGTGTTAAAATTTCACGACGATTAGGAAGCTCGTTATTAAAAAATTAACATTTTGTTAAGAACAATTTTTAAAAGAAATTAAAAAAAATGTATCAATAAACTTCGTTTTGTTTCCATTGCTTTCAGTATATTGTAGATATTATAAAATTAAGAGGTCAAAAAAAAAAACTTATTGCAAAGTTCCATCAGTTTCCATAAGACAACATTTAATTTGTGAATGTTAATTGTTCAATAACGAGCTTCCTAATTGTCGTGAAATTTTTACACGACCTCTGAAATACTTCGTACAAAAACGTACCAAATTTTCCGAATTTTATTATCATTTGCGATTTGGGACTCAGCATGCATATGATAATAATTATACATAAATACCCAATTTCTTACGAGCCCTGTGCGACACTTTCTTTATATTTAAAATACATATACAGAAATTATGAATGCATAGGAACATGGAGATGTGCACCTCTCTCTCTATATATACATATGTGTGTGTATATATGCATACATATGTTTGTGAGAGAGCTACCGTCCATAACCCACCGCAGGAAGCGTTACAGCGCGATTGTTGAGCATCCCTTGGGCACCATTAACATTCGGCACGGCAAATTACAAGCCAAGTGCGAGAGGCTAATGGACCCGAAGAGAAGAACTCCCGGCTATATGCATGTGTGTGTGTGTAGTATATAAAAACACTGGGTGGAACAAGACGAGATGGGTCGGTCCATTCTGAGGGCGTTGAGAGTGTCTCGAATGCCTCGTGAACCATCGCCGGGTAGCGTCCATCCGTCCGTCACTATCTGTCGCTGCTTCTATATATTCTCTCGCCGTGCGACTTGCGACTCACACAACCGCACGTACGGAGGATCGAAAGCTTCGGAAAATAAACGAAGCCGGTTTTGTTTCTTTGCGATAAGAATGAGTTTACAAATAATGATAATAATGGAAATACTATTATCACATAACTAATTTTCAGTATATTGTTAGTACTTTAGTCAACATATTCAATGAGAGTGCTATGTAAAGTAGTAGATATTAGTATTGTCATTATCATTTTTCTTTTTTTATTTCAACTTTTAGTACTATAATTTTGATCGTTCCTCGTATTATTGTGACTATTATTATATACCTGTACTCTGGCATAAGTATGTTTCAAATTGTTTAAAATATTTATCATAATTTTTAGTATCAATATTATTACTATTATTCTTATACCATTTCTGTACTCGAAGTCTACTCTGGAAATTTAAGCAGAAAAACTTATGCATTACTATTGTCATTATATGTTTCATTTTTTTTTTAATAATATATTCTATTGCTCCGGGCACTTCCTCAGTTTTCACTGGAAAACGTTATTTACGAAATTTATGAATTTTATGAAAACTGATATTTATGAAAATTATTTATCATTATTTTTGGTATTATAGGTATTATTACTAATAATTGCATTAGCACTTGAATTATGAAAAAAATAATGTCCTCAGTCCGTTGTTTGAGTTCATTCGAAAGGGACGGAAGGCGGAGAATAATAGAATGGTGGGGGGGGGGGGGGTTGGGGTGCAGGATGCGCAAGAGGGGGAGCGAGGGAGATAGAGAGAAAGAACGAGTGTCGGCACTTTTTCACGAGGACAACGAAAGAAAAGAAAAATCCATCGTACTCGAACGTGCCACGTCATACTTCCATCTTCGCGCACACACATACACGTGAAATTACTGCACCGGGTATATAAAAGAAACGAGTGAGGCTGTTGGGTATGTGAGACGCGCGTGTGCTATCGTCACTTTGCTTGAACAATCGTGGAAGGAGATAAAATTGCGGGGATGAAGACGAATTCCAATTGTCCAATAACCGTCAAAAGATCGGGACCATCGGGACCGAACGGCGATTAGCACGCGAGCAAGAAACTCTTCGTGCCTGTTCGCAATTCACCGGAGAACGGTATTTTTTTTTGCTCGTCTCTCTTGATTGTGGAGACACTAATCTTGGCTCACTCGTTCGCCAGCTGCGATTGTCGATGTGGCGAGATCGCGAAATGTCGACGAACTTGCTCGGAGGAACGGAAAAAATCTATTTTAACAAATGCCTCCGATAAATTTTGGATTCGGGCGGTCGACGATTTTAAGATACGTCGAAAGTGGTCAACATCGAAGCACCGAAAGATAAAATAAAATGACAATAAAAAAGAATTCACAGAAGAATGGAAAAAAAATATAAAATAAGAATATATATATATTTTTAAAGTTAAAATGGTAATTTTATGAAATGTTATTTTTAAATAATCATATTTTATCTTAATTAGAATAGTGTTTCGTTTTTGAAGAAAATCGTTTTGCGAAAAAATCCTCACCGTTACAATCGAACGAGGAAGAAAAAAAGGGCCGCTACATTTATTTCATCGCGCCATACAGGTCAAGAATAGACAGAGTTAGGGAATATGATACGTTGTTATGAACGAAGAAATCGATTTTAACAAACGTGTCCAAACAATTTCAGATTCAGGTGGTCGACAATTTTAAGATATGCCAAAAGTGTCCAGTATCGAAGCCCCGAAAAATGAAATAAAATAATAATAAAGAATAATTGAAAAAAAAAAACATATAAGAATGATTTTTTTTTCTTAAGGCGGGATTCTACTTTGAAACCATGAAAAGAACGCTATTTTCGTGAATTTTTTCTGAGAATACTATTAAAGATATCGATATGGGGTTTAAACTGTTCAATAAATACATTCTTTAAGTACATAAAAAAAAAATTTTTAATGTATTTTATTCATTTTTTGTACACCTAAAGGATGTTTAAAGCCAACGCCTCGAAAAGCAGGTACCGTTGCCGTGGTCGTGAAATCTTCCCGACGGATGGTCTGAAACAAAAAAATCAAATAGTTTCATGTTCAGTATGTCTTCAGGAACCGACCTAACTAGAATATTCTATATACGTGCAAAATTAACAAAATGGCGGCTAAAATACGAAAAAAAAAAATGCGTTTTTTTGGGTCTTTTTTTGCAATAAAAAAATAGTTCTAATCAAAATTTTATGTTGATTGTAGTTAGGTCGGTTGGTACACACATATAGAATATGTGTTCCAAATTTCATAAGGATCGGTTCAGTACTTTTTGAGTTATCACGACCACGGTACTTGAAAATGTCGTTTCGAGAAAAACGCGTTTAAAGTTTTGGTGAGTGATAAATCGTAGAAAAAATTATCTTACCCTCAATCAGCGATGCCTGGGCCATATAATATGCCTTCGACGTGTTCCAGGTGGGTGTTTTCATCCAATTTAGCCTTTTCAAAGTTTCAAAGTAAAATCCCGCCTTAAGGAAATCCGCATTGTTACAATCGTGTACGAGGAAGAAAAAAAGGGCTACATTTCTTTCATCGCGCCATATAGTTCAGGAATTGATCGAGTTAAGAAAGATGCTAAATTCTTAAGTGTGGTACATATATATATACGTATATATAAAAGTAGACAAAACGATAGATAGATATTTTATTAGTGCCTTACCATAAAGAAAATCTTCTGGCCCACAATCCGCACAGGATGTAACAATTTTTTTGTAAAAAGAATCCTTGATACCAAATTTTTCAAACTACAGAGAGAGGAAGAGTCTCCGAAGTAGAGAAATATTTTTTAAACCATCATTATTACTATTATTAGTATTCTGCAGGCCGATATATATATATATATATATATATATATATATATATATATATATATATATATATATATATATATCGTTCTCTGTCCCTCTACCTTGCCCCACGCCTCACCTCGGATATTACGCGAGGAAAAGTACAATTCAGTTTCGATCGATAAAAAAATCGCAATATCTTGGCACATGTATTGCCTCTTTATTTTCTTCCCTTCTGATTGCCGATTCGTCGTGTTCCCGTCTTCGTCGTTGCTCTCGTATCTCTCAGGTACCTTTCATCCATCTCCGGAGCCGCTCGTAAATCTTTCCGTTTCCCATTACCATCATCATTATTGTCATCATCGTCATCACAATCATCATTCCCGTGTTCTTGCGCTTGCTTCGACTTCCACCGCGTATACTTGCACCCAATCGAATACGCGTTACATAAATACGGTGGATGCGTATGTTGCCCACGGGTGTACAGATACAGAGCCCCGCTCGTATCAATTGGGTTCGAGGAACGATTGTTACGGCCGATACGAACGTATGCGTCGAAATACGAGCGAAAAGCCCTCCGCGTTCTTCGTGGCACTATTTTTCCCACGACAACTTTTACGTCTATGCGCGATCCCTCTGCGGAAAGTCTGCGAGAAAAAATAAATCCAATAGAAACGAATGGCAACGATGAAATTATATATTATATAATTTTATATTTTATATTTATATTTATTTTTTCTTTTTATTTATTTATTTATTTATTTTATTTATTATTTTATTATTATTTATATATATAATATTATTTTATTTATTTATTTATATTTATTTATAATTTTATATTTATATATATTATACGTAATTGTTTACCTAAAGTGGAAAAACTCGGTATAGTATAATAATCACAATAACAATAATAATAGTAGTAATAAAATATCCGTAAATTCTGCGCGGCGCTCGGGCATTCGTCATTTAATTTGATTCGTCCTTGATTGTCCTGGTATATCTCCCTGTCACGGTTCTTCGATTGCTCGTTATAATCTATCTCCCGCACTTTTTTTTCTCCCCTCCTCTTTCTATATACTCTCTCTCTCTCCCTCCCTCTCTGCATCTCTCGCTTTGCTTCCCTTTTACAGCCGTTTATTTTATTTTATTTCCCCTTATTTTTCATCTCTTCACTTTTTATGCCGTCGATCCTTACGCGCCCGTGGCCCTTATAAGGAAAAACCACCGAGTCTGTCGCGAGCTACCCCACACGAGATCGCCTAATGGCCTCCTCGATTCTTTCTCCTTCTTTTTCTCTCCCTCTTTTTCTCTCCACGCACAAACACGTACGTGCATTTGCCAAGAGTCCAGGGTGCAGCGTCACAATTCGTTTTGTTCGCGTTTCACTTTCCGTTCATGTACAAATATATACATATATGTGTTTGTGTATGTGTGTGTGTGTACGAGTGTGTGTCTGTGGCCCTAACCGTGGCCGGGAGAGCGCGCATCGCAACACTGACCAGGTTATTACCGGCTAAGTGGACGATTCGTAATGACACCGGAGGCTGCCATTTTAGTGCTAAGTGCCGCACATTATATGGATCTCGTCCAGTGCAAGGGATCGCAGGACCACTGCGAGACCCTCTCGGCACACACCAGACGCTCAATTTCTTAAATTAAAAAAAAATTATTTATTAATATTGTTTTTGTGAGATTGATGATATATATTTGATCAATTATATATATATATAAAGATAATATAGGACATAATACAGGGTGGCAGTTATGAGGTGGCCATGTTTTTTTTAACGGTCTTGCTCGGCAATTTGACGATCGAGAAAAATATGACAATTAATGATTTTTCAAGACCACTTAGAAAAAAAATAGCTTATTGAGGGGTCGCTCATATAGCTTATGAGTAGTATTTGCCGGAAGAAAATTGAGTGTTCGGGACAAAAATCAAAATTCCATTTTGAGTTGAGCAGAATGACGATAATAAAATTCCGACCATGGAACAGTCCAAACGAAAACTCTTTAAAAATAGTATTGAATTAAATTTAGCCAGTTTAAAATGCAGCACCGATAAATTTCTTCTCGATGACGGGATGCAAAAAAAATACGTTTTTCAGGAATGTTTCGCATTCGGAATCAGATTATCTTCATTCTGCTGTACTCATAAATGAAATTTGTCTTTTTTCCCAGCATGCTCAATTTTTTCTGCCACGTACTACTCATAAAAAAAATACGCTATGTTTTTTTTTTTCTAACGGAACATGAAAATCCATCGAAAATTGTATTTTATACGGTCGCAAAATCTCCATGTCCATCTGGTAGAAAACACGTGGCAACCACATAATTGTCATTCTGCATATAATTTATATTACATATATTATCTTAAATAATACTAATATATGATTATTTTGACATATTATAAAATCTTCTTTATTATATTATTATTGTCATGATTTTTATTATAACTACTAATCTGTGGAGCAAATTAATTATCTACACAACGTACAAGTAAGCAATAATATAATTAATCATTTTTTTTTATCGACGATGAAAAGATTACTCTTCCGTGTTATGATTGATTGTTTCAAATCTGAAAATCTCACTCGCTGAACGGCACCGAGTACTTTGCTGGACCGCAAACAGTCCAGCAAACCGTAATATCGGATCATGAAAAATAATGATGTTATGTCACGATCGAATAATAACAATAATTATTATATGCGCCGAAATGATAATTATATGTGTAAAATGATGGGCGAGGTGAAGAGGGAGACGAAGAGTGAGGGAGAGGAAGAGAGAGAGAGAGAGAGCACGTGGTCCAGTCCTCTCATATATCCCCCTATTGGGAGCACGAACTCGTCTCTCTCGTTTCGCTCCATCCGCGCATACACTTGTTGTGCGAACCCGTTGACGCTCCAGTACCGTACTCGGGCTCACGAATTTACGAGGCAATTTCGGTTGTTCGATCGGTTAAGGAAGCTTTCCAGTGTGACAGCCCGAAAAATCGCTGTTTTTCGCGATTTTTTTTTTTAAAGAAAAAATAATCTAATCGGTCTGGTTTTTTTTTTGTATATTAATTGGCTATTGAAGAATACAAAACGATTTTTTAAAGATCGATTTATTTATTAATTAATATCTATAAAAATGATGAAACAATTGTTGCAGAAAATGCACTTGGATGTGGTGTCCACGTTGGGGGTCACAATTTTGATCTGAAACAAAAAACACAAAAAGATTTTGATCGGTATATAATTGGCTTTCGTGCTATGGAGGCTTTTTTTTTTTTTTTTTTTTTTTTGCAAAAATGGCGCCGGTTTGAACAAAAAGTATCGATTTTAGCATTTTTTTGGCAGTTTTTTTACAAAAAAATAGGAAGATGTCAAAAAAAAAAAAAAGCTTCCATAGCACGATAAACAATGACGTTAAGAATATTGTGTAAAAAATTCAACTCGATAGCTTTAAAACTCTGCCCTCCAAGTTGGACACCGTTTTGAAAAATGCTGTTTCGAGAAAAACGCGTTCAAAGTTTCGCTGTAGCTGTAGCGCTCCGTTGCCTTCTTCCAAGAAATGCTGTACAGTAACCGAAATAATCTGAATTTCGGCATGAAAATTTCAGGGAATATTCGGAAGAGTGTATACTATTCGATAAAGCAAAGAAAAAAGAAATCGATTTTTTGAAAATTTCACACTGGAAAGCTCCCTTAATTTCCGGAAGATACCGCGCGCCGACAAAACGTCGCGGAAATCTTCACCATCGATCTCGCCGATTCTCTCGTCCTCGTGCATCTCCTTTCTCTTTACTGTCTTTAGTCGTCTTCACGCCGATTTTTCGCTTTTGCGAACAAATTTTTGAAAACAAGTTTGCGACATACAAATTGTGAGCAAATTTGTCGGAAAAATCATTTTGCGAAAAAAATGCAAAAAAAAAATTATGAGAAAAAAGTTTGAAAAAAATATCTAATTTCCCGCTTTGGTTCGCTCGGTCAGTGCTTGCTATGCATGGCGAGGTACGTACGCGTAGATCTCGTATTATGCTCCGCAGGAGCAATATAGGAAGGAGCGTCCCCGCGGCGAGGAACATTGACGGGTGCAAAACATATCCGTACATTATATTACGTATATGCGGCCATACGGTGTTGCCGTCATAAACATTTATTGCACACCGTTCCTAGCGCGCACGCATACGCACCGACACACGTCGCGAGTCGTGAAACGTTTTATTAGCCCTAGCTCTCTCGCGGTCTACGTAAGCGAACCTTTGGCTTCTGCACTCGCTTCCGTCGTATCCCGTTGACCCTTCGCCACGTGTGTCGGCGGGAACGCGTCTGAGGGGGTGAACGAAAAATCATAAATTAATTATATCGATGGAGAACATTTTTTTTTTTCGTTATCTTTATGTTGTAATATCATTATAATTAGGGAATAACCGAGAAGACGACAGTGCTGCCAGTCCCAACTTATATATATATATATATATGTGAATTAATTTTATTAAATAGAAATCAGGTATTAAATATTCTTTTTATTGACGATAAATGATGAGATTATAAATAATAGTAATAATTCTAACCAGGACATTCTGCTTTAATATATATACACATATTTATATAACTTTACATTATTGAATAGAAATCGGATTTTAAATTGTGTTTTTATCGGGGCTGATCTGGCAAACCTTATGGAATGTAAATGTACGAGACCTGGAGAGAAAAATATAAAAAGGCATAAAGATTTTAATTAAAGGAGAAATGAAAAGAAACGGAGCAAAATCGATGAGTCAATATACTGAAGAGAATATAAAAATGAGAGAATCGGTATACACCTCGAAAAATGTGGGGTGGACAAGATGATAAGCGGAGGAAAAGAGAGTATGTAGACGGCAAATGTAAGGAATAGTCAATAAAGGGGAGAAATAGTTGGAAAGTCGCAGGGGGTAAGAAATTGACCGGAAAATAAAAGCGCAACTGAAAATACAACCGGCAAACCAATTATGCGATTACATAAGATAATTTGGGGAACTAGCAACTAGGATAGATATAAGAAAACCAATCTAAAATTATTTGTGCGAATGAAAAGGGACAGCATTTATGTAAAGATTCTTACAAAGAGAGAGTATACAAGGAATATATAACTACTATATGTACTATTGTTTTTATCACATATTGATTAGAAGATTCATTTGTAGTAATAATTATAGACAGAACATTCTTCTCCAATATATATATGTATACATATTTATATCACTTTACTTTATTGAATAGAAATGATATTTTAAATATTATTTTTATCGAATATATATCGAGAGATTTCAATGAATAAAAATAATTCTGAACAGGCCATTTTGCATATATATATATATATATAAATAGGCAGAATATTCTACTGACAATAATTACATATCAAGTTCGATTTACATTTCGAACTACATTTACATTCAACGTAAAAAATAAAAGTGTTATTAATTATTGCTTCAAATAACACCCCATACCACGAAGCTATACTATGAAATTAAAACAAACAAAAATTCGATTACGATGTTTTGAAAAATTGAGACAAGTAAATTTTTGCCAAAAACAAAAAACGACATCCTCACGGTTCGAATTCACACTTAGCCCACCTGTTCATTTCCGAGCTTTGAACAGCTGAAAAGCCACGCGCACGAAATACAAATTTTAATCCGCTTTCATAAACAGTCCGTTGCCACTGTAGATAAAAAGAAGTTCAAACTCCGCATCGTAACGGCCAACAGTCAGGAAAATGTCTGCAAAGAGCTCAAACTAAAAAGTCAAACAAAAATTTGTTCAAACATCGCGCGCACGCTCCGTACCCACCTGGTCAAAGTTCACATCTGGGCCATATATATATGTACATGAAGAAAGGACATTTTGAACCCGGTACATCGATGCAAACATTAGCTGTATTGAGAACGGTCCTCGAAGTCGAAAGTCTTCAAAATCACCCGTTGGTATATATATATATATATATACACAAAAATATGTATGTATATAATATTTCTGACAGAGAAGCGCTAATTGGTTTGACGAGAGTCGGAAAATCTCAGATCCGGAAGGGCAACATTAGATATACGGGAGTGGGAACTCGCGGTGTCCTTTGAGGAATTTATTAATAAGGACCCTACGGTATGCAAGCGTACATTCTCAACGCTTTTGTCGGCTTTTATTCTCTCCCTCTCTCTCTCTCTCTCTCTCTCTCTCTCTCTCTCTCTCTCTCTCTCTCCTCTCTCTCTCTCTCTCTCTCTCTCTCTCTCTCTCTCTCTCTCTCTCTCTCTCTCTCTCTCTCTCTCTCTCTCTCTCTCTCTCTCTCTCTCTCTCCTCTGAGAGACCAAATGTCCACCAGCAGAATCCGAGAGGTCAAAAAAATCATATTCCAGAAAGATTTTAGCGTTCAGCTTCTTTCTAGTCATTTTCCTCTCCCTCTCTCGCTCTTACTCGTTTGATATCCTGCCAGCATCAGAATTTCATACAAATTTTGAGCCTAATACCCGCGACCATGCGACTACAGGGGCCATAAAACGCCATCCTCGGTATTGTTTTTTTTTTATACCTCGACCCGTGCCATTGATGCGTATGATATCCTGCTCATTGTTGACGTTCACCTCGAGCTCGAAGTCGACGAATCAACGACTCTAGCGATCTCGAAGATAGTGTATTGTGATGATCAAAAATCTATTGTTACGATGACATGTACAATATGATTGCAGAGTACATATGAATTTTTCACTTCCTGAGTTCCAACTTATAGGGAAGATGCAACTCGACTGCCGCGCCTCTAGTGGTCAAAATTGAAAGCTGTAGGTGGCTTTCAGTAATCGAAGTGTCATAAGTGCATGTTATTTTCCAACAATTGACAAACTAAGTTACAATTTTGCTGTATTTTCGTATTTTCCATCAAGGTGAAAGGTATTGTTGTTCACCTATCCAAACAAACCGTTAATGAGCAATCATTTGGAATTATATATGCAGCTTTCAGAAAAGTAATAACCATGTATTAAGATTAGAATGTTTTAAATTAATTTTCAGCATTCGGCTCATGCATATACAGTTGCAGATAAGTAAGTGGAAAATAACATGCTGCGTCAAAGGATGCAGAAATAATGCAAAAGTGCTGGAGTTGGTGAAACAATAATAAAATTTTATCGTTTTCTAAGGAAAACCCTCATGCTCATTGGAAGCAAGAGAAACGTCAACAGTGGGTAGATGAAAAAACAAAAAAGTACGGAAGCAGACAAAATGATTTGCAAAACAACGTAATATCTTAGGGAGCGTACACAAATTACGTAACGCCAAATTTCCAAATTTTTACCCCCCCCCCCATGTAACGGACCGTAACGCCCAGCCTGAACCCCACCCCCTTCTATTCCGTTACGTAACGGGTGCTTTGTCATCAATAATTGCGTTTGTTGTTTTAAAAGGAATACCTCATTACGAAAGGATCGAGGTTATACTCATTATATGAAGTATATATTCATCTAGTTTTATACTAATTTTTATAAATCTTTTTTAAATTAACCGAGGTATATGCCTTTATTTGACGACGACGAAAAAAAATCTCTTCGTCCCATAGATATCTTTATGAATGGTGATCTGTAAATAAAACGTCAAGCATTTATCGATATCTATACAAATGTAGACATCGTTATACGTAGCCGGTTTTTTTTCACAAAATGCCGACAGTTTGGACAAACACCAATACAACCAATATAATCATCTGTATCCACACAACTAAGTAGGAGGTGTTGGATAATTAATAACTTGTCAAAAAACAAAAATACTTCTTATGTTAATGCTCGAAAAAAAATAGCATCAACACAAGAGGTCAACGAGTTAGTACCTAACTTTGGGAAATTTTCCAAAAATCATACTTACCATGATACCTCGAAATCCTTAGACTTTGGACTGCGGTAACCTAGGTTAGATATGTTTCTAAGGAGGCAACCTATCACCCCCTTAAGGCTTTGCATCGACCTTCCTATGACCCGTATATTTTATATATCATATATTATATATATTATATATTATTATTATTATTATTATTATTATATATTATTATTATATATTATTATTATATATATTATTTATTTTTATATATATATATATAATGTCGATTTCCTCATACGTATCGTTGCAGAACGCGATTATCATTCGCAAGAGGCAAACGAACTGTTAGCATGTGTATGTGCGTGCGTGTGTGTGTGTCGGTTTTATTTTTCTTCTTATCGGTTCTCATTTTTGTTTCCTTCCTGCGTGTAGCTCTTCTTCCTCCCTTTGGTATCTGAGTGGTTGGCAATTTGCATCGAAATGCGAATCGATCCAACACCCATACACACTGGATCGATATTATATGTAATGTATATATACTGTATAAGATGATGATGATGGTGCTGATGATGATGATGATCGCACGGGGCGCGTTATCCCTCCCTTCTCGAGCAAACATCATCAGGTAGAAATATATATATATGTCTATATATATGCACATATCGAAGCTGCATATAATGCGCTTTGCTGATATCGAACCGCCGAAGAATCTGGCCGTGAGAGGTTGATAGGATAGAGAATATATATATATATAAAGAATTCGAGGTTCAATTTAGAGCTCGCATCGCCGAGTATGATTGGATCAATTAGGTTTTTATTGCAATTTATGATCATTCTTTTGTCGGATTGTTCGCGCTTGTTTTCTCTTTTCTCTTCGTCTTCGGAAATTCCGCGGTGGATAAAGAGTGCAGTCTCGTTATGTTAGACGTTTCGTTGATTTCGCGGCTGTTTGGTGCGAGGAGACGTGAATCTCAGAGCTCTTCTCGATCACTCAGGCTATGAGGTTTGTCACTCGAATTAAGGAAGCTTTCCAGTGTGACAGCCCGAAAAATCGCTGTTTTTCGCGATTTTTTTTTTTAAAGAAAAAATAATCTAATCGGTCTGGTTTTTTTTTTGTATATTAATTGGGTATTGAAGAATACAAAACAATTTTTTAAAGATCGATTGATTTATTAATTAATATCTATAAAAATGATGAAACAATTGTTGCAGAAAATGCACTTGGATGTGGTGTCCACGTTGGGGGTCACAATTTTGATCTGAAACAAAAAACACAAAAAGATTATTGATCGGTATATAATTGGCTTTCGTGCTATGGAGGCTTTTTTTTTTTTTTTTTTTTTTTTTGCAAAAATGGCGCCGGTTTGAACAAAAAGTATCGATTTTAGCATTTTTTTTGGCAGTTTTTTTTACAAAAAAATAGGAAGATGTCAAAAAAAAAGAAGCTTCCATAGCACGATAAACAATGACGTTAAGAATATTGTGTAAAAAATTCAACTCGATAGCTTTAAAACTCTGCCCTCCAAGTTGGACACCGTTTTGAAAAATGCTGTTTCGAGAAAAACGCGTTCAAAGTTTCGCTGTAGCTGTAGCGCTCCGTTGCCTTCTTCCAAGAAATGCTGTACAGTAACCGAAATAATCTGAATTTCGGCATGAAAATTTCAGGGAATATTCGGAAGAGTGTATACTATTCGATAAAGCAAAAAAAAAAAATCGATTTTTTGAAAATTTCACACTGGAAAGCTCCCTTAATGGAATAATGTGAACATAGTTTATCGAGACAGAAATAAGTTTGAAAAAGAACTGCAAATTTCGAGAGGGGTGGCGAATTTCGGGGGAAAAAGCGATTTGGAAATTTTTCAAATAATGAATTTCGGTTGAAACAGCGATCTTATTGGAAAAATAGCGGATTAAGATGAAAACGGGGTTTTTTCTTCAAATGCCGATTTTAGGGGTGAGTAGCGGATTGAGGTGAAAAAAGCGAATGCAGATTTTATAAATCTGTGAAGTCGCATTTAAAAAACACCATTATAAATTTAATAACCAGTGGACTTAGATTTTTTTCAAATGCGAATTCCGCGAAGAAAAAAATCAGTGGCCCTGAATTCAAAGAATAGCGAAATTAGACAAAAATAGGGGATTTCGTTAAAAAAACGAGCCTAGATTTGAAAAAAAAATAGCGCATTTATATCAAAGCAGCGAATTCAGATTTAACCAACTATTAATTCTGATAAACACAGCGACCGTAAATTTCAAAAAAGTAGCAATAAAAAACGACTTTGTAAAAATAGCGGATTCAAATAGAAACTCAAATTCCGAAAAAAAGACCCTAAATTTTTCTCAATTGCGAATTTCAAAAAACAGCTAATCTATATTTCTTTGAAAAAGCTCGTTAAAAAATTTGCAATAACAACAAATAGCGAATTAAGATAAAAACCCTAAATGCAAATGAAATCCACCAACCGACACAAGCCCAAAAGAGCATCTTTTCCTCGAATCAATTACACATCCATAATCTTCAAACTACTTGATTATTCATCAAAAATTCACTTTTTCTCACTATTCATCGTACGACACAATTGATCGATTATTCCCCGTATTTGCGTTGAAGCGCAACAGCGTGCGGCAATTTTTCAAATCGAAAATTCCTACCATGGAGAGTAATATACTTAGGATTTTAATTTGATACGCGAACGCGGTGCTCTTTCTTCGCACAATTCAATGAATATTCCGCGATTCCCTCATACGCCATGGGAGGTAGACACGGGGGAGTACATAAATCGTGGAGACGCAGTTGATTCCGCATAGGGTACGCGAGTGGATCCATATATATATATATATATATATATATAGAAATACCACGGTGCAAAGACGAGAGACGATCGTCGTATCGAAAAAAAAAAGAAACGCCAAAAAGAAACTTCCCGCGGCAGCGGGTGGAGGGGGGGGGGGTAAAGCGACGAACTCGAGTAGAGAAGGGAGGATGAGGAGAGAGAGGATAGAATGGTCGATGTTGGCGCGTTCGGGTATACGGGGATATCGATAGCAAGAAAAATGTTTATAGGCTCGGTTGAAGCTCCTTAAGAAGCAACGTGTACCGCCCTCGAGAATCTCTCTCTCTCTCTCTCTCTCTCTGTCTCTTTCTTCGTCCTTTTCATTTTCTTCCCTTTTTTTACTCCCCTTTGCCCGCACTATCCAGAGGCCCATGAGCGCTCTTTTACGGTGGGGCAATGAAGCAAGAGTTCTTGAGGTTGTCCAGGATCGGGCCCGGAGCAGCGAGCGAGCCCTACGGGGCACTTTTTCCATGAATTCAAGGCTCCTCGCTCCTTTGCGGCTCCAGTCTCTCTCGACCTTCTTTGTCATTGTTCTCGCGTCTATCTCCGCGCGACGAATATTCGCAACTTCGCCTTGACGATTTCACAGGAAAGATATTTTTTTTTTTTTTTTCGTTGTGCCGAAATTTGATTTGGTACGGGCTTGTACTCAAGGGTGGGCAGAATTTTGAAGGGACATTATGAGAAAGAAAATTGTTTTAAAATATTTGTGTAAAAATTATGCCTTTTCTACATAGACGGAAAGTCCCTCGAACACTCAGACGGACTAAATTTTCAAAAATCGTAGTTGCCTTAATTTAGTTCCCAAAAATCATAGTTTCCTAAATTTCCTAAAATTAACCATGGTTTCCAAAAATCGTAGTTTCCTAAATTTCCAAAAATCATAGTATCACAACAGCATCTCTAGTTTTTTTTTCTTTCGAATTCGGCAATTGGGTATTACGCCCTTGCGTTTGAAATATATCTCAATTCGATCCTTCCGTGGTAATAAAGTATTTGTGAATACGAATTGCGCCATTTGTGAATACGTCAATTTTTCCGGTTAAAAGTCAGTTACAATCCCTATGATAGGTGTGTTGTTCGAAAATGTAAGAATACTAGTGTAAAAACACTGGGAAATTGGTGGATCAAAATGCCAATTGTTATAAATATGAGGAATACTTGGTTGAAGCTTGCGAGAAGAAATCCAAAGTGATAGTCCGAACGAATGACTCATTCGGTCTTTATTGAAGTACAGATAACTATTTGAAAATTTGCAATTTACCATGACAAACGCGAATATATAAAGGGTTTTTCAATAAGGACGGGTAGACGTTGAAATGGAATAAAACAAGCCGTGTGCAAGGTATTAACGAAATTCTCATTTTATTTGAAAGGCCTATGTATGCCATTATGTATGGAGTGTATAACATCGTTGAAATGTCCGTCGCGGCTTCTCACGTTGGCACGGATTCGAGTGGTCGAATTTTCCATGACTCTGCCTCACAGATCCGGCTGAATTTGAGCGATGGCCTGGCTTATATTGTCTTTAAGAGCATCGGTCGATTGCGGCTTATTGGCGTAGAGCTGCGACTTGAAGAAACCCCACAAGAAAAAGTCTAGCGGAGTCAAATCGCACGATCTTGGTGGCCAATTCACGTCACCTCACGTTCGTTGAACAGATAGAAAAAGTATATTAAAAAAAAATGAATTATAAAACTTATTTGGTGTTTTTATAAATGAAAAGCAACATCGTTCGATTGCTTATTGCGGAAACTACCTTATTTGTACAATCTTACACCCGTATTCATAATCGTTCCTTAAGAAATAAGGATTCCTTGTTCTTTGTGCAGAGCAAAGAACAAGGAATGCTTATTCCTCGAGAAACGACTATGAATACGAGTGTTAGTATTTTTTTTACATATACCCTTACTTACTTTATACCCTTACATAGTTACTTACTTAAGTAAGCATATCCATAATAAGCATATACATACATATAAGCATATACATATACCCTTACGTACTAACCAACTTACTTACTTACTTACTTACTTACTTGCTTACCTACCTACTTACCTACCTACTTACCTATTTACTTACCTACTTACTTACCTACTTACCTACCGACTTACTTACCTACCTACTTACTTACCTACTTACCTACTTATATAGTTACTTACTTAAGTAAGTATATCCATAATAAGCATATACATAAATATAAGCATATACATATACCCTTACTTACTTACTTACTTACTTACTTACTTACTTACTTACTTACTTACTTACTTACTTACTTACTTACTTGCTTACTTGCTTGCTTGCTTACTTGCTTGCTTGCTTGCTTGCTTGCTTACTTACTTACTTACTTACTTACTTACTTACTTACTTACTTACTTACTTACCTACCTACCTACCTACCTACCTACCTACCTACCTACCTACCTACTTACTTACCTACTTACTTACTTACTTACCTACCTACCTACTTACCTACTTACTTACCTAATTACTTACCTACTTACTTACCTAATTACTTACCTACTTACTTATCTACTTGCATACCTACTTACTTACCTACCTACTTACTTACCAACTTACCTACTAACTTACCTACTTACTTACCTACTTACCTACTAACTTACCTACTTACTTACCTACTTACTTACTTGCTTACTTACTTACTTACTTACTTACTTACTTACTTACTTACTTACCTAATTACTTACCTACTTACTTACCTACTAACTTACCTACTTACTTACCTACCTACTTACTTACCTACTTACCTACTCACTTACCTACTAACTTACCTACTTACTTACCTACCTACTTACTTAGCTACTTACCTACTCACTTACCTACTTACTTACCTATTTACTTACTTACTTACTTACGTACTTACTTACCTACTTACTTACTTTCTTACTTTCTAACATATACCCTTACAAATACTCTATTATTTGAATTTCGTATTTCTACGGCAGATTTGAATGTTGTTCTCTCTACTTTTTTTCAGTTGCACTTCAAAGTACGTGGGCGAGTACTGTCAGCATCTGAACCCCTGTCACAAGGGCCCGCGCTGTCAGAACGGGGGCTCGTGCAGGGTACGCGCGGGCATAGACGGTGGAACACCCTCCTTCGTTTGCTCGTGTCCGGTCGGCTTCAGCGCGAGCCTCTGCGAAATACCTCTCGACAATGCCTGCGACTCGTTGCCTTGTCTCAACGGGGCCACGTGCGTCCTCAAATCGCTCTACGAATACGTCTGCACTTGTGCAACGGGCTACACAGGTAAGATCGACATTTCGAAACAAAAAGAATCTCCGAGAATAATCATATCCACATGGTTGAGGGCTATGCCCAAGCTTGGGGGTCGAAAAAACATGTCATTTTTCTGGATTTTTTCCTGACGAGAATATTGGAACGACGGGGTGGAGATTTTTCACACAATCGTTACATAGTCTTTCCGAGTTTGACTTTTTTTTTAGTTGACAAATATTGACGAACAATGGAGCTATAATTGTTTGAAACAATTACCGGCGTACAGTGGTTCCATTTCGGAAAAAAAGGTGGACATAATAAAGAAAAATAAAGTATGTTTTTTTCCATGCAAACAAATTAAGTATATTTTTTCCACACAAACGAATAATTGATTATTTTTTTTTCTCAATAACTGCGCATCTTGCAGATTTTATTCGTGGAATAAAAAAGATGCTTCTGGCAATGAGGCTCGTGTGAGACGAAAGATCAACACGATGCACTTTCGATACAATAATCAAACTTTCGCACGACCGGATAGTTTTTTTTTGGAATTTTTTAAATTGCGCCAATGGCGGGCTGAAGAAAAAAAATCGATTTTCGACGACGAAAAATTCTTTTAATCATCTGTTATTAACAAATGGATAAAGATATGTAGAAAATTATCGGGTTATGCAATTTAAAAAAACGTTATAAACTATGCTCCGTCCGGACGAGCAGATTTTCAGTTTCTCTCTAACTTTGTTTCATAAAACAAAGTGTTCGAAAAAAAAGGCTAAATCGCAGCTCACCGTATGGCAGTGGGCAACTCTTGTCAAAAATCCTCATAGCTCGGTTAATTATTCGAATGTTCACAAAATCTTTGATGCAAATTGAAGTCGAGACCCTAGGCTACAAAGCTTCGCGATAAAAAAAAACTCGTATTTTTTTAGTTTCAACCTGACGCGAACCCCTCAACGAGTGGCTGCCACAATCTCTTTAAGGATGTTGAGTCCCTATGAAACATGTTAATGTTAATTGTTCAATAGATAGCTTCTTAATCGTCACGAAATTTTTACACGACCTCCTGAATACTTCATGTAAAAACATACCAAATTTTCCGAATTCTATCATCATTACTTCAACCTCCTTAAGGGTTGAAATAAAAAATGATAAGAAAATTCGGAAAATTTCGTATGTTTTTGTATGAAGTATTTAAGAGGTCGTGTTAAAATTTCACGACGATTAGGAAGCTCGTTATTAAAAAATTAACATTTTGTTAAGAACAATTTTTAAAAGAAATAAAAAAAAATTTATCAGTAAACTTCGTTTTGTTTCCGTTGCTTTCAGTATATTGTAGATATTATAAAATTGAGAGGTCAAAAAAAAAACTTATTGCAAAGTTACATCAGTTTCCATAAAACGACATTTAATTTGTGAATGTTAATTGTTCAATAACGAGCTTCCTAATTGTCGTGAAATTTTTACACGACCTCTGAAATACTTCATACAAAAACATACCAAATTTTCCGAATTTTATCATCATTTGCGATTTGGGACTCGACATCCTTAATTCGCGTGTCTGTCATCGAGCGGCACCGTAGCGTGACGCTGATTTCCCGTTGAAACGCGAGTGTCCGCGCGTCGTAACGATCCATACCGTAATAACGAAAAGACAAATAAAATAAGATCGCGAGTAAAAAACGATCAAAGTTAGAAAGGACTCCATTGGCGACGTCCCCTATCGCGCTCTTCGCTCGTATGTTTCCATAATGATTTGCGTAGGTGTTAGACCAAGGCGAAAAGTCGATTGCGTGCGGGAGAGACGCAACGGCGACCAGGGTCGCTATTACGCGATCGGACTGTTCGCGATTATTGTACATAATTATCATATCGCGCATAGAAGTAGGACATTTGTAATTCTTCATAACTATAATTTATCCAAGATAGAAAAAAAAGTTATATTATATCATGGAGAAATTGCAATTATACAAAATCAAAGGCTCCCGATAAATGAATATTATTAAGAAAATGTTTACATTTGTAGTGAAATTTGTCAAAAAATTAATCAATAAATTGAAATTTCTTCTTCGTGAGAAATTTACGGGAAAAGATTTCTCGTACGTAGCAAAAGGACATTTTGAACTCGTTATATCAACGCAATGTAGGCTATCGGTACATCTGGCTGTTTTGAGGACGTTCTTTAAATTTCTTCGTCAAACGAATTGCTGATTTTGTTTGGGCCACGAGGGCGCTCCTTGAAAAGACTCCTTGAAAAGACTATTATATAAATACGCTTCCATTTATCGAAAGGTGATTTTGAAGACATTGGACTTTGCATAATGTTGCGTATGGGGACACTTTCCCCATTGTGAGGACGGTCCTCGAAACCGAATGTCTCCAAAATCACTTTTCTATATATACATATATGGACGGTCCTCGAAACCGAATGTCTCCAAAATCACTTTTCTATATATATATCTATATATATATATATGGAAAAACAAATATTTTACGCCGAAATTAAAATTGACGCTCCGTCAATTTCTTTGTCGAAGGAATCGTGGCTTTTGGTAACCAGGATGCTCCTCCTTGAAATACGCTAACATTAGCCGAACGGTGATTTTGAAGCCATTGGGCTATACATAATGTTGCATATGGGGACAATTGGCTACTATGAGGACGGTCCTCGAAGTTGAATGTCTTCAAAACCCCCTTTCCCTATGTGTGTGTATATATATATATATATATATATATATATATATATATATGCAAATGTAAATGATTATGCATCGTGCATGTTTTTCCTTTAGGTCCCCGTTGAAAAAGAAAAACCGTTAACCGAGTAGTCACAAGTGTAATTATCATACGAAACGTTCTTAAGCCACGCAGTGTTACCTAGGTGTGACCGGATCTATGTATAGGAAAAAACATTTTCATATTACATACATATTTGCATATATATATATATATATATATATATGTATATGTATATAGATGATGATGATAACTTAGGCGATAGTTGAGCGTGGGAAATCGTGATGCATTGATGATTGGCGAGCTCGCGTTATTCCGAGAAGCGTCGAGAAAAAGGCGCAACAAGAATAGTCGAGAATTAATTCACCGTTTATTAGAATAAATTCCTGGCATGTGTTCCATTGCAGCAAAGACACGGGGGGAACATTTGTCATCAATTAATACCGTGGAGAGAAAGAAAGAAAAAGAGCGGAAGAGAGGGGGGGTGGGGCTGACGGAGAGACCCCAACAGACGCGACACTTTCCGATTCAATGTTCATCTTTGTTTTATTTCGTCTTGCTTTTTCGTCGCATTTACACAGGCGAGCATTGCGAGAGGCAGGATCACTGCGCCTCCTCGCCGTGTAGAAACGGAGCCGAGTGCGATTCCCTCGGGGACGATTATCGATGCACTTGCGCGTCCGGATTCAACGGGCCGAATTGCGCCGAGGATATCGACGAGTGCAAACGCGAGCCCTGCAAATACGGAAGCTGCAAGAATACGCATGGATCTTACAAGTGAGTGAAAATAATTTTTTTTTCTTTCTTTTTTTTCCGGATCTTTAACGATGCTGATTCGCAACAGATGCGTTGGCGATATTGTCGAAGATAACTGAGTGCCAATTCGGTATTACAATTTGAAGAATATATTAGGGTGGTCGTTATTTGGGCTTTAGCGAAAAAATATTCGATGCCACCCGAAAAACATAATCAAGGTGTATAAAAAAAAATCTGTGTGAAGTTTTGAGGCCCTCGGAAAATTGGAACACGCGCCACCGAGCGATTGATATTTTAAATGTCAAATACATGTATTTATCCCACGCATCAATGATTTTTTTTCCGAGTATAATGTTAATGTGAAAAATGTGAAACTTCGTACACTTATTGTGCATAGTATGGTGCACAAAACTAATTTTTTTCAATTTTTTTCATTCATAATTTTGTTAATGACAAGCTCTGCAGAAATTCCCATATTTCGTTTTTTTATATATTTGTTTTCAAATAAATTCCAAATAAAATAAAAAATGAATCTTCAGTTCGAAAATGTAATGTCTGCAGGGAAGAAGACAGAAGATTTACTTTCTTTGTTTGAGTTATAACCCAAACAAACCCAAACAAACCCAAACAACCCCTGGTTAACAAACCCTGGTTAACAAACCCTGGTTAACAAACCCTGCTTAACAAACCCTGGTTAACAAACCCTGGTTAACAAACCCTGGTTAACAAACCCTGGTTAACAAACAAACCCTGGTTAACAAACCCTGGTTAACAAACAAACCCTGGTTAACAAACCCTGGGTAACAAACCCTGGTTAACGAACCCTGGTTAACAAACCCTGGTTAACAAACCCTGGTTAACAAACAAACAAACCCTGGTTAACAAACCCTGGTTAACCAACCCTGGTTAACAAACCGTGCTTAACAAACCCAAACAAACCCTGGTTAACAAACCCTGGTTAACAAACCCTGGTTAACAAACCCTGCTTAACAAACCCTGGTGAACAAACCCTGGTTAACAAACAAACAAACCCTGGTTAACAAACCCTGGTTAACAAACCCTGGTTAACAAACCCTGGTTAACAAACCCTGGTTAACAAACCCTAGTTAACAAACCCTGGTTAACAAACCCTGGTTAACAAACCCTGGTTAACAAACCCTGGTTAACAAACCCTGGTTAACAAACCCTGGTTAACAAACCCTGGTTAACGAACCCTGGTTAACAAACCCTGGTTAACAAACCCTGGTTAACAAACAAACAAACCCTGGTTAACAAACCCTGGTTAACAAACCCTGGTTAACCAACCCTGGTTAACCAACCCTGGTTAACAAACCCTGCTTAACAAACCCAAACAAACCCTGGTTAACCAGGGTTTGTTAACCAGGGTTTGTTAACAAACCCTGCTTAACAAACCCTGCTTAACAAACCCTGCTTAACAAACCCTGGTTAACAAACCCTGGTTAAAAAACCCTGGTTAACAAACCCTGGTTAACAAACCCTGGTTAACAAACCCTGGTTAACAAACCCTGGTTAACAAACCCTGGTTAACAAACCCTGGTTAACAAACCCTGGTTAACAAACCTTGGTTAACAAACCCTGGTTAACAAACAAACAAACCCTGGTTAACAAACCCTGGTTAACCAACCCTGGTTAACAAACCCAAACAAACCCTGGTTAACAAACCCAAACAAACCCTGGTTAACCAGGGTTTGTTAACCAACAAACCCTGGTTAAATTTTTCTCGTTAATATTATACTCGGAAAAAAAATCATTGATGCGTGGTATAAATACATGTATTTTACATTTAAAATTTCAATCGCTCGGTGGCGCGTGTTCCAATTTTCCAAGCGCCTCCAAACTTCACGCAGATTTTTTTTGATACACTTTGTTTATATTTTTCGGGTGGCAGCGAATTTTTTTGACAAAGCCCAAATAACGGCCACCCGAATATATATATATATATTAGACTACTTCAAAATAAATCGATAATTTTTTTTTAGCTTCACACAATCTTAAACTATACTTGGGCATAAAAAAATAATCCTCGCGAAAGGGGGGGCCGGTTCTTCAAGATTTAGAGATGCCTCATCGGACTTTTGTCTTTTTTATTTCGTCAATACGTAAATAACGAATTTGCATGAATAGAACATACATTTTTTTCGTTCTTAAGGGGGGATTGTCTTTATTTTTCGCAAAATTTACCGCTTTTTGGGAATTTTTTTGTGAAGAAAGTATACAACGGAAAACTTGTGAAACTTGGCATATAGTTTTATTGATCTGTTTACTACATACAAAAAAATTTTTAAACAATTTCATCAAAAAATCCGCCTCCCACCCCCCTCGACGCGCGATGGTCCTTTTTTGATGGTGTGCACGATTACAGCCTTCACGTTCATCTTGCAACAAAAACCCAAAAAGCATTTTACTTTAGACACATATAGCTATCGTTCGATGGAGGGAAAAAAAAAAAAAAAAAATTGACGATTTGGTGACGTTTTGAACTTGGAGTATCGATTTTTCGAAAAAAATTGATCGATTTTTTGTTATAAATAAAAAACTATTAAACGTATTGCTTTTTTGCTTCATCAAACGATAAAAGGATGTCAGCTGAGCATTCTGTCCAAATTTGAAGGCAATCGGTTGAATAGTTTTTGAGAAATCGTGCACACCATCAAAAAAGGACCGTCGCGCGTCGAGGGGGGTGGGAGGCGGATTTTTTGATGAAATTGTTTAAAAATTTTATTGTATGTAGCAAACAGATCAATAAAACTATATGCCAAGTTTCACAAGTTTTCCGTTGTATACTTTCTTCACAAAAAAATTCCCAAAAAGCGGTAAATTTTGCGAAAAAAAAGACAGTCCCCCCTTAATATTGCTTGGCCGTTCGTAAAATAAGAAGTCAGAATAAAAAAGCTAAAGGTTTCGCTTCGTGTTTGTCTCGTCCGAATATGGGACTGATAGGTAGCCGGTACAGATAGGAGGCTCTATATATATATAACCGTGGCGCAAAGCACAGGTATCCTCGATTTATAACCCGTGATTATTAAGTTTTAACCCGTGATTACCTAAATCGTTGGTTCGTACATGGCAATGGACGGGATGAGACACCGCGCATTGGTCCCGCATGTACACCGTGGATATTTTTGCGTGGAGAGAATAAAGATACGCTCTGAAGTAATATATATATATATATGTACCGAAGGGGGCGTCGATGAGTCCGAGATGAAGGGTAGAAATATGGAGGAAAAGTGAAGAGGGATTTATACGTATGTGTGTGGGTGTGTGTGTGCGGTGTGGGATGTGGGAAACACCAAACGTGGAGGAGGAAGTAGGAATAACTGGGAATGGAGATGAAGAGAACTTTCTTTCGAAGTTACCGCGAATTTTCGGGAATTTTGAAGCATTCGTTCCCATATTACGAATCCGTGAAGGCGACTTCGGAATTGGAAGGATTAGGTAGGTTTTTCGGGAAATACAGCAAGGTTGACTTTCGAGATTGTCAAGTCCAAGTACATCGAAACATTTCCAGATTCGAAATGGTGAATTCGATGTTTGCGGATCTGAACTTGGCGCCGTATTCTTTTTTCATAAACACATTCACAGTACAGGGTTCACACATTATTTAGTATATTTATATATACTAAATATATATATATATATTTTTTTTTATCTTTTACTATATTTTCTATTTTATTATTTTTATGTATATATATATTTTTCTTTTTCAAATAACTTAATATTTTAATTAATATTTCAATATGGATTTTTTTAATATCTTTTTTTGCTCGATGTGAACAATTCGCGATGAGAAATATGTGAAGGAAGGAGAGCGAACTGCAAAAACCCACGAGGGTATACACGAAATAAATATAATACTGCTACTACTATTTGTTTAAATATTTTTTTAGTAAAACTTGTTTTTATTGCAAACAATATATCGAAGAATACGAAATCAACATTGAATCACTAATTAAATAGATAGTATGTAACAACGCAATATTATCGAAATGATAAAATGATAGGCTATACTTATATCGAGTCGAAACACTTTATTTTGAGTCAAATGAAGAATTTCATAAAATTTAATGAAATTACCGCTGCTTTAAACAAAAAAAACGTAAAATTTATCACAATCGTGTGAAATAAAAATAAAATGAAGAATAAAAAGCAACATTCTCCCGGTGTTGTAATATCTATACTCGATAACGTCGCGCGAAGATGCAAAGCACCGTGCGGAGTTTCCTCCTCCGTGGAGACGTGCAGTGCGGCGACTCGTCGCAGTCCGTTTCGTTCTCGCATCTTATTTGTCGCTCGCGCAATTACCGATTGATCACGGATTCGTCCTGCGGAACAGTGCGGCGGAGACGCAGGTGACGGCGTGTAGATGAGAAGACGAGAATAAATACGGCAGAGTGAGAGAGAGAGAGAGGGGGGAGGGGGGGGGGAGAAAGAAGGAAGGAACACACACTTTACGGACACGTCTGTAAACGCACGACGTATGGAAAGGAACGATCAATCTCACGGCTCATTAAAAATTTCATACCTCGCGTGCAGCCTGTGAACAACGACCCGACCGCGCTCGAACCCTTGCGAATCCCGAGACGAAAAATCCCGAATCGAAAAAACGTTGAAAATGCTTCTTCGTGCCTTTTTTATCGAGTCAATTTTCGGCGCTCCACCTTCGTGCATCACACTGTACAGTCAAAGAGCAGAGCAACAGAAAATGAAGAAAATATCCTCGGTAGGAAAAACAAAATAAAAACGAATCTCTGTAAACAATGTAAAAAATAAAATTCGAGACAGGATGAAAAATAATCAAATTATTTAAAATAATAATGAGGCAATTGATTAAATTTTTTATTCGTGAGACGGACTTTATGCGTAAAGACCCTTACATGGTACACCGTGGAATTCTACTACTCGATTGGTAAAAATTGTTATTAATTTAATTCATTGCCTTTTTTGCTACTGATTATTATTAATTTAATTCAACGCATTGAATTGTTTATTGATAATAATTATGATTCGTTGAATCAATTTTTCTTCCATTGATTATTAAAAATTAAGGATGTTGAGTCCCAAATCGCAAATGACAATAAAATTCTGAAAATTTGGTACGTTTTTGTACGAAGTATTTCAGAGGTCGTGTGAAAATTTCACGACAATTAGGAAGCTCGTTACTGAACAATTAACATTCACAAATTAAATGTTGTCTTATGGAAACTGATGTAACTTTGCAATAAGTTGTTTTTTTTGACCTCTCAATTTTGTAATATCTACAATATACTGAAAGCAACGGAAACAAAACGAAGTTTATTGATAAATTTTTTTTTTATTTCTTTCAAAACTGTTTTTAAGAAAAGGTTAATTTTTTAATAACGAGCTTCCTAATCGTCGTGAAATTTTAACACGACCTCTTAAATCCTTCATACAAAAACATACCAAATTTTCCGAATTTTTTTATCATTTTTTATTTCAACCCCTGAGGAGGTTGAAGTAATGATAGAATTCTGAAAATTTGGTATGTTTTAAGTATTCAGGAGGTCGTGTAAAAATTTCATGACGATTAAGGGGGGATTGTCTTTTTTTTTCGCAAAATTTACCGCTTTTTGGGAATTTTTTTGTGAAGAAAGTATACAACGGAAAACTTGTGAAACTTGGCATATAGTTTTATTGATCTGTTTACTACATAAAAAAAAATTTTTAAACAATTTCATAAAAAAATCCGCCTCCCACCCCCCTCGACGCGCGATGGTCTTTTTTTGATGGTGTGCACGATTACAGCCTTCACGTCCATTCTGCAACAAAAACCCAAAAAGCATTTTACTTTAGACACATATAGCTATCGTTTGATGAAGCAAAAAAGCAATACGTTTAATAGTTTTTTATTTATAACAAAAAATCGATCAATTTTTTGCGAAAAATCGATACTTCAAGTTCAAAACGTCACCAAATCGTCAATTTTTTTTTTTCCCTTCATCGAACGATAGCTATATGTGTCTAAAGTAAAATGCTTTTTGGGTTTTTGGTGCAGGATGAACGTGAAGGCTGTAATCGTGCACACCATCAAAAAAGGACCATCGCGCGTCGAGGGGGGTGGGAGGCGGATTTTTTGATGAAATCGTTTAATAATTTTTTTGTATGTAGTAAACAGATCAATAAAACTATATGCCAAGTTTCACAAGTTTTCCGTTGTATACTTTCTTCACAAGAAAATTCCCAAAAAGCGGTAAATTTTGCGAAAAAAAAGACAGTCACCCCTTAATATTGCTTGGCCGTTCGTAAAATTTCATCAAACTTTAAAATTTCATCAATTTCAACGCAAACCGTTTCACAAGTTTGCCGTTGTATACTTTCTTCACAAAAAAATTCCCAAAAAGCGGTAAATTTTGCGAAAAAAAAAGACAATCCCCCTTAAGAAGCTATTTATTGAACAATTAACATTAACATGTTTCATAGGGACTCAACATCCTTAATATCATCAATCAAATGTAACTCATTAAATTATTTGTTAAAAATTATTATTATCGTTCAAATTAAATTTATCAAATTGTTTATAAAAATTGATTCTTAATTGACTTCAATTTATAGGATGGAGTATTAAAAATTATCATAATCTCTCAGACCGAATTTTTTCGAGTTCATTTTATAGGATGGAGTATTAAAAATTATCATAATCTCTCAGACCGAATTTTTTCGAGTTCATTATCAACTAGGATTATTATTAATTATGATTTGATTGATTGAGTTGTTCGTTAAATTTGTTTATTAAACATAATAAACAAAATTTTAAAAAAATAAGAGAAAATTTTAAAAAAGTGAGTGTGAGAGAGAGAGAGAGAGAGAGAGAGAGAGAGAGAGAGAGAGAGAGAGAGAGAGAGAGAGAGAGAGAGAGAGAGAGAGAGAGAGGAAAACATCGTAAAAATGTACAGTTGAGCGAAACCGTTCGATGGACATTGGGCCGTATGTCTCTCGCGGATTCGCTGCACAAACGAGAACTTTCCAGCTGGTCAGCCACGTGGAACGTACCACCAGCCGCCCTCCGCGCGACGCTAAACCACCTGCGTTAGGAATCCGTTCCTCATTGCGCACCTCGAAACCCTTCGAAAGGGATTCTTCGGGGTCTCCGACCTTCCGCCTCTGCTCCCACCGATTCTGCCTCGTTCGTCCCTATTACGAATTTCACGATGACCTTCTTTCGTTTTGCCTGCCGGAACAAATTCGACTATTCGCATTCACCGGTGATCGCGAACATTACGCGATACGACGAATTCAAGGATTCGCCAAAATCCAAAAAACGTGAGCTTCGAAACTAGTGAACCAACAAAAAAAAAACACACACAAAATAACGAACGTCGTGTACAACGATATTCACAAGTGCCCGAAGCGATTTAAGGCGTTACCCCCACTTGTAGCGCAAAAAAAAGGCCTTTTTCATGAATTTTTTTAAAGAAAACTACAAAACTTTTTTAATCGATCAATATACCATCTTAAAGAACACATCTTGAAGAACTTTCAGTAATTTTTTTTATTGAAAAATATTACATTGTTTAGTGGCAAATGGCCGTCAATGAAATAATGTTTTTGTATACACGGTTTGCGGTGACCAACATTGCGGCGAAGTGGATCATCTGAAAAAAAAAATGCGGATGGATTTAGTCAAATATAAGTATAAACTAGTCTTTAATCGAAGGATTTTAAAAAATATTCATTTTTCACAAAATGGCGGACAGTCAAAGTTAACGGTTCGATTTTAACGAAAAAAAACGGCCGTTTTTTGGCTATAAAACGGCCATTTTTTTCGAAAAAAAAAAATCGAACGATCAAAGACTACATTTTTATGTATTAAATAAGCCTGCAAAATTTCAAGAAGATCGGTTCATTAGTGTTCGAGTAATCTTGGTCACCGACTTCAGAAATGGCATTTTGAGAAAAACGCGTTTAAAGTTTCAATTTCAGTTCTTCGATTCGCGGATTCTTCTCTTTCGACGCTCATATCTCAGTCAATTTTGTTCGGATCGACTTGAAATTTTCAGGACATATTCTCAGATACTTATACTTCAAAAAAATGCAATAAAAAAAATCGATTTTTTCAAAATCGCAAGTGGGGGTAACCCCTTAAGGAGAAACAAGTGCCGAAACATACCGGTCATTTATGAATACCAGTGTTACATGACGGGACTTTATATCCGTTCGTAGAAAGATTATAAAAAACAAACGTGCCCGATCATCGTTGGCTTGGGGTAATTCGAGTATACATCAGTTGACGTATGGTCAGTGTTCTGTTCCGAATTCACGAGAGTGAGAGGCGGCAAGGATATTATAATTTTTGTCTTTTTTTTTTCTCGAGTCCTTCGCGTATGTACGCACGTGAGCGGAATAACTCGCGTGGGAATTTTTTGTTCCTACACACACATATGTGTGTGTGTATATATATATATATATATATATATATATATATATATATATATATATATATGTATGTAAAATACATGGTAAACCGGACACGCGAGACTGCCCCGCTTTTTGCTTTTATTCCGGATTTGCCTAGATTCCCCTTCGCGAAATAAAAATACACTTGTCTCGTGCATATTTTTCGGGTATCTCGCACTTGAAGGGAACAGCCGTAGAAACGGACAACTGGAGAAGCGACGCCGCACAGTGGTTCTAAACGCCGAAAAGCTGGCCAAAAATCGAAATCATCGAAAAAACGGATGGTGGTGGGTATATATAGGTTTTGGGGGTCGCTGAATCCGAATCTGATGTTAGTTTTTCGAAAAAAATGAGTCAAAAAATCAAAAACAAGATGGCGGACCAAAAAAATTTTTATATCAACTTTAAACAACAACAAATGATGTTATAAGGAGTTTTTGAGGTCGCTGAATCGAAATTTGACATCAGTTCCATAAAAAAATGCAAAACAAAGTCAAAAACAAGATGGCGGACCAAAAAAAAAAGATTATGATTTGTAATAAAAAATAATATAAACAATATAGTTTTTATTGATACAGAAACATTTAATCAACTTGGAAAAAATTTTGAATTAAGTTTTTTGAAAAAACTAATTTATCGTTTATAACAAATTCATTGTTTATAATGTCAAAATCATTGGTAGTATGTATACTCAACATTAAATAACTAAAACAAATTTTTTTTGACGATATTGGGCTTCGTATAACGTAAAAATCATATTTTTAGCCGTTTTTTTAGTAAATTTTCAAATTGCATTTTCTCAATTTCGGGCAAATTCGGGCAAAAGTTATTGGCGTCATAATTTAGTGCTATGATGCCCTTACCATATGCAATTAATTTCAGCCCGGGATCTAGCGGGACTTTCGAGAAAATGAGAAAGTAAAAGTGGCATAAAAATGACGAAATTTTGTGATTTACAAACAATAATATATAAACAATGTACAAGCACTTAAAATTTCAAACAAAACGTATTTTACTAACCTCAGATATCCCTCTCTTCGAAAAAATTCACTTCACCATGAATAAATAACACTAACTTGTCTAAATTAAATGTTTAAGTCAGAAAACACGTGACATTCAAGAAATTTAACCTTAAGGAAGCTTTCCAGTGTGACAGCCCGAAAAATCGCTGTTTTTCGCGATTTTTTTTTTTAAAGAAAAAATAATCTAATCGCTCTGGTTTTTTTTTGTATATTAATTGGGTATTGAAGAATACAAAACATTTTTTTAAAGATCGATTTATTTATTAATTAATATCTATAAAAATGATGAAACAATTGTTGCAGAAAATGCACTTGGATGTGGTGTTCACGTTGGGGGTCACAATTTTGATCTGAAACAAAAAACACAAAAAGATTATTGATCGGTATATAATTGGCTTTCGTGCTATGGAGGCTTTTTTTTTTTTTTTTTTTTTTGCAAAAATGGCGCCGGTTTGAACAAAAAGTATCGATTTTAGCATTTTTTTTGGCAGTTTTTTTTACAAAAAAATAGGAAGATGTCAAAAAAAAAAAAAAGCTTCCATAGCACGATAAACAATGACGTTAAGAATATTGTGTAAAAAATTCAACTCGATAGCTTTAAAACTCTGCCCTCCAAGTTGGACACCGTTTTGAAAAATGCTGTTTCGAGAAAAACGCGTTCAAAGTTTCGCTGTAGCTGTAGCGCTCCGTTGCCTTCTTCCAAGAAATGCTGTACAGTAACCGAAATAATCTGTATTTCGGCATGAAAATTTCAGGGAATATTCGGAAGAGTGTATACTATTCGATAAAGCAAAAAAAAAAAATCGATTTTTTGAAAATTTCACACTGGAAAGCTCCCTTAACTTCACGACGCCACGCTGCCAACAAGTGTGTATTATTGGCATTGGTAATGCTGCGTTCTTAAAGTACAGGTACCAACCTAACATATGGCAAACAAAAAAGTCCTATATTTAGTAACGCGATTTTTCCTATTTTTGGCCAGCTTTTCGGCGTTTGGAACCACTGTGCGCCGTGACGTGGTCGTATCGTTTTCGAGAGTCGAACACCATGTAACGACGAATGAATCAATACGCTAATTACAAAAAGCAAAAATGCATTGGTCCAAATGCAATTTTTCCGTGCCCGTTGGTTGCGTCAACGTACGCATGAATTTCACGATAAAAATTCTTTCGCGATATCGTCACGTTGGATCAAAGGGTGCATTTTTTTATATCGAGTTTACCGATTGGAACAAACTCAGTCGAAAGGATCGCAAACACTGCGTGAACAACCGTTGGCAACGTTTTACGACTGAATAAAAAGTGTGGTAACTTGATGGAAGAGTAATAATAATATCGGATAATAATCATTTGGCCAATAATAGTGAGATTGTAAAGCGGGTACTTTGTGCGTAATTTCGCATTGTTACGACTTTTTTTTCTTTTTCTACCGATCGCTTGATAATAACAATAACAGTAATAATGATAATAATCCATTGAAATAAATAATATAATCTACCCCACTCCCAGACGTACGGCTAATGATGACACTGCAAACGTATGGGGTGTGCTTTGGCTTGCAATTCGAAATATATGTAAAATAATGATGATAATATTTAGCGACTTGCTGGAAGAAAATTACGTGAATTGCGGAGTCGCTAAAAGAAAATGGAAATAAAAATGGGCAGCAACGCGAGCTGAATCTAAATTCTGAATTTAAATTTGCTGGAAGTCGGGGCGAAATTTGACCTCATAAATATATATATACACACGCATTTATAGAATGTGTGGAAATCGTAATTGTTCGTAGCGGTGACACGAGGCAAACGCTATTTTTACGTTTATAATGCCGGTAAAAATGTTCATATACGATATAACACGTAGACGGATGAAACGCACGTCGTCCTCGTCCTCGTGAAGAGCGTATGGCAATGTACACGGGAGGCTCGCGAGGTCAACGACCCGGAGATCAGAATAGACCTGAGAAATTGTGCCATTTCCTTAATTGAATGACGAGTGCGTTTGTTGAAATTTCCCTTCGTCGAAATGCAATTAAAATGATTTTTTATTTCGAATTGCCTACTTTTTTTTTTAAGGTTTTAGCCTGGAGATTCTGTAGAATATTTCGTACGAGCTGCCATTGGAGAAATGGGATTATCGGGGATTTTTTTGTTGCGAGATACTTTGAAGAAGTGAGTTAAGGCGTTACCCCCACTTGTAGCGCAAAAAAAGGCCTTTTTCATGAATTTTTTTAAAGAAAACTACAAAACTTTTTTAATCGATCAATATACCATCTTAAAAAGAACACATCTTGAAGAACTGTCAGTAATTTTTTTATTGAAACATATTACATTGTTTAGTGGCAAATGGCCGTCAATGAAATAATGTTTTTATATACACGGTTTGCGGTGACCAACGTTGCGGCGAAGTGGATCATCTGAAAAAAAAAATGCGGATGGATTTAGTCAAATATAAGTATAAACTAGTCTTTAATCGAAGGATTTTAAAAAATATTCATTTTTCACAAAATGCCGGACAGTCAAAGTTAATGGTTCGATTTTAACGAAAAAAAAACGGCCGTTTTTTTGCTATAAAACGGCCATTTTTTTTCGAAAAAAAAAAATCGAACGATTAAAGACTACATTTTTATGTATTAAATAAGCCTGCAAAATTTCAAGAAGATCGGTTCATTAGTGTTCGAGTAATCTTGGTCACCGACTTCAGAAATGCCATTTTGAGAAAAACGCGTGTAAACTTTCAATTTCAGTTCTTCAATTCACGGATTCTTCTCTTTCAACGCTCATATCTCAGTCAATTTTGTTCGGATCGACTTGAAATTTTCAGGACATATTCTCAGATACTTATACTTCAAAAAAATGCAATAAAAAATCGATTTTTCCAAAATCGCAAGTGGGGTTAACCCCTTAAAAAGGAGCGCAGCGTTCCGCGATGAATTTCTCCGATCGCGGAAGATATCGGCAAAAATCGGTCGAATATTGTTATCAGTGAGATTATGGGTAATGAATCGGTAGAATTGATGATCGGTGGACTCGTTAATCGGTAGTAAAAAGGTAGAATTGTTAATCGATGATAAATCCGTAAACTCGTTAATCGGTAATAAATCGGTAGAATTGTAAATCGGTAATTAATCGGTATAATTGATAATCGGTGATAAAATAGTAGAATTACTAGACCGGTGATAAATCGGTAATTAATCGGTAGAATTGTAAATCGGTAATCAATCGGTAGAATTGTAAATCGGTAATTAATCGGCAGAATTGTAAATCGGTAATTAATCGGTAGAATTGTAAATCGGTAATTAATCGGTAGATTTGTAAATCGGCAATTAATCGGTACAATTGTAAATCGGTAATTAATCGGTAGAATTGTAAATCGGTAATTAATCGGTATAATTAATAATCGGTGATAAAATAGTAGAATTACTAGACCGGTGATAAATGGGTAATTAATCGGTAGAATTGTAAATCGGTAATCAATCGGTAGAATTGTAAATCGGTAATTAATCGGCAGAATTGTAAATCGGTAATTAATCGGTAGAATTGTAAATCGGTAATTAATCGGTAAATTTGTAAATCGGCAATTAATCGGTAGAATCGTAAATCGGTAATTAATCGGTAGAATTGTAAATCGGTAATTAATCGGTAGATAAGTAAATCGGTAATTAATCGGTAGAATTGTAAATCGGTAATTAATCGGTAATTAATCGGTAGATTTGTAAATCGGCAATTAATCGGTACAATTGTAAATCGGTAATTAATCGGTAGATAAGTAAATCGGTAATTAATCGGTAGAATTGTAAATCGGTAATTAATCGGTAGATTTGTAAATCGGCAATTAATCGGTACAATTGTAAATCGGCAATTAATCGGTACAATTGTAAATCGGTAATGAATCGGTAAAATTGATAATCGGTTATATAATGGTAGACTTGATAATCGGTAATAAATCGGTAGAATTGTTAATCGGTAATTAATCGGTAGAACTGTTCATCGGTAATTAATCAGTAGAATTGTTCATCGGTAATCAATCGGCAGAACTATAATTCGATAGAGTCGTCAATACGTGGGGTTGTCAATCGATAGAGTTGTTAATCGGTAATAAATCGGTGGAATCGTTAATCGGTATCACGTTAGTAGAATTGTTAATCGGTCAGATTATCAGCAAAAATCGCTAGGATATTATGATCGGTAATAAATCGGTAAAATTGTTAATCGGTAAGACTACCGTCAAAAATCGGTTGGATATTATAATCCGTGATAAATCGGTAGAATTTATCGGCACAACCGCGCCGAGGTTTATATTGATTTTCTCAGGAACGCTTTTTATCGGCTCTTGTCTTACATAAAAAATGCTGCGTAATTTCTATTTATAATTGGTACGCGGAATGTCCGGTCTCAGCAGACGGCCTTAAACTCGTGGAAAACCTCGACCTCCTCGTCCTCCTCGGTGTCTTTCATCGATCTCTCGATCTCGGCTACGATTCAACGACATAATCGATGCACGCTCCTATTACCGTATAATTCTCAATGCTGCACCGCTTGCTCCAATTATCCGCGAGGCGTGTCCGTTATTCGAGTGACTAATTCCTTGATTTTTCCCGTATCGATAAATGCCAATGCCGAGCATGAGAGTACCGATCGATCGGTATTCGAATGTATTCTTTCTCAGCGTCAGAAACTAAAAAAAAAATGCGCCAAGTTTTTCGAAACTGGCAGTGCAGGTAAAATAGAATTTTTTTTCGAAATTAGCATTAAAAAATTGCCGATTCTTGCAGATAAGGGGCCATTTTTCGTGTTAATTATATCTGATGAGTATTGAATTAAATTATTCTATTGATTATTAATATATCTATTATTTACCGTAACGTAATGTTTATCTTTCTAATATTGAATAATAAATGAGGTTTTTCGAAATTGACACTCAAAAAGAACTTTCATCTTCTTAATCTTGATTGTACGAAATAATTTATATACAATTGATATAAAATGAATTTAAATAACTCAACGAACTTCATATGTGTAATTATAATATCAATTATTAATTTTCCTATTATTGAAAAGCTGGCCAAAAATCGAAATCATCGAAAAAACGGATGGTGGTGGGTATATATAGGTTTTGGGGGTCGCTGAATCCGAATCTGATGTTAGTTTTTCGAAAAAAATGAGTCAAAAAGTCAAAAACAAGATGGCGGACCAAAAAAAATTTTATATCAACTTTAAACAATAAAAAATGATGTTATAAGGAGTTTTTGAGGTCGCTAAATCGAAATTTGACATCAGTTTCATAAAAAAATGCAAAACAAAGTCAAAAACAAGATGGCGGACCAAAAAAAAATGATTATGATTTGTAATCAAAAATAATATAAACAATATAGTTTTCATTGATACAGAAACATTTAATCAACTTGGAAAAAATTTTGAATTAAGTTTTTTGAAAAAAATAATTTATTGTTTATAACAAATTCATTGTTTATAATGTCAAAATCATTGGTAGTATGCATTAAATTATTCTATTAATTATTAATATATCTATTAATTATTAATATATCTATTAATTACCGTAACGCAACGTTTGTCTTATTAATATTGAATAATAAATGAGGTTTTTCGAAATTGACACTCAAAAAGAACTTTCATCTTCTTAATCTTGATTGTACGAAATAATTTATATACAATTGATATAAAATTAATGTAAATAACTCAACGAACTTCATATGTGTAATTATAATATCAATTATTAATTTTCCTATTATTGATACGTGAAGAAAATACGATCCTCGTTTGCTTGATGAACTGTGGAGAGACTAAAAGTGAAAAGAACGAGGAAAAGAAAACTCGTTGGAACAATGACTGTGGAGGGGGAATTTAAAAAAACGGAGCATAGTTACAATAGTCGAGCTGACGTAACGATTATCGAGTCTCGTGCTCAATTCGAGCAATTAGGGTGGGAAAGCTCTCTCGCCACGGTTACGCGAGACCGTCACAGCGCTCTCGTCCTCGCGCGTCCGTTTCGTTATTTCGATTAACGCAGCATTAATTACTCACGCGCTCGTTTTACATCGTCAAACTTCGTCGCCTTCGGTTTTATTTCATTTGTATTTGTTGAAGTCTCGCGTTTCCGCATTGACGACGAAACATTTCAATAATTTGCTAGTCACAATCGAGCAGTTTAAACGATAAAAGATATGTAATGATTCTGTCAAATCCTGGCTGCCTTTGTGCAAAATATTTGTCATCGATATTCTTACGTTTGCATAAATTTGTCGTGGAATTTAGAGTTGGCCTTCTGCAGAGAGCAGAACGAAAGAAAGGGAGAGAGGAATGGGAGAGAGAGAGAGAGAGAGAGAGAGAGAGAGAGAGAGAGAGAGAGAGAGAGAGAGAGAACATAGTGCAAAGATCCGTTATATAGTTGCGCTCGAGTGAGCACGCATTGATTTTCTTCGATTCGATAACTGCATCTCGTAAATTTTTCGAAATCCTTTCGCATTCTGACCCAGCGGTTTCCCCACCGCGCGTTCTCAATCTCCTTTTCCCTCTCTCTTGCTTTCTTGCCTCTCTTGGATTGAGCATATAATTTCAATATTATTCAAGTGCCGATAACAATATCCATAATAATCACAATGATATAAAATAGCGCGACAAAAATGATAATAACCACAAATGTACCGGGTGGCACATTTTATTCTTACACCCGATTTATATAGATAAATACTGCTCCGATCAAGCATTGAGTATAATAAAACTATTGACTTTCGAATAGGGACGTTAAAAAATCTTCTTTTGGCCCAAAATTCAAGATCATGAACTTTTTTTTCACCAAAACATTTATCAGGTCAAAACTAACCACGGATAAAGTTCCGAAAAAGCCCTCCCTCCGATTAATTTGGAATTTTGTGTACCCATGTATTGGGATATTTGGATCCATGGGCATCCATGTATTTGGATGCCCATGGATCGCGCCAAAATAGTAAAAAATGGTATTCTAACGAAAAAATTGTGAACGTTATTAAATAACTTTTCCCACAAACTTTGTCGCTGTTGACCTGATAAATGTTTGGATGAAAAAAAAATCATGATCCCATTTTAAAATCACATGCAAGTCGTCGTAACGTCGCCATTTTGAACTTTGGCCCAAAAAACGTTTTTTTACGTCTCCCTTTGAACCCTGAAACGTTTTATTATTCTCAATACTTGATCGGAGCAGTATTTTTCGAGATAAATCAGGTGTAAGATTAAAATGGGACACCTGGTATATGATAATGTTCAATAATAATAATAATAATAACAACAACAACAACAACAACAACAATAATAATAACGGTGACGATGGTTATGATGATGACGATAACGGACAATTATATTAATAACGTATATATCAATGATGATATCAATAAAGTAATGATAATCATCGTAAACAAAATGATAATAATGACAATTACTAACAACTATATCAACGATGTTTCCAACAAGAATAATGATACCAATGATGGTGATGATGATAATAATAATAGATTACAATTATATTAACGGTTGTATCAATAGTGATAATAATAATAGTAACAATGATGATGATGATGATGATGATGATGATGATGATGATGATGATGATGATGATGATGATGATGATGATGATGATGATGATGATGATGACGATTATATCTTACGATTATTCTCATAAAAATAATCACAATGTCTCACAATTTTCATAGTTTTTTTTTACTATATAAATATATTTACTATATAAACTACTATATAAACATATTTACTATATAAACAAGAATAATGATACCAATGATGGTGATGATGATAATAATAATAGATTACAATTATATTAACGGTTGTATCAATAGTGATAATAATAATAGTAACAATGATGATAATGATGATGTTGATGATGATAACAATAGTAAACAAGATGATGATGATGATGACGATTATATCTTACGATTATTCTAATAAAAATAATCACAATGTCTCACAATTTTCATAGTTTTTTTTTACTATATAAACATATTTACTATATAAACTACTATATAAACATATTTACTATATAAACTAGAATAATGATACCAATGATGGTGATGATAATAATAATAGATTACACTTATATTAACGGTTTTATCAATAGTCATAATAATAATAGTAACAATGATGATGATGATGATGACGATGACGATGATGATGATAACAATAGTAAACAAGATGATGATGACGACGATTATATCTTACGATTATTCTAATAAAAATAATCACAATGTCTCACAATTTTCATAGTTTTTTTTTACTATATAAACATATTTACTATATAAATTTACTATATATCGTAATCTACTATATAAACTACTATATAAACAAGAATAATGATACCAATTATGGTGATGATGATAATAATAATAGATTACAATTATATTAACGGTTGTATCAATAGTGATAATAATAATAGTATCAATGATGATGATGATGATGACGATGATGATGATGATGATGATGATGATGATGATGATGATGATGATGATGATGATGATGATGATGATGATGATGATGATGATGATGATGATGATGATGATGATGATGATGATGATGATAACAATAGTAAACAAGATGATGACGATGATGACGATTATATCTTACGATTATTCTAATAAAAATAATCACAATGCCTCACAATTTTCATAGTTTTTTTTTACTATATAAACATACATACAGATCAGTATGTAAAAAAATATTGTACGTACCGAGCACAAAAATAAAACGTGTAAAAAACGTGTGATTACAAAAATTCCGAAAATTCAACTCGCGTCGAAAAACGTTGCTCCTTTTCGTTGTCGATTAACAATTCGGAATTATTTTCCCCTCGGCTGAAAACGCCGATCCGCGGACAGCGTTTAATTGACGTGAAGAAATTGGCCCCCGGTCTCGAGATTCGATCATAGCGAAGATAAGTAACGAAGAAGACAAAAAGAACGTAAAGATCGTGCAACGGCAGAGCCGAAGCAGGGTTGCATTAAAATGCATGTATGAGATGCGTAGAGGTGTGCGTGTGTGTGTGAAGAGTCGGAGGATGAATGAAAAGCGAAGTGAAAAAAAATAGCGGAGTGAGGTGGCACGAAACCGCGCGCTTCCGATCGGCTTTTACGATGCCATCAAATTTCTCGATGAACACATTCATGATGAGAATATCAAAGAGCCGAGATGTTAGGTGCGTGGCTCGAGTGCGAAAGAGACAGCTGCGGGCGCACTTTTTTCTTCAGTGCACCAACGACCGTTCGGCCTTCAAATATATGTGCAAATAATTTACAAATGTGTACAAAGTACAGTCGTGTATAAAAATGTTTTTTTTTCCTTCCCTTCATTCCTCAGTGCATTATTCGTGGTGAGAATCAAATGATAAAAAAAAAAAAGCGGTCGTGCGAATTTTTTTTTATCCTCAGTTCATTTGTGGGTATTTACGGTACAACTGCAAAAAAAATTACACGACCATACTTTGTTTTTTTAAATGTAAAATTGCATATTTATGTAACGATCTATTTAAAAAATAATTCGTATTACGTCATTATTATTGCATAAAAATGCAATGTTATTGATAATAAGATTAATAACAATAGACTTTTCTCTATTATGCCAATATTCGATTTACAAGGAAAATTAGTACGCGTCAATGTCGATCTTAAATTTCAATGCGTTTTTTTAATCGATTAATTTATCAATTCAATCATTATTATTATTCCATCAGGAATTCTATCAATTATTCTATCAGTAATCTCTTCTACGTGAATATTCGACCCATCAGCCAAATTAAGCAATATCATATATTGCCTTGTTGTAAACTTTGTTGTATATTATATATTCAACAAAGTTTATAGTCGATCGAATATTCATAGAGAACAGAAAACTATATCATCATTATTATTGCTAATAATAAATTAATATTATTCATTAAGAGATGAATGCAGTGACGAAAATGTTATTATTGGTGTTATATACCGGTATATATTAATCCTATGGATCAATTATTTCTAAAGAAGAGAATACTAACTAACTAAAATAACCTTTAAAAATCCCAAACGAATTAACCAAAATATAATTTCTAATAATAAGGTTTGTTTGTTATTTTTTTCAATTTTTTTTCATTAAAAAATCGATTGAAATAAATTTAAAATAAAGGACATTTTTGTTTGCCTCAGCTGATAGCGATCCACTAAATTCATCGAGCTCTTTCTCCCTCTTTCTCTCTTCCCCCTCTCTGCCCCTCGTTCAAGCCAATCCAATCGACCGTATCCGGTATGTATCTGCATATCTGTATACAAATGAAGTCTCACCCGCGATCAAGGCGCGACTCGTCCAAGTTGCGCCAAGTAACTATACACGATATAGACGCCCTTACGAGCCTGAGGTCTTAATTGGGCCTGTACTCGTATATATAGCGCGAGGCCACTCACGTGACTCTAGCTCGTTCGGGCCTCGAGTTGCCTAATTAATTAGCCGTAGGGACAATAATTAATTGTGAAGAGAGAGAGAGAGAGAGAGAGAGATTCGCAGTCTCGAAGAGTGCGATTATTCACGGCAGGGCTGCACGCTCTACGACTAAACTTTCGATTTTTTTCGTCTTGTCTCCCTTCTACCCTCCCCAGGCCCTCAACTCGTCGATTTAATTCAAACGTGATTTTTTTCAATCGCCCCTTCACTGTCACGATACGGAGTATCGTGATATTTATAAATCAATTTTAAACGTTTTTTCACCAACATCAACGGAGAAACGTTACAAATACACCCAAACAGTTAATGACGAGGACACCATAGTATTTTCTTTTTGTGAAATGTTTTTCAAAATGAAGGTACTTTCGTCCTCTTACTTCGTACCGATGAAAAAAAGAGCCTTTTTTTTTTAGTGGAACAATAGGGAGACCAACAAAGTAATCAGGATATTTTTGTCGCACTTTTTCTCGAAAAGTAATTATAATAATATGATAAATAAACAAAAATCATAATAATGAGAATATTATAGAATAATTATACAAAAATCGATGATCATTTCTTTATCGTGTATATAGTAATAATAATTTTATAGAATAAGTTTGTAAAAAGTTCGACGATAATTTTCTTGTCGCGTTTTGTTTTTTTTTTTTTTTTTGAATCATTTTAACAAAAAACAACACGTGACAAGAAAAATATCGTCGCACTTTTTAAAAACTTATTCTATGAAATTATTATTACTATTATTACTATTACTACTACTATTATTACTAATATATTACTACTACTATTATATTTTACTAGTTTTACTAGTAATATTATATTTTACTAGTTTTATTTTTTACTAGTAATATTATATATTACTACTACTATTATTACTAATATATTATTACTATTATTATTACTGCTATTTATGCATCACATTTTTGTTCTTGTTATTACCCTCCCCTCCCCCCCATATATATACATACGTATGAAAAAGAACTGTTCATCGATTTTTGTGAATTATTATGTATTATGTGAATTGTGAATTATTGTGTATATTGTGAATTATTGTAAATTATTTTGAGAATTATTATGTGTATATTGTGAATTATTTTGAGAATTATTATGTATGATTCTTGTTATTATGATTTTTTTTATACATCATATTATTATAATCACTTTTCTATAAAAAGTGCACCATAAATATCCTCATTAGTTTTTTGGTTTCCTTATTATTCCCCTAAAAGAAATATATATGTGGGCTCTTTTTTTCATCGGTACAAAGTAAGCGAACGAGAGTACTTTTATTTTGCTTTTATATCGTAGTTATATATATAATATATTAGATGATAAGAATAAGAATTTTATAGACTGATTATTTTTTTTTTAATCGACCTTAATATCCTTGTCACTTTGGTAAAAAAATGTTTATATACATATACATATGTATACATAAAATTCTATAAAAAGTTCGACAACAATTTCCTCGTGACTTTTTCTTTTTTTTTCTCTTTATTAGCGGGAAAAAATATGCATTTCTCATTGTATTCTTCCAATATTCATTTGTGTAAAAATAAAGTAAAAAGACGCGTCATACGTTCGTCGAGACTTTTGTTCTCTTCACTCGCATACGTGTGACGAATGAATTTGATTATTTTGTCGATTACTCGTCTGGCGATGCGGAGACGCGCACTCGGGCATAAATTTCGGCCGGGATGAAAATTTTTTGCCGATGGATGATTCATCGGTATTCGCAATGGCCAATCACTGCATAACCTATATAGATCGTGCCGAAAGCAAACCAGACCTTGCGCCTATATACGTGTGTGCATGGAGACGGTGTCTTTCGAAGATCGCGGTCGAATAATATATTTTGCGATGCTGAGATATTTCGTCGAGGCCGTTCGCTCGCGTCGTGTGTGTGCCTCTCCGTGTGTGCGTGAATCTCGTGAGCTCTCTCCGAAAGTGATTCTTCGGCTCTCCGGGCCACGCACGGACGGGAAGAAAAAGTTCGAAAGGAGCGCGAAAGCGAATGAGCATCGGGAATCCGAATGATAGAGCGCCGAACCTGCTACGAAATATAAACGCGAAATCTCCTGACCGAGAGCCCCACTGCGATCGTGCTGGACCTAAGATGCGCGAAGAAAGATTCCGCGCGTTACAGGGTGACCCAAAAGTGACCGCCAAAATGCCTCGTATCAATGCCTTTCCGAATCATCCTCATCTACCATGAGATCCTATGATCTTTTTTTCACTTTTCGAGAAAAAAAAATCCGATTTTTTCACTTTTCGAGAAAAAAAAATCAAATTTTCTCACTTTTCGAGAAAAAAAATCCGATTTTTTCACTTTTCGACAAAAAAATCCGATTTTTTCACTTTTCGAGAAAAAAATGTCACTTTCACTGTCCGATAAAAAAAAAGCATTTTTTTTTACTTTTTGAGCAAAAAGTGCCATTTTTTTCACTTTTCGAGAAAAAAATCTGATTTTTTCACTTTTCGAGAAAAAAAATCCGATTTTCTCACTTTTCGAGAAAAAAAATCCGATTTTCTCACTTTTCGACAAAAAAATCCGATTTTTTCACTTTTCGACAAAAAAATCCGATTTTTTCACTTTTCGAGAAAAAAATGTGACTTTCACTGTCCGATAAAAAAAAGCATTTTTTTTTACTTTTTGAGCAAAAAGTGCCATTTTTTTCACTTTCCGAGAAAATAAAGGTTTTCTTTACTTTCGAGAAAAAAGCATTTTTTTCGCTTTTGAGAAAAAAATCATTTTTTTTTTGCTTTTGAGAAAAAAGCATTTTTCAACCTTTCGAGAAGAAACGCGATTTTTTCACTTTCCGATAAAAAAAAAGCATTTTTTTACTTTTTGAGGAAAAAGTGCGTTTTCTTTACTCTCCAAGAAAAAAAAATGCATTGTTTACTTTACGAGAGAGTAAAACATTTTTTTTTACTTTTAGAGAAAAAAAGCATTTCTTTATTTTCGAGAATTTTTTATTTTTACTTTTTGATAAAAAGAATACGATTTTTTTCACTTGCCGAGAAAAAAAACCAAATTGTTAAGTTTCGAGAAAACGAGCATTTCGTTCACGTTTCGAGACAATAAAAAGCATCTTCTTATTTTGCGAGAAAAAAAACATTTTCTCATTACTTTTCGCGAAAAAAACACCGTTTATTTTTCTGTTTTGCGTGTGTATTTTGCTCCCGATTTTTTTTACATGTGTTATCGTTGTGAAGTGCACTGTTGGGCAATTAATAAATTACCAGATGGACGCGAACGTTGATGCATTGGATTTTGATCAAAATTTCGAAAAAATAAGGTTGAGCGGATCAGTCGCTATGGCATTGAAGTTTTCGTCGTTGCTATACAATGAGAATTATTTTTTTCTAATTTGTTCACGTTCCTACTGACACATTCCGCCTACAAAAATTCCTCAACTATTTGTTAAGGTTCTCTGGAGCCCAAAAATCTCAATCTACAAAAGTAAACTGTTGCATGCCATCGAGAATAAGGAAATGAAAATATCAAAAAGAACTTTCGTTGCATTCCAACGATAGAAACTTCGACATCATCAGTCACTAAAGTTCAGATGATACAAAAAATACTTACACTGGTCTAAATGAGTCCCGCTTTCTATGTAAAATTTCCAAGAGGAAAATACGTACACAAAGGACAATATGGTTTTGAAGTTTGCATCGTTGAAATGCAACGAAGATTCTTTTTCATTTTCGTTTTTTTTTCATTTTCATTGCTAGCCAAAACTACTTTTGATAAATTTGAGTTATCTCTTGATATCTAAATACAAATAATCAAATCAATATAATAAATTGATATCTAAATATACCAATTTGATACGAATGATATGAATGTATCAATATAATAATTTGATATCTAAATATAAATAATCAAATCAATATAATAAATCAAAAGATAAATAAAATGTATATTTTGATAAATTTGAGTTATCAGGTCTCTGCTAAGGACCTGAGACAGGTGTACAGTAGCTTTAATTTGCCAGAAAAAAATTGGCAGTTGGAAAAAAACGATTTTCATTGTGTTCCAACTATGAAAACTTCAACATCATATGGCAAATATAAATTTGAAACTGCTACAAGAAAAGTGAAAAAAAAAATTCAAAAATCCTTTTTTCTCAAGTAAAAAAGATCGTAGAAAATAGGGTTAATTCGGAAAGGCATTGATACGAGGCCTCAAGATTTTCCTTCTGGCCGTCACTTTTCGAGCCACCCTGCATCGCCGCCGCGAAAAGAAAAATCCCATGATCTTCATTGATCTCAGTGATGCCCTACTCAAACCCACTTAATATCCCAATTGCACTTATCTTTCCTTTGCGCCTCAATCCTCAATTTTTTCATCCGTTTTTTAACCCAAAAAACAACTAGAATTTCGTTTCTCTTTTCTCACTAACACACCGTCACACACAGGCTAAAACGATCATCCTGTTTGTTTTTTTCACCCCGATCGAATTCGCGACACCCTCAGCTCCACTTCCCTCCCCCCAGGGGATCGAAACCCTTCGAGTACATACATTTTCATCAGGTTTCATGAATTTATGAAAATTCGGGGGAAAAAGCCTGTTGTGCACGCTTTACCGGCTAATTTGAATCGGCGACCGTTCGGGTCTCCAAGGAATATAACCGCGTATTACAAACTTCCTAGCTCCTAAAGGGTGCTATATATATCTATATATGTACGTAAAAAAAAAATGCAGGCGTAACCAATATAGCGCCTTGTGGCGGTAATTATTTAAAAAAAATATTCATATTCTTTAATTCTTTTTATTTAATTATATTTTGATTTTCTGTATTTTATTGTTTTATTTTTTTCATTATTATTGTTGTTGTTGTGATTGTTGTTATTATTATTATTCTCATTATTCTCATTATTCTCATTCTCTCCTCTCACACTCATCTTGATTTTTTAAATTATTGCTATTATGATTATTACATAAAGCACAATAAAAGGGCGTATGTACATCGTCTATCGCTTTGAAACATACGGGCGCGTCCGTACAACATATATATTGTTGTGCACGAATGTATATATGCATATATATATATATATATATATATATATATATATATATATGCGCTTTGAGCTTCACGCGCGTACCACGTGATCGGGGTTGACACCGATGATCGGCGGGTCGAGGGGATGAGCGCCGAGGGGGTGCCGTTAGGGAAAAAGTCCGGACGGCTCTTCCATTGTGCTCTCTCTTGAAAAACGTGACCCCAAGGGCGTTACTGTACTGCTGGGATACACCCGATGGCCTTTATATATATATATATATATATATATATATATATACATTGCTCAAAATAGTCAAAAGGGAGTAAGTTGCAGAAAATTACATGTGGATCCGTGTCGTCGAGGCTCTTTATAATTAATTCACGAGCAGGGTACGCCCCCCCTCGTCAGTCTTGCGCCGGGTGTACTCTATCGCATTATAAGTACGAGACGGGGACGAAAAATACACATGGTACACACGAGGCACGCATCCGGCAAACAAGTGAAAATTAAACCGCCCCAATCGTATTGGTGCAACGCGTGGCGTGGAGGATTAAAAATCTGTCTTTTTTTGTTGTTGTTGTAAGTACCGACGATACGGTGTCAGTGGACATAATTTATTTATGCTGAAAGGTTCTCCAGGACTGGGTCTGGACGTGTCGAGATTATCCGTCGTATTAACCGACAGATTTTTATTACCGCGGGAAAAGCGCTCCAGCCCCCCTCCCCGATCGTAAGAATTGAGTCAAGTTTTTTCTTCTGAGATTTCGAAATATATGTACGGAGAACGAACGCCCTTGTCGTTTACAATAATTATTCGTGGCGTTTTGAATCCCGCCTGCCATAACTCAGAACGACGTTAGCGTTCGAGTTCGTGGTCGCGCGACGTCCGAGGGAGCCGAAAAGTGCGTTGGGCGATAGGTGGAGCGCGCCCGGCTCTAACCTCAAACGAGTATCGCGTATACGGAGAGTATTATCGACATAAATTATTAGTAAGAGGGGCACGAATGCACCGTAACGTGGGAGAGGCCGAAAAAAAGACGGGAAGAAAAAAGGGCGGGAGGGGGGATTGAGCTTTCTCCCGGTCGCGTTAAAATCTCGAGTTGCGAGGACAGGCGTGTGTGTGATTCGATGGAAGGAGAGGCTCGCCACGGCCAGGTCAGGGAGAGAGAGAGAGAGAGAGGAGCCTCGATAGAAACAGAAACACCATCGAGACTTCCACTCGGAACACATTGGAGGGAGGTGGAGAGCGACCCCAGGTGGCTAACTCGAGAGAAAGATGGAGAAAGGCTCGTCCCCCTCCAGTCTCACTAGCGTCCCGTTTTTCTCGAACGAAATGAACGAAAGACCGGGGAAATAAGAAGAAAAAAAGGATCAAGCGCAAAATCGTCACGAGTGCGAGGGAGGCGCGAGGAGATCGAGAGAAAGAGAGAGACGAGAAAAAAGATTCCTCGGTCCCCGAGATGCCATGCTGGGGAAGGGGTGGGGATAGCGGCGCGCGCACCGACGAGGGAGCGAGACGGAAAGAGGCCCCGGCTGCCGAGGGTCGACGGGAACGCACGAGCAACTCGTGCGCCACCGCAGCGGCGCTCGCCCGAACGTACCGTGCCCAGTCGTTCGCCAACCGCCCGAGAACGCGTTACGTCGTGTCACGCTTCTCGCGTATCGTTCGTTTATACGCCCCCTACGATCAAATATTCCGATAAATCAGTGGTCGCGAGGGGACGAGAAAAGAGGAGTGTTCAATAAACTCACGTGTCACGTTCGGTGTCAAAGTGATAGTAAAAGAAATAAAACGTAACGAAGACGAGAGTGAATCAAGTGTCAGCGTCATATTCAGGATAAAGTTTTCGCTCTTCAGCGTACGAAGGGAATCTTTATTTTTTCGGGCCGTCAACCGGTGGTTCCCGATGATCAGTGATTCGCCAACGCGATCGTGCTTTCTCTCTCTCGCGGTCATGGATAGCGCGGTGATTCGTCGTAACACAGGATAAAGGCAATTTGAGCGAGTTTAGAGAGAGGCTGCGAGCTCTCGAGAGTGGCAGACGCGCGATAGAGGGACTGTGTATCCGACGCGCGAGTGCCCCGCATACCCACACGAGTGACGATAAATCCGCAAGTAGTCAAAGGGCCCTCCGCGCGTACGTTGCAGCGCGCTCTCGCCGAGCGAAAAAAAAAGTGGTCTCGCGTCTGCGCGGACCCCCGCGCCACCCTACTCGGCCAGTGCAGCGCGTTTGAATACCCTCCTCGCGATGTCTTGTTTACGCGTGCGCGCGCAGGACGATTGAACCCCACGATCTACCTCGCTCGCGCTTTCTCTCCCCCCGTGTGCGTGTGTCGCGTGGAAAAACGTGGGAAAGCGATCGACGCGTCCAACTGCAACGCACTTTGGAACGAAAACAAAACGTCTATTTAGCAGCAAAAAAAATAGTAAAAATTTTAATAAAATAGTACCAATTACTACAAAAATCCGCGACAAAAAGTTCTGTGAATATTCGTGATGAATAAATAAGCGGGAGATATCGCGATTCGAAGCGAATATCATATTATTATTATTATTATTCCGTACGAGCTAGGCTCAAAGAGTCAAGCTGAAAATTGTGATAAATCAAGAAAATACATACTTATAAACATACATACACATTTTAAAAAGAAACAAATTTATAGATCGTATCCTAGTGTCCGTGCTACGAAGGAAAAAATAATAATAAACCCAATCGGCGATTGAACGTGGAACGGTGCAATCTCAAAGTTCTAGTGACACGCACGGATCATTATTATCGTTAGCGAAAATATTTCGTGATAGTGGGTGACTTGGTGCAATCTTCTTTTTCTCCCGGTGCTCGTGAAAGTTTCGTGATACAAGTGCGTTCGCGAGAGAAAGAAAAAGCCACATCGTATTCAACAATCGTCCGGCAATTGCGTTTTGTTTTTTTCTCGACGCCCGGAACGCGCTCGTTGACGTAGAGTGCGACTCGCCCGGAATAAGTGAGAAACAAGGAGGGGAGAAATTAGGGTGGAATAAATGAGATCGCGAGATAAAAGGTGACAACGAAACAACGTGGGGCTTGATGAAAGCATGTGGAATACGTCTTGGATTAACTCGCGGGCTCTGATAACCAATGAAAATGAGTCTTACGAGTTTGTTTCTGGTGCTCCTGCTGGCGGCGAGTTCGAGGTGCGCGCTCATCTCCCCCCCCCCCCCCCTTTTGTTCTTTCACTTGCGATTCCGCTCGACCTATCTGTGCATATATATATTCCTATTTTTCATATATGTACACACACACGCACATCGAAAAAATAGAACGGATGGGAAATACACGGTGAAAAATACCCGAGAAAAAGAAATTATGGGAAATATTTGTAGTTGAGGTTTGCGTCGTTAGAAGGAAAAAGTAATTCAAGCAAAAAATTACGCAAATTCTATCTGGCTGACGTGGGCTGTGAAAATCATTGGCTTGACGTATTCTTATTAGAGATTTACGAACTCGATTGAAACGTATAAATAAGCTTTGGATACATAAAAAAATAAAATAAAATGAAGAAAAAACGTTGTTGCATTCGAACAATGCAAACTTCATAGACGACTCAACATTTTTAAGTACATTTTATTATTGTTATTTTTGAAAACACACGCACACAGTTTTTCAATAATAATAATAAAACGTACTTAAAATGTTTTATTCAAAGCTTCAGAAAAATAGCAACAATATAAACAGTATATACAATCATGAATAAAAAGCAGTACAAATCGTACGTACAAATTATCTTGAAGAACGCGATAAGAAGTGTACGATCCTTTGAATATTATGAAAGAAATATTTAAAAAAAAAAAATTTTTTCTGTTTTGTCGAAAGATTTTACTGGAAGTTAAGATATTCAAGGTTTTTCGGGTGAAGCTCGAATTTCGCGTAAATATTGACTCTAAAAAACTAGAGCGATGGACGCTAAAAAAAAAGAGCTTGGCATGGACAACATCGAATAATGATCCGGTATTAAGAATGAAAAACGAAAATCGAAAAAGTAACATGACTACAACAAATTTGCCGGTTCTGGCGTTGCGATCGTGGGTCTCGTGACGTCGCCGATCGATCGAAGTCCCGAGAGATCGGAAGATCGGGTGCCGTCGGACGATTGGCGAATCGGCAATGTTTCGTTGGAAATGTTGGCGATATAGGGGAAGATGGGGGAAAATACGAAAATTAGGGAAAGCGACAAAAATGGACGGAGATAGAGGGAAGTAATAAATGTTACTTTAAAATGTTGAATAATGATTTAAAAAAACACTTCAATCCGCACATTAAAAAAATGACAGATTCGTAGGCAAAGATCGCTGAAAAAAACAGAAAAAATATTAAAGGCTATTATCTCTCGGATTGAACAGAATAAAAATTCCCATTGTGTTGAATTTTGCATCAGTCGAATGCAAGGAAAATTCTTTTTCATTATTTTATTTTCTTATTTCTGATACAAAAAAATATATTTTGCTTGTCAGTCTCGAAAGAAGCATTTAAAAAAAATTGTTGAGTTTTTTGTAGGCAGCATCTGCCAATAGGCATTTGAAGAATTTGGAACGACGCAAACTTCAATATCGTAAATTCATGCTCTCGAAGTTTGGATCGTTGGAATGCAACGAAAATTCTTTTGTAGATTTTCATTTTCTCCGTTTTATTATATCGACAAATCTTTTTTGCAAATTAAGATTATAAATCATAAATAGAGAATAAAAAAAATTGTTGAGGTATTTTTGTGGCTGAGGTTTACTAAAAATAAATGCAAATAATAAATCAAATGCAAATAATAAATCAAATCAATGCAAATAATAAATCCTAATTTTCGTTACATTCCAACGATCCAAACTTCAACGCCGTGTAAATTTACCCACAACGAAAATCACCCGAGTGTCCGCCTTCGATTTTGTTGAAACACGAGTTTGAAGTTTGCATCGGAATGCAACGAAATTCTTTTCAATTTCTCATTTTCATTAACCAAAATCATATTCTGCAATTTTAGGTTGTAGATCCCTAAATGAAAGACCTAAAAAATATTTGCCCGATTTTCGTAACCCAAATGTTTGCCAAAGGAAATTTGATGTATCAAAAATAAAAAATCATTTTCGTTGCATCCCAACGATGGAAATTTCGACGTCATGGTGAAATTCATATATGTGATGAAGTATCGACAACGATTGTATTTTTTTTAGCGGCGGAAAAACGGTTTCAAGCGGGCGAACCACCCCGCAAAGATTTCACCCCCCCCCCTCCGGGTCACCCTTGATTTGATTTTTTCCAATACTTCTACAGCGAATTTTGCATCGCGTTGCAATAGAATAATTTTGATTTTTGTTTAATTTTGATGACTGGACTACTTGTGGGTGAAACTACAAAATCACCCGGTGGACACGTCCTTTTTTAGCCCCCCCCCCCTTAAAACCGTTTTCCCAACGATAACAAAAATAAATACGTGTCTAATAACCTCAATGCCTTGTGACATATAGGAGTTTCAACGAAATCGAAGACGGACACATGAATGATGTTGCTTGTCAGCTCGTTACCAGGGGGATCGAAATTGTCGCCCTTCATCGCATTCGACGACCCATAAAAAGTTCAGCTCTATTAAAATAGTGGCCAAAATGAGAAAAAGTATAATGAAACAAAACAAGGACAGAAAAAAATCGTATTTCGTTTGTCAAACGTACAGGATATTTGTATTCGTCGATTTCCATAGGCTTGATGTTTGCATCGTCCAAACCCAACGTTTTTCTTTACTTTCTTTTTTTTTCATCGGTATCGACAATCGTATTGGGTAGATTTTGGTTGTGGAAAGCTGAATAAGGAGCCTAAAAGATGGTCGTGGGATTTTTATAAATGAAAACTGTTAAATAAAATTTGGGAAATTCAGTGAAAAATTATTTCGTTGCATTTCAAAGATGATTTCAACATTGCGAAGACACGCGACCTCCTTTGCCTCGACGAGCAATGACGAGCCTTGATTTTATTTTCGTTCCTTTTTTCTTGTTTTTTTCTCGAATTTTATTTTCATTCTCGATACGATCCTACATCGTAATCAATCAAATATCAATAAGAATCAATATAAATATCAAATATAAAATAGAATAAAAATAAAAAATCAATAAACTCAGCTCCTCGTACTTTGTCTCGTCTTTTTCGCTGCTTTTCTTTGTAATCGGAAACATCGCGACAATCATCGCCGACGTTTTCGTGTTAGGGCGCTTTTTCGATTTATTTTTATTCTCTGTCAAAGAACGTGGTCACATTTTTCGACCCATTGGAAATGTATTCGTTTTTTTTTTATCACAATTATATTGGATACTCAGCAGGTATACGAGACACATTCGTTTATTAAAGTTCTTACTATTTATTTATATTTATTCCGTGTTGCGCTAAATGCAATTATATCAGGTAGTCGTTAGATTACGATGTGACGTTGACGTTTGCATAGATGGAATGCAATTTGTGTGTCAATATTTCATTTCCTTATTTTTACCATTATGCAAAGCCTTGTTTTTTGCAAATTGAAGCCGTGAATCTCTAATGAGATTATGTAAAAACGTTTGAGAGATTTGTACAATCTAAAAGGGCCAAAAATTTTCTTGTAAAAATTAAGAATTAATTTTCGTTGCCTTCCAACGATGCAAACTTCAAAATCACATTTCGATAAACATCGAGTGGATTTTTTCAGTTTTCGAAATACTGGCTTTTCAACATTTTTCGATTTGTTGAAGCGCGCTGTTATTATTATTATTATTATTATTATTATTATTATTGTTGCTATTGCTATTTTGAAATTCATCCCGTTTACGAAACGAATTCACGTGTTTTTTATTACTATTTTTTTCCCACCAAAAGCTTCATCCACGTATTGAATAATTATTTTTCTCAGAATTTTGTTTTCTTTATCAATTTGGTAATTATTCATACGTTTTCTTTAAGGCGATTTGTTCCTTTGTATTATTATCATCATTATCATTACTGTATTGCTTTTTTTCTTTCTTTTTTTTTTTGCATCAAACCATTCGAAAATAACGTTTGCCGATAAAAAATAAATGTTCGTCCTTTAAGCTCCTTTTATCGTCGTATGCCTTTTTGAAAACATCCTTCTAGAATCCTCGCTTGGAACAGTTGAAAAATAATTTTGTTCGGGAGAATTTTGCATTTCTTGTTTTTTCGTCTTTTGGCGTTTTATGTTTTTGTTTGTTAATTTTTCTTTGTTTATTCGTTATTTCGAATGACTTGGCTAATACGCGGGTGATTGTCCACAGATGCATGTGCACGACCGGATACACCGGGCAAAATTGCGAGAACGAGTACATACCATGCGACCCGTCGCCCTGTGAGAACGGCGGCTCGTGCCGACAGATCAGCCAGCTCGACTACCAGTGCACTTGTCCCGAGGGTGAGTCTTCTAAAAATGATTATTTCTCTCATTTTATCGATCGATCGTTCCGAAAAAAAAAAATCCCCCATATAAATGGCGTGCTGAGGGAAAGGAGAGGAAAATTCTCAAAAATAATAGCGTACTGAGAAGAGAAAAAAAAAGAATAAATAAACGGAATAAACGGAAGGAAGGAAACAATAGGTTTCGGCGGAAAAATGAACTCTCGCTGGAGCCACTCCTTTACTCGATAACAATCACTGAGCACCGATCGCGGCGCATTCCCCGCGACCCCGACGACCCCTGCGAATAACGTGAAAAACACACGCGTAACTGAGTCGACGACAAAACTCACGAAAGTGGCCGTTTCGGCGATTTCTTAGGAAAAAGAAAACAAAGCCGGTGGGAGAAAGAGAGAGAAGGAAAAAACGAAGCTTCCTTCGCTTTTTTTTTGTCTTCGTTCCGGTCCGTACGATGTGCCCTTCCTTTTTTTTCTTCACTGCCCTCTACCAAGCAAAACCAAGCAAAAACCAAGAATTAAGCATGACATGTGAAATTGGAAAATCGCAACAATATATCAATTATTGCTGTGACGTGTATAGATTCGTGACGTTGAAGTTTGCATCGCTGGAACGCAACGAAAATTCATTTTCGTCGATTTCCAAAACATGTCCTAACCGGATTTGGGCTATCGAAATCACTTCAATGTTTTTTCACTACATAGAAGGTTTCATCTTTGGAATGCGACGAAAAATATGATTTGTTATTAGCGCCGTTTATCTTTTTTACACATCTTAGCGATGAAAAGCTCTCAACAATTTTTTTATTTGCTTTTTCAGAGCCTTATATTTTTAGTTTGCAAAAAATATTCTTTCAAATAATGAAAAGGCGGAAATGGAAAAAAAAAAAGAATTTTCGTTTCATTCCACTGATCCAAATTTCGAGAGCATAGTTTTTTCAGGATCCTCGTTGAAAATCTATACCACACATTGGCGTGCTTACGTCAGTGATCAAAATGTCGAAATAAAAGAGGAAAAATGATTTTCACTGCACTCTGATGATGCAAACTTTAACACCGTGTATATAGTATCATAACAATTGTATGCATAGATAATTAATAACTAATAACAATTAACATTATATTAATAATAATCTTATAGCACAATTTTTACACTATTTGACATCTGTCATATTAACGACAACAATTACAATAATAATAGCGTACTAATAGCAGCATCATATGTATACAAGCAATATAATAATAATATTATATTCCTCCGAACATTATGCGATATTATTACGATAAATATAATTATTATTATTACTGCGTGTGGGTGTCAAATATCTAGAATTATTACGGCAGAATATTACTATCATATTTTCATAGTAATTTTTTACACGTATAAATTTATACATACCTAGCTACGACATTTCAATCATTATTACTATGATTATTATTACTGCCGTTGCCTGATTCAATTTAATTGAATGACGCCAATTATTAAGGGTGCTGTGAGAAGCCGAAGGAGCTTGACTGGGAATAAACAACGCTGCAACTACTAATGACAATTATTATAAGTTATTAATTAAAAATGATTAATATGATTAAAATGATCAAATAATAGTTCATTAGAATAAATGATGACAATTATTTTTACTTAATCAATTAAATAATATTAAATTATAACCTTTTTCTCCCCTCCCCCTACATATGACAGTAGCATTATTCTATTTAATAATTACATTATTATTTTTATTACATTTTATTGCTCCGGGCAACGCACTTCCTCAGTTTCCACTGGAAAACATTCACCTACCCCCAGGGGTTAGGCTTGCTCTCTCAGAGAGAGAGAGAGAGAGAGAGAGAGAGAGAGAAAGTGGGGGTGATAATTCTTTATTTTTATTCTTACTATTTTGAAATTATTTCTTCATGGTCACATCCAGGCCACAATTAAATCCATTTCTCTCTCTCTCGTTTTTTTCATCTCTTTTTTAGTCTCTTTACTCCCCTTGCGCGCAACACACGTACCACACACGAGAAAATCGTACAATGCTTTATAGACGATGGTCGACTCTTTCTTTCATTATTTCTTCGTTCGGCTCTTTCGGTGTGTCGGCATATAGAGCCTTCACTACACCCCCCCTCGCTCCCTTCTGACCCCTTGCACGGCCCCTCGCCTCTTCTCGCATCGCTACCCGCTTCTTTCAGAGCCCGCGTCTTTCTATACTTGCGGTCTTCTTTCCCAGGCGGACCACGACCGTGGCGACCCCACCTCTTCTTCGCTCCCTCTCTCTCTCTCTCTCTCTCTCTCTCTCTCTCTCTCTCTCTCTCTCTCTCTCTCTCTCTCTCTCTCTCTCTCTCTCTCTCTCTCTCTCTCTCTCTCTCACTCACTCTCTCTCCCCCTCTCTCTCTCTCCATTATTGAATCGTAAACGAACGGACAAGAAAAATCAAACGCGGCGTTTTTGTACACTGTGAGAGAGACTGTATGTATCCGTGTGTATAGGACACACATGTGTACACGCACCGCGACCATTATCCAAAAATTACGAAACGATGTATATCTATCCCGTAAATACTTTGGACACTTTAGTTCTTGGGAGTCCACGAGGGGGGGGGGGGGGGGGGGGGGGGCTACTGTCCCTTACTTCGTAACGGGTTCCTCCTTCATTCGGGAAAATCTTACGACACATCTTCCAGTCGGTAGAAGCAAATAGAAATAAAAATATTTAAGAAACGCAAGGGACGACTTCTCGAGCGTTGCGACTTTTTTTAAATTTTACATTGTTTGGGCTCCAGGGAGTAGAAGAAAAATAAAATAAAAACAAGAGCAGACTTTTCGAGTCGGGCAAGTTTTTTTCTCCGACTGGTGACTTCCCTTTCCGAGATTCGCAACGCCAGTGGTCTTCGGAGATGAATATTAGATCGGGGAGAGGCACCATACGTCGAATACTTTTGTTTGAAGCGAAAAAAAAAACGTAAACGATTGCTAAGACCTGCACATTTAATTATTTTATGATCTACATGTCTAATCTACGAGATGCTAATAGTTATTTTACCCATTACATTTGAATATTTTCAGCTATATTATGTTCCACAAAAAATGACTGAAATCGTGGTTTTCAAAAAGGTTGCCTATAATCGGATATCCGATATGAGGGCGAAAACTTAATTTTTCTTATATCTGATATTAGGGGACTATTTTTATACAAAATAAAACGAAACGTTTGTTGTTTCAACTAATTAACTATCATGAAACAATCGGTCTTTATGAGTTCATCGTTCATTAGGTAGGGACATTTTGGCACAAGCGGATATAGAATATTAGGCTCGTTTAACATCGCTCATCTGCTCACATTGCTAGTTTTGCGAACATTATATATTTATTAAGTAAAATGAATGCCCTAGTTCATCAAAAACAACAAAAAAAATATCATTTCGTCTTGCCTCAATGAAAACAATGAATATTTTTTCACGCCAGCGAAAAGTAACATCAGTTCACTGTTGTGCCATTTTTGTGGCTTTTGAACGATTTTGAGTTTTTATCTTTCCTTCTCCACTGTATACTCCATCTTCAACTCTGCCGAGGGTATGTTTGCTCGAGTGTGCCTCGAGTTATAAATTCGAGTCGGAGACTCGGACTTGTACGTTCGTTCGTTCGACGTGTCCCTCGTGTAGTGTGTCGGTGCACTCGGAAAACCGGTGTGTCCCCACACAAACACGCACACGTATATATACAGCAAGGACGAGGTTGTAACTATCCTGTTCGGGAGAGCTGCGCCTTTCGAAAAATTCTTCCTCGCGTCTGTTTTCCCTACACGTACGTGTAGCCCCGTACCTGCGCACAAAGAAATTCTCAAACGCTCGATTTTGGTTGACGATTCAATTTGCGACTCTCGATCACTATGGGTAGCTATTTGGGCCTTGTGTTATTTTCAAATTTTGGGCCTTGTGTTATTTTCAAATTTTGGGCCTTGTGTTTGTTTGGACTTTTGGGACTTGTGTCTGTTTAGACTTTTGGGTCTTGTGTTTTATTTAGAATTTTGGGCCTTGCGTTGATTATTCGGGTCTTGTGGTGGTTTTAATTTTTGAGCCTCATGCTGGGGTTTGTTTTAATGACGGGTCTTGTGCTATCTGTTTTTACATTTTGGGCCTTGTGTCATTAAAAACATTGGGCCTTATGTTTTAGTTTGACGCTTGGGTCTTATGTTTTATTTAGAATTGTGGGCCTTGCGTTAGTTATTCGGGCCCTGTGGTGGTTTTAATTTTGGGCCTTATCCTGGGGTTTGTTTAAATGTCGGGTCTTGGGCTATCTGTTTTTACATTTTGGGCCTTGTGGTGTTTAAAAATGGGCCTTATGTTTTAGTTAGACGCTTGGGCCTTGCGTTTTATTTAGGATTGTGGGCCTTGCGTTAGTTATTCGGGCCCTGTGGTGGTTTTAATTTTTGGGCCTTATGCTGGGGTCTGTTTAAATGTCGGGTCTTGCGCTATCTGTTTGGGCCTTATGCTGTTTTTACCGGTTGGGCCTTGCGTTAATTTTAAAGTGTGGGCTTTGTGTTTTTTTTCTGTTTGGGCCTTATCTCATTTTTTCCAATAAAAAATGAGTTGCCCTCGAAAAAAGTGGAGGTGACCTTGAAATCAGGTTGATACCTCGACTTGGAGAAAAATCTGGGGCTACCAAAATCGCGACATTGAGAAGCCATTCAAATTTTGCCTCTGACTTTTTCGTCTAAAATCAATATTTGTAGGCGTTTTCGAGGGACTAAGTTCTGGTTAGTCACCCTGTATATACATGCATGTATATGTGAAAAGGGCTTTGCATCAGGAATTATCCTCAATTTAATTAACGTTTATCGTACTTGGCCGGACTCGAGCTTATCAGTCCCAGATCGTAACCACACACACACACACACACACACGGGATCTCCCCCCCCCCTTGCACTATAGGCACGTATATGCTCGATCCCCCCATAGCTCGATCGATCTATACCTGTGTAATACAAAACGCCGAGGCTTGCTCTCCTCGCCAGCAAGAGATACGTGGTCCGGTCTTTGGTGTACGCTAATTAGAAACTGTTCTATTTGAATCGATCCGGACGATTTATCGTGCCGCCCAACGGATTAATCGAACGTCCGAAGATTCGTCGTGTCGATACCTCGTGCGTGCGCGCGGCCATATCGGCTCCTGAAGGACGAGAGGGGGGGGCTCTCCATCTGCCGTCTCGTTGAGTCCCGATGATGGCGGTGGCGCTAGGGCTCTTTATTTTCTATGCGTGATCGCGGTGGGGTATATCCAGAGTATCCATTTAACTGGATAGTTGATGCTTGCCGTGTTTCCCTTCATCCGCCCCCCCCTCTCTCTCAGTTTCTCTGGTCAAGCTCTCGTCACTCGACCATATCTCGATGGACTCTCGGGGGACTCTTCCCTTCGTATGTTTGCATCCTCGTGACGCTGTGTGGTCATCTCTCCCACGTCGTTTCTCCTGAAATTCCAGTGGAAAATCTTCGGCCAATTAACGAGTAGGGGAAAAAAACACGATCGAGCGGACATTCCCGATTAATGAGGCACTCGTTAACGTGGCACTTTGTGCACGGCAGATTGAGAAATAAATGCGTATAGATACGGAGCAATGAATTTATATATGTGACATACTAATAGATATATAGCGACTGAAAGAGCAAAGCTACAGTTTTGTAATGGAATTATTGTCTCCTCAGAAAAGCGCGCTCCTACGGAGTGATCCTCTCGTACAACGCATCGTCGGTATAGCTATACGAGCTATCGCCGTCTCCTCTTTGTGCGGCTCTTCTTACGTTGCCCCGCCCACTCTCGCTGCGCCGACCCCGCGCGACACGTCGAATTCAACAGCGGGCTGTATACCTCGAAACAGTTTGCACTTTTGCTCGATTTTTTCGAGCCTTTCGACGTCACAACGTAGCAATGATTGGTAAACCAAAACCATCGGGAGATTCCAAGGAACATTTCGGTGCAAATTCCAATCACCCTGGTGCTGTAGTTTTCGAGTTTATCGCAAGCGTACAACACACGATACGCCGGAAAACGTTGATCGCTGCATTCGCTCCGAGAGTATCGCCGATCGCGGTGGTCCACCGAAATTCCGTAAAATCGTCTGTCTCGTTAACCTTATCTTCGATTACGTTAATCCCGAAACGAATGTTTTAATTACTCGACTCTATGATCGCCACTTAAGAAACTCGTTGAGTCTCGGCGGAATTAACGAAGATATATTTTCTTCCTTTTTCCTCAGGATAACACGGTATAGATTAGTTACGTCCTCGATTCTTTACGAGGAACGAAGCGTCGAGGCTCTTCGAGTATATCTTCGTGTCTTATACACAGATGCATATACGTTCGTTCGTTCACATTCTTACGGTGTATTATTCCGAACATATGCCAAGAACATGCATAGATACCGCAACAAATCCTCGAGCTCGCACCCAAACATAGTGCCCCCTCCCCTCCCCTCTCGCTCTCTTCTCCATCCCGTTCTTTCTTCGGCCACGGAACATTGTAACGTTGCGGATAACCTCGTGGGGTCTCTCTACATCCTCCCGCGAAGGATGTAGAGGATCAAGGAAGCGCGAGGGAGACTCGAGCGGGTGGTTATGCACTCGCCGCGCTGATTTATGCCATTGGGCGAGCATAAAGTGCGTAGCACGGGGGGACCTCTTGCGGAGAGCGGGAGGGGGGGGGGGGGAGAAACTTAACACAAGTACATTTCGCTCGCTGCTTTTCCGAACGCTCGTTCCCGGATGCATAAGTTTATATCTATATAATGTACTCCTTTATATATATATATATAGCCGATAAGATTGCGAGGTATACGAGTGAGCGATGGTCGAACGTCTCTTAGACCCGCGGTTCATTCGATCCGCGAGTAGTGCGCGAGCGAGACACACACAAAGAGTCACTCACTCGGAGTCTGTCTCGCTTGCGCCCGTTTGCCGTGAGTTGTTGCGTTTCTCTTTTTCTTTTTTTTTTCTTTCTCGAACACACGCTGTCTATTCACTCGGCAGGCTCGCCCGAGAACGGCTCGCGAACGCAGACTCTATGAACTCTCGTGTCTTGTCTTGAGCCTTTCTCTCCCCCCCCCCCCCCCTCTCTACAATCGTGCAGATTGCCGTTACTATTATATAAACTTTTCGAAAATTTTTTGATCTTTATTTTTTCGAAAAAAAAGCCTTCGAGTTGGAAAAAGTATTAAAAAAAAATAAAATAAAATAACGAATAAAAAATTATCATTTATCGACGGCAATCATTTGCCTTTTTGAAAATTTTGAAATTTGAATTTTGAATTTTCAATTCAAATATCAATTTTGAATTTTCAATTCAAATTTTGAATTTTGAATTTTCAATTCAAATTTGAATTTTCAATTTTCAATTCAAATTTTGAATTTTCAATTCAAATTTGAATTTTTCAATTTTCAATTCAAATTTGAATTTTGAATTTTCAATTCAAATTTGAATTTTGAATTTTCAATTCAAATTTGAATTTTGAATTTTCAATTCAAATTTGAATTTTGAATTTTCAATTCAAATTTGAATTTTGAATTTTCAATTCAATTTTGAATTTTGAGTTTCAAGTTTGAAATTAGAATTTGAAATTTGAAATTTGAATTTGAAATTTGAAATTGCATTTGAAATTTGAAATTTGAATTTGCAATTTGAAATTCAATTTTGAATTTTGAAATTTGAAAATTATCATTATCAAAGGCAAAAATAAATAAAAAAATTTTAATCGCTTATATTAATGCATGTGCAATAATTTTGAAAAAAAAAAACATATTCTGTGCCAATGAGATTGCAGTGATATTCATGAAACTGATGTTTTTTTCTATCTTTTTACGAATACAAATAAAAAACGTCAAGAATTCATAAAATTAAACAAACAAACGTAAAAACTTCCCACACATACAAATACTTCACGGCTATTGACGCGGTGGGAGAGTCCGAGAGACTCTGGCCCAGCGGCGATACGAAACGGACGTGAAGCTCCAGCGTATAATAGATCGTGACTACGAACTAGACTATCGTGATTCCGTATAGAATAGAAGAGAGACGAAGAGTGAGAGAGAGGCGGACGGACAGACACTATAATAGATTATTCTGGTCCTCGGAGGCAAAATGGGCTTCTGTCTTCCTCCCTCAGTCTGTGTATACGCGCTCGTGTATCTATGTGCGTCTGCCTTCGTGAAAACGATGCCCCTGCGAGTGTACACCACTCACATGTGAGGGCCTCAATCATGCCCAGATCTGGTTCTTGGCTCATTTATTTTCACTGCCCACGCGCAGTACAGTGCTTTTATGAACGTTAACTGCCACCCAGGGATACCGATACTTCTTCTCCACGTTGTGCCGTATTATATATAATATATATGTAATATATATATATATACATTATATACATTATATATCTAATCGATGTAATGTATATGTTTATACTTTCCCAAAAAGTGGAAATAAACTTTGAAAAAGTATTCCTGCCGCAAACATTATTATTATTATCTTTTTCGTAGCAATAATTGTTTTTTGAACTTTTTTAGCTTGATCGCCGCTTTTTGAAGAAGTGGATGCATACGTATATACTTTTTTGAAAAATAAACAATTGAGTGGGAAAAAGTATTATTGCTACAGACGTTATTATTATTATTATTATTATCATCATCATGTTCGCAGCCATATTTTTTAAACTTATCGAACTTGATTGCTGCTTTTTGGAAAAGTATTTATGCATATATATACTTTTTCGAAGAATAATCAATTGAGTTCGAAAAATTCTTATTGCTAACATTATTATTATTATTATTATCATCATCATCATCATCATCATCATCATCATGTCCGCTGCCATATTTTTTAAACTTATCGAACTTGATTGCTGCTTTTTGGAAAAGTATTCATGCATATATATACTTTTTCGAAGAATAATCAATTGAGTTCGAAAAATTCTTATTGCTATTATTATTATTATTATTATTATTATTATTATTATTATTATTATTATTATTATCGGGTTTGCAGCAATATGGCTTTTTCAAACTTGATTCCGGCTTTTTAAAAAGGTTTGTGTTCATATATATTTCAATATTTTCGTTCACATAATCCTTGGACACTAGCGCTGTAACTTATACTTAGTTTTAAAAAAAAGCACTTGGGGTAGAGTCGTGGGCGCGCGTGAGAGCTTAAAATCCCGAACAACGGTCTTTATTGGTCAAAATAAAATCTCGACTGCGGGAGAACCGCGCGAAGGGGAATTTCATTTCCGTGACTGTGGCCGAAGTCGGAGAACCGGTTCTTTTCCCTCCTCCTCCCCCCCCCCTCTCCTGGATATAAAACAGTGACTCTTGTGTTCGACTATGCGAGCACAATTCTCGCGGGAGGTGCACCACGAAATATGAGGAAAACTCACTAGTACGGAAAAGTAACCCCGATAAAATGTTGCCCCGACCCTAAGAAATAGAGGTTGAAAACTTATAAATCGCCGTATCTCGATAATTAATAGTCCGATGAAAAAATGTATCGAACAAAAGTCGTTTGGAATAATAAAATTCGTATAAAGTTATTTGACGTTCAACCCCCCATCCCCCTTCCCATGCCCCGTGCCCCCGCCCCTATAAAAGTGGATTTTGTTCATAGGAAGAGTTTCGTACTGAGATAATATATGAAAGCCCAAAATAGAGTGGTTGGTGAAAAAAGCAAAAACTGCCGAATAAGTGGGCCACGCCCCCCCCCCCCCCCCTCCCCGGAAAAAATTCTGATTCCGTCACTGCAGCTCGTTGTGAAGTGAAAAAATGTAGGATTTTTTTCTTCCTCTTTCTCGTCATGAGAAAGTGGATTTTTTTTGTGATTAGGAACATTTTGTAATGGAATAATGTATGAAAGAGTAAAATAGAGTGGTTGGTAAAAAGAAACCAGAAAATCCCGAATAAGTGGAGGCTGAGAAAAAACGGGGCGCGGGGGAGGGAACGAGAAGGGCCGAAAGTGGAGGTGCAGTTAAAGTATAAAATTCAAAAAACACGGTTCCCGCGTTAAATTATTGCGAGTAGTTACGAGTGAGCCTCGGAGCAACTCGGCAGATTTTGCATACCTCCGAACACGAGAGCGAGTACATCTCGGGCGTACACACGCGCGTGTGTACCTTGGTGCACGGGGGCGAGAGTGAGAGGAACGAACGGATTTACCTCCCGGAGGGAATATCTCTCTCTCTCTCTCTCTCTCTCTCTCTCTCTCTCTCTCTCTCTATATATATATATATATATATATATATATATATATATATATATATATATATATATTCATATATATATGTATGTGTATATATATATATATATATATATATATATATATATATATATATATATATATATATATATTTATATATATATATATAGAGAGAGAGAGAGAGAGAGAGAGAGAGAGAGAGAGAGAGAGAGAGAGAGAGAGAGAGAGAGAGAGAGAGAGAGAGAAAGAATTTATATATATATAAAGAAATATATATATATATATATATATATATATATATATATATATATATATATATATATATATATTTCTTCCTCTCGCTCGCTCGCGGCTACACTTTTCTTGTGAACGTGACCTTAGCCTCGGAAGTGTCTGCCAGGACGACTTTACCTGCGCGAGGAGAGAAGCTCTCCTCTCCTGGAGAACACAAATCCCTACGTCCCAACCACTTTTCTTCGTCTTCCTTTATTTATTTTTTTTTCGATTTTGACCCGTTCGCGTTACATATATGTATATGTGCTTATGCCGAGTACCCTTGCGTGCTCTGTAGCACGTGACAGGGGGGGGGGTAGTTTTCACGTAAAATTCTCTCTCCCTCTCTCGTCGCATAACTTATGCGGTAATATGTATCGAGGGTTGGATAAACACACACGTACGTACGCCTTTTCCCCCAATGTATTCCACTAACACACGCGTTTTCCCCTCGTCGCGTTCATCGCCCATAATTTTGAGAGCAACTTGTTTCAAAATGAGCAAAAATGACCAAAAAAAATCGAAATTCTTTCTCGATACTGTCTTCTTTTCTGTTTTCATGGGAAAATGAATTTATTGGAAAAAAAGTGAATATTTATATATGCATTCCGTCATAAAAATAATAATAATTTGGATACGTTATTGGTATATTTATTTAATTACACTAATCGTAATTCAAGTAGTGAGAATGAGCATAACAATAATGAAAATATTGTCGTTATTGTAATATTTGTTCATTCACACTAAAATAATATTATTAATATTATTAATAATAAATAACATGAATATTTTTGTGAAATGGAATGTGGTAAGAATTGTAATAAGGGAGATGACCCTTTGCAAATGAAACCTACAATTTGACCAAAACAAATATTGTACTATAAATATAATATTTGTGTATCAACTCCGCAATAAGCATGATAATAGTAATAAAAATATGGTCTTCAAGTTTGCATCGTTGGAATGCAACGAAAATAAATTCTACTTCATCGACAAAATTTCTTTTCGGCCGATTTATGCTATGAAAATCGTTCGAACGTATTTACGTATTTTCATAAATAACTGACGACTTCAAGTTGCAAGAAAATTGTTTCGAATAATAAGAAAAAGAGGTCGATAAGAAAGAATCGTTGTGTTCCAACGATGCAAACTTCAATGGCATGTAATAATAAATGTCCAGTATTACACTGTCACGAGAACGATAAAAATAATGACACTCTTAGCTACAGTAATACAGATCAAATGCGATATATATATATATATATATATATATATATATATATATATATATATATATATTGCATGAAATCCTCGTAAAAATATGACGATCGCACGCACTTGGCTTGCAATCTGCTCTCTCGGTAGCCAAGTTTATAGGATAGAATTTCTTCTCGTGTACTTTGATTTTCCCAATGGGGGGATGAGACACAGGCGTACACGAGCGCGCGTAGTCCATTTTGCGGAATTCTTGTATTGACCACTTCAATAATAAACATTCATATGGATATATATATATATATATATGTCATTATCATCATCAATATAATCGAGCGACGCTAATGGGACCAAAAGTCGTCCATGATTGAGCTCTCCGGCACGATCGCACTCACAGTTACTTTTCCGAACGAGTTCAACTGTGCGCCAATATAAATGCAAATATTCCTGGAACGACTAATGGCCATGCGGATCGTTCGGGATTAGAATTAATCTGGATTTATATCAATACTTTTTATACTTATACGTATATAGCCAAGCCAGAAGTGCTCAGTCCCTTCGTACGATTAAGGCGGGATTCTACTTTGAAACCATGAAAAAAACGCTATTTTCGTGAATTTTTTCTGAGAATGCTATTAAAGATATCGATATGGGGTTTAAACTGTTCAATAAATACACTCTTTAAGTACATAAAAAAAAAAATTTAAATGTATTTTATTCATTTTTTGTACACGTAAAATATGTTTAAAGCCAACGCCTCGAAAGGCAGGTACCGTTGCCGTGGTCGTGAAATCTTCCCGACGGATGGTCTGAAACAAAAAAATCAAATAGTTTCATGTTCAGTATGTCTTCAGGAACCGACTTAACTAGAATATTTTATATACGTGCAAAATTAACAAAATGGCGGCTAAAATACGAAAAAAAATGCGTTTTTTTGGGTCTTTTTTTGCAATAAAAAAATAGTTCTAATCAAAATTTTAAGTTGATTGTAGTTAGGTCGGTTGGTACACACATATAGAATATGTGTTCCAAATTTCATAAGGATCGGTTCAGTACTTTTTGAGTTATCACGACCACGGTACTTGAAAATGTCGTTTCGAGAAAAACGCGTTTAAAGTTTTGGTGAGTGATAAATCGTAGAAAAAATTATCTTACCCTCAATCAGCGATGCCTGGGCCATATAATATGCCTTCGACGTGTTCCAGGTGGGTGTTTTCATCCAATTTAGCCTTTTCAAAGTTTCAAAGTAGAATCCCGCCTTAAAGCTCTATTTATTTGTTTCTATACAAAGTTTACCCGTACACAATCTATTACAATGTAAAATCTTGATTCACATCCTTGCTACGGTTATCATTGTTATTATTCTTATTGTTAATTACTGTCAGATTTTATTGCTCCGGGCAACACACTTTCTCAGTTCGCACTGGGAAACATCCATACATTATTATTGTTATGAATATTACGATTATTTAAACATAATTATTTATTATTATTGATACAAATGTTATTTATCATTAACATAAACATTCCGTCGATGGTTCGATATCGATCATTTCTGAATCAAATTATTAGTTGAATAATTAATTTATCACTTGTTGTCGTTATTATTATTTATCATTCGATTTTGTTACTCCGCACATCGCATTTCCTCGGCTTGCACCCGAAAACATTCAAACGTTATTGTGATTATTTATTATCATTCAAATTATTATTTATTATCGACAATGAATAATTTACACAAAATTTGTTATCAACTTATCAAATAATTTATTATGAATAATCATTATTTAATATCAATTATTATTATTATTATTATTATCGTTATCTTGGTACTAGTATTATTATTTGTGCTATTGACTTTATTTATTTTTGTATTATCACGATTATTATTATTTTTATCATTGTTATCATAAAAAAAAAAACGTTAAGAGTCTGAGAAATAATGATGAGCTCGTAGTCTTGCGGAGGAACAAGTTTGACTGGACAACGTCATTTAATTACGATGACAAGAGTTGTGAGGAAGATTTTTGGTTGATTGTCGCCGAGAGGGGGATCTCTTTCTCTCTCGCTCGAAACGAGTGTAATTTGTCTAAAGAGAGGTCGCGAACTCTGCGTGTACGTTATATATATATTGTGCACATACTCGGTACACGTATATACGCGCGAAACAACTTTCCGGTTTTATTGGGCGCAGGTGACATCAGCGCAAAGTGACGCGCGTAAGAAACAAAAATAAATGGAAGAAAAGCTAGAAGGAAAAAAAAGGCCCGAACTTGTCCTTTCCGAGGGAACACAGCGCCATGGGAAAATCAAATTCGAGATTTATTGTCGTTATCGAAATATTTATTGAACGTTTGGGAGGCTTTTTTTCATTATTACACGTAGCACTGTGGAAAGGAAGGTGGACGGGGGGAATGCTTGAGTGAAAATACGTGTTTTCTTTCGCTACAAATTTTCCGTCGCGACGTTTCCGGGATACAATAAAGTTCACAATTTACGATTGTACACACGCGCCTACCCACGATGGTCGACAGTCAAATTAGTATGGAATTTGATCCTGACTTTGTCCGGGACATTTGAATATGCAAATCTAGTGGTTTTCTTGAACGATTCGACAAACAATATTGAATTGACAAATTGTTCGGGGAAAGTCGTTTTTATTTTTTCTTTCGTGGAGCAATATATATCTATATTGATCCGTTTGATAGGCTTTTTTCTTTTTCTTTCATTGAAAAAAATATCAATGTGTTCAGTGATAAGTCATCATAATTAATATGGATATATAGATATGCACGAGATGAATAATGAAAACTATTTTTTCCGATTAATTTTAATTATAACCACCTACATTCAACAGCTTCATGATGTCTTTTTCTAATGGAAAACGAACTCAATCAAATAATATGCCTACATAAATACGTGGATGAATAAAAACATAGCTGTTAAAAAGATAAAATGAATTGTTCAGCGATAAATAAATGTAATTAAAATGAATCGGGCAGTAATTTTTTGCTTTTGGTTTTCCAGGTTCATTTTAATTATAATCATTTTTCACAGACTATGGAATCATACAAGGAAGTGAATTGGGTGTAAGAAAAAAAACGTTGTGGACAGGAGTAGGCTTTTATATATAGTTTTTAAAATTATGATTATATTAGAATTTAGTATTTCGATTCTTAGGTCGTCATTGATCCGGACCATTTGCATCAATTTTTGAATTTATTATTATTGTTATCGATTAGCATGTAGCATGTGTAATGATAACTTGACGTTAAAAAAAATTGTAATATTTTATTATTAATCCTCTGATAATCCCAATTTCGCGCATAATTTTTTCCGAACGTTTTTTTTTCTCCTCTCAATCAAGTTGTTTCGCCTTTTTCATGAATTTTTTTCAAAATTATCATTCTCGATCTGAGTTTCGGGGAAGTGTAAAAAATAAATGCGATTGAAAATTCGTTTGTAATTTGGAGATTGACAATAAAGAGCAATAATAAAGTTCGACAATTCTTTTTTCTTCCAACACCGTAAGAGAAAAAAAATGGCAAATTATATATTTACAAATACGAAAATAAATAAATAAATAAATAAATAAATAAATAAATAAATAAAAATAAAGGTGTTGCGTGAAAAACGATATGACTCGTGTCGATCGGCCGATTCGCCGGCGGTGTTATCATTCGATGTTAGAATCGTTCCGGATCACGTATTACAATATACCCACACCCGACACAATTTCTCGGAGCAAATTCTCGAGCTATCGGGCGCGCGATCGTGAATACACGCGCTCGGAAACACTCGAGGATTTACGATCTTTCTCCTCGGCTATCGACCACGAGGCCGAGCAAGGGCCTTTATGGCCGTGCACTCATATGCGCACCGGCACCTACGACGGCTCGGAAATGTGTCCGACTGGGACGTGAAACTGTATATGGAATTATCGGCAGGCGTACGAGGGCCCCCGAGACGTTTATCGGACGCTGCCTGCGTACGTACGTGCATGACGACGTTGACCACCTGCGCGGGCTACCTACCGCTCGTAAATCTCGTCAAATGGCACACCGGTGTCACCAATTGTTGCGTAGAAAAGCCCAGCGCTTGCGGACACGCATGTTTACTTTGCATCGAAAAGATGATTATTTTTGACTTTTTGTTCCGACGCGAATGCCGGAATTACGAGGTCGAGATTTTACACGACATTCACATACACAGGCTAGCCAAGTTTTTTTTTGCCTGTTTTGATGGTACATTGTTTTTTTTTGGTTTTTTTTTGGTTTTTTTAAATATGATCGTATAATATTGCTCAACTTATAGCATTATTTGCACGTGTTGTTTTAACAAAGTTAGGCTAGCCAAGTTTGAGCCGTTTTTTTTTTTTTTCTTCAAATGAACATTTTTCACGAACAATAAAGTTATTATTATTTGAAGAAAGTGCCATCGTTGCAGCATGGCCGAATAAATGAAAAACAATCGAAGGGCACTTTCAGTACAATAATCAACGTATTCGTGAAATGTCGCTCGATTTTTCGAAGCTTTTAAAAAATCTTTGTTGCAAATTCAAGTTAACGGCCTCTGGTATTGAAAAGATTTTTCGAATTTTATTTTCATGGAAATTTAATTAGACTGGGATTTTTATTTAAATGAGGATGTAGTTAAAAAGGTTTTTTTTTTGAATTTTATTTTAATGAAAAATGTATCGAACAGTTTATTTTTCTTTATTTTAAGGGGGCGGGGGGACCTTTAGGCAAAAAAAAAAATTGTGGATTTTCATGTTTTTTTTCTTTTGGGGAAACATTTCTCCACCATTGTTGAGGCTTAGGCTATGTTTTATTACTACTTTTGGCTGTGATGTGCTATCTTTTAAATGATTAATCTTCAAAAATGGCGGAAGTGCGGCACGGTCTTCTAAACGGGTTGCGGCGGACGTCAGGCAGCGTGACACGTAGCGTCGGAGGAATTAATCGAACGAAAAATCGACGAAGATTTTTCTTTCATTAAGGGGTTACCCCCACTTGCGATTTTGAAAAAATCGATTTTTTTATTGCATTTTTTGGAAGTATAAGTATCTGAGAATATGTCCTGAAAATTTCAAGTCGATCCGAACAAAATTGACTGAGATATGAGCGTTGAAAGAGAAGAATCCGTGAATTGAAGAACTGAAATTGAAACTTTAAACGCGTTTTTCTCAAAATGGCATTTCTGAAGTCGGTGACCAGGACTACTCGAACACTAATGAACCGATCTTCTTGAAATTTTGCAGGCTTATTTAATACATAATAATGTAGTCTTTAATCGTTCGATTTTTTTTTCGAAAAAAATGGCCGTTTTATAGCCAAAAAACGGCCGTTTTTTTCGTTAAAATCGAACCATTAACTTTGACTGTCCGCCATTTTGTGAAAAATGAATATTTTTTAAAATCCTTCGATTAAAGACTAGTTTATACTTATATTTGACTAAATCCATCCGCATTTTTTTTTCGGATGATCCACTTCGCCGCAATGTTGGTCACCGCAAACCGTGTATATAAAAACATTATTTCATTGACAGCCATTTGCCACTAAACAATGTAATATTTTTCAATAAAAAAATTACTGAAAGTTCTTCAAGATGTGTTCTTTAAGATGGTATATTGATCGATTAAAAAAGTATTGTAGTTTTCTTTAAAAAAAATTCATGAAAAAGGCCTTTTTTGCGCTACAAGTGGGGGTAACGCGTTAACACTCATACGTAGAATATGAACCAAGAAAAACGAAAAATATGTTGAAAATCGATAAAATGGCACGTTTTCGAACAAAAAGATGGAATTTTCCGAAAAATAACGCCAACATTTTGCAATGAAAAAACGTTTTTTTTTCTTCCTACTTTCGAAAACCTTTAGGCTCATATTTTGCACAATGAGGTTACAAAGATTTATCCGAAATTTCATAAAAATCAGTCGATTAGTTTTTTTTAGTTACACGTCACGTCACTTTTCCTCCGTCATTTTGAAAGATAAACAAAAATTAAAAAATACCCTTCAACAGCCAACAGCAGTAATAAGACACAGCCTACGTGTAAAAAAGTGGTCAGGAAATGTGGCGAAAAAAAAAATCATGACGACCAGCTTAATTTTTTCTCGCCCAAAGGTCCCTTAACGAAGAACGGAGAAATCGATTTTTTTTCACTCCACGTTCACGCAGAGGGCGTTGGTCCTTCGCGAAAAAAAAATCCACTCCAAAAACACGATTGCAAATAAATTTTTCGAGACGTCCGCTCGCGGTGCTCGTTGCAGCGACGAATGTTCGGGCGAGCGTGCGGACCGAGAGAGACTTTCTCAGGTAAAACGTCATACGGTAGGAGCGATGACAAATATCGTGTCACGGCAGCGAGATCCGAGAGCTACGATGCTGTACGACAGTTGGAACTGACGCGCGGACACGCGTTAGCTTTTCTTCACTGTCGTGTACCCGGTCGCGAAACTCGCCGTTGCGTACACGCGAGTCATCGCTCCAGCTCGGAAGACTCCCGGGAACGAGAGACGAACCCCGGTGCAATTTCTCGCGGTTAATTGCTACGGTGTTACTTGGCGTCTGCTCGTCTCACTGGCGAAGGGGCAGGGTGGTGCAGTGCTCATTCATCCTTGAGACACCGAGCACCCACACGGGCCCACGCCAATTTTTCCACGCTCGCTCGATACCGGCTGACCGCGAATTAAGGAAGCTTTCCAGTGTGACAGCCCGAAAAATCGCTGTTTTTCGCGATTTTTTTTTTTAAAGAAAAAATAATCTAATCGGTCTGGTTTTTTTTTGTATATTAATTGGGTATTGAAGAATACAAAACAATTTTTTAAAGATCGATTTATTTATTAATTAATATCTATAAAAATGATGAAACAATTGTTGCAGAAAATGCACTTGGATGTGGTGTCCACGTTGGGGGTCACAATTTTGATCTGAAACAAAAAACACAAAAAGATTATTGATCGGTATATAATTGGCTTTCGTGCTATGGAGGCTTTTTTTTTTCTTTTTTTGCAAAAATGGCGCCGGTTTGAACGAAAAGTATCGATTTTAGCATTTTTTTGGCAGTTTTTTTTACAAAAAAATAGGAAGATGTCAAAAAAAAAAAGCTTCCATAGCACGATAAACAATGACGTTAAGAATATTGTGTAAAAAATTCAACTCGATAGCTTTAAAACTCTGCCCTCCAAGTTGGACACCGTTTTGAAAAATGCTGTTTCGAGAAAAACGCGTTCAAAGTTTCGCTGTAGCTGTAGCGCTCCGTTGCCTTCTTCCAAGAAATGCTGTACAGTAACCGAAATAATCTGAATTTCGGCATGAAAATTTCAGGGAATATTCGGAAGAGTGTATACTATTCGATAAAGCAAAAAAAAAAAATCGATTTTTTGAAAATTTCACACTGGAAAGCTCCCTTAAGGATTTTGAGTCCCTATGAAACATGTTAATGTTAATTGTTCAATAAATAGCTTCTTAATCGTCGTGAAATTTTAACACGACCTCCTGAATACTTCGTGTAAAAACGTACCAAATTTTCCGAATTCTATCATCATTACTTCAACCTCCTTAAGGGTTGAAATAAGAAATGATAAGAAAATTCGGAAAATTTGGTATGTTTTTGTATGAAGTATTTAAGAGGTCGTGTTAAAATTTCACGACGATTAGGAAGCTCGTTATTAAAAAATTAACATTTTGTTAAGAACAATTTTTAAAAGAAATAAAAAAAAATTTATCAATAAACTTCGTTTTGTTTCCGTTGCTTTCAGTATATTGTAGATATTATAAAATTGAGAGGTCAAAAAAAAAACTTATTGCAAAGTTACATCAGTTTCCATAAAACAACATTTAATTTGTGAATGTTAATTGTTCAATAACGAGCTTCCTAATTGTCGTGAAATTTTTACACGACCTCTGAAATACTTCATACAAAAACATACCAAATTTTCCGAATTTTATCATCATTTGCGATTTGGGACTAAACATCCTTAATCACTTCGCCGATTATTCTTTCTTCAAAGAGGAAGAAAAAAAACCAATCTATCAATAAACGAATGAAAATGGTAATTAGTTGTTTTTTTCGGATTATCAGGAAATGTTTAAGGGCTTTATTCGTTGTTGTTATTATTATTATTATTATCATTATCATTATCATTATTATTATTATTATTTGTTGGTTATTTTAGTGCGAAGGAATTTTTTTATTGCGGTTATTGATTTACCCTATTTTCCCGAGGACCCGGTCAAGAATACTTAAAAAAAAGAAATGAAATTGCGGATGATAAACTAATTGAAAAGAATGGATTCAAGATGCAAATTGAATTGATTGAAGGGAAAGATGGGTTAAAATTGCGGATTAAATTAATAGGAGAGAACAAACGGATTAAAACTGCCGTTTAAATTAATTTAGCGGAAACCATTTTTAAGGATTATCGTGAAATTTATAATCGTTCGATAGTGTTGTTGTTGTTATTATTATTATTAATAATAATATTCTTTATTGCCAATTTCTAAATAAAAACGAATTTTAAATCGAAATTATTTTTTACATTCCCACGAAACTCAAACCGAGAGTAATAACTTTGAGAAAATATGGATGAAAAAAAGGAAAAAAAAAGTTAAAAAAAATTATTCACGAAATCGGGATTATCGGAAGATCAATAACCGAATATTATCATTATTTTTTAAACCATCCTACGAAATTTCGATCGATAACAATAGCAATAATCTCGAAAATTGATGCAAATGGTCCAAATCAACGAATACCTAAGAACCAAATACTAAGATTTAATAATCTTAACTTTTAAAACTAAACATAAAAGTCCATTTCTCCACAAGGTTTTTTTTATTACACCGTCTACAAGGTTTTTTTTTACACCGAATTCACTTCCTTCTACGATTTCATACTCAATACATCCATGCACTACCCTCGCAATAGCGACAAACTCGCCGAGTCCGAGAGTCCGGCGACGGTTGTCCCATTCCTACGGACATCCACGATTTCGATTATTTCTCGATACATGTTATCGAGCCGGGAATTGCGGTTAGGCGAAAGGGGGTGAAAGGGGGGGAGGGGTAAGGAGCAGAAAAACAAACGGACCAAGCGTATGCTAAGAGAGAGAGAGAGAGAGAGAGAGGGAGAGAGAGAAAGAGAGAGAGAGGGAGTGAGAGGAGTCAATAAACCCTGACCCCGAGACGGTGACTCCGCGATATCGTTAATTAGCAAATTAAAACGAACACCCCCGTTCTAATCTATCGGATGAGCGGAAGCTCAAGGGGATTCGTGCTTCAAGGAATATGTATGTGTGTATGTGTATATATACATATATGGGTATGTAGTCATGCATCGCACATACCCACATTGTATAAGTACTTATTGACTCGACTCCGCGAGGACGACGACGATCTCACCTGCATGTCGGCAAAGCTGATAGTGCATTCGTTGTCTTATATATATATATATATATATATATATATATATATATATATATATATATATATATATATATATATATATATATATATATATATATATATATATTCTCTTTTCGCTTGTTCTTTCCATCGCTCTTTTTTCTTCCTCATCTCTCGTTATAGGTCCCCCCGATACGTACATTTACCGCTTTTATATATATATGTATACGTACCTTGGCCTGAGATATCCACAGAGATGTATCGGTTTACCTTGGGGCTTGTTACATTACCGTATACCGCAAATTCCATAGGAGAAAATGCATATGCTCGGTTTTAGCTACTCCCACTAGCTTTTACAAATACCTATATATATATATATTTTTTTTTTCCTCTATATGTGTGTGTGTGTATTAAAAGGGAATCTCTTCGGTATCTCGCCCTTATTAGACGAACCGAGGAAGCACTTTAAGAAGGAAAAAGCACGGGCTTAGAGGCTGTGTGTATATATTTATATACTCGTATATATGTATGTGCGCAAGGGTTTCTTGCTTAGCAAGATATAGATATGGAGTCCGGAGCAGCGGGAGGTGGGATAAGAAGGGATGAAAAACGCGGTTGGCCGTGTGCCGTTTAATTGGAACACGATTCTGACCCCGAAAGCCCCAGATACGAGAAATATTCCTGCCCCTAACCCTTCCGAGTATTTCCTCTCTTCTTACGCTTACTCCTCATCTTCTTTCTGCTTCTTATTTGTCTATATATATAGACATAACTTATTATTCCTCCTCCATGTAAAAAAGTATTTATTTGTCTATATATATATATACAAATAAATACTTTTTTACATGGCGGAGGAATAATTCTTTATATATGCACATATGAAAATAAACAAACTTTTATTCCCCGTACAGGTGGAAAAAATTAGAGTTATAAGTAACGTTAAGTTTGCTGTTGTACGTAAATGCACAAGATGCGAGCGAGACCAGAAGAGATGACATTGAACTGTGCATCGTTGAGAACCAACGGAAATTATTTTTTTTACAAATCTTAAACGTCCTTTGTCAAAACTTGGCCTGCGAAAATCGCGCAAACATTTTTTGGATTCTTATTTAGCGGTCTACAACTTAAATTTGCAAAGTATGATTTTGGATAGGTAATAATGACAATTCGACATTGAAGCGAGTTTGGTTGCACTCCCACGATGCAAACTTCAAACTCATGAGAAATGGACGAATATGGAAAATTTCACGTTCGAAATTTCGGACTCGGTGATATCGTTGATCGGTATCAAAACATACGTTTTTTTTTCATCCCTTGACGCCCGCTTGCCTTTCTTCGCCTCCAGGTAATAGAATTTCGTGAGGTGCGGGGGAGAGAGAGGGAGAGAGAGAGAGAGAGAGAGAGAGAGAGATTGATTGATTGATTGATTGATATTATTTATTATGCCCAAGCAAGCTAAAGGGCAATGTGGATTAAATCGTTTTATAACAATGTAGGGGGGATAATAAGATGGGACATATAACACGATTTCAAGAATCGGGTTTACAAGAAACTTAAAAACTAACGAACGGTAACAAGAACTTAATCTCTAATGAGTAAACGCGAAAAGAGCTAGGCGCAGCTAGCATGACGAAGATTATGTTGGAATTATAAAGACTAAATTATACGATGACACAGTTACAACTCAACTTCCGAAGCAAAGAGGTGCTCGTATAGGCGGTTTTTGAATAACGGGAGGGATGCCGAAGAGGATACACGGCTGGGTAGCGAGTGCCAGAAATAGGCAGCCGAAAGATGAAAGGATTTGTGAAAGGTGGATGTACGGTGAATAGGAATATGGAAAATAGGAGTAGTCAGGGAGGAAATAAGTGAGCGTTGTGATCGCCGGATAGCCGGACTTATAAGGGGAAGGAGTTGGGGAAGATAACTAGGGGAATCAAGGTGCAAAATACGATAGATGGTGATGCCTAGAAAATAAAGCCGGCGGTTTTTGACTGAAAGCCACCGTAGTCTGTGACGAAAAGGGGTGATGGATTCATCACGCCTTAGGTTGAATATGAACCGGATGCAGCAGTTGAGGAGTCTTTCGAGCTTGGTGTTGAGTTCATCGGTTAGATCATGAAAAACGAGACAGCAGTAATCGAAATGTGGAAAAATAAGAGTAGAGATTAATTTGGCCCGAAGTTGAGCAGAAAGGGAATTTTTATGATACTTAAGTTTATGAAGACAAGCGTGGATTTTCTGAGAGATAAGAGAGACGTGTTTAGACCAGGATAGATTATAGGAGAAATACACGCCGAGATTTACTGACTCCTTGACATATGGTACAATGGTGGAGTTTGTGAGAATAGGTGGACTGGTTGATAGATTTAGGTTGCGAATATTAGCATTGCTACCAATAATCATGGCCTTCGACTTGCCGGCATTTAAAGTCAAGCCGTTTATGCGGGCATATTCAGCTATAACACCGACATCGTGAGTGATCATGGCAATTGCTGCGTTCAACTCGGAGGGGCGGCAGTGGAGGTAGATCTGAGTGTCATCAGCAAAGATCATTTTCTTGGAGAACCTCAAGTTGGCTCCGATGTCATTAAGGTAAAGTAAAAAGAGCAGGGGCCCCAGGACGGAGCCCTGGGGGACACCTCTGGTGGTAGGAAGCCAACTGGAGATACCTCCTAGTCCATCCACTACCGCCTGCGAGCGACCAACAAGGTACGAGAAGAACCATTTGAGTGTAGAGTCAGCGAAGCCCAGGGCCTTGAGTTTCATCAGAAGACGTAAGTGAGGAACAGTATCAAAAGCCTTGCTGAAGTCGAAGAGCACTAGAATTGTAAGTTTTTTATTATCAATTTCGAGTCGAATATCGTCGGTAACTTTAAGGAGAGCAGATTGAGTGCTGTATGTTTTACGAAAACCAGACTGACATGGATCAAGTAAATTGTGCGTGTTAATAAAAACAATGATTTGGTTGTAAATAAGTCTTTCAAAGAGTTTGGAGATTTCAGGTAAGTTAGCTATTGGCCTGGTGTCTGAGGGGGATTTAGGTTTGCTGATTTTGGATAGCGGGCGGATAAACGCTCGCTTCCATTCGTTAGGGAAATAAGAGAGGTTGATTGAAGAGTTGAATATAAGGGCTAAAAATGGGATAATAGCGGAGGAGAGAGAGAGAGAGAGAGAGAGAGAGAGAGAGAGAGAGAGAGAGAGAGAGAGAGAGAGAGCGAGAGAGAGAGAGAGAGAGAGAGAGAGAAAGGGCGAAGCGAGAGGAAAAGAGTTTGCAGGACGAAAGAGAAGAAAAAGGTTCGACTCCTTTAATCCGAACGACGATTCGCAAGGAGCACTCTGGAGAGAGAAAAAGAGGTAGATGTGGAGGAGGGGTTGATGGATCGAGTGGTGCAAAGTTGCGGGTGGCAAGCTCGGAATTTCCCTTCCCAAACCGTGTAACGGTTCGCTTCTCTCTCTCTCTCTCTCTCTCTCGCTCTCTCCTCTCTCTCTCTCTCTCTCTCTCTCTCTCTCTCTCTCTCTCTCTCTCTCTCTCTCCCTCTCTCTCTCTCTCCCTCCCTCTCTCTTTAACTTTATTTCTCTGTACCTTCTTTTTTTGACCTGTTTTTTTTTTCTCTTAGTCTCTTCCTCCTTCTCTCGTCCTTTCTCTCTCTTTTTCTCGTAACCCACGCGCGTAAAATACCGCGAGCTCTTTGGACTTCCGACACGCCGTATGTACGTCCCAACGCGGCCGTATTGCAACACACACACACACACACACACACAGAGAGAGAGAGAGAGAGAGAGAGAGAGAGAGAGAGAGAGAGAGAGAGGCAAAATTCTCCCCCATATATCTCTCTTTGCTGGAATAGATACAAACTATAGGCGAGATGTACTTCGCTCGATGTAGCCTCGATATATACTTTCCCCCTGTAAGAGACCCGTTGCATAAGCTCTCGCAGCAAATGTGTTCGTATTTTTTATTTTATTTTTCTTTGAATTGTTTTTATTCATCGATCTGATAAACACGTACGTACCCGGGCGAGCAACAAAAATTCGCGCGCAATTCAACAAAAATGAACTTTTCTTATCGGCTCTGTAATGTGCAACGAGAGCGTGGGGTCACAGAGCGAGGAGAATATTAGTGTTTTTCCGTAACTTCCTCATTCGCACATTAGTGCCAACATTCGTTCGTTACATTGATGAAAAAAAAGACACACACACACACACATATATATATGTGTGTGTATATATATATAATATTACAATATATTACAATATACAATATAAAATATACAATATACAATATAAAATACAAATTGTATACAATATATACGAAATATTCAATATACAATATACAATATAAAATATACAATAGTAATATTACAATATATATATATTGTAATGATGATATATATATATATATATACAGGGTGAGGCACATAAAGTGTTACAGAGCAATAGCACTCAAACTATTGATCATATCCAAAAATGTTTCAGACAAAAGTTTCAGTGTCGAGAAGACCGTCATACTGGAGCAGCCTATTTTTTTTTTATCGGCGGAGACGCTGAAGCTACATCAACGCCAACTCCACTTTTTAAAATGGAACCATGTATTTTTTTTTCGATGACATTATTACCAATTTTAAGACGAACTCAGCGACCTACAACACAAGGTCATTCTAGTCGCGCAAAGTATGAAAATAGTGGAAAAATATCGTAATAATCACATTCACAGGATCCACTAACCTTGGTTTGGGTCTACCTACAGAAGATGCTCGAAGTGATGACCCTCGACTTGTAAGCACTTGTTAATTCGCTGATGAAAAGACCGTCTAACTTCAGCCAACATTTGTGGTGTGTAATTTCGGTACATGCTCGGCGTATTCTTTCTTTCGTGTCGTCAGGCGTGGTAGGTGCTACATGACGTTGAAGCTGGCATCGTTGGAATGCAACGATTTTTGTTTTTATTTATTTTTTTAAAATTATTATTCGAATCTTTTTCTTTGCACCCTGAGCTCGTGGGTTTTTTTTTAAAAATAAGTAAAAACATTTGAATGGTTTTCTAGCCTATATCGGCCAAAAAGAAATTTTATCACTGAAAAGGAATTAATTACGGTTGCGTTCCAACGATCCAAACCTCAAAATCACGGTGCTACCGCCATTACGCGTTCTCTGACAAAACCCCATAAAAAGTCATCTGCTGATGTTAGATCTGGCGAACGAGGTGGCCAAGCTACAGGGCCGCATCGTCCTATCCACTTTTCACCAAAAATCTCATTCATCACTTGACCTTGACTTGACCTACGATGACCTTGTGTCGTAGGTCGCTGAATTCGTCTTAAAATCGGTAATAATGTCATCGAAAAAAAAAAAACATGGTTCCGTTTAAAAAAGTGAAGTTGACCTTGACGTAGCGTCAGCGCCTCCACCGGGAAAAAAATAGGGCGGTCCAGTATGACGGCCTTCTCGAACACTGAAACTTTTGTCTGAAAATTTTTTCGATTTGATCAATAGTTTGAGGGCTACTGCTCTGTAACACTTTGTGTGCCTCACCCTGCATATTCATATACCCACGCATTTATTTTAAACGCTCGATATTCTGAAACCCTTTAATACACGTGTAGGTGTGCGCGGAAGATAAAGACGAGAGAATATATGGATTGTCGAAGCTTGCATCGTTGTAACGCAACGAAAGCTATTTTTTTATTTACATCTTATCATACTCAACTTCATTATTTTCGAAGATCTTTCAAACATATTCATATTGTAGATTGCTCAATAAATAAGTTAAGAAATGGTTGACGGATTTTTGTCGGCGAAATCTGCCAAAAGAACTTGAAGAAATTCCGCAATATGCATTTTTGTTGCATTCCAATGGTACAAACTGCAACTTAAGGATCTTGAGACCTTAGTTTCTTTGTTTTCGTATGAAGTATTTCAGAGGTCGTGTAAAAATTTCACGGCGATTAGGAAGCTCGTTATTGAGCAATTAACATTCACAAGTTAAATGTTGTCTTATGGAAACTGATGTAACTTTGCAATAAGTTTTTTCTCGACCTCTCAATTTTGTAATATCTACAATATACTGAAAACAACGGAAACAAAACGAAGTTTATTGATACATTTTTTTTTTTTTTTTTTTTTTTCTTATTGCTCTTAACCCTTGGTCTGCCTAGGGTTTTTTGGCACCTTCAGCCTGCCTAGGGTTTTTTGACACCTTCAGCCTGCCTAGGGGGGTCGTTGGCGTCCTGACGTTTATTCAACCTGTTTAAGTGGGGCTCAGAAACTCAGAAAAAAATCATGGAGTTTCTTTAAACCTTTAAGTTGAAGTTTCGATCATAAAATTATAAACAATTTAATTTTTTAATATATTTTTTATCAAAAAAATGATGAAAAACGGGGTCAATGCATTTGTTTACTCAAAAAATCATAACTTCAAGACAAATAAAGATATCGAAACTGCCAAAAAAGAATATTAAAGGAGAAGATTGTCGCTTTCGAGAAAAAAATGAGCCGCGTCCAATTTTTGTTAAATTAACGTTAAGTTTGGGACCTGAAAATTGGCAATAATTTCGAAAATTTCGGAGTAAAAAGGCAATAAATGTGTATTAAATACAAACTAAGTAATAAAATCAATAATAACTCAATCGTTAAGTGTCACAATATGTTTTCGTTGTAGAAAATAGGAAAAAAAGTTTTATTCAGAAAATGTTAATTTTTAAAAAACGAGCTTCCTAATCGTCGTGAAATTTTAACACGACCTCTTAAATACTTCATACAAAAACATACCAAATTTTGCGAATTTTCTTATCATTTTTTATTTCAACCCTTAAGGAGGTTGGAGTAACGATGATAGAATTCGGAAAATTTGGTATGCTTTTACATGAAGTATTCAGGAGTTCGTGTAAAAATTTCATGACGATTGCGAAGCTATTTATTGAACAATTAATATGTTTCATAGGGACTCAACATCCTTAAGGCGTGCGCCTGCGGAACTTGTCCTCTCTCTCTCTCCCCCCCTCTCTCTACCTTTTTGCTTCGTAGTCTACTACGACGCGCTTCCAACAAATTGTACTGCCCTCTCTTCGTTTTCTCCCTGGTACACCCACCCGCGCACACGTTGATCGAGGACAACCGAGAAAAACTTTTGCAGCGATCTGAATTATTTCTCTCCCTTCTCCTACTTTTCTCACGTGTACACACACACACGCGCGCGCGCGTGTGTGTGTGCTTGAGCTCTAAACGTTCGAGTCGGCGGCAGCGGCCTCGAGTCCAAGGATACTTCCTCGAGATTCAGATATCTCCGTGTTTAATACTGTAAGGACACGCCGCGACGACGGTGGATTCCGGGCAGAAAAACACCGGCGGGGGGCGGGCGGGCGAGGCAAAGAGAGACAGAACGAGGGTGGACATTACAGCAAGTAAAACGAGCGGCGTTCACTGCGCGTGTGCACACACACACACACACACACACACACAAACGCTATATATGAGGATTTACGGCGCGATCGTTATCGCCCTTAATTACCGGACGATTTTTAACGGTTCAAACCGGGCAATTCCGTAACTCCGAAGCGCGCTACGTCGATATACGTATGTACGGTTACCGTGGATTGAGAAAAATCCGCAAAAAAAAGATGTTGAGAGAGAGAGAGAGATTGATTGATTGATTGATTATTTATTAACTATGCCTTGGCAAAGCCTTGAGGCAAATGGTGATACAATTTTACTTAAACTATTTCTTACTTGCATATTTTACTTACAACTATAAGCTGTTATTGTTAACAGTATCCAGTAACAATATTAATGTTAAACAATCTTAATAAAACTAATTACCTTGGAATGCGACAGGAAAGAACACAATTTCATTATAATACGTGATCATCGAATACAAAACGATTTTGTTATTAAACTTAGTCTTGATACAAAATGCTCTTAATATTACAAATCTATACTAAACAGGTGTTTGAAAAGACGAAATTTGAATACAGTAGGCGTCGAGGAGCTAGTAACTTCAACTGGGAGAGTATCCCAAAAATAGACGGCGGATAATAGAAATGAGTTCCTAAACGTTGTAGCTCTGTGTAGAGGAATATTAAAAGTATAAACCGTATGTGGACGTTGTGGACGCGTCGATGGTCTGGATAGAGAGAACAGTTCACTTAAATATCTAGGAGAATCTAGGAGAGAGAGAGAGAGAAAATGAAGTGGCAAGAGAAGAGGCGGACACGAAAATATCTCGGAGTTGAAACTTCATCGCTCTCTCTCTCTCTCTCTCTCTCTCTCTCTCTCTCTCTCTCTCTCTTTCTTTCTCTCTCTTTCTCTCTCCGGCGCTTGTTTTTTCTCTCTAACTCTCACTTACCCTCTCTCTCTATTTTATTTCGATTTTATTTTGACTCTTATTTTACGTTATTCTTATCTTATTTTATTTTCATTTTTATTTTATACTATTTTTATTATTATTTGATTTTATTTTTATTTTATTTTTGTTTAATTTTACGAGTGTGCCCAAACCTCTCGTCCATCTTAATCCGGTCGCTTCATATATTCTTTTCGCGCGGTCAACATTGACGCGACAAAGAGAGTGAGCAGTGCCGCAGAGTTGCGCTTGAGCGGTGTTGCCCCGTCGCTTCGCGAGAGACGTTACGATCTCCCTTGTGGCTTGGCTACTATGCATAATATAATGTACCGAGAGTGCCATAACGCGGCGGGTAGCGTACGGTAGTCCGGCCCATTAGCATAGAGAGCCACGAACAAACTACTCATGCATATATATATATATATGTGTGTAAAGGGCGAGAGAGAGAGAGAGAGAGAGAGAGAGAGAGAGAGAGAGAGAGAAAGACAGAGAAGTGATTTTCGAGACATTCATCTTCGAGGACCGTCCTTAAAACAGTCGCCTGTGCCATTCGCGAACGCTACATGGATATAACGGATTCAAAATATCCTTTTCCTCATCTATATATGTAGGCATGCACATGTGTACACGTACCTGAACATAGCCGAATGCAAAGAGCGACCGGACGCGAAGGAAATAAAAGAGAGATTGAGAAACGAGGAAGAAGTGCGCACCGGGCGCTTTAATGCTAATCTTTATTTGTCTGTTACTCGATCCCGATTTATGAGCCGGAGGCCACACACCACGATGATCCAAGAGCTTCCTTTGATATCCGTCCGGTTATGAATATACATATCCATACGTACATATGCATATGCATGCACAATGCACACACACACACACACACACACACACACACACACACACACACACACACACACACACACACACACACACACACACACACACACACACACACACACACACACACACACACAGCCCCGTCGCGACTGTATTAAATTTCCCTCTTTTCATTTACTCTCGTCAGGCTCGATTAGTCTCGTCTTTTGTATCGTGGGCGTACACTTGATTGGGCCAAAAAAAAAAAAGATTCAATAAAATTCGTCAATTTTGTTTTTCGTCGTACTCTCGACTTGTTTTCTAATTATGTATAGTCGGCCTCTCTCTCTCTCTCTCTCTCTCTCTCTCTGTCTGTCTGTTTTCGGGAGGAGGCATTATTTGCCGGTGAGGCCTTTTCAGAATGATACCCCCCGCAAAAAAGTGGCTCCGGGGATGGCAGAGAGGGGCGGGGTGGACCGAAAAAGTGTTGGGAAGAAAGAGAGCGCGAGAAAAAGACAGGAGGAAAGCAGAAGGAACGAAGAAGAAACGAGTGACTAAGAGAGGCGGAGAGAGAAAGAAAGAGAGATAGCAGACACCGGAGAGGACCCCCTCGCGTAGGTACGTGCCGGTCGCATTAATCACGGTACCCCGAGACAGCGAGAAACCCGGCGCATAATGCGTTGCGTAGATTTATTTATCATGCGCGGACACGTAAGTCACTCGCGTGAACGCCCGGCGGCGAAACGCTCACGGCGTCATATATATATATATATATATATATATATATATGTGTGTGTATATATATATATATATATATATATCATCCCTCCCACCCTTCTTGTACCGGCAACACTTTCCGATCTTGTGCTCTCTTCTTTCGTGTTTGTCTCGTGGGCGGAGATGCGAGGGAGAGAGGAACAGAGAGCAAGACATTGAGGGATTGTAAATCATCGGAAATATCGAACCATCGGAGAACTTCTATATCAATGGAGAATTTTAAGGACTTCGTCGCACGCGTATAAATATATATATATATATATTAAATTCTCCAATTATAATCCAATTATAATATTATAATATTATAATTGGATAATAATATATATATTAAATTGTCCAAATATAAAATTCTCCATTTCAATATACACACACATATATATATGTGCGTGTTTGTGTATGTATATTTAATTCTTTACGCAGTTCAGTGATTCGTTTTCCCCTTCCTATCCCCCGCTATGTCCGCAATTGCGTTAATTCGCCCGAAAATAGTTGATACAGCGATTTTGACGATACGAAATTCGGGGTGGGGATTGGGTGGGAGGGGCAAATATTTTTTAGACTCATTTACGTTAGGAGGTATACGGACGTCCACCTAGGCGTGCGCACGCACGTGTATCGTTTACCTGCCTACCCGTCAACCGGTAATAACGGGGTGTCGGGATTCCGGCACAAATGGATGGGAAAAAGGGTAAGAACGGCGGACTCGCGATAGGCAGAGGTAGAACGACGATGCTCGAAGACAATTTCCGGCCAATTCGTGACGCTTTTTCTGACCATCAGCAAGAGCGAAAAATCGGAGAAATGAGGATCAAACGCAATGAGAGAGGGACGAGAGACTGAGAGAGAGAGGCGTTCTTCTTCTTCTTCTCCTCCTTCGTGTCTGTTGCCTCGGGCCTTCAAATTCGTGTGCGGTGCGCTCAGTGATGACTCGATGAGTCCTCGTATAATAATAATATTTTTTTTTTAATACGAAAAATTAAAAAAATATGAATACACGAAATAACCTGGAACCCAGATAATAACAAATTAATTAGTAGTAGTTTCTTCAATTTAGTTTCTAACAGTATAATTATTATTAGTAATCTGTTGAAACATTTTTAACTAATTACTAATCAACTTAATAATAATGTCAACAAAAAATGAGCATAATTCACTTGATATATTAGGGTGGCCGTTATTTGGGCTTTAGCCAAAAAAATTCGATGCCACCCCAAAAACATAATCAAGGTGTATCAAAAAAAATCTGTGTGAAGTTTGGAGGCGCTCGGAAAATTGGAACACGCGCCACCGAGCGATTGAAATTTTAAATGTCAAATACATGTATTTATCCCACGCATCAATGATTTTTTTTTCCGAGTATAATATTAATGAGGAATATTTGAAACTTGGTACACTTACTTTGCATAGTATGGTGTACGAAACAAAAATTTTTCAATTTTTTTTTATTCATAATTTTGTTAATGACAAGCTCTGTAGAGATGCCCATATCTTGTATTTTTAAATATTAAATAAATAAATATAATATAAATAAATATAATATAAATAAATAAATTTCAAATAATATAAAAAATAAATTTTCAGTTCGAAAATGTAATGTCTGCAGGGAAAAAGACATAGAAGATTTACTATGTTTGTTTGTGTTATAACCCAAACAAACCGAAACAAACCTTGGTTAACAAACCCTGGTCAACAAACACTGGTGCTAACCAGTTTGTTAACCAGTGTTTGTTAAAACACTGGTTAACAAACCCTGGTTAACAAACCCTGGTTAACAAACCCTGGTTAACAAACCCTGGTTAACAAACCCTGGTTAACAAACCCTGGTTAACAAACCCTGGTTAACAAACCCTGGTTAACAAACCCTGGTTAACAAACCCTGGTTAACAAACCCTGGTTAACAAACCCTGGTTAACAAACCCTGGTTAACAAACCCTGGTTAACAAACCCTGGTTAACAAACCCTGGTTAACAAACCCTGGTTAACAAACCCTGGTTAACAAACCCTGGTTAACAAACCCTGGTTAACAAACCCTGCTTAACAAACCCTGGTTAACAAACCTTGGTTAACAAACCCTGGTTAACAAACAAACAAACCCTGGTTAACAAACCCTGGTTAACGAACCCTGGTTAACAAACCCTGGTTAACAAACCCTGCTTAACAAACCCTGCTTAACAAACCCTGCTTAACAAACCCTGGTTAACAAACCCTGGTTAACAAACAAACAAACCCTGGTTAACAAATCCTGGTTAACAAACCCTGGTTAACAAACCCTGGTTAACAAACCCTGGTTAACAAACCCTGGTTAACAAACAAACCCTGGTTAACAAACCCTGGGTAACAAACCCTGGTTAACGAACCCTGGTTAACAAACCCTGCTTAACAAACCCTGGTTAACAAACAAACAAACCCTAGTTAACAAACCCTGGTTAACAAACCCTGGTTAACAAACCCTGGTTAACAAACCCTGGTTAACAAACCCCGGTTAACAAACCCCGGTTAACAAACCTCGGTTAACAAACCCCGGTTAACAAACCCTGGTTAACAAACCCTGGTTAACAAACAAACAAACCCTAGTTAACAAACCCTGGTTAACAAACCCTGGTTAACAAACCCTGGTTAACAAACCCTGGTTAACAAACCCCGGTTAACAAACCCCGGTTAACAAACCTCGGTTAACAAACCTCGGTTAACAAACCCCGGTTAACAAACCCTGGTTAACAAACCCTGGTTAACAAACCCTGGTTAACAAACCCTGGTTAACAAACCCTGGTTAACAAACCCTGGTTAACAAACTCTGATTAACTAGGTTTTTTTTGGGTTAACCAGGGTTTGTTTGGGTTTGTTAACCAGGGTTTGTTAACCAGGGTTTGTTAATCAGGGTTTGTTAACCAGGGTTTGTTAACCAGGGTTTGTTAACCAGGGCTTGTTAACCAGGGTTAACCAGGGAAAATTTATTTTTTATTTTATTTGAAATCAATTTGAAAACAAATATTTAAAAAAAACGATATAGGGGCATCTCTACAGAGCTTGTCATTAACAAAATTATGAATGAAAAAGATTGAAAAAAATTTATTTCGTACACTATACTATGAAAAATAAGTATACCAAGATTCAAATTTTTCTCATTAATATTATACTCGGCCAAAAAAATCATCGATGCGTGAGATAAATACATGTATTTGACATTTAAGATTTCAATCGCTCGGTGGCGCGTGTTCCAATTTTCCGAGCGCCTCCAAACTTCACACAGCTTTTTTTTTATTCACCTTGATTATGTTTTTGGGGTGGCATCGAATTTTTTTCGCCAAAGCCCAAATAACGGCCACCCTAATATATATATATATGTGTATAGTTAATTACTAATTACTTTAAAATAATCCAATTGGTTACTTATAATAATTCTACTACTAATTAATTGTTGATTATTTAACTTCCAATTTATTTTCATATATTCTTGAATTCATATTTTCAAATATTTCTATTATATATATATATATATATATATATATATATATATATATATATATATATATATATTGATGTATGTATGTATATGTCCTGTATAATGAGGACTCGTTAAGGATGTTGAGAGTCCCAAATCGCAAATGATAATAAAATTCAGAAAATTTGGTATGTTTTTACATGAAGTATTCAGGAGGTCGTGTAAAAATTTCGTGACAATTAAGAAGCTATTTATTGAACAATTAACATTAACACGTTTCATAGGGACTCAACATCCTTAATTTTGAGATACTAAATTATTTTTTGCAGTCAACTCGCAATAATAATAATAAAATCTATAATATTCATAAAAATAAAAAAATCTAAGTACAAGAAAATGAACTGCGCATAATAAACAAAACTCGTGATCAGTGAACTGATTAAATAATTCCTAACTCCTCACTAATTAACGTAACAACAACAATAATAATAATAATAATAATAATTTCCTATCGCAAAAAGATGAACTCCAGATCAGTCAGTGTATATCAATAATAACAATAACAATAAAAAAAAAAATAGTGATATATAAAAGTACATTATTATTACGCGTCAACGACTAATTAACCAGCGTAACAATAATGTCACAAAAAAATAATAACTCGCTATGGAAAGTCCAGTCGACTTTTCCGAACCCGTCGACGCGAAAAAGTGTGCGAACACAACGTGAGCTTATCGCAACGAAAAATAGTACGAAGAAGCCAGCGGGATCGCGAAGACGCAAGGGACGGAGGTAGGGAAATAGGACGGGCGGAGGGATCGAGAACGAGAGGCAAAAAAATAGCGAGTCCCACCCACCGTAGTGTTAGTGTATAGGTGTTCGGACTGGCCTGGGTCTCGGCGTGTTTACTTGGAGCGAAGGTACGAGCAAGGGAAACGAGACTCGTGACCACCGCGGGCTGATATGTCGAACCGAAACCCAAGCTCCCTCGTTCTCTCCTCCCGCAGCAAGATTTCTTTGCTCTGGCTCCTTCTCTCGCGGGGGCCCTCTCGATGCGCCTCTCTTTCGTTTTATGGTGTTTTTTTTCGGGCGGTGAAGGGGGGCGGGGGAGGGGTATGTTCCCTCGTCTCTTGTACGTACACTTCGTTTATTCTTCGTCGAGCTTTTCTTGGATGAAAGATGGCGAGAGTGGGGGCGGGGGGGGAGAGGCCGAAGAGGGGCTCTGACTTGGCCTGGGAGCACCTCTTCGGCCCTCTGCATCTCAGAAGAGAGGGAGAGAGAGAGAGGAGGGGAGGAAGAGAGAGATAGATAGAGGGAGTTTCTCTCGCGGAAGAGAAGCATAGGCGTCTCTTGCTCTCACGAATATTCTTCCCATGATTTACTTCAGCACTCTCTGTAGGTCTCGGGGGCTCCTTCGAGTCGTTGGTGAAAGAGAAAAACAAAAAGGGTAGGGTATCTCGCTCCTTGGGTTCTCTTGTTCTTCAGCCTCTTTTGAGCTTCGTCTCCTCCTCTTAGGACTCTCCTTTATCTTCCAGTTGTTCGTCCTTTCCGCCCCTCCCGTTTCAGCTTCATCCATACGTTGTTCCTCTTCAACTTCTCCCTCCTCCACTTCAGCACCTTTTGCTTCGTCTCCGTTTTCTTCTTTTAGCCGTCTCCTACGTTCTTCGTCTTTTTTTGTTGCCTTTCTTCGCCTTCTTCCGCGTCTCGATCTTCTTTTCGTGGTGTATTCTTCATATTTCTGCCTCCTCTGGATCTTCTTTGACTTCTCTTGCGTCGCCTTCGCGCTTGCTTTCTTTGTCTTCTTTTCGTTTGCCTTCGTATTCTTGATATTGTCCTTCTTCCGCTTTATCGTCATTTTCTTCATTGGCTCCGTTTTCTTTGTATTATCCTTCTTCTTCTCGCCTTATTCTTTGTCTTCTTCTTTCGTTACGTATTCTTTATATTCTTCTCCTTCTTCGTCTTCGTCTCCTCCTTCGTCTTCGTTTTCGCCTCCGTCTTCTTTACCTTCATCTTCTTCTCTTTCGTATTCTTCATTATCTCATCCTTCGTCCTTTTTATCTTTTTCTTTTCCTCCTTGATATTCTTCATCTTCTTCTCCTTTTCGTCTTCTGCCTCTTCTTCTTCTTCGTCATCGTCCCCGGCTTTTTCGCCATACCCTTCATCTTCGCCTTCTCCGCCTTTTCCTTCCTTCCCTACATCTTCTCTTTCGTCCTCTTTACCGTCATCTTCTTCTCTTTCGTATTCATCTTCTTATCTTTCGCATTCATCTTCTTATCTTTTTCTTCGTCTTCTCCTTCGCCTTGTTTATCTTCGTCTTCTTCTCCTTCGTATTCTTCAACTTCTTCCGCTTCGTATTCGTCATTTTCTCCTTCGTCCTCTTCGTCTTCTGCCTCTTGTCCTTCTTCGTCGTTTTTTCCTCCTTTTCCTTCATACCCGTCATCTTCGCCTTCCTCTTCGTTCTCTCCGCCTGTTCCTTTCTTCTCTTTGTCTTCTTTATCGTCATCTTCTTCTCCTTCGTATTCTCCACCTTCGTCTCCTTCGTCTTTTTCATCTTCTTCTCCTTATTCTTATTTACTTTCGTCTCCTTCGTCTTTTTCATCTTCTTCTCCTTATTCTTATTTACTTTCGTCTTCTCCATCCTCGATTTCATCTTCTTTTTTACCTTCGTCTTCTTCATCTTCTTCTTCGACTTCTTTACTTTCGTCTTGTCCACCTTCGTCTTCTTCATCTTCATCTTCATCTTCTTGATTTCTCCGTCGCTATCGTTCCACCAAACACCCTCTTATCGGGGGCAGCGTCAATCTCATTGCGCCGCTCGATCAGCATCATTCGCACACTCGTTTGAGCCGCGCTTCCGGTTGACAATCAATTAAGGCGTTACCCCCACTTGTAGCGCAAAAAAAGGCCTTTTTCATGAATTTTTTTTAATGAAAACTACAAAACTTTTTTAATCGATCAATACACCATCTTGAAGAACTTTCAGTAATTTTTTTATTGAAAAATATTACATTGTTTAGTGGCAAATGGCCGTCAATGAAATAATGTTTTTATATACACGGTTTGCGGTGACCAACATTGCGGCGAAGTGGATCATCTGAAAAAAAAAATGCGGATGGATTTAGTCAAATATAAGTATAAACTAGTCTTTAATCGAAGGATTTTAAGAAATATTCATTTTTCACAAAATGGCGGACAGTCAAAGTTAATGGTTCGATTTTAACGAAAAAAACGGCCGTTTTTTGGCTATAAAACGGCCATTTTTTTTCGAAAAAAAAAATCGAACGATTAAAGACTACATTTTGATGTATTAAATAAGCCTGCAAAATTTCAAGAAGATCGGTTCATTAGTGTTCGAGTAATCTTGGTCACCGACTTCAGAAATGCCATTTTGAGAAAAACGCGTTTAAAGTTTCAATTTCAGTTCTTCAATTCACGGATTCTTCTCTTTCAACGCTCATATCTCAGTCAATTTTGTTCGGATCGACTTGAAATTTTCAGGACATATTCTCAGATACTTATACTTCAAAAAAATGCAATAAAAAAAAATCGATTTTTTCAAAATCGCAAGTGGGGGTAACCCCTCAAACACACCTCGCAGAGAACTGGGCCGTGTGTACGGTGCACATCTCCTCGAAAGTTTGGGTCCTGGAAAGGGCTCTGTAAACCCGGAAAGCTCCCTCTCTTTTTTTCTATCTTTCCTTCTCTCCGCGCTTAGCTCTCTTGCTCGCCCGGCATCAATATTTGTCTCGTTCTTTCGTCTCCCTCTTACGAACATTCACACGCCCTCTCACGATCTCGCGAGAAATCGCGCACGGCTTTCTCTCTCTCTCTCTTTCCCCGTATACAGCCGAAAGATTCGACCGCGAGGAAGTCCGCACGAGATATTTCTCCCAACCCTCCTTCCCATTGTGCTTCTCTCTCTCTCTCTCTCTCTCTCTCTCTCTCTCTCTCTCTCTCTCTCCCTCTCTCTCTCCAGCTCCTCAATACCCCGATACCCACGGAAAAATCGACTCTCTCGACAGTAGAAATCCCACGGGACCTCTCCCTTCCTCCCGTCCAACTCTCGAGCGCAACAGCCTATATCTCGCGAGAGGCACAATGATATCGCAATGCTGCGCGCTCAAAGATCGCGACCACGTCCCCCCCTCGTCCTGCCTCTCGAAATTCATGCTAATTCCAAAATGATCAGTAAATCATTACACACGCGCGCGCGCGCGCACACACACACACACACACACACACACACACACACACACACACACACACACACACACGTACACATATATATGAATCCTCGTAATCGCCGCGGATGAGGAAGCCGAGGAGAATCGTTTAAATAATGGCCAAGTAAATATATACACGTTTTAAAAACCCCGATACGCGGATCCGTATAATAATAACGATCGCGCACACCACTCTGGAGACTAATGATCGATCGACACGACATCCTCCTCCTCGTCGTCGTCGTCGTCCGCCTCCTTGTCATATCGCGCATTATAAGCGATCTCGCCTGAAAGGATCTTTCCGAGATTGAATACAACCGCTTTATTTTCATACATTTTTTTTTCCTTTTCATCGTTATCCCGTTTAAAACTTTCGGGGATTATCCTTACTGTTGGTGTTTCTTCTCTCTCTTTCCTTTTTTTTTTAGTGTATTTTTTTATGTACTTATAATATCTCTGCGCGAGCCGAAGGATCACCCGCGGTACAATAAATTTGGATGAGGATTCTGTGTGTGTGTGTGCGTGTGTGTGTGTGTGTGAAACGTGCGCGGGACGTGGATTATTTGTTTCAACTTGAAGCCTCTAGACCGCGGTTGCAATTTGTCGAAGTGTCGATTGTAGTGTATACGTGTAGAATATCTGTGCGGCAAAGGTCAATGCCATCGGCAGATCGACGCTGGCGGCGCGTGCAACACTTACGGGGTCAAAGGTCCCCGGGTGAGGGGCAGGGGGACGTACTTCTAGGACGTAAAGACAAAAATCAAGTTGAACGAGACAAGAAATATATATATACATGCATACATATGCAGTTGAAAAATATATATTTGTGTGTGTGTGTGTGTGTACGTGGGTGCGTGTGCGGTTTAAAAATTGTTCACACATGTACGCGGCTCCCTCTGTATCCATCCATCCTCATTTCCCATCCGCGCACTTTCGCGGGGGAAGACAAAGTGCACGAGGATCGACGCGGTAAATAAGGTATTGGAATACGCATATGTAAATCACCAAGGGCGCACCCACGCCCCCTCAGGGTCTCTCTCTCTGTCTCGTTCTCTTTCTTGCCCTCGCTCGTCTTGGTAGCCGTGGTTCTCCATCGTACGTACTTTGCAGTATTGTCGTGTACTGCCTTACCGAGCGTATATATATATATATGAGATATTCCACGCCATTTCAGTGACCCCGACCATTTTTTGTTTTCCTGATCTTTTCTTTGTAAAATTGTACCCCCTGAGAGGAATTCCTCACCAATTTCAAGATTTTTATCTCTTCTCTTATGGGAATTATAATTTTTCAAGAAATGTCGATTTCGGGAGGCTTGGAAACATTTAAACCCTGATAACTCCCTAACTGAGATATCGACAAATGACACTATATAATTTTTCTTTTTCATTAAGTGGCATACTTTCGTTGAAAAATATGAGAAAAATATCAATTATAAATATCAGCGTTTTTTTGCTTCTAAAACGAAAACGTTTTTTTTTCAGTGATCGGCATTTTTCTTTTTTTTTCAAAAAATTCTCTAAAATAGAGGGATCATTCTATGATTTTTAAGACTAGTCTCATCGTGGGCCCATTTTCACTTCTATTTTTTTTAGAAGATTTGTATCACATTAATCTTCAATAATGCTGTTAATGATTTTGTGATTTCTGATTCGGCTTCGTCAGGCCTGAAACGGTTTACTTTTAATTTGTGCGTGACTTAACGAAAAAAACTATTTTGAATAAAAAAATCATTTTTTTCGTCATATTCATCACGAATTAAAAATAAACCGTTTCGGCCCTGATGAAGCCGGATTGGAAATCACAAAATCATAAACAGCATTATTGAACGTTAAATTGATAAATTCTTCTAAAAAAACATATGATTAATTCGAAAAAAAATAGAAGGGAAAATAGGCCCACAATGAGACTAGACTTAAAAATCGTAGAATGGGTCACACTATTTAAGAGAATTTTTTGAAAAAAAATAAAAAGGTCTTTTGAAAAGATAGCTTTCACTTTGGAAGCAAAAAAACGTTGCCATTCATAATTGGTAATTTTTTTCGTATTTTTTAACGGAAGTATGCTTCGAAATGAAAAAAAAAAGTAACACTTGTCGATATCTTAATTATTTCAGGAGTTATCAGCATTTGAACGTTTCCAAAACTTCCCTAAAACGCTCCCTAAGTTTGTCAAACGAATCGTTGATTCGTGCCCACCAGGCCGTTCCTTGAAATGACCTCGATATGAATATGCTTACATTCATCGCGAGGTGATTTTGAAGACGTTGGGCTTTACGTAACGTTGACTTTGGAGACCGCTGGTTAATCCGAGGACGGTCCTTGAAGTTGAATATCTTGAAAATCAACTTTGCTCATATATGTGTACACAGGTGTGTTTCTTGTTTCGAGCCAGCACGAGTTCAAAAAAGCAAAACGTTGCACTGGAGCATTGAACACGGGAGGGAGATCGAAAATACGACGTCCATATCCCGAAATGTTCTCCATTCGTTTCACTCTGTGTTGCTAAGAAAAGTATCGAAGCGTCGTAGATTTTATTTGCACGCGAATTGAAGACTGCCCGGGCGCTCTCGGCCGTCTCGTGTGTACCGAAACAGTGCGCAACTTTCGTTGGGCTCAGCGGTCGAGAGTGAGGGGTTGGGGGGTCCGGGCGCAACAATACTCCCGGGTGTGTCATCTCGTTCTCCATTCTTCTCCTTCGCATCTGAAAGTACCACGAAGAGGACGCTGCTATATTTATTTTGTACTTTTTTGTTTTGTTTCGCAACGTTGAGATAAAGTCTCTCTTGTTCTTCTTTGTCGTGTTGATTTTTTTTCTCGAGTTTGCTTCTGTTACCTTCTTGTTGTTCTGCTGCTGCTGATGCTGCCTTTTCCTCGATGTCGATGTGCAAAAATGCCACGCAAGATACGCTTGGCCATACGTTCGCCCTTTCGGTGTCGTCCTTGGCGAAGACGACGATTCGAATACTCCGCAATATTTTCATTTAATTCGTAAATTTATTTATTTAATACTCATTTATATTTGGTATTTTGACGAATTGAATATGTTATAACCAATTTGTTTTTCTCACTTATTAACTCGTTGTAATAATAAAATATATTTTCTCAAATTCACTATTATGACTAGTTTTAAAAAAATGGATTCATTTGTTTATTTATACATTATCTAATTTATTTTTATGAAATAAATCTTACAGTTGTCTACGGGAAAGTTGTCATTGAGATTCTTATATGCCCTCATTGAAAGTCTACGACGATTGCTCGAGTGCAAGCTCTCCCGATCGCGGGTGTACCGTCTCAGGAGACGGGACACTCTTCGTACACATCATTACCGCGTGCCGAATCTCGATTTCTCTCTGCCGAGAAGGTACCCGAACGTTTCTCCTCGTATTGCGACGTCTCGTGGTATTTCACCGACCGTGTGCTGTCGACGGGGTCACCGGCGGGGGGGGGGGGGGGGGTGACGAGGAACGAACGAGGGGAAACAGGACTGATAAAACTTGAGCGAGAGAGAAGAAGGGAATCCTGCGCAACCAAAATCGTAAATAAGGGCCTTGAGGACGTTGAGTCCCAAATCGCAAATGATAAAATTCTGAAAATTTGGTATGTTTTTGTATGAAGTATTTCAGAGGTCGTGTAAAAATTTCACGACAATTAGGAAGCTCGTTATTCAACAATTAACATTCACAAATTAAATGTTGTTTTATGGAAACTGATGTAACTATGCAATAAGTTTTTTTTTTGACCTCTCAATTTTATAATATCTACAATATACTGAAAGCAACGGAAACAAAACGAAGTTTATTGATAATTTTTTTTTAATTTCTTTTAAAAATTGTTCTTAACAAAATGTTAATTTTTTAATAACGAGCTTCCCAATCGTCGTGAAATTTTAACACCACCTCTTGAATACTTCATACAAAAACATACCAAATTTTCCGAATTTTCTTATCATTTTTTATTTCAACCCTTAAGGAGGTTAAAGTAATGATGATAGAATTCTGAAAATTTGGTATGTTTTTACATGAAGTATTCAGGAGGTCGTGTAAAAATTTCATGACGATTAAGAAGCTATTTATTGAACAATTAACATTAACGTGTTTCATAGGGACTCAACATCCTTAAAGGGCGAGGCATACACCCTTCGCGTCCCTCTTTTCGTTCTTCGTTCACCTCTTCGTTCTCTCTTCCTCTCTCTCTCTTGATCGCTAGTCGCTTCTTGATATAGAAACCCACGGGTCGCACGGCGCCCTTGGCCCGTCACCGATCGGCTTCCATTCTTTTTTATTTTTATTTTTGTTTCTTCGAGCTCCTCGAACCCCGACTGATTGTCCGTGAAGAATGGTGGTCGTATGACGGGCCCATTGTTCGGATGCTTCCCGATTTCCAGTGTGTGTTTTATGCCCACGTTTTATGTCCTTTATATATGTGTGTGTGTGTGTGTGTGTGTGTGTGTGTGTGTGTGTGTGTGTGTGTGTGTGTTTATGGAGAAAAGCAGTTTTGAGGACACGACCTCGCCGACCGTCCTCACAGTAGTCAATTGTCCTCATACTCAACGTTACGTAAATCCCAATGTCTCCAGAATCACCTTTCGATAAATGTAAGCCTATTCACGTAAACGTCATTTCAAAATCAACGAATCATTTGTCGAACGAATTCGAGGTCCCCGAAACATTGCATAAATACTACAGGCTCAAAATGTCGTCTCTCTATTGACGCGAAAAAAGGCAACGAAAAAACCAAATTGGAATAGCAGAAGAAAAAAACAAAATGGGTAAAATGGAAGATAAAAAATAAATCGTTCTATAATTATATATTGTCTTATTATGTATTTGTATATGGTGATGAAGGTCGTCCTGGGTGCTTCTCAAAACGATCTCTAGAGTGTCGTCGAGCGGATAATTGATTTTTGATGCTCGCTTGATTTCCGGATACACACACAGTATTCCTCGAATTTGTGGCTACGAGTTTGTATCGAAAGAAAGAGACGATCGCACAAGGCCGAAGAGAAATAGCTGGCCAGTTTTTCTTCTCCGCGTGGACGGTACGGTGGAGGGTATATCGTTTGCTTTCTTTGAGCTTTCTGTGTGTATCTCTTTATCGCTCGTTACTGCTCGTCTCGCGCGGGAGAACGCGTTCGACGTTCCATCCGCGCGTATAGCGGAATCTCATTCTCTCTCTCTCTCTCTCTCTCTCTCTCTCTCTCTCTCTCTAAAATAGAATAAAGAAATTAATTAGTTTAAAGAAAAATTTAATTAATTAATTAATTAATTTAAAAAAAAATAATAATAATAATAATAATAATTTAAAACAAAATATGTAAGAATTCATAAAATTTAAGAAATGTCAATATATATTGTACCAATATTGCCTGAAAGTATGTAAGTACTAAGGCATAATAAAAAATATCAATCAATCAACAAATCTCTCTCTCTCTCTCTCTCTCTCCTCTCTCTCGCTCTAAAAGGGCCTGTGGCCGGCGAATGGCGTGCCTTTCGGACGGCCGGCATGCGAAACAACCTGTTGATTGTCTTATACCTGTTGGCCCCGTGCACGAAGAGAGCTCTTTCTGCTCGCGATCCCCGCATACTTTCGTCGAGACACGGCCCTTTCCTCGTCCTCCTATCCCTTCTTTCCCTCCTGCTCCTCTTTCTTGCGCGCTCGGTCCACTCCCTCGCGCCGTGTTCCTCCCTCCCTCCTTTTCCAATTGTTCGTACACTTTTTCGTCGAGCCTCACCCACGTACTTTCGGCATGAATATATCAACGAGCCGCACCGAGCGAGAGTAACTTCACAAAACGACCAATGCACTCGAATGCTGGAATACTCGACGTGGAAAAGAAAACAAAAGGAATTGAGACGAACGAAATGGGAAGACGCTTGGAAAAGGTTTTTTTTTCAATGACAAAACTAAATTGGAATAATAGAAGGAGAAGGAGGAAAAGTAAGAAAACGAAGTTGGAAAAGTAGACAAAAAATTAATGGGAAAAATGAAGAAGGAAAAAGAATGAGGAAAATAAAAGAAAAAAATTTATAGGAAAAACGAAATGGGTTCAATGGAGGAAGAAAAAGAAAATATAAGAAGATGAATGAAGCTGGAAAAATAGGGAAAAACGAACTGGACAAGATTGGAGAAAAAGTAAACAAACGAGAAAACGATATTAAAACGTTATCGGAATGGTAGAAAGAAACGAACAAGACAACCAAATTAGAGTAAAGCTGGAAAAGTAGACAGAAAAAAAGGAATAACAAAGTGGCAAAAGTAGGTGAGAAACAAATTAGGAAACGAACTTGGCAAGGACAAAAACCGTATGAAGCGAACCAAATTAGAATGAAGGTGGAAAAGAAGGGGAAAAAGCCACATAAGAAACATGAAATTGAACGGGTAATTTTGTGACGATTGATGCTCGAAGAAGAATCGTCACCGCCGTAATACTAGCAAGAGAGATCCCGCGAACTCACCTTGTATTGGAACCGTTCAAAATTGGGGGCCCGTCCCGTGAGGCCCCAGGATTCTTTTAGTCATTAAACGAGCAGGACCCACCTTGGTTCTTACACACACACACACACGCGCGCGCGAGTCCTTTTTACCGTCGAGGTCCCATTACCCATTCAAATTACGCTTATCGCGTTGAGCTCGAAAACGAGAGAGCGTCTCGAGGTTCTTCGTGTATACTACCAACCCAGGATGAGGATAGGTGGGCCTTTTCATTTTTTCTTCCCTTTTTTTCTTTTCTCTGCGGACCAGCTTGTGAAGAGGTCTCGAAGTACAAGGGTGCATTTATGCTCCTACAATAGAAACTTATAGGCGAAGAAGTACAGAGAGATAGGGAGAGAGAAAGAGAGAGAGGGAGAGGGGGAGAGAGTGAGAGAGAGAGAGAGAGAAAGCTTTACTCCCGACGAGTGTATACATACCGCATATGGACACGTCATCCTGTCTAGTTACAAACGTGAGATAACGGGACGAAAGCCTCCTGCGCCTCCTCCGCAATTGACACGCGGCACAATTGTAACACTCTCGCACGGCTACAAATTTTCGTTGTTTTGTTTTTTGTATTGTTCTTTCTAGAATTTGAATTTTTTCTGGCCTCTGTATATATATCCTTTCTGTATATATATATATATATATATATATATATATATACACACAGAGTGGTGGACAAGGGAGTTATAAGTCACCTCGTTAGGAACATATCTAACGTAGGTTACTTTTGTACAAAGTCTAATAGGATTCCGAGTTATCACGGTAAGTATGAGTTTTGGAAAATTTCCCAAAATTAGGTACTAACTCGTTCATAATGTTCAAACAAACGATAATTGGTAACTCAAAACGTATTTGCGTCTTAGCTTAATTATTATTCAATCGACAAACACCAATACAATCTGTATCCGCTCAAATAACTAAATGGGACGTGTTGGATAATTAAAAAATTGTCAAAAAAATACCTCTTGAATTACTGTAATTAAAAAAAAATACCATTAACCTAAGAGGTAAACGAATTAGTACGGAATTTTGGGAAATTTTCCAAAAATCATACCTACCATGATAAATCGAAATCCTTAGACTTTTTGGACTAAGGTAACCTGGGTGAGATATGTTCCTGACGACGTGACCTATCACCCCCTCAAGGCTCTCCATCGACCTTCCTAACGTCCTGTGTACGTATAAATATACGGTGAATGGTGATTTTGAAAACATTCGACTTCGAGAACCGTCCTCATATTAACCAATAGTCCCCATACTCAATGTAACGCAAGCCCAATCTCTTCATAATCACTCTTCGATAAATAAAAGCATATTTATATGAAGGTCGTCTCAAGGAGCGTCCCGGTTGCCCAAAATAAACGATTCGTTTGAAAACACATTTAAGGAACGTCCTCAAAACAGCCAGATTCGCAGGACAGCCACCACTGCATACACATAACGGATTCAAAATGTATTTTCCCCGTGTATATATATGGGGCATATACATATATATATACATACATATATATATATATATATATATATATATATATATATATATATATATATATATATATATATATATATATATATATATATATATATATATATATATATCCGACTTTTGCGTCCGCGTCTCGCATGGCGGCATTAAGCAACGTTCACGCGTGTGCTCGATCAACAAGCTCGATAGGTCCTCTCTCCTCTTGGGCCCCCGGTATACGCCAAGCGTCGGCCTTCATTCCGGTGTACCCTTTTCTCACTCCATACAGAAATCCCACCGTCTTTATGCCTATATATATATATATATATATATATATATCAGACACATACACATCGTACGTACGCAGGCCAACTATCGACACCTGTCCACCGTAACCGCGATTTCCACGCTCATCGTGATTGCTTTACGGGCACGCGGGCGCGCCCCGTCCGCGCTTACGAAATTCCGAATGAAAGTCACAAATTATCTGGACAAACGAGGGAGGACGCTATCTCGAGACGAGGGTTATACGGCACTCACTTCCCTTATATACACACACACACACACATAATATATATATATATATATATATATATATATATATATATATCGTCAAGAAGAGAGATGTTCAATGCGCACTCGTTCGCAACCCAGTCGAGCTCGCTTGCTGCGCAGGCGCGAATTATTTCATTTCGCGCGTTTCATTTCACAGGCTCCGTACACACATTCATGTTCATATAATAAGCACCTAAATTTATATATTTATATAGATAGATGGATATATATATATATATATCCATCGACATATATATCCACGCGCATATATATATATATATATATATAATGCGCGTATCGCCACTTGCGTGTTATACAATCCAACTACGGACTTGGCGTATCGCAAATCTAACGCAATCGGTGAGAGAAAGAGCGTTTTTTTTTTCCACCACTTGCGTTACCTTTTTCGTCGCTCGTTTCCATTTCGTTACTTTTTCTTTCCTTTGTTTCGTCTCCTTCTCTTTCTCTCTCTCTCTCTGTCTGCCTCCATCCCTCCCTCCCTCCCCCCCTTCCCTCTCTCTCTCGCTCTCTCAGGACGTGGCTGTCCGCGCGCGAGGGGTCTCACTTCGTCACGGTATTTCGCGTAAAAGTGTCTCACAATCACGGATCATTAGTCGTTCCCTAACGAGGGTCTCTTAACAAGACAAGAGGGAGAGAGAGAAAGAGAGAGCGTGGACAAGTATGAAGCATAATTATTCCGTAAAAGGACATACGGGATCGGTGAGCGAAAGATGGAGAGCGCAAGGGCGAGAGAGAGAGAGGGTCCGATCGTCGGACGCTCGCGAGAACGCGGACGAGAGTCCGCGCTTCTTGACGCTTCGCTCGAGATCAGCTTCGAACATATAAACGTGTGGATACATATTAATGCGCGCGCGCGTGTGTGTGTGTGTAGATACACGCACATACATACACACGCGTGAAAGCACGACGGGTTGAAATACAACAAACATCGTAAATGCTATTTAAATTTACGCTATTAATTTAATTTTTGGTCGAATAAATGATTCATTGAATTACTGGGCAAACAAATATGCTACATACCATTTATCTATGCATGGATAATGTAATTTTACTATAATATACTATGCAATAAAACATATTTTTTCGTTCTTTTTATTTTATCATATATGTTACAATGATATTACATTATTGTATGAAATATATTATTATTTTTATTGAAACTATAAAACAGTACCTAAAAATAATGTTAATATATATATTTATTTAACATTATATAGCGAATTTTTTATTTTGATATGTTACCAAAGACATTAGCAATGGGAGTGCGTCACCGGCAGCCGAACGAAACAGGGGCACAATTGTGATCAACAAAATACACTAAATGATCGATAAACCATGACTTTTCAAATATTATTCGTAAGCCGGCATATGTAACGTACAGGGTGTTTGATGCTTGAACCGATACAGATTTTTGGTCGGTTGGGGGGTTATTCGCTAATCTTTTCACCCTTAGACCCTATGTCCTAATTGTCATGGTAATTGAGATATTATTTTTTTTCTTCATTTTTTCTTAAATCACTCGAAAATTTCGCCTTTAACTCGTCATAACTTTTTTGTATGTGATTGTAATAGCACGAAATCATTTTTGTTGTATTCTGCAGTGTATGTTCGTTACAAATGAATCATCATTTGATACAATTCGTTTCAAAAAAATGACTCGTGAGCTTTCAAAGTCTTGAAAATGTGTAAATGAATGGAAAATTTTTACTTCTAAATTCATTATGAAAAAATAACTTATTCTCTTTATTTTCACCACATAATGAATGATTTCTATGACATGTAGCATACCGTTGGAAAGGGTAAACTAGAGAACTTTTTCGAACAAAGCTAAGCTCAGAATAACTTTTAGTTTTTTTTTATAATGAATTTATAAGTTGACATTTTTCATACATTTATGCATTTTTAAGACTATGGAAAAGTCATTTGCTTGAAAACAATTGTATCAAACAGTGATTTATTTATAATAAATATACATTGCAGAATGCAACAAAAATTATTTCGTGCTATTGCGACCAGAAACAAAAAAGTCATGACGATTTAAAGGCAAAATTTTGGGAAATTAAAAAAACGAAAAAAAAAAAATTACACGTCAATTACCGTGACACTTAGAACACAGGTTCGAAGAGTTAAAAAAGTAAACTAGCAAATGAGCTTCCCAAACCCCAAAAAATTGTGTCGATTCATGTGGCAAACACTCTCTACAATATATATAATATATATTGTATGTAAAATTAACGAATGAATATTAATTTCGACTTACGATACTTATCGACCTTAGTGTTGAATCATCGAGATTCCAATGAGACTCTTATCAGTCGTTGAGGAGATCGCCTCATAAGTGTCATCTTCTGAAGAGAGAAAGAGAGAGAGAGAGGCAGACAGGCAGAGCTCCTAATTTTTTTCACATTGGAAAGAGACAGACACGATAATAATAATTTCAATTATGAACGTAACTCCGAGTATTATATCATTCTTATCAGAAATGTAATTATTAAATTAATTATTATTATAAATTAACAATTATTGTTACAAACTTAAAATTATTTTGATTATAAATAAATATATCATTATTATCGACTGAAAATGATTATTATCGTTGTTATTATAAAAAAAATAATATTAACTTCCAGAGAGAGAGAGAGACACAGACAGACTGACAGAGCTCCTAATTTTTTTAACATAGGAAAGAGACAGACACGATAATAATAATTTCAATTATGAACGTAACTCCGAGTATTATATCATTCTTATCATAAATTTAATTATTAAATTAATTATTATTATAAATTAACAATTATTGTTACAAACTTACTGTTATTTTGATTATAAATAAATATATCATTATTATCGACTGAAAATGATTATTATCGTTGTTATTATAAAAAAAATAATATTAACTTCCAGAGAGAGAGAGAGAGAGAGAGACAGACAGGCAGACAGAGCTCCTAATTTTTCTCACATTAGAAAGAGAGAGACACGATAATAATAATTTCAATTACGAATGTAACTCCGAGTATTATTATATCATTCTTATAAAAAATGTGATGATTAAATTAATTATTATTATAAATTAACAATTATTATTGTTACGAACTTAATATTATTTTGATTATAAATAAATATATCATTATCAACTGAAAACTATTATTGTTGTTGTTATAAAAATAAATCAACTTCCAGAGAGAGAGAGAGAGAGATTAGATTAGATTAGATTAGATTAGATTAGATTAGATTAGATTAGATTAGATTAGATTAGGTTTATTTTGCCTTGGTAATACCTTTAGGCAATTGGAAAAAATAAAAAAAAACATAATCCGTCCGTTACAATAGTTTTACAAATGCAGAATAAACATTGGTAACGGTATAATATGAGAAAAATAACTAAAAACTAAAAACTAGAACTAGAGAGAGAGAGAGAGAGAGAGAGAGAGAGAGAGGACGCGGCCAAGAGGATTGAATCATTAAAGGCCAGCTCCCGAATCGCAGACACTCCGTCAATAATGGCGCGTAGCGCGAGGGCCCTCGGGTCGTGTCATCGCACGGCCTCGAACTGCGTTTGACCAATAACGCGAGTTCGGCGCCATCATACACATTCTATGCATTAGATCCACTTGATCGTGTGTCTGCCTTGCTAGCCGTCACGTCTTCATCACCACCTCAACGTTGTCCCGAGCTTCATCGAATCATTGTTGCCGACCCCCCCCCCCCCCCCCCTTCATTCTGGGTACCCTGTCGCTGCTTGAAGAAAGAGCAGGGACCCAAGCCTGGTCCAGGCGCACGTACACGGAACACACGCGTACGCGCGCGCACGGGGGGACCCACTACACGTTCACCGCGGCGTGGCGAGTGTGCTCGGAAGCCCAAACAGCCGAATGATTTTTCCTTGCTCGCGCACCCCCGTGGCGCGGCCGGCTTTTGGCCACCCGGTGCCTCGGGCTCGATTTTTTCGGTGGGGCAGGCTCTCGCGGGCAACCTTCATCCTTGGCTCGTGGGGCCTTTGGACGCGCGGCCCGGCGCGGCCAGCGACTCTCAAATTCGACCGCGAAATTCGGCGCGTGTCAACGCGGATCGAGACTGAAAGCAAAAAAAAAAAAATGAACGCATCCTGGAAATTCAATACATTTTTTCATTCTTTCGTTTTCGTAATTTGTTGTTTTAATTAAAAATAATATTAAAAATATCTTTGTTCGTCGAAAAAATTATCTGTTGTTATTAAAATAAAGCTTACTTTTTTTTTCAACGGACCGTTTTCCCAACTACGATCGTAGATTCTCAATGGGGATTTTTTTTTATAAACACTTCCAACGTAAAAAATAATCTGGCGGTAACGAATTTTCGGCATTGGCGAGCGGGAAAAAAATCGAAAAAATAAGAAGAGCAATTCTTCCGGATTGATAGTCACTGGTGTTCTCGTGGTCGGCGGCGGCGGCATGAGAATTTTCCCACAGTCCCCACTGTGCCGAGTGAGGCCCCTCGGGACGCACACCCGCTCTCGCAACGTTGCCACACCTCGGCGACGACGCTCTTGTTGAGCGGCCTGGCGGGTCGGCGGGAGGGGCGGGGGGCGGCGGTCGGGGCGAGGAGGGTTCGCAAAGACCGTATACATCACATGTGTATACACATACATGCATGTCTATATATATATATATATAGATGTGTATGTGTATATGTATATATGTATTTTTGAAACCGCTATAACTATGCAATGTTGGCTGCCGCACATCTGGCTGTTTCGAGGACGCTCCTCAAATTTGTTTGTCAAACGAGTTGTCGATTTTCGGCCACCGGGACGGTCCTTGAAAATACCTCTATATAAATATGCTCACATTTATGAGAAGCCGATTTTGAGGACATTGTCATCTACGTAATGTTGATTATGGGGACTAATGAGTACTTTGAGGACCGTCCTCGAAGTTGAAAGTCTTCGAAAGCAACTTTCCTCATGCATGCATGTGTGTGTGTGTGTGTGTGTGTGTGTGAGACTGCGTTGCTCGCGCTCGCTGCTAGTGCGCATGGCTAAAATCGTAACGTTGGAGAAGGAGCGCAGACGAAATAACGGGGGCGAGGGAGAGAGATGGAAGTATAGAGGGCGCTGGAGACACAGGGAGAAGAGAGAGACAAAACACGATGGTAGCTCCGTCCTTATCGTTTATCTTTCTCTCTCTGCTTCTTTTTTCGCCGCTCTCCATCTTTCTCCCTCTCGCTCGCTCGCTCGCTCGTTGCTAGTGCGCATGGCTACAATCAAAACGTTGGAGAGCGAGAGAGAAAGAGCGCAGTTGAAGTAACGGGGGAGATAGAGAGAGATGGGTGGATAGAGGGCGCTGGAGGCACAGGGAGAAGAGAGAGAACATGATGGGATTTTCTCTCTCTTCTCTCTCTCTCTCTCTCTCTCTTCCACTCTCTACCGTTTTCTGTCTCTCTCACTCGCACGGACTTTTTCTCCCTCCCGTTCGCTCGCAGTCCCGCGTTGGTGCGCTCCCTTCTGTTTATCTCTCTCTCTCTCTCTCTCTCTCTCTCTGCCTCTTGCTTTCGCTCGCTCTCTCTCCGTCTCTCTCGGCCTCGCTGACTCTAGCAATACGCCGCGCGGCGACGGCGTCGACGCGACGACGACGATGTGTATCTCTCGGTGTGTCCGCTGCGAAGCTTAGCTTAGAGACGGGCGCGCCAAGAGAAGAACGCGAAAGAGAGCGAGAGAAAGGCGCCCGCAGTACTGCACATAACCTCGAAGGCAAAAAAGGACAACGGGATATTATACTACGTTCGGGCCGAGACATCCGAAAAGTCTGTGCCTTGTTTTCTCTCTCTCTCCCTCCCTCTCTCTCTCTCTCTCTCTCTCTCTCTCTCTCTCTCGTTCTCTCCCCCTCTACCTCTCTCTTCCTCGCACCAACGTTCACTACGTCTTCACTCCTCCCATCGCGCCTCCTATCGTCACGCTCTACACTACCGACGCGTTTTCTTCACGCGCAGTTTCTTCACCGATACCGGAAGCAGGCCGAAAAATCGCCGATATTTTTTATAAATATATTTATGGATGCATACATCGGTGCGTTGATGTGACGAAGGGACGATAAGACAACACAATTGTGAAGCTGCGGTTCTCGATCGCGCCGAATCGTCGCACAGTCTCAAACTGTTCGAACCAGAACGTACCAAAACACAATCGAGGAACAACGATTCTCAATAACGAGATCACGAACTCACGTACTTGTTGAGCGAAATGTAATTGTGAAACTACGATCCTCGAGGTGCGAGATCTCTGATAACTGAATACAAAGAGGATTGTGGAGTGGCGATTCTCAGCATCGAAGATCTCTGACATCTGAACGCAAACAAGCTTGTCGAGTGGCGATTCTCAGCATCGAAAATCTCCGACATCTAAATCCAAACAGGATTGCAAATTGGCGATTCTTTGCATCGTAAATCTCCAACATTCAAGTCCAAAGAAAATTGTGAAGTGACGATTACCACTGTACAAAATCTCCAAAATTTGATCCCAAAGAAAATTGTGAAGCAGTGATTCTCAGCATCTAAACCCAAACAAAATTGCGAAGTGGCGATTCTCAGCATCGAAAATCTCCTACATCTGGACGCAAACAAGTTTGCGAAGTGGCGATTCTCAGCATGGGAAATCTCCAACGTCTAAACCCAAATAAGATTGCAAGGTGGCGATTTTTAGCATAGAAAATGTCCAATATTTAAGCCAAACAAACATAGTTATGAAGCAGTGATCCTCACCATCGATAATCTTCACCATCTTAACTCAAACACGATTGTGTAGTAGCGATTGTGAACGTCCAGTATCCCTAAAATGTGATCCCGAAGAAAATTGTGAAACGGTGATACTCAGTATCGAAAAACTTCAGCATCTAAGCCCAAACGAGATTGCGAAGTGGCGATTCTCAGGATCGAAAAGTTCCAACATCTGAGCCCAGCCAAAATTGTGAACTGGCGATTCTCAACGTCTCAAACCTCCAACGTCACAATGTGAACAAAATAGTGATGTGAATTGTGATCCCGAAGAAAATTGTGAAACGGTGATACTCAGTATCGAAAAACTTCAGCATCTAAGCCCAAACGAGATTGCGAAGTGGCGATTCTCAGGATCGAAAAGTTCCAACATCTGAGCCCAGCCAAAATTGTGAACTGGCGATTCTCAACGTCTCAAACCTCCAACGTCACAATGTGAACAAAATAGTGATGTGAATTGTGATCCCGAAGAAAATTGTGAAACGGTGATACTCAGTATCGAAAAACTTCAGCATCTAAGCCCAAACGAGATTGCGAAGTGGCGATTCTCAGGATCGAAAAGTTCCAACATCTGAGCCCAGCCAAAATTGTGAACTGGCGATTCTCAACGTCTCAAACCTCCAACGTCACAATGTGAACAAAATAGTGATGTGAATTGTGATCCCGAAGAAAATTGTGAAACGGTGATACTCAGTATCGAAAAACTTCAGCATCTAAGCCCAAACGAGATTGCGAAGTGGCGATTCTCAGGATCGAAAAGTTCCAACATCTGAGCCCAACCAAAATTGTGAACTGGCGATTCTCAACGTCTCAAACCTCCAACGTCACAATGTGAAAAAAATAGTGATGTGAATTGTGATCCCGAAGAAAATTGTGAAACGGTGATACTCAGTATCGAAAAACTTCAGCATCTAAGCCCAAACGAGATTGCGAAGTGGCGATTCTCAGGATCGAAAAGTTCCAACATCTGAGCCCAACCAAAATTGTGAACTGGCGATTCTCAACGTCTCAAACCTCCAACGTCACAGTGTGAACAAAATAGTGATGTGAATTGTGATCCCGAAGAAAATTGTGAAACGGTGATACTCAGTATCGAAAAACTTCAGCATCTAAGCCCAAACAAGATTGCGAAGTGGCGATTCTCAGGATCGAAAAGTTCCAACATCTGAGCCCAGCCAAAATTGTGAACTGGCGATTCTCAACGTCTCAAACCTCCAACGTCACAATGTGAACAAAATAGTGATGTGAATTGTGATCCCGAAGAAAATTGTGAAACGGTGATACTCAGTATCGAAAAACTTCAGCATCTAAGCCCAAACAAGATTGCGAAGTGGCGATTCTCAGGATCGAAAAGTTCCAACATCTGAGCCCAGCCAAAATTGTGAACTGGCGATTCTCAACGTCTCAAACCTCCAACGTCACAGTGTGAACAAAATAGTGATGTGAATTGTGATCCCGAAGAAAATTGTGAAACGGTGATACTCAGTATCGAAAAACTTCAGCATCTAAGCCCAAACGAGATTGCGAAGTGGCGATTCTCAGGATCGAAAAGTTCCAACATCTGAGCCCAACCAAAATTGTGAACTGGCGATTCTCAACGTCTCAAACCTCCAACGTCACAATGTGAACAAAATAGTGATGTGAATTGTGAAGCGGCTGTTCTCGACATCAAAGCTCAATGTAAATTGTGAAGCGGCATCTCTTGACACGAGAACTGTCCGACATCTAAACTCAAACGAAACTGTCAAGTCACAATCTCCAGCATCCAGAATCTTCAATAAACCCAAACAAACAAAATTGTGAACTGGCAAAACTAAACCGAAACAAAACTGCAAAGCCTCAATTCCTGGCATCCAAAATCACCGATCCATAAACCCAAAGGAACGACGAAACGGTGATAACCCTAAAAGCAAATCTGTACCTTCAACGGCCCATTGAGAACCGAATACAAACGCGAACCAGGAGTCACCGACTCTTCGGCTGAGGCGCCGCGATGTCTGTGACCGGGCGTCGTGTCGCCTCATCGGCGTTTCCCGGTCAGCGTGATTCCGAGGCCGTTCAGTGGGACACCAGTGCGGCTGTGATAACGGAACGTCGCAAAATCGAGAGGAACAAGCGTGTCTTCACGGACGCGGTGAACTATTGTCTGCTGCTGTTGAAGCGGAGCGATCGAATGGACAACGAGACGAGTCGGGTGGCAAGTGACCGGGCAAAATTGCTGGGTCGCGAGATGTTCGAGAAGATCGTGTGTATGGACGTGGAGGGAGGAGAATCCGCAACGATGGACGGGGATGACGATCAGATCGACACGAAGGATCACATCCTGACGGAGGCTGATGACCGAGTGGCCGCGCGACATTTCGATGATGCAAACATGTGGAAACTCGAGGCAGACGACGAGGCCGTCGACGTCGAGGAAGACGCTGCTGGCGATCGCATTGGAGACGTCAAAGACGAACACGACAATGGCCACATTAGCGGCCCTCGCGTCGGCGACAACGACGCCGAGGAGGCGGAAACGGAAAAGACTCTTCCGCGGAACGTCGTCTCGATGAATCTCGGTTACGACGAGCAATGCCCCCCACCGCCACTCGAGTTCATCAAGTTCGACCACATCGGCCCGTCCGATCCTGAGGACTCAACCGACACGGACGACTCGACCGACGAGCCCTACGAGAAGACGCGCCAGCAATTGCTCGTGTTCAATCTCGAGGTGAAGAGGCGCGTCGTAAAACTCGTCAAAGAGAATCCAACGTGGTCCGTAAAGACCCTCAGGAGGGAGGGCTCCGAGCGCGTGAGGAGCTTTCGACAGGTGAAAAAGTGGGAAAGACAAATCGCCGAGGGCGGCACCACCAGGGACAAACACGACGCCGTCAATACCATGACCTACTCGAGATTCGTTCATGCGCGTAATAATTTTCGATACGTCAACGATACCACCCTATGCGAATGGGCCACCCAAGCGGCCTTCAAGTACTTCGGTCCCGAATACGCCTACAACACCGATAAGCGTTGGTTAAAAAAATTCCAACAGATGTACGGGATCAAGGGCAACTCGGCCATCGGATATTACAAGAAATCCGAGAAAATTAAGAGGGGCGACCGCAAAAAATGACCGCAAATGAGAATATATTGTTTTTCTCTGCTATCGTTTATTTTCCTTTACGATTATTTTAATACTTTGTGGCAGGCCACGTGACGACAATAATCGCGCGATTCCGCTGCTGTTGTTTCATTTTTTGTTTGTTTTATTTTTTTTCTCTAATCGATGAATGTTGAAGAGTTTACGTGTATCAAAGTGGAATTGGAATCTTTGGGATTGTCTACCGCGCTACGAGTCGGTCCACAGAGGATATATATATATATTTCAGTAGCATTTTGAACGTACTATGAAAGTTTGTTTCCAGCAGATATTTTCACAAGCTTCAACATTTTCAAATTTTACGTTGATTTTTTTACACGAATACTTCCAAACGATAGATTGACAAAAAACGTATTACAAAAATAATTCTATGTATAATTTGACAAATTTCGTTCATAAAAAAGGATGTGTAGATATATGTACACTTTTTTTCAGTGTGTACATCAAAAGTATTTTTAAGATTTATAAAAATATCTACTGGAAAATGGAACGAAAAAATAAATATTTATATCACATAGTAACTACTGCAATAGCACTTTGTAGTTACTACTTATAATTATAGTAATAGTTCGCACATTATTATTCTCATTGTCATTATTATTTCGATAATCGAATTATCGGATTATCGAAAAAAATAAATATTTATATTACATAGTAACTACTGTAATAGTACTTTGTAGTTACTACTTGTAATTATAGTAATAGTTCGCACATTATTATTATCGAACGTGTACATAATATACATACATAGAGTGCACTAGTACTATATATTTTTTCTACGGTGCCGAATACAAGTGTCATTGAAATACAAATATAAATAAATGGATCTAGTGTAAAATTGTATTGCAAAGTATATTCCTCATCATGATATTGCACGATAAGGGTACTTATCAGTATTCTCATTATTTCCATTACGATGATGTGGTGGACGACGTTAAGAAATTAACGGCGACGTTTTATGAAATGCAATAAAAATGTGTTTTCATTATGAAAATTGAAATGATTTGGTTTGGAATGGTCCCCGGCCATCGGGAAGCCACACGTACGTAGTTTCAAAGGATCTAGGCCAGACGGCACGAACGGCGGGGGGGGGGGGGCGATGAGAACCCGTGGGATTGAGTGGCTGAGGACAGAATCGGAAGTGATACTTCCCGGCCGGAAGGAGTAGAGAAACCATCGAGGTGCCTCTTTCCGCAAATGATCGGACGTAACCTCGCCGGATGTAAACACTAAGAAAAAAAAAGGAGAAAAAAGATTTTTACCAGAGTTGATGTAAACATTTTTTTAAATCGAGGTTTCCCTAACTACCATTATTTAACACAATTGGGTACTCAAAAAAATGTATTCATAAAAAATTACAATGAATTATATAATTCGTTGTATTTGCCATGTAAATATTTTTTAAATCATAATAACGTAGCATTTTCGAGATATCTACTAATTTTCGTATTCTCTAAATTGTGATAATATATTTGTAAACAATTATATCGTGAATTGCGCAAAATTTCATTGTTTTATTAAATTAAAAATATTTAAAAAAAATCGAAGCCCTCTACGACGATAAATGAACGCTAAAGAAAATTGCACACGCTACGTTTGCCCAATTTTTGCATTGAATGGCAGCTAAGCGATCCTTTCGTATTGTGCTAGCTTATGTTTGTGTCCGATGCTCCAGACTTATAAATTCCGTGCGTCCGCGAGGATTCTTTTGCATCAGAGGACAAAGTTGCAATCGTTTTGTGCCCTCACGTTCCTTTCCCTATCTCATAAATAAAGTATCGTCCTCGCCGTCCTCTGGCTCTACGTTCTAAGCCCCCCCTCCCTGTGGCCGAACGTAACCGTCTTTCTGGCTCTCTTTTTGCTCTTTCTTCTTTATTTTGCTCGAGGTGCTCTCGAATGCCGAAACTCGAAGCGATCGGCCGTTCGCCCGTTAAGGGCAAGACGATACGGCAGTAAGTAGGAGGAAGAAAGAGAGTGAGAGAGAAAATTCAGCGATGGCGAGGGAAGTACGACGGCTCGGCATAGCGGGGGGGCGGAGGGTGGGGGGTGGATGCGCAGAGGACGTAGCTTATGGAAATCAGTGTACGCATTATTAGCGGATCTTCTCTCGGACCCTTCTTCGTTCGTTTTTCTCTCTCGCTCGCTCTCTCCGTGTTCGCTTTGTCTCTTTTGCTATTGATCCAGGCGTCCCTGCTCCTTTCTCTTCTTTCTTTTTCTTCTATACGTTCTTCTTTTTCGCCTTCTCGTTTTCGTCCATACTTTTTATTCTCATGCTTGATCTTCTTCGTCTTCTTATTTATCTTGTCCTTGATCTTCTTTTCTTCTTATTTTTCTTGTCCTTGATCTTCATCTGCTCATTTATCTTGTCCTTGATCTCCTTATTGACGTTATCCTTGATCGTTTTTTATCTTTTTGTTTATCTTGCCCTTGATTTTCTTATTTATGTCATCCGCGATCTTTTTGTCTTCCTATTTATCTTGTCCTTGATGTTTGTCATTTATTTATTGATCTTATTCTTGATTTTCTTGATCTTCTCATTTATATCGTCCTTCACCTTGTTTATCTTCCTATTTATCTTTTTCATTTTCTCATTTATCTTCTTTATATTTTTTTAGTTATCTACTTCGTCTTCTTATTTATCTTGTCCTTGATCTTCTTTTCTTCTTATTTTTCTTGTCCTTGATCTTCATCTGCTCATTTATCTTGTCCTTGATCTCCTTATTGACGTTATCCTTGATCGTTTTTTATCTTTTTGTTTATCTTGTCCTTGATTTTCTTTTTTATGTCATCCTCGATCTTTTTGTCTTCCTATTTATCTTGTCCTTGATGTTTGTCATTTATTTATTGATCTTATTCTTGATTTTCTTGATCTTCTCATTTATATCGTCCTTGACCTTGTTTATCTTCCTATTTATCTTTTTCATTTTCTCATTTATCTTTTTTATATTTTTTTATTTATCTACTACATCTCCTTTTTATTCATCTTATCTTTGATCTTCTTCGTATGCGCCTTTTGCATTTTCTTCTGCTGCTTATTTTTGTTCATCCACTCTTTCTTATTCTCATTCTCGACCTTTTTCAACTCGTTCCTCCTCTTACCCTCCCGTTCCGCGTCTTCGTCTTCGTCGTTTTGTTCCCCTTCTTCTTCGCCCCTCCGCCCCACTTCGTCGTCTTTTTCCTTTCCTTCCGCATCGCAGAGAATTCCACCGAAAAAAACTCGTACCTCCCAACACGACAGGCAAAGGAAACTCGGTGACGTAAATGAGGCCCGAGGACTGAGCACATTTGCACCGGTAAAAAGTCCACGGTCAAGCTCGTCCAGCGAATGTGCGCAAGGTAAATAGTACGGCGAAAAAGAAAAAAAAAAGTATAGTTATATGGGTAATAAAAGATAGGGGGGGGGGGGGGGGGGTTGTTCGAATTTTTCGCGCTGCATCGATTTTAACGCGAATCGATTCGTCCCGGTGGCCGTCCAAGAGATCGCGCAGGCGGCAGTACAAAAGGCGTGCTGCCACCCCCCCCCCCCGGCCCCTACGTCGCCCCCTTTGTCCCGGTAGTTTGATCAATTTTTTTGTAATTAATTTCTAGGGAATCGGGTCTTTGACAAGAGACTTTATATCACGAGAGATGTACAAGTATCGAGAAGTAGAGAGAGATTTCTTTCTTCTGATTTTCATTTTTTAATTACTGATTTTATTTTTTCCAGATTTTCATCTTTTTTCCTTTCTACGATTTTTCCTTATCCTACTGCTTAAGGCGGGATTCTACTTTGAAACCATGAAAAAAACGCTATTTTCGTGAATTTTTTCTGAGAATACTATTAAAGATATCGATATGGGGTTTAAACTGTTCAATAAATACACTCTTTAAGTACACAAAAAAAAATTTTTTAATGTATTTTATTCATTTTTTGTACACGTAAAATATGTTTAAAGCCAACGCCTCGAAAAGCAGGTACCGTTGCCGTGGTCGTGAAATCTTCCCGACGGATGGTCCGAAACAAAAAAATCAAATAGTTTCATGTTCAGTATGTCTTCAGGAACCGACCTAACTAGAATATTTTATATACGTGCAAAATTAACAAAATGGCGGCTAAAATACGAAAAAAAATGCGTTTTTTTGGGTCTTTTTTTGCAATAAAAAAATAGTTCTAATCAAAATTTTAAGTTGATTGTAGTTAGGTCGGTTGGTACACACATATAGAATATGTGTTCCAAATTTCATAAGGATCGGTTCAGTACTTTTTGAGTTATCACGACCACGGTACTTGAAAATGTCGTTTCGAGAAAAACGCGTTTAAAGTTTTGGTGAGTGATAAATCGTAGAAAAAATTATCTTACCCTCAATCAGCGATGCCTGGGCCATATAATATGCCTTCGACGTGTTCCAGGTGGGTGTTTTCATCCAATTTAGCCTTTTCAAAGTTTCAAAGTAGAATCCCGCCTTAAGAAAAATGGAGGGAGAGAGCGAGAAAAATGATTAAGTGTCCTTATATTCTCCCTGATTTTTCTTATGTTTTCTAACTTTTTTTCTTCTGATTTTTCTCTATTTTTTTTACTGACTTTCTATGTCCAGATTTTCACTGGATTTTCTTTTTCTTTTTCATTCTCCTATCGGTGTTCTGATTTTCAAAAAGTCCCTGAACTAATTATCTTACCCGAAGCGCAATCATTTTCACAAATTATTTCCAACTTTACCGAAAGGATTTGCAAAATAGAGCGCGGAGGCGGAGAGGCTTACTCCTCTTCGCCGAACGGACTAGTACCACGAAATTATAAGGTTTCCTATTTCCCGCTAACAACCTTAAAGAGGAACTCTAATTTATGAGTCTCGAGTTCACCGCTCGAAATTCCCGAGAAATAAAATGACGCAAAAACTGAAAAAACGAACAAAAAAATATCGACTCAGACGAGCGAATGCCGAAGTTTCGGCAGTCGAAGATTTATTCGATCGTTTCCTCGCCAGGGAGGAAGTCGCCGGATAGTTTCGGTATTTTCACTCGCCACAGAACACTTGGAGCAAACGTCGACCGAGCCCTGCCTCCCCCCCCCCCCCCCCCCTTCGTTACGAGAGAAGTCCGAGAAAAATATCTTCGAGATGCCTGTAACAGATTTCGGTCCATTATGTCGATTCACCCCTCCCCCCCCCTCCATCACCCCGAGAATAATCAAGATCTCGATGATTATTTAAGGTTTTTTGGGTGGTCTCGTCGCGAGGCATGGAAATGACACCGATACATTCGAACGTTACGGGAAGAATAAAATAAAAATAAACTTGCCGAACCGAATTTCCAATAAAACGAGGGGAAAAAAAGCAACGTCGACGACACGAAGAGTTCTCGACGAGGGAGCGAGCTCAATGAAATCGTTCGAAATTTTTACATCCCACGCGAAATTCCGCGCATACCGAGGCATAATTGACGCATCAGAGGAATCGCAGTCCGAGATCCAATGACGTTCGACGGAAATTCTCGCGATGAAAGTCATTTCCCGTTAGAGAATAAAAAGGAAACTCATCCATTCGAGAAAATCCCCCCTCGCAATCTTTGGCGTATTGCGGGAAAAATGGCCATTTTTCCCGAACACTTTTTACCCTTTAAAAAAAATTCTTTAGATGAGTGACTTTTCCGAAAAATGAGCCTAACATTATTTTTTTTTGTATTTTCTCCTTTATTACGCTATGAATGATGATACTCACTGGCGTGAAGCTAAAATTCACCCCCCCATGAAAAGTTATGAGGTTTTAAAGCTCGCAGAAACACGTGATGAAAGAAGACCACTTTTCATAAAATAGGAGGCGCTTTTAAACATGTCGACGCCTATATTGGGGGTGGAGGGTGTCGCGGCGTTTGTGAAAGAAACTTTCCTGAATACAAACAAATCCAAACAAGCCCAACCCCCTTCGGCGTGAGGGTTTCAATATAGGAGTTTTTGAAAAATTCGAAATTATTTTGTTTGGGTTTGTTTGTTTAGAATTTTAGCTTACCCCTACTGAATATCATCATTTATAGCCCATTAAATGGAAAAATAGGGAAAAAAATTTCCTCTTATTTTTCGCAAAAGTCACTTATTTGAAGAATTACCCTTTTTTTCATAACGCTCAAATCAATTCGACGACGATATATCCGGAGACGATTGAATGCCTCGATGAGAGATTCACCAAGTTGCAACTCGATACGTTCGATCATTTGGCTCATTCTATCTAGAATTATTACGTTATAATTTTTTTATATTTATTTTTATTTTTAGCTCGTTTGGTATTCGTTTCTTTTACATGTTCAGCGAGTAACCACCCTCGAGCAACGGTGGGAGAGAGCGAGAGAGATAGAGAGACCCGAGGGCGTTAATATTAATGTCACTCTTTTATAAGTAAGCTCGGCTGCGGTATAATAACGTCGTGGGTCGACGGAGTCAGTCGGGGAGGGTTTTTAGCTTGTACAAGCGCGAGATGCTCGCCTCGAGTCATCGGGCGCGCACACACAGACACACACACACACACATATAGAACATGGCTCCGTAGATCGACTAAACTAAGCAAAGGAGGAACATACAATCTGTATATATGAGTGACCATAGCTATTCAATATATATATATATATATATATATGTAACACACGAGAGCTCGGACAACGTTACATACGCGATAGCTATAAGGTGCCCTATCGGACATAAATTATGCCAGCCATTAGATGCTAACTATCGTTCACGAGCGTAGGTATGCATCACTATACAACAGCCGATACGAGACGATAAGAAAGTCGAGGAGTGCAACGGATAAAAAGAGAGAAAAATAAGATGAAAAGAGAAAGGAACGTACTGTACGTTTGCCTACATTTACATACACACACACGCATATACATATGGGAAAATGTGATTTTCAAGATTTTCGACTGTGAGGACCGTCCTCACAGCAGCCACTGTCCCCGTACTCGCAATAACGTAAAGCCCAATGTCTTCGAAATCACCCTTCGATAAACGTAAGCATACTTGTATAAAGGTCCTTTCAAGGAGCGTCCTGGTGGCCCAGAATAAACGTTTTGTGTGACAAACAAATTTAAGGAACGTCCTCAAAACAGCCAGATTTTTTGATAGCCAACATGGCATCGATATGATGCGTTCGGAATTTCCTTTCGCCGTATATAAATAAGCTAATCCACAAAATATAGATTAATATAGATATACATCTATACGTATATACGTGTACACACAAACGCCACTTGTGAGAACGTAAGTGAAATAGGTACAACCACAGCATCGCACGCTCGCCAACTAATATGTGCCTCTATATATATATATATATATATATATATATATATATATATATATATATATATATATATATATATATATATATAATTGACATACACACACATTATATATATTTATATATACACACATGAGCAGTCAGCATAAATGTATCGAACACACCCGGATTTCCTCTCGCGGTCACGTTCCCTCGAGCGCGAGCATTGCGCCTCTCAATTTGATTAGAAATCAATCGCGGTGTTGTAAAGTGCTATCGCAATTTTTCTCGCCAACGAAACAACGATATCTTTCGCAAAAATGTTCACATATATTTTTGGATGGGTGAAGTACCGAAGGGGCTGGGGGCGGGGGGGGGGGGGGGGTTATTCGATCTTTCCGCTTCACCAGCGGATTTTTTGGTAATTGGGGGAAAAAATGGCCTAGCAATGGTTACAGTCCAGTAAAAGAGACGAAAACCCAGCACTTTTTAGCGTGGAACATGAATGTTTTGACTGAAGGTGGATGGTTGCATACTGAAAGTAACCCCAATAAAATCTTGCCCCTCAACTCGCCCCAACCCTAAGAAATAGGGGTTGAAAACATAAAAATCGCCGTATCTCGATAATTAATAGCCTGACGAAAAAATATTAGAAACAAAAGTTGTTCGGAATAATGAAGTACGTATAAAGTTACGTGACGTCCAATGGCCTATCTTTGAAAATAGTCGACTCCGCGCGCACACGCATCAACCCCGAATTTTCGAATCGTTTTTGTGCCGCTATTTTCAAAAATGGCCGGTTGGAGGTCAGATACCTTTATACGAATTTTATTGTTCCAAAGAACTTTTGTTCGAAACCTTTTTTGATCGGGCTATTGATTATCGAGATACGACGATTTTTAAGTTTTTAATCCCTCTTTCTTAGGGGTCGGGCGAGTTTAGGGGCAACATTTTATCGGGTTCACTTTCAGTATGCAACCATCTACCTTCAGTCAAAACATTCATATTCTACGCTAAAAAGTGCTGGGTTTTCGTCTCTTTTAATGGACTATTAGGTTTGCGTCTGTGTGTGTGTGTGTGTGTGTGTGTGTGTGTGTGTGTGTGTGTGTGTGTGTGTGTGCGGCTTGTTTAGGAACGTGGAATCGTCTCTTTGTGTTGTTTCTCTCGGTTCCTGATCGAGGCAACCACTGTGAGACCTTCCCGTAACGCGGCTTCCCACTATCTTTCGAAACGTTCATGCGTTTTTTTTTTACTTTTTCTTCTCTATTTGTAATTTCGAGTTGAAAAAGTCGATGACACTGATTCCAGGATGATGGGGAGAGTCGAGGAAAAGTGCGAAAAAAAGTTTTTTTTTTTTTGGAATCTCGACCTGCTTTTTTGTATTTAAAGAAAATTATTTTATCCTTCAGAATGTTGTTTTATAATTACATCGTTTTTTTCGTTATTTTATTCTTTTATTTTCACTATTTTGTGTCACCATTATCTACTTGTCTTTTATTTATTTTTTTTTCGAATGGGAATCACTTAAAAAATAGGATATCTTTGGGACGCGAAGGCACGAGGAAGATAAGAAGAGAAGCGAGAGAAAAAAAGGAAAAAGAGCGAAGGAAAAAAAGAAAGAAGAAATTGATATACAAGTAAGCGCGGGAATCGGGTGCCCGTTGAGTTCGCGTGGGTGGAAACCTGTCTTGCGTTAATTGCGAGTCGCGCTGAATAGACAAAGCCGCATAGCGGAGAATGCAAAGTAATTATCGCGTTACCGGCCTCGTTATTGAATATCGACACAATTGCCGTGCGAAAATCATAATTAGTTGCACGGATCGCGAACATGTTTTTCTTCTTCTCATTTTTTTCTTACATAAATATCGCAACGGGCTGCAATAAATTTATACAGGTGAAAAATTCGAGATTTTTTCAGCGCCGAATTATGGATTTCAACAATGCCCTCTTACTTTTCCCCAAAGCTTCATTGCATTAAAAAAATCCAATTGAAAAAAAAAAAATTCTTGATTAGAAAAAAAAACCGACCATCGCCCTTAAGTACGGCGTTTTTTCGCACGCGAATAGTACAAAAAAAAAAAGAAATTCTGTACTACCCACGCGGCTCAAAAGCGGAAGTCGACACGCAAACACGTTGCACCGGGAACGATGGCGCACACTCGCAGGGCTTTTTATCTATTTCATAAGTACCTACTTGGAAAACGGGCTCGCGTTCATTCTCACGCGAATTTATACACTCGCGCTACTACTGCATATGTGCTCGGCTGTCAAACAGCCGCTGTGAGCGACGTATCGGCCGTCAACGAAGCCAACTTTACTCTTTCATTTGGTGCATTTTTTTTCTTCAATTTTCCTCGTATCAATTTGCACGCCCACTACGCGCTGGTTATCGGTACCTTGCAGCAATTTTTTGCGGTTAGCTGGTTTCCTCGACGGGTCCATTAGATAGTTCGCTCGTAGTTCGGTTCCTCGTTCGAACTGATATGACGATCCTATATATATATATATATATATATATATATATATATATATATATATATATATATATATATATATATGATCGCCATTCAAAAATCATTCCAAACGATCAAAAAAATTCCTTAACGACAATTATATATATATATAAAATTGTCGTTAAGGAATTTTTTTATTAACATTGCACTTGTTATATATATATAAGAGCACTTTCAAGGGGATTTTCGTGCGAATAAAGGCCCATATGACGTTAAAGTTTGCATCATGGGAATGCAACGATTAATTTTTTTGTTATTCTCCACTTCTCTATCTTTATGCTTATCCAAACCCTTCTTATTTTGCAAATTGAGTTCGTAAATATCTAATAAGAATAACGTATGAACGTTTCATTGATTTTCACAGCCGAAAAAGTTTGAAAAATTGTCAAGAATTATTTTTCGTTGCATCTCCACGATGCAAACTTCAACGCAAAACATACATACGCACGAAATTAATTTTTTTTCTGGCACATTTTCATAAAGACGTTTTCCTTTTTTGTGGTTGCAAAATATAATATTCAAAAAAGCTCGAACAGTTGTTATAAAGCAATTATAAAACAATATAAAATATTATAAAATATAATATAATATAAAATAAAATAAAATAATCATAAATAAATAAAATAATAATAAATAAAAAATAATAATAATAAAAAAAATAAATAATAAAATAAAATAAAATAAAATATAATAAAATATAAAAAATAATATAAAACAATTATAAAACAATATTTTATAGGGGACAAAAACATCCTTATTGTGGGTATTTATTCATGGACATATATATGCATATATATGTATGTAGTAGCGAGAATATATATACATACATATATATATATACGGATATGTTCCCTTCCGTTATTTTTATTATACAGATAGCCGAATGTCGATCCGACATTAATGTTCGAGTTACCTGAATTACACTCGCGTGCCGCCGACCCGTACGTGGTTTCTATTAGTCAGACATTATCTCGCGGAGCCCCGCGAGACTCATCCCACACGGCGGTAGGAGGGAACGGATGGAGGAAGGGCTCGCTCGCGGCCCCTACGGAATTCGTGCCCGAGCAGCGCGAGAGAGAGAAAAAGAGAGGAAGGGATGTAGTTCGTGAAAGTTTTACGGCAAAATTCTCTCTCTCTCTCTGTCTCTCCCTCTCCCTCTCTCTCTCTCTCTCTCTCTCTCTCTCTCTCTCTCTCTCTCTCTCTCTCTCTCTCTCTCTCTCTCTCTCTCTCTCTCTCTCTCTCTCTCTCTCTCTCTCTCTCTCTCTCTCTCTCTCTCTCTCTTTTTCTCTCTTTCTCGTCGATATCCTTTAGAGAGCATGCTCTCTCTTAACCGGCCCCTTGTCCAGCCGTGCCGCTTGTCTTCTTTATCGCCACTTAATTACGCCCGTCTTATCTCCCCTGCTCGCCCGATCCTAGATCCGAGCATATAAAGCCCCTACGTATTAACGAGAAATTTATTTAGTCTTCCGCAAACTTTCTTTGTGACCGACCAAAAAACAGCAACGTTTTCTTTTGCCAAGGGGGAAGCGAAGATTTTTTTTATTCTTCGCGTGTACTTTTTTCCGTTCCGTTCTCAAAGGGCTGGGCGGAATTTTTTTAATCAATGGAAAATCGCTCGTCGACGATCTCGAGGACGGGAGCGAAGACAAGAGAAACGGCAAAATAATCGATATACAAAAAAATGATGATCATCATCCGGAAAATCGTTCTTCGTCCGCGTCCAATCGACCCCCGGTTTTTTTCATCCGGCCCGCGATCTTCCTTTCATTCTCGCTCATCTCGAACACGATCTTGACGCTATCCCGAACAAATATTTAGACGCGACTAATGGATTTGCGATCGTCACGCGTGACCTTGTGCACACTGTGCATTACACGGTCGTCGGGTTTCTTTATTTTTCGCTGCACTTTTCCGCGACACTCGAAACTTCACGATGTCGAACGAGCACGGCTCGAATCGTTGCCCGCAACGGACCGTTCTCGAGGCCCGTTTATCCCCGATCAACCGCGAACGAAATGCCCGCACCGCGCGGGTTCGATGAACTCTGATGGTAACGTCGCAAATAGATCGATTTTTAAATTTTTCCGAAATTCGAATTACGTAATTAATTAATTGATGAATTACGGTGAATCTATGCATCCATTTTATTTAAGGAAGCTTTCCAGTGTGACAGCCCGAAAAATCGCTGTTTTTCGCGATTTTTTTTTTTAAAGAAAAAATAATCTAATCGGTCTGGTTTTTTTTTTGTATATTAATTGGGTATTGAAGAATACAAAACAATTTTTTGAAGATCGATTTATTTATTAATTAATATCTATAAAAATGATGAAACAATTGTTGCAGAAAATGCACTTGGATGTGGTGTCCACGTTGGGGGTCACAATTTTGATCTGAAACAAAAAACACAAAAAGATTATTGATCGGTATATAATTGGCTTTCGTGCTATGGAGGCTTTTTTTTTTTTTTTTGCAAAAATGGCGCCGGTTTGAACAAAAAGTATCGATTTTAGCATTTTTTTGGCAGTTTTTTTTACAAAAAAATAGGAAGATGTCAAAAAAAAAAAAAGCTTCCATAGCACGATAAACAATGACGTTAAGAATATTGTGTAAAAAATTCAACTCGATAGCTTTAAAACTCTGCCCTCCAAGTTGGACACCGTTTTGAAAAATGCTGTTTCGAGAAAAACGCGTTCAAAGTTTCGCTGTAGCTGTAGCGCTCCGTTGCCTTCTTCCAAGAAATGCTGTACAGTAACCGAAATAATCTGAATTTCGGCATGAAAATTTCAGGGAATATTCGGAAGAGTGTATACTATTCGATAAAGCAAAAAAAAAAAAATCGATTTTTTGAAAATTTCACACTGGAAAGCTCCCTTAATCATTGAATTTACTCATTTACTCATATATAATCATATCAAAAGTGTAAAAATTCAATTTCACAGTGAATATAATATTGTACGTAATGATATTTTCATAAATATATATAAGAGGAGAATATAAAATGAATATATATATATATATAAAAATGTCGTTCAAGTTTGCATCGTTGGAATGCATCGAAAATTCTTTTCTAACTTTTTAATTTCTTCATTTTTATTATTATCGCAAATCTTTTTTTTCATCTTTTGGTCATAGATTTTTCATAAACTTTCTAAAAATGTTTCAGCGATTTTCATAGCCAAAATGTGACGAAAAAAAAAAATTTCGTTACATTCCAACGATGAAACATTTCAAAACCATCAATATGTACACGAATTAATCATGAATATGTTCAATTTATATTTTTCATGTACAAATATGCATATATATTTTAATTAAAATATATAAATGGTTCCTTTACCATAAATATGATAATCGAGCAGTAATTCGTGTATATATATATATATATATATATAACAGTGTATAAATCGTAATATAAAAATGAATCAATTTAACAACGAAAATGTTTTCTTTGTACTTCTTACGTTTATATATGCATATATACGAACTGAAATATAAAGATGATTCCGTTATAATGAACATAATAAATAAACACGAATTCATATATATACACAATAATTTTTCTCTCTCAAGAATTTGATCTCTCGAGACATAAATTTCATTCGTATCACGATCATTGACAAAATCATCCAACAAAAACCGTACAATAATTAAACTACTCGAGAATAATATATCAACGGAAATTTGACAGTACCGTAAGATTGACAAACGCAAAGAAAGGCGAAACGATTGATTAATTTGGCCGTTGTTATTTTTTTTCTTCGCAGGCTTTCGGGGGGAGCATTGCGAGGAGAACATCGACGATTGTCCCGGGAATCTTTGTCAAAATGGTGCAACCTGCATGGATCGCATCAACGAGTACTCGTGTCTGTGTCCGCCCGCCTTCACCGGCGCCCAATGCGAATTCGACGTTGACGAGTGCTCCGTGAGACCGTCGCTTTGTCACAACGGGGCCACGTGCACCAACTCGCACGGAAGTTATTCGTGCATTTGCGTGAACGGCTGGACCGGGCCCGACTGCAGTATCAATATCGACGATTGCGCGGGCGCCGCTTGCTTCAACGGTGCGACTTGCATCGATCGGGTCGGCAGCTTTTATTGCCGTTGCACTTATGGAAAAACCGGTGAGTGAGCTTTTTTTGCCCCTTTTTTCAGCAATTCTCGTGCCTTGCTAAACGTTTTGTTTTTTTTTTCACTTGAGAAATTTCGTTTCTCACGTTTTTTTTCCTACTCGTCCTGTACTATTTGCTTTTTTTCTATGTTATTTTCTATTCTATTTTTCATTTTACAATATTTCTATAAATATCTATGAAATTTTCTATTTCATTTTTTTTGCACTTGAGACGGTTTCTTTTCGATCTTTTTTTTCGTCCTCGTACTGAACTAATAATAATAATAATCGAGTTTTATTTGCACAACTTGTTTCGCAAGTTTTTTTCACAAAAATCCTCGTCCTGAACTATTTTCTTTTGTTTTTGCAACAAAAAAACATTCTTCTCGTGCTTTTCAATTCAATTTTTCAAAATTGTTTTTACTCTTTTTTTTTGGTCTCGTGCTTTATAATTTTTGGGTTTCGTTTTTAGAGAATTCTTTTTTCTTTTTTATTTCGGCCGCTTACTGATATTTTTCATTTGCTTAACATTTTTTTGTTCTCGTACTTTGCTAATTTTAGTTTTATTTTCGAAGAATTATTTTTCCTTTCCCGTCCCTTACTGCTTTGTTTTCTCATATTACGAGAAGCATTTCTTGCCTTTTTAAAATTTTCACTCCGGACTGATTTGTTTTCATTTAAGGCGTTACCCCCACTTGTAGCGCAAAAAAAGGCCTTTTTCATGAATTTTTTTAAAGAAAACTACAAAACTTTTTTAATCGATCAATATACCATCTTAAAGAACACATCTTGAAGAACTTTCAGTAATTTTTTTATTGAAAAATATTACATTGTTTAGTGGTAAATGGCCGTCAATGAAATAATGTTTTTGTATACACGGTTTGCGGTGACCAACATTGCGGCGAAGTGGATCATCTGAAAAAAAAATGCGGATGGATTTAGTCAAATATAAGTATAAACTAGTCTTTAATCGAAGGATTTTAAAAAATATTCATTTTTCACTAAATGGCGGACAGTCAAAGTTAATGGTTCGATTTTAACGAAAAAAACGGCCGTTTTTTGGCTATAAAACGGCCATTTTTTCGAAAAAAAAAATCGAACGATTAAAGACTACATTTTTATGTATTAAATAAGCCTGCAAAATTTCAAGAAGATCGGTTCATTAGTGTTCGAGTAATCTTGGTCACCGACTTCAGAAATGCCATTTTGAGAAAAACGCGTTTAAAGTTTCAATTTCAGTTCTTCAATTCACGGATTCTTCTCTTTCAACCCTGATATCTCAGTCAATTTTGTCCGGATCGACTTGAAATTTTCAGGACATATTCTCAGATACTTATACTTCAAAAAAATGCAATAAAAAAAATCGATTTTTCCAAAATCGCAAGTGGCGGTAGCCCCTTAAAAATGTTTCTGTTCCCTTTCGTTATTTCGTTTCTCCGTGCTCGTTCGTTTTCCCCTATCTCTTCGTTCTTTAAATCACTGCCATCGACAAGTTCCGACGGCGAAAAATATTATTCATATATCGATCAGTGTAGGCACAAAATTGTCCGGTTCCACTTAGCTTGGCACACGTTTCGTCGATAGTGCAAAAGTTCCTGTTAGGTTCGGCCTAACGAGAGGGAGGGAGAGAGACAGAGAGCTACATCGCGTATAACTATATATGACGAGTCTGTCGAGGTTATACGGCGCAAAATAAGAACGAATCCCAACCGCGTTGTCCGCTTTCTTTGTGCGTTGGCTCGCGTAATTCCACGTGTGTACACACGTAGCAACGAGTATATCTATGTATATGTGTGTGTACATATAGTAACTTCTCTCGCGTTCTCCTCGTACAAACCGACCGATCTGACCTTTTTTGGACCGAGACGGTCGAGACCATGTTTGGATTTTATGATCTATATATATATATATATATATTTACTACGGTTCGGCATTGTCCTCGCTGCGAATATACATATATATATATGAATTCTCATACGGGCATTGTTGTTTTTTTTCTCTTTCCGCGCGTTCTATTTCCAATATTACCTTCGTTATTTTTCTTCCGTTTTTATCTTTTCTCAATTATTCTCGTCGATGTTGGCAGGCCTCCTGTGTCATCTCGACGACGCGTGCACCTCGAATCCCTGTCATCAGGGTGCAATTTGCGACACGAGTCCCATCAACGGATCCTTCACCTGCTCCTGCGCGAGCGGCTACAAAGGACTCAATTGTTCCGACGACATCAACGAGTGCGAGCAAGGTAAGTCCGATCGGAGTGTTACTTGTTTTCTTAGCATGGTCTTTGCGCATGAAAAAAAAAAAAAATGTAAAAAAACAAAACAAAACAAAAGATGTTTCGGGAATTTGGCGAGAGATGGAAATATTGATGTTGCGCTTGCGCGGCAGGACATCGACATCGATTGCGTTGGATTCGATCTTTTTTTTACACGTGTGATGACCGATTACGAGAAAATGATTGTTCTTTGCGGACTAGAGAGAATATGTCAATTTTGAAGACTTTTATTAATTTATTTATTATTTATTATAAATAAATAAATAAATAAATAAATAAATAAATAAATAAATAATAAATAAATAAAAATTTAAAAAAAAATAAAAAAATAAATATAATTTATTTATTATTATTATTATTATTATTATTATTTAGTTGATACAAGTCTTATTATTGTTAGCAGATTTTATTGCCTTATGTTGGAAACAATTTCGCTTGAAGTACGCCTCAAGAATTGATACGCCTTGAAAACAATTGAAACATTTACTGTTTTCGTAAATTAATATTATTCACTTTTTATATTCACTTTAATCGCTGCATACGAGTCTCATTATTGTTGTCATTATTATTTTTCAATTATTATTTCTTTTTTACGAGTCGGATTATTATTTTTTTTCAAATTATTGTTACCATCAGTTCGTGAATATTTTTCCTTGGTCTCTTTGTTTTTGTCAATCTCGGTCGCAATCCCTTGTACGTATAAAGGACGAAATAGATCTGAGAACGATGAAGAGATAGAAACGACGAGAAGCAGAGTAAGAGCGAGGCAGAGAGAGAGGGGGGGGGCATCGTGTACGTACAAGGGAATCAAGATCAGAGTTGCATGAGTCGCTGCATAAATAAAAGCAGGAGAAGAGAAGAAGAAGAAGAAGAAGAAAAGGAATTGGGAAAAAAAGAAACGATGAGACGTACAGATAGAGGAAAGAGCGTGAGCGGGGGGAGGGAGAAAATGTCGCTGCTAGCGGTGACTTCGCGATCGTCATTATCATCGTCGAGTAATCTCGTGCCCCGGGACACCAAGTCGCGATTGCGAGAGCTCCCCCGGGGTACCGGACGACCCTTAATAACCGGCACATCTCTCTCTCTCTCTCCCTCTCTTACTTCATACTGTTGATGGCGCACGAATCGCACACGTACACATACACTTATCCTGCTGTACACTCGATTGAGCTACGGCACTTGTAATCGTTATCACTCCCGGCCTTTGCAGCTCCTCACTATGATTACAATTTTTTTTTAATCGTGAATTTTTCTTATATATATATATATATATAACTATTTGTATATATTTAAATTATAAATTGTATACATATATATATATACTTTTCTACCTCTCAATGTTCTCTCTTGATGTCTGCCTGGTAATTTATTGTACTCCGGTAGTGCGGGTTAACTTTGACGTTATTTATTGACTCATTTGTGAATTTGACGTATAAAAATAAATATGGAAATATAAATATATTTTTCTGTTTTTTAATATTATTGAATATTAAATATTATATATTATATATTTAAAAAACACAAAAATATATTCATATTTCCGTATTTATTTTTATACGTGCGAGAACAAATTCACAAATGAGTTATATGTATATAAATACAATATATATATATAAATACATATTTTATATATTTTTTATAATATGTTTTTTTATATATAAAAATAATATAATAAATAAATAAATAAATAAATAAATAAATAAATAAAATAAAATAATAAAAATAATATAAAATATATTTTTATAATATATTTTATATTATTTTTTATATATATGTATAAATACAAAATATAAATATATTTTTGTGTTTTTTAAATGTTTTTTATACGTGCGAGAACAAATACGGAAACATAAATATATTTTTGTGTTTTTTCATATATAATATACTATATATATAAATATTTTAATATATAATATATAATATTTAATATTTAATAATATTAAAAAATAGAAAAATATATTTATATTTCCATATTTATTTTTATACGTCAAATTCACAAATGCGTCAATAAATAACGTCAAAGTTAACCCGCACCACCGGAGTACAATAAATTACCAGGCAGACATCAAGAGAGAACATTGAGAGGTAGAAAAGTATCGAGAACATTATTGGAAAGTGGTAAAAAAAATTTATCGATCAATTATGACAATTAATTCCTCTTGTTTCAATCCCGGGAAGACCCCCGCGCAGCTTTTTCTACCCTGCCCGTAAAAGCAACTTTAATGGCGGAAAATTAGAGGGGGGGGGGGGGGGCGAGTGAACGAGTAAAGGAAACGAGAATATTGAAAGGAAAATTGAAAGAAAGAAAACACGATGGCAACAATACGACAGAGAGCAGAGGAATGTATTAATGGTTCCGAGTAAGTCTCTCTTTCATGCGGGGCCCTCCCTCGGGCTCTCGATAGAAAATAAACGGCGATTATACGCGTATATGTATAGCGCAAGAGGCACTCTTACATTATGCACCGATACATTAACATCCCCGAGGCTCGAAAATCACCGGGTAAGCTTCTTCCTCTCCTTCTCCCCTCCCCCTCTTCCACTCTCTCTCTTCTTCGTCCCTCTCCTCATCGCGTTGTTAATGTTTCTTTCGTACCGGACAAAGACACTTCATTAATAATCGGAAGCGCTTCTTTTGTGTCTCGACTTTCGTTTGCCTCCTCCTCCTCCGTCTTATCCTTCTTCTCCCCCTCGTTTTCTTCGTGCTCATCTTCCTTTATATTTTCATCTCAGTTCCTCCCCCCCCCCCGCCTCTCTCTCTCTCTCTCTCTCTGTCTGTCTGTCTGTCTGTCTGTCTGTCTGTCTGTCTCTTCCTCTATCGTACTCTGAATGCTCGTGTTAAAATCGTGTGTGTATTCTCACATGTGGCCAATGTAAGCGGCAGTTTGTGCGTAACCATCTTCCATCTTATCGTTCACTTCCTACTCGCATTAACCATCTCCCCGAGCATCTGTAAGAAAGAAAAAAAAATCCCGTAGCTCTCACGACTGTGAGTATGTAAACTATACATATTTATACGCATATATACACGTAAATGTGTATATACGTATATATATATATGTATAAAAGTAATGCTATACGTATAAACAATATACATATATATTTATACACATACAGAGTGTCTCTTCTTCGTGCTGGACCCTAAGGATCTCGAACGTCAAGAGGATGACGATAGGAAGTGAGTGAGAGAGCGAGAGAGGGGAAGAGATGCACATAAGAGATTCAGGGGAGTGTAATTATAAGCGCATTTACTGGGAAGGATGTACCTAAAACGCTCTCCACAGTAGGACGTCGACGTCATCAGCTTCATGAAATTGTTTTTTCTCGCTGTTTTTTCCCTTTTTTTGCTATCTGGCGCCCAGTCTCTCTCTCTCTCTCTCTCTCTCTCTCTCTCTCTCTCTCTCTCTCTCTCTCTCTCTCTCTCTCGCTCTCTATGAGAGGCTATAACTCGTATGGTTTTCATAATAATAATAACAATATTTTTATAATTTGTCATTTTTAATAGTCTTCTCTCTCTTTTTGTATTCCCTCTTCTCTTGCTTTTAAAGTTTATGTTTAATGTTATTTCCATAATAAAACAATAATAATAATGTGACATAAATTACATAATTTCATAAATTTGATCTCACAAATTTTATAATTCCATCAATTTCATAATTTCATAAATTGTATAATTTCATAATTTCATAAATTTCATAATTTCATAATTGCAGAAATTTCATAATTTCATAAATTTCATAATTTCATAATTGCATAAATTTCATAATTTCATAAATTTTATAACCTCACCAATTTTATAACTCCATCAATTTCATAAATTTTACAATTTCATAATTTCATAAATTTCATAATTTCATAATTTAATAAATTTCGTAAATTTCATAATTTCATAATTGCATAAATTTCATAATTTCATAAATTTCATAATTTCATAAATTTCATAATTTCATAATTGCATAAATTTCATAAATTTGATAATCTCACAAATTTTATAATTCCATCAATTTCATAAATTTTACAATTTCATAATTTCATAATCTAATAAATTTCATAAATTTCATAATTTCATAAATTTCATAAATTTCATAAATTTCATAAATTTCATAATTTCATAATTTCATAATTTCATAAATTTCATAATTTCATAAAGTTCGTAATCTCAAATGTTACACTTTCATAAAGCTCATAATTTTTACATATCAATAATCTACCCTCACTCTTCCTTGTATTCTCTTCCTTTCTCTCTCTCTCTCTCTCTCTCTCTCTCTCTCTCTCTCTCTCTCTCTCTCTCTCTCTCTCTCTCTCTCTCTCTCTCTCTCTATTAAACTCTATCTCTATCTATTAAACTATCAATCAATCTCTCGCTCGCTCGCTCTTTCTCCGGAATTCTATAAGTAACAAAATTTGCACAGTTACAATGGCAATGATAGTTTTAACAATTTTTCATTAATAATAATAATTTTCATATTTCATACCATCTCCAATAATAACAATATAGAGTAACTTTTCATTGAATTCACAATTATCATGATCACCAAGTGTCTGTTTCTGTCTGCAAGATGGATAAATTAGGAGCGATCGTACACACGCTCAATGCGCAATCCTTGTCTCACGCGCGGTGCAAAGACCTCGAGATTCCGTCGAAGAGGGCTCGCGCGCGCGCGAGCCGGGGACAAAAATAACGCGATTGGCGTAAAAATCGCGAAAAAAAAGGAGTGTTATGGATTATTATTTATCGTACAAGGGTAGGATAAAAATGAGATGAAATTGAGCGGAAAACGAGATCGAAGCGAGAACGAGGGAGAAAAGGGCAGGGAGGGAGAGTCGGTTGGCTGTGACTTTTAAGCGATGGGACAGGCGCATAAGCGAGTGTATAGGTTATGCGTATTGGAACGATTCGCATCTTCATTTCCCTTGGGCGAAGTATACGATACGATCTGAAGGCAGGACATGCGAAATGGAGCATCGAGACAGGCGTTATCTTCGTTGAACGGGAAAAATGTTTATCCGCGGAGTACGAGTATCGCCACACCCTGATGTACATCGATGAAATAGTATCCAATTGCGGTTCTATTTGCTCGGCGTATTTTCCCTCGGTGGCGTCGTCCGTCTGGTTTTCCTCGTCTTTCCCGTCCTGGCCCGTCTCGTTATCCCAGTCCTTGTATTTCTCTTCGTCAGCCTGTTCTCGTCCTTGTCGTTCTCGTCTTCGTCCTCCGCATCGTCCTTTTTCTGCTCCTTCGAGAATTCTTCGTCCTTTTCGTTCCTTATCATGCTCTCCTCTTGCCACACTTCGTCCTTTTTGTTATCCTATTTTATTTTTTCGGGCTTCTACTTTTCCTGCGCTTATTGCCTCTCGTTATTTTTCTCCTCGTTCTTCTTTTCGTATTTCTTCAATTCCCGGTAATTTTTTTACTTCTCGACCTCCTTTCCAGCCTTTACGTTCTTTTCCCGGTTTTTCACCTCCTCTGTCCTTTCCTCTTCATCCTCTTCCTTCTTATTCTTCCTTTCCTTCTCATTTACATACTTCAATTACATACTTATACAACGAATTACATACTTCATTACATACGGAATTACATACATATTTTGTTGGATAACGTATGTTCGTGAGAAACCATTTCAACGCCTTTTTTATATTCCAGCAGTCATTGTACATAGTAATTATAAAAATTAAAAAATCTGCTACTTACGACCTGAGTAATAGCGATTACAAAAATGTCGAAAAAAAATTTGAAAATCGGTCGATAAGTTTTTCAGTATTCGCTGGGACAGTCAACATTTCATAATGATATCGATGGGATAAGAAGAGAATTCTTTTGCCTCGCCAAATCAGGGTTAATTTTTTTTTTATAATAAAAATTTGTACAAAACTAGATGAATATATACTTCATAAAATTAGTATAAACCTGATCCTTTCGTAATTAGTTATTTAAAAAAAAACGCAATTATCGACGACAAAGCACTCATTACGTAACGGAATAGGGCGGTTCAGGCCAGGCGTTACGGTTCTGTTACGTTGGGGGGGGGGGTAAAAATTGTGAAATTTTGCTTTACGTAATTTATGGACGTCCCCAAAGTGACTAACTCCGTCAATTTTCGTACTCGTGAATCAAAATGTTGCCAACATATTTTTCAATATATGTACTTCAAGCATTGTAAAAAACGAAATTCTTTATTTTCTATTTTTGCTTGGGGAAAATGGGAAAGCTACCGTGCACGTTCTTGCGCAGTGACTTCTCTCCTTAACTACCATTTCGTATGGAAAACTGTCATCTTTCCGCGGTAAAATTGCGCACGAGTTTTAAATTGAATAGGTGAAAATGCAGAAATTTTTCGATTTCTGGCAATTTTAAAATCGTGACGTAACGCAATCCTCGACTCCCCTCCCCCTCCTCCACGTACGTAGACCGTAACGACCCCCCCCCCCCCCTCCCCCGAAATTGCGTTACGTAATTTTTGTACGGCCCCTAATGTCGAGTACCGGGACATTTGGCTACTTCGAGAACAGTCCTCGAAATCAAATGTCTTAAGGATGTTGAGTCCCTATGAAACATGTTAATGTTAATTGTTCAATAAATAGCTTCTTAATCGTCATTAAATTTTTACACGACCTCCTGAATACTTCATGTAAAAACATACGAAATTTTCAGAATTCTATCATCATTACTTCAACCTCCTTAAGGGTTGAAATAAAAAATGATAAGAAAATTCGGAAAATTTGGTATGTTTTTGTATGAAGTATTTAAGAGGTCGTGTTAAAATTTCACGACGATTAGGAAGCTCGTTATTAAAAAATTAACATTTTGTTAAGAACAATTTTTAAAAGAAATAAAAAAAAATTTATCAATAAACTTCGTTTTGTTTCCGTTGCTTTCAGTATATTGTAGATATTATAAAATTGAGAGGTCAAAAAAAAAACTTACTGAAAAATTACATCAGTTTCCATAAAACAACATTTTATTTGTGACTGTTAATTGTTCAATGACGAGCTTCCTAATTGTCGTGAAATTTTTACACGACCTCTGAAATACTTCATACAAAAACATACCAAATTTTCAGAATTTTATCATCATTTGCGATTTGGGACTCAACATCCTTAAAAATCACCGTTCCCCTTGAAAATATAAATAAATAAATAAATAAAGGAGTACACTACTCGTAGAGTTTGTTTGGGCGTGTTTGGGTTTGTTTGGTGACCGGTGAGTTACACACATGCCTCTAATGCGAAGTTACAAACCTCGCGCGGTCGACATCGAGAAAGATGTCGATGTCCTGATAATGGGAGCTCGCATCAAGTTCGTCTCTGCGCGGAGACGGCGGGCGGGCGGGAGGGAGGAAGGGATATGCGCTGGACCGTGTTGCAGGCAAGAAATTCTGCGTGATCGGTTATTAACGGTCACTGGGTATTATTAACGCTTGTGGCGCCCCCCCTCCCCCTTTCCTCGGTTGGACTATTCGCCCTTGGTCGTTGCCACTGATCGCGCAACTCGAGCGACGCTCGTAACTCATCTTCATGCTCGCTGCCCTTTTTTTAGCTTCAGCTTCGACGGTGACGTTCTCCGACTTTGTTTCGCTTTGCTTTTTTCCTTCCTCTCGTCGTTCTACGTTATGTTCTGTGTTTTCTTTTGCCGCTGCACCTTCTGCTTCTTTGTCTTTGGTTTATTCTTGGTATAATGTTTTCCTTCGGCTTTGGGGGCGTCCATAAATTACGTAACGAAAAATTTCCCAATTTTTTACCCCCCCCCCCCCCCCCCCCCCCCCCCCCCCCACGTAACAGAACCGTAACGCTTGGCGTGAACCCCCCCCCCCCTATTCCGTTACGTAGCGGATGCTTTGTCATTAATAATTGCGTTTTTTAAAAAATAACTAATTATGAAAGGATCGGTTTTATACTCAGTTTATGAAGTGTATATATTCATCTAGTTTTATACTAATTTTTATGATTCTTTTTTAAGTTAACCCTCATTTGGCGAAGAAAAAAAATTCTCTTGTCCCATCGATATCATTATGAAAGGTTATCTGTAAATAAAAAGTCAACAATTTATCGATACCTGTACAAATGTAGCTATCGTTATGCGTAGCTGTTTTTAATTTTGTTTTTTTTCTTACAAAATGCCGACTGCTCGGACATCTTTTTCTATCATCAAGGCTCTTTTTTGCACTCGAGCAATCTTTAAAAATAGTAATGATCAAAATTTAACAAATCGGCTACGTACAACCTCAGTCACTTCGAGTACAAAAATGTTTTTAACATTTTTTAAATCGCTTGACAAGTTTTTGAGTATTCACTGAGACAAGGTCGAAAAAAGTAGTTCCAAGAAAATCGCGATCTAAGATTTCGTTCCACTTTTCTTGATATAAAGTTATGTTTTTTTTTTCTAGAATATTGATACTTAGATTAAAGAATTAAGCCGCGGGCGATATGACGGGTTTTCATCTTCATTTTATTTCTCAAAGCAATAAGAGCTTGCACTTCATCTATTCTGAACGATGAGTTTTGAATTTAAACACTTGAACATGCAAAAAATTCGCTATTTCTGACAGTTCTAAAATCGTAACGTAACGCAAACCTCGCCCCCCCCCCTCCACGTACGTAGACCGTAACGCCAGGCCGACCCCCCCCCAATTGCGTTACGTAATTTATGGACGTACCTTTGCTCTTTTCTCGCCAACTTCCTCTCCTTCTTTCTTTCCACTCCTTTTTCTCTTCCACTTCGGTACACTCTCGAAGTGGAACGAAGGGGAACTTTTCAATTCCGCTTGTTCTCCTTTTTCCCATTGCTGTTATTCTTTGGCCGATTCTGCCTCCCCTTTCGCTTTGCTGCTCCTCTTCCACTTTCGTTTCTTGCGATACCATTGGACGTCCGCCTTTTTCTCTCCCAATTCCAATTCGGCGTCCTCCGCTCCTCGTTCTTTTTGACTCTGCTTCCACTTTCGTTTTTTTTTTGCGATTCTATTTTTGTCACCGGTTCTACTTGTTCTAGTTTTTCGCCATTTTCTGCTCTCCACCTTCTCTTCCCCTCTACCTTCACTTGCTCCCTCTTCGATTCTTCGTAGACCGTATCTGCACCTGATAAATCCGAAGCGTCCATCCGTGGCACAGAGACAATGTGGAAATTTCAATCCTTCCCGGAGCTCGGCCCGAGGACACATTTAATCGCAGGAGTTTCCGGTCTTCCTTGAAACGCGAGGATTCACTCGAATTCCATATCAGATTCAGGCTTTCATTCTCTCTCTTTCTCTCTCTCTCTCTCTCCTTGCATCATTACTCCCACAATATCACGATCCTCTTTCTCTTTTTTTTTCTCCCCCGTTCACGCCGTCGTCCTCTTTCCGCTTGTCCTCCTCTCCCACCTTTCTCATTCTTTACCTCTCGGGGCTCACCTCCGCGACCGTGCCCATCATCTCGTTTATGAATTTCTCGAAAAATTCCTGGAAGCCATTCCATCTTCTTGGTCGTGCGGGGTCTCCTCTCGTCGTCGTCGTCGTCGAGTTCCTTGTGAGCGTGCAACCGGATCGCATTCTCCCTCTCTCTTTCTCTCCGTTGGACCACCGACGTGTCCGGAGTCGGATTACCGCGACACGGAGAGTCTCCTCTTCGCTCTTCGCGGATTGTCATTTCGTGCGTACACAAAAGCTCGGATCCCCCTCGGCACGCGGAAGGACCTCGTCTGTGTCGACAAAATCCTTCATCCTCCGTGTGCTCTGTGTCCCGATAACACTCCGCGACGAAGCGATACTGAAGCAACAATTAAGAAAAAAAAACGACCATTCTAAATGAAAACATTTTCTTTTAAGGAAGCTTTCCAGTGTGACAGCCCGAAAAATCGCTGCTTTTCGCGATTTTTTTTTTTAAAGAAAAAATAATCTAATCGGTCTGGTTTTTTTTTGTATAATAATTGGGTATTGAAGAATACAAAACAATTTTTTAAAGATCGATTTATTTATTAATTAATATCTATAAAAATGATGAAACAATTGTTGCAGAAAATGCACTTGGATGTGGTGTCCACGTTGGGGGTCACAATTTTGATCTGAAACAAAAAACACAAAAAGATTATTGATCGGTATATAATTGGCTTTCGTGCTATGGAGGCTTTTTTTTTTTTTTTTTTTGCAAAAATGGCGCCGGTTTGAACAAAAAGTATCGATTTTAGCATTTTTTTTGGCAGTTTTTTTTACAAAAAATAGGAAGATGTCAAAAAAAAAAAGCTTCCATAGCACGATAAACAATGACGTTAAGAATATTGTGTAAAAAATTCAACTCGATAGCTTTAAAACTCTGCCCTCCAAGTTGGACACCGTTTTGAAAAATGCTGTTTCGAGAAAAACGCGTTCAAAGTTTCGCTGTAGCTGTAGCGCTCCGTTGCCTTCTTCCAAGAAATGCTGTACAGTAACCGAAATAATCTGAATTTCGGCATGAAAATTTCAGGGAATATTCGGAAGAGTGTATACTATTCGATAAAGCAAAAAAAAAAAAATCGATTTTTTGAAAATTTCACACTGGAAAGCTCCCTTAAGGATGTTGAGTCCCTATGAAACATGTTAATGTCAAATGTTCAATAAATAGCTTCTTAATCGTCATGAAATTTTTACATGACCTCCTGAATACTTCATGTAAAAACATACGAAATTTTCAGAATTCTATCATCATTACTTCAACCTCCTTAAGGGTTGAAATAAAAAATGATAAGAAAATTCGGAAAATTCGGTATGTTTTTGTATGAAGTATTTAAGAGGTCGTGTTAAAATTTCACGACGATTAGGAAGCTCGTTATTAAAAAATTAACATTTTGTTAAGAACAATTTTTAAAAGAAATAAAAAAAAATTTATTAATAAACTTCGTTTTGTTTCCGCTGCTTTCAGTATATTGTACATATTATAAAATTGAGAGGTAAAAAAAAAACTTATTGCAAAGTTACATCAGTTTCCATAAAACAACATTTAATTTGTGAATGTTAATTGTTCAATAACGAGCTTCCTAATTGTCGTGAAATTTTTACACGACCTCTGAAATACTTCATACAAAAACATACCAAATTTTCAGAATTTTATCATCATTTGCGATTTGGGACTCAACATCCTTATCCTCAACAAAATCAAACATTCGCGTCGAAGGGAAGCTTTTCTTGAGGGCTCCTCTTTTACTGCATTTTTCACTTGTCAAGCAATTGTTGCAATTCTTTTTTTCTTCAGCATTTCGTGTTTCAATTGTGCCGTTAATTGGAGGGGGCAATTTCGGGACTCTAGCGTTTTACGCGCAGCAAGCGTCGCTGAGCAAAAACTTTCATTTCCGCGACCAAATTCGGCGACGTTGCCAACACCAGTATGAATATGACGAAGGGTGGGACAAGAGCGAGAGGGTGAGCGAGTGAGCGAAATAGCAACAGTAACGTGGAAGAAGTAAGCCGATACTCCTGGGGGCCTCATCTCCGCAGGTTCTCGCGAGCACCCGCGCTCACCTTTCTTCCCGCATATATACATATATATATGAAAAGGTGGTTTCGAAGTCACTTGACTTCGAGGACCGTCCCCATAATAGCCAATTGTCCCCATACTCAACATTATGCTAATCCCAATGTCTTCAAAGTCACCCTTCATATATGCATTATCATATTTGTATAAAGGTTATTGGAAGGAGCGTCCTGGTGGCCCAAAATCACCTATCCGTTTGTTAAACAAATTTAAGAAGCGTCCTCAAAACAGCCAGGTGCTGATAGCCAACATCGCGTACGTTTAAGGATGTTGAGTCCCAAATCGCAAATGATGATAAAATTCTGAAAATTTGGTATGTTTTTGTATGAAGTGTTTCAGAGGTCGTGTAAAAATTTCACGACAATTAGGAAGCTCGTTATTGAACAATTAACATTAACAAATTAAATGTTGTTTTATGGAAACTGATGTAACTTTGCAATAAGTTTTATTTTTGACCTCTCAATTTTATAATATCTACAATATACTGAAAGCAACGGAAACAAAACGAAGTTTATTGATACATTTTTTTTATTTCTTTTCAAAATTGTTCTTAACAAAATGTTAATTTTTTAATAACGAGCTTCCTAATCGTCGTGAAATTTTAACACGACCTCTTAAATACTTCATACAAAAACATACCAAGTTTTCCGAATTTTCTTATCATTTTTTATTTCAACCCTCAAGGAGGTTGAAGTAATGATGATAGAATTCTGAAAATTTGGTATGTTTTTACATGAAGTATTCAGGAGGTCGTGTAAAAATTTCATGACGATTAAGAAGCTATTTATTGAACAATTAACATTAACATGTTTCATAGGGACTCAACATCCTTAATATGTCTTTTCCACACATATATATACACCTGGGATGAGTGGTGGTCCTGTCGCATACCTGGTTCTCTGAAGATTCCCTGCTACGTTTCCTTGTGGCCTAGAGGACCTTTACCCCGTCCTCGCCTCATTCTTCCTTCCCTCCTTCTTATCCTCCTTTCATCCGACACCCTGCCGGGTCTTACCCGATCTTTTGCCGTCTATGTATATGGGAGTAGTGTATACATATATATATATATACATACATACATACATATATATATATGAAAAATATGCATACTAAATTATCGCGGCCGAAAAGAGGGAGAAAAAAAACGTCAACCTCTCGTGACATCGGAAACTTTGCGGACGTGCTACAAAAAATTTTCATATCGTTTCGGCCTTTTTTTTCTCTCTCTAAGAATTCGTTAACGCCGCGAGTCGATAGTATGCTTGCTCGAAATGAGTTGTCAATGAACGATTTTATACATATACACACGTAGATGTATATATTTACAGAGTAACACATATAAAGTGGCCATTTTTTTCTATCTTTCAATGAATTTTACCTACGAAAATTCTTCAATCATATCTACAATATCAATCTATAAAAACAGATCTACCACAATGATAGGAATATGGAAAATAAATTATCAAAAAAATCTTTCGTTGCGTTCCATCGTTGCAAACCTCAACACCTTATTTATAATCGTTTTTCAAGTCTCCTTCGAAGAAAATATGGCGTATTTTTGTACCGCGTAGTATTTGCCAAGAAAATTGACGAATCTGGAAAAATATCAAAATACAATTTTCAGTTCAACAGAGCGAAAATAATTCAATACCAAATACGATACACTATTATTATTATTTTTTCAAACGGCCTCAAGTTCCATTTATCTACGTTGGTATGCAATTTTGGATCGTTTTTATTTTCGATGCCGGGATGCACGAAAAAGTTCGTTCAGGATTGTTTCGTTTTCGAAATTTAATCATCTCCATTCTGCTGTACCCAAAATGCAATTTTTATTTTTTTCCAGGATGCTCATTTCTTTTCCGGCATATACGACTGGTAAAAAAAACGGGCCATTTTTTTTTTCCTTTTTCGTAAAGAACCTGAAAGCCGCGTAAAAGTTGTATTTTTCTCAGTTACTGAATCTCTGTAGATATATCTCTTATGATTGTCACTAGATCGATATGATTATAATTTAACGAGTACCTGCAGAAAATAAATGAAGAAATGAAGAAGCATCGAAGCAATTACAGCCAATTCGAAAAAAGCTCGAATCTGACATCGACGGATACAAAATAACAAAAAATATGACACGTTCCCAAAATACTGGAATGCTCAATTTTCGTGCTGGATAATTGCGGATCGACTTTTGCCCTCGTTCCCCGTATATTTCTCACATACACGATTAATGTGCTACCGTTGCATTTTGCCGTCCGGTGCATCGACGTTGCACACACAGTAGATGCACGTATTTATTGCACACACGTCGGGGAGCGCACGGACGAACTTTTGCGCCAGGCGGAACGTATACGCCGCGTATACACGAACGAATCTAATTAAACGCTAAAACATTATTTTAAGTTTAATAACGACTATAATGATCTCTGGCGCGCGTTCTTGCACACCCGGGCGACTCTGTTATTATCTAGATTGCATATTTTCTGGTAGATTAAGTTCCCTCTCTCCTTCTCTCTCTTTCTCGCTTTTTTTTATTGTTGTTCTCTTGTATTCTTGCTCTTCGTGTACTTTCGTCGCTTCGGCTTCCTCGCTCCGCAAAAAAAAGAGAGACGGAGAGAGGGAGAGAGAGAGAGAGAGAGAGAGAGAGAGAGAGGGCGGGAGGGAGGGAGGGAAAAGTCTGAATAATAGTTTCGTGTACCGGAACGCACGTACGACTTTCCTCTTTTTTCCTCCATACACTCCCCCCTCTCGCGATCGATGCAGCGAGACCTCGACGATGCATTAATCGATCGATTCTTATAGGATCGATCGCGGAGCCTTCAAAGAGCGCGGCAAAACATCGGATAAAAATTGCATTTAATCGTCTCTGTCTCTCTCTCTCTCTCTCTCTCTCTCTCTCTCTCTCTCTCTCTCTCTCTCTCTCTCTTCGATTCTCTCGGCCGCAATTTTTGCGAGAGGTATTCTCGTTTAAATTCAACGCCGCGATTCTTCATTTGGCTCGGAGACGACTTGGCGAACATTTTCTTTTATACCTTATTTATGGTATACCGCGTATATAAATACGCACCACACATCGGTGAAACGTTATAATTACCGACCGGAATATCGCGCCTTATTGTGATGCGAGAGACGGAGGGTCGCTGTTGGCCTCTTTCGTTCTTCACTCTGTTCTACATACAGACGTGGATACGTATATACGTGAATACACACACGCACACATATAGATATATAACCGAGACTGACGGATGGGCTGTCGGGATTCGGCTCAGGCAGTACTTTGGTTTGCTGTAGATACTTGAGTTAACGCGTTACCCCCACTTGTAACGCAAAAAAAAGGCCTTTTTCATGAATTTTTTTTAAAGAAAACTACAAAACTTTTTCAATCGATCAATATACCATCTTAAAGAACACATCTTGAAGAACTTTCAGTAATTTTTTTATTGAAAAATATTACATTGTTTAGTGGCAAATGGCCGCCAATGAAATAATGTTTTTATATACACGGTTTGCGGTGACCAACATTGCGGCGAAGTGGACCATCTGAAAATAAAATGCGGATGGATTTAGTCAAATATAAGTATAAACTAGTCTTTAATCGAAGGATTTTAAAAAATATTCATTTTTCACAAAATGGCGGACAGTCAAAGTTAATGGTTCGATTTTAACGAAAAAAAACGGCCGTTTTTTGGCTATAAAACGGCCATTTTTTTTCGAAAAAAAAAATCGAACGATTAAAGACTACATTTTTATGTATTAAATGAGCCTGCAAAATTTCAAGAAGATCGGTTCATTAGTGTTCGAGTAATCTTGGTCACCGACTTCAGAAATGCCATTTTGAGAAAGACGCGTTTAAAGTTTCAATTTCAGTTCTTCAATTCACGGATTCTTCTCTTTCAACCCTGATATCTCAGTCAATTTTGTCCGGATCGACTTGAAATTTTCAGGACATATTCTCAGATACTTATACTTAAAAAAATGCAATAAAAAAAATCAATTTTTTCAAAATCGCAAGTGGGGGTAACCCCTTAAAGTCCGTGCACGAGACAACCCGAAGAAGGGTCGTCTATACCGGTACGGGTTTCCCATAGTTTCCCTGTAGCCGTGGCAAATGCGGTATAGTGGCTAGGGAGTGATAAGCGAAGGGTTCAATTGAGAACGGTCAATACGTAAGAACCGTCAAGGCAGTACGTTGGAACTCTGAAAATAATAAAAAATAAATATTGCATATGTACAGGGTGTTAGGAATGTCGATGCAAAGCCTTGAGGAGGTGATAGGTAATCTCGTTAGGAACATATCTAACCTAGGTTAGTTGCAGGATTATTCATTCAAAACAAGACACCATATATATATATATAGCGACAAAATATGATTTAATTAATAGTTAATATATATCTGCACATATATACGTCTATATATGCAGTAATAAGTTCCTTGAATGCTGTGGTATTGTAAACATGGCGTTGCAATGCATTTCTTGCTAGACCCCCAAGCCAGAAAAACACATCTGTACACATCAGACTTTAAGTAGGTGTGTGTATATACATATATATATATACGAAAGACAACCGAGGCACCTTCGCTTTGAGCCACTTACAATGCTGGAAAAACAGTCGCGAATTACACGACTACGGTATTCGAGCTTTCATTCTATATACCGATGATACATCTCTGTCTCACTGTTTCTCCCGCTCTCCCGCTCTCTCTCCCTCTCTCTCTCTCTCTCACACACATACACACACGCGCGCGCGCGAGGTATGGCATTTATCTCTTTTGTCTTTGCATTACTGCGTTTCGAGAATGTCCACAAAATGCAACGTTACCAAAGAGAGATGGAGAGACATAGTTATTCGTAGAGGAAAAGAAATCGTCGCTTTTGCAGTTCGCGTAAAGGTATTGCGAGATCAGGCCAAAGCAGTTCGAGAATGCGCGCTCGATTCGTAATGACAGCGCACTCGAGGGAATCGTCCGAGAATTAATTGGGCGATAATTAAATCTGTCCATCACGCTCGATTTTGAGTATGTGCACTTTTTTTTATACGAAATTTTGTTTTTGGAGCGTTTCGTATTCGGAATTAAAGTATCTTCATTTTGCTGAACTTACATTTTTCTTTTTCAGAATGCTCAACTTTTCTGGCAAATATTACTTGTCGCAAAAATAACCGGTATTTTTTTTTTCGAGGAGGACTCGAAAAACCATTAAGTATAATATTTTTCTCGATCGCAAAATCTCCGAGCCAGATCCTTGCAAAACACAGACCACCTTATACTTGTCATCCTATATATATATTAGGGTGGCCGTTATTTGGGCTATGGCGAAGAAAATTCGATGCCACCCCAAAAACATAATCATGGTGCATCAAAAAAAATCTGTGTGAAGTTCGGAGGCGCTCGGAAAATTGGAACACGCGCCACCGAGCGATTGAAATTTTAAATGTAAAATACATGTCTTTATCCCACGCATCAATGATTTTTTTTTCCGAGTATAATATTGATGAGAAAAATTTGAAACTTGGTACACTTATTGTGCATAGTATAGCGTACAAAAGAAAATTATTTCAATTTTTTTCATTCATAATTTTGTTAATGACAAGCTCTGTAGAGATGTCCATATTTCGTTTTTTTTAAATATTTGTTTTCAAATAAATTTCAAATAAAATAAAAAATCAATTTTTAGTTCGAAAATGCAATGTCTGCAGGGAAGAAGACATAGAAGATTTACTATTTTGTTTGGGTTATAACCCAAACAAACCCTGGTTAACAAACCCTGGTTAACAAACCCTGGTTAACAAACCCTGGTTAACAAACCCTGGTTAACAAACCCCGGTTACCAAACCCTGGTTAACAAACCCCGGTTAACAAACCCTGGTTAACAAACCCTGGTTAACAAACCCTGGTTAACAAACCCCGGTTACCAAACCCTGGTTAACAAACCCTGGTTAACAAACCCTGGTTAACAAACCCTGGTTAACAAACCCTGGTTAACAAACCCTGGTTAACAAACCCTGGTTAACAAACCCTGGTTAACAAACCCTGGTTAACAAACCCTGGTTAACAAACCCTGGTTAACAAACCCTGGTTAACAAACCCTGGTTAACAAACCCTGGTTAACAAACCCTGGTTAACAAACCCTGGTTAACAAACCCTGGTTAGCAAACCCTGGTTAACAAACCCTGGTTAACAAACCCTGGTTAGCAAACCCTGGTTAGCAAACCCTGGTTAACAAACCCTGGTTAACAAACCCTGGTTAACAAACCCTGGTTAACAAACCCTGGTTAACAAACCCTGGTTAACAAACCCTGGTTAACAAACCTTGGTTGACAAACCCTGGTCAACAAACCCCAAACAAACAGGGTTTGTTAACCAAGGTTTGTTAACCAGGGTTTGTTAACCAGGGTTTGTTAACCAGGGTTTGTTAACCAGGGTTTGTTAACCAGGGTTTGTTAACCGGGGTTTGTTAACCGGGGTTTGTTAACCGAGGTGTGTTAACCGGGGTTTGTTAACCGGGGTTTGTTAACCGGGGTTTGTTAACCAGTGTTTTAACAAACACTGGTTAACAAACTGGTTAACACGAGTGTTTGTTAACCAGGGGTTGTTTGGGTTTGTTTGGGTTATAACCCAAACAAACATAGTAAATCTTCTATGTCTTCTTCCCTGCAGACATTACATTTGCGAACTGAAAATTTATTTTTTATTTTTTTTGAAATATATTTGAAAACAAATATTTAAAAAAACGAAATATGGGCATCTCTACAGAGCTGGTCATTAACAAAACTATGAATGAAAAGAATTGAAAAAATTTTCTTTTGTACACCATACTATACACAATGAGTGTGCCAAGTTTCAAATTTTTCTCAGTTAATATAATACTCGGAAAAAAAACATTGCTGCGTGGGATAAATACATGTATTTTACATTTAAGATTTCAATCGCTCGGTGGCGCGTGTTCCAATTTTCCGAGCACCTCCAAACTTGACACAGATTTTTTTTGGTACACCTTGATTATGTTTTTAGGGTGGCATCGAATTTTCTTCGCCTTAGCCCAAATAACGGCCACCCTATATATATATATATATATATATATATATATATATATATATGTACATACATACATACACACATCCACATGCGTGTATGTATCACAGTCCAAACCGCTCCTGGAAAAGTCCATAAATATCTCGGATAATTGGCGAGGGCAACGAGCATGGAATAGCGGCAGGTGCACACGTTAGTTCTTCGTCGTCGTCGTTGTCGTCGTCGTCCACACATTTTCGCCTCGATCCTTTCTCAGCCACTGCTCCGTGTCTTCGTTTCTCCCGGCCCGGAGCGCCTCGTATAGGGCAGCGTATATTGAGATTCACATAGCTGGAGAGCTCCGTGAAATTTCTCTCTCTCTCTCTCTCTCTCTCTCTGTCTCTCTCTCTCTCTCTCTCTCTCTCTCTCTCTATCTCTCGCTATCTCTCGCTTTCTTTCTCTCTTCGTTTAATCGCGTGTACGTTGCCGGCGGGCTTGCGTATACCGGAGCGAGACGAAAACGGACGCGAAACCGCATCGCTCGAGGGAAGAGCGGGCCTTCTCTCTCTCTCTCCTGTATGTCCATCTACGGTCCTCACGAACGATATATATGTTATACGCTCTTACGAGTTCTCGAACTCTCGATTGTCGTTCTGGTCTTCCGATTTAACTGCTTCCATACGTATATACAGGATGACAGGGGACAGGATACTTCGAGCCCGTTGTATCTATGCAGTGTTGGCGTTCACCACATCTGGCTCTTTCGAGGACGTTCCGTGAATTTGTTTGTCAAACCTTGAAATGACCTCCATATAAATATGCTTGAATTTGTGGATCGGCGATTTTGAAGACGTTGGTATTTACGTAATGTTGAGTACGGGGTCTATTGGCTATTATGAGGACGGTCTTTAAAATTACTTTTCTCCATAGGGGAAAAGAATAATTTGGATTGGTTATATCTATGCAATTTTCGCTTTCAGCACATCTGGCCGATACAAATAGGTTTACATTTATCGAGAGGTGATTTTGAAGACGTTGAGCTTTACGTAATGTTGAGTATGGGGACTATTGGCTACTTTGAGGACGCTTTCCGAAGTCGATGTCCTCAAAATCCCCCCTTTTTCGGTGTGTGTGTGTGTGTGTCGCAGTAAAGCTCTCTCTTATTTGAAGTCTGGGTTAACAAGCTCCTTATATACTTCCATTGCCATATAAGAATCCAAGCACGCACTTTTGTATAGCTCGTACGACGAGATCGTACGCGTCCAATGCCAACAGTCAATCAATCAAATAAAATCGATAAATCATTCGCGCTTCGCAACGCGGGAGGGCCCCCGATATCACGCGGTTCATATTTGTATTTGTTCTTAATTGTATCGCGCGCGCTTATCAAACGAAAAAGTATCGCTTTGCCGTGGTATTGCGGTGCGCGCTGGTCTCCTTCCCATGGCGTGGATCATTGATGTGAAACTGCATTCGCATATCCCTTGTAGAAGGATATTTATATACAGGGCGGCCTGAAATGTGACGTCCGAGGGGAAAATATAGATGCCTCGTATCGATACTCATCCGAATCATACTTATCTATCTTTTACGATTTTTTTTACTTTTTGAGATAAAAAAAGCATTTTTATTTTCGCGTGTGTACTTTGCTAGCATTCTTCTTTTTTTGTCAAAACTGCATTCTTTTTTTCTCGAAAGGTAAATAATTGTATTATCTTTTTTTTCTCGACGAGAAATAAATAGCATTTTTTTTTTCTCGTAAAGTAAAAAACATGATTTTTTTTCTCGCAAAGTAGCAATTATTTTTTTTCTCGTAAAGTACAAAATTGCATTTTTTTTCTTGAAAAGAGAAAAATTGTATTCTTTTTTTTTCGAGAAGTAAAAAAAATATGGTAGAAAATATATTGGGCCGATTCGAATTGTTTTACGAGAGTTTTTGATACGAGGTATGTAGTTTTTCCGTTTGGGCGCCACTTTTCGAGCCACCCCGTATAGATATACATACGTGGATCTGTTCGTACGACAGAATCGGCGGATTTTAAAATCATCAACCGTACTTTGACTTTAAGACCAGCGATGGGAGAAAGTGATTCCCCCTTTCCCTCCATCGCCACCCCACCCCACCCCCCCCGGCCTTTTCTCTCCGCCCCTCGAGTGTTTAATGACGCGCACATGACCGATCGAGTCCCCGTAGTAATCGGTTCGCATTGTGTCACGCGGTTTACCGATCCTCCAAAAGACCCCGTTACGAAAACTGTGCGAACGCGCCTGTTCCACATAATGCCGTTTTTTCGTTCTCCCCAGAAACGAATGGCGAAGAACGAAAAAAAAAAAATCATAAAAAAACACAATCGATTATCTCCGAATTTTCGGTTCGCCGTAGCGGGCCGGCCTCCACTTCAGTCATTTTTTTATACCTCATCGTGGGGGAAAATAAAAACGAAGAGGGGGAACGCGATTCGCGCGTATTAATATTTCAGCGAGTGTTTCAGGCCGACGTTTGAATTTTTTTCTTCTTTGATGACGAAGCTTCAATTTTTAGTTTGGAAATTTGTCCATTTGGAGTGAAAAAATAATTTTATATATAGGGGAAGTCGGGGCAACATTACAACGCTAAGGACATGTTCAACTAAAACAATACAAATATGAGTTAGTCAACTTTAATGATTTTTTGAACTAATCAACATTCGTTAATCTTTTAATTTTGAAAGCAATAAATCAGTCTTTCTGATTTGGACCATACAATATATATTCTTAATTAAACCTTTATTTTTCCCATCTTACCCCGTATGCGGGGTAAGATGAAACAGCGCTGGGATAATTATTGGAGAGGAATTATTGGCATTTTTCGCATATAAAAGTGGTTTCATTCGCAATACCATCAATTTGATGAGCCAATCGTCTAAGTTCTGTAGGATTAGTCCGAATAATCTTGCTTGCATATCATTTTGATAATTTGGAAGTTCTGTTTCTTACCCTGGTAGAAACACCGGTTGGTTGAAGAGGAACCAAATGCTTTACTAGTTTCATTTTACCCTTTCTAACGTAAATAGTGGTACGTTGTAAAATATTCCGGGTTTGCGATAGCTTGTATATATCTTGCCCCACTAGACGGTTAACGAATTAACAAAAAAATCACGGAATGAAAACGTATTTTAAAAAAGTTTGTGTATATATATATATATATATATATATATATATATATAAACTAACTTTTTTAAATACGATGGAATATGGATGAATAATGAGTAAATATTTACAAGTGGGGCTCCAGCCCTAATCGGCTCCAAAATTTTTGTCACGTGTTCCGGGCATTCTGCAGTATGAAAATGTTTTTTATGATGGGCGAGGCGTATTTTATTAAGAAAAAAACAAACCCATATCATTTAACCCACTTGATGTCACCAAACCCGTTTCCTCCATACCTTTAAAACAGTAAAAAAAAGCGTCTGGGGGTTGAAATAAGGGTTGAAATTGTCTTCCCCCGACTTAAATATTATAAACAAAGTGCCCTAATAATTCTAAACCCCTTTTCCAATTATATTTACCAAATAATGCACTAGCGTATAATAAAATTACACATAAAATACATATTTATATATATCTGTATTAACCTTTAAGTAAATATTATTATTATTATATATCGTTTTAAAAATTTGGCCTATTTTTCAACATTTTCCCATAAAATTATTGACATGGCGTGTATGAAAAAAAAACAAATATTAACAAATTCGCAGGTTCGCCATGCGAGCACGATGGTATTTGCGTGAATACGCCGGGCTCGTTCGCCTGCAACTGTACTCAGGGCTTCACCGGACCGAGGTGCGAGACCAACGTGAACGAGTGCGAATCTCATCCATGCCAGAACGACGGTTCTTGTCTCGATGATCCCGGAACGTTCCGGTGTGTCTGCATGCCTGGTGAGTAGACGCTTTTTTTTCAACTTCTGCACGTGCAAGAGAGAGTGAGAGAGGGCGAGAGGAAACGGTGAATTCTGTCGATTGTGATAAGCCGAGAAGATCTCGATAACGAAATTCTCTGGTAGCGTGCGAGCGGTTAAGGATGTTGAGTCCCAAATCGCAAATGATGATAAAATTCTGAAAATTTCGTATGTTTTTGTACGAAGTATTTCAGAGGTCGTGTAAAAATTTCACGACAATTAGGAAGTTCGTTATTGAACAATTAACATTCACAAATTAAATGTTCTTTTATGGAAACTGATGTAACTTTGCAATAAGTTTTTTTTTTGACCTCTCAATTTTATAATATCTACAATATACTGAAAGCAACGGAAACAAAACGAAGTTTATTGATAAATTTTTTTTTATTTCTTTCAAAAATTGTTCTTAACAAAATGTTAATTTTTTAATAACGAGCTTCCTAATCGTCGTGAAATTTTAACACGACCTCTTAAATACTTCATACAAAAACATACCAAATTTTCCGAATTTTCTTATCATTTTTTATTTCAACCCTTAAGGAGGTTGAAGTAATGATGATAGAATTCGGAAAATTTGGTATGTTTTTACATGAAGTATTCAGGCGGTCGTGTAAAAATTTCATGACGATTAAGAAGCTATTTATTGAACAATTAACATTAACGTGTTTCATAGGGACTCAACATCCTTAATTCCAGTCGTGTCTGTCAATTTCTGTCAAAACGTCGCGACAGTCTCTATCTTTGCGTTGAGACTTTGACGGGAGACGATACGATACAAGGTGTGCACGCGAGTTCACTTTAATTGTTCAACAGTCGAGGAAATGCGAAACACGAGATAGGGAAGGCTGAGCGGGGGGGGGGGGTGCTCGAAAGGGATCGATGCTATATACGTTCTTGCGATATGGTATGTGTGTGTCCGTGTGAAGCTACATTGCTCTTCGTTTGTGCCAGAGCTTAGCTGTAGATCGATGATCGATAATTTCCAAGAAATAGCGAAAGAAAGGAAAGGAAGAGAAATAGCCCTGTTATACCTACCAGGGGGCGAGAGGGAGTAAGAATGCTCGTGTCGAACCCTCGATAGCTGTAGGTGTATCATTCCTATCGTGAAATCACGATTTCTAGGGCCCTCAGGCCCTTAAACTCTTTTCCTATTCCGCTTTCTCTGTCTCTCTCTCTCTCTCTCTCTCTCTCTCTCTCTCTCTCTCTCTCTCTCTCTCTCTCTCTCTCTCTCCTCTCTCTTCGTTTCGATCACTGTGCGAACGAGATACCGAATCTTGAGAAGACTTAGAGCCCATAAAATCGTTTCCCAAGACTCGTGTGTATATATATATATATATATATATATATATATATATATTTGTAAAGATCGAGGCGTCTCACCAACTAGAAATTATTCATTGGCGTGGCCTGAAATTACGAGGAGAATAATCGCAGCAATAAAAACCGTCAAAAGAAATTGCGCTATTTTTAATAAAGGCTAATTATGAAAAAAAATTAATGTTCGGAATCTTGCGCGAGGATGCCAAAATGGTTTTACGAGAGTTAGACAGTGATTTTCCAATTGAGCAGCGATCGAAACGTGAGGCAGTACTTAAGTATATATTTCAAAGTGTTCAAATTCCTATGAGTTTCCTATGAGTTTCCAACATTCGTACGATGTTTTCTTATATATTTAAATGGATGCAAAAATCCATATGAATGTCTAAAAATAAAAATCCGCAGATAGAAACGTCATCGTACGAATGTGGAAATACCAAAGTATATCGAAATTCAGGTGAGGAGTAGAGACAGAAAAGGTAAGAAGAAAGAAAAAACAAGGCGAAGAAAATTTGAGCGAGGAATATAGAGAGAGTAAACGACGATGGGAAAATTATTTTTTTGAAATGTCCATCCGAAAGCTGCAATGGTGCGGATTGTGGAGAATCGTTTTCCAGAAAGGCGGCATACTCGTATAGTAAAACGTGGAATACAATAAAATATTGTCAAAAAGATTGTATTGAAGATTAAAAAAAAAAAATATGTTAAAAAAACATACGTTGATAATATTTTTCAAAATTATTATACCAGATAACATTTTGAAAAATATTATCAACGTATGTTTTTCTAACAGACATATTTTAATTCTAACATGTTTTAATTCTAACATGTTTTAATTCTAACATGTTTTCTAACTCTTTCTAATTCTAACAATTCTAATTTTAACTTTCTAATTTTATAATTCTAAGTTTTTTTTAAGTTTTCTAAGTTTTTCTAATTCTTTTTTCTATTCTATTCTAATAAGTTTCTATTTCTATTCTATAAGTTTCTATTTCTATTTCTATTTCTATTTCTATTCTATAAGTTTCTATTTCTATTCTAATAAGTTTTTCTAATTCTAATTTCTAAGTTTTCTAATTCTAACAATTCTAACATGTTTTAATTCTAACAGAATATTGATGAAAAAAATGTTATCTGGTATAATAATTTTGCAAAATATTATCAACGTATGTTTTTTGCATATTTGAAAGCATATTTTGTCAGATACATTATTTTATTTTTTATATATATTAAATGAAGTGTTTTTATAAAATACGTCCAAACGATCATTTGCAAAAAATTACGCCACATACATTTTTTTTTATTCATTTGGGCTACACAATATATAAAAAAAAAAGTTATAGTACACAAAATATGAGCAGGGGCGAAAATCGTGTTCAATCTCGTTACTGAATGCAAAGGTGACGATGAGAAAAAGAAAATAAGATTAACTCGCGAATTATACTTATTCCCGATTGGCCCACTTATTATCTCGGGCGATGATTGCATCCGGTATTTAAGTTTTAAAACAGCTTGGATATATTTCGTCATACGGCGGGTGCAATTACAGGAGGAAGAGAGAGGGAGAGAGGGGGGGGGGGGGGAGAGAGAGACAGACAGACAGAACGTGAACGAAGAGCCCAGGGCGAAACAAATGGAGCATTAAAACGGGGTATAAAACGTGTACGATCGCGAAATTGCAGGCATCGATCCGCGCGAGATCGTCCTCTCTTTCTCTCGATCTCCTCTCGTGCGTCGTATAACACACGGGCCTCTTTATACCCGCGAATCGATTTATGCCGGACCGTTTCGAGATTCCCCGCGAGGAGCGTACAGAGTCGTGTCCTCTCCCTGGGAGCAAAGGGGGCGGCGGGCAAAGAATGGTTTTGGGGGTGGGGGCGAGTTGACTCGCGAGATTCAAACGAGCCAAGATCGATATCACGAGAGATGCAGGGGAAAAGAAAAACGAACGAGATCCTTCCAGCGAGAGAAGCGGGATTAAATTATCGTGAATTGCGAACGATTTATCGATTACTTCGTGCGGTGGCCGCGACCATCGAGCCTCTTGATACACACAAACAACCCCACCCTCCCCTCTCTCCCACGCACCCTTTGTACGATTTGAGGTTAGGTTATAACGAACAAAGCGAACGTAAAAGAAAATTGAAAATATCGTCGGAGAAAAAAGATTTTCAACTGAATGAAATAAAAATTGAAATAGAATTTTAAAAACTTAAAAATCTCATTGAAAAAAAACAAGAATATCGATGTCTCGAAAAATATTTAAATCTCATCAATAACAAACGAAAATTGAAATATCCTTCGAATAAAAATAGAAAACCTCATTTGAAAAAAAAAAACAACGTGACGACTGCCAATCTGAATTTGTTTTAATTCGTTTTTTTGCGCGTTCGAATGGGTGAATATTACTCATAAGCTTACGAATAAGTTGCGAAAGTGTCAGATTTTTTTTTCCCAGCGGAATCTTGCATGTTGAATTATAATGTTATTAGGTACGGAGGTACGACTGAGTCGGGTGACCGGTCGATTTGTTAAAATTTATCGTTCATTTTCTTTGCTCTTACTCTCTCTCTCTCACTCTCGCTCAGCCGCTTTCTCTCCGCAAAAATATTACTCCAATATCGCGAGAGTTATTGTTCAATTAACGAAACACGTGGTGGTGCCCGAGTCGTTTTTATCCTCCTTTTGCTTTTTCCTTGGAACAAGACCGTAGAGCGTGCGGATGAGGGAGAAAGAAAACGAGAGGGAAAAAATACGAAGGAGAAGAATGAAACGGTGGAGAACAATAAGAGGACGAAGATTGAGTACCAAGGCGAAAGGAGAAGCCAGGAAGCGCATTAAAAACACACGTATATATAGATACATATACATATAGATGGCGCGTTTCAGAAGCGTAGGTTGCAATAAAAGATGAATATAAAAGGACGAAAGGGAAAAACCAGGTTCCTTCGAGTTTAGTTGTTCCAACTACGTGTATATTTTTTTTCAATGTGTTGAACTTGATATAAATAGCGAAAGAAGACGGCAACAAACCGATGAAAAAATGTATTTGTAATCGGTGGATTTATGGTATAGGCTTAGACGGTGCGAATGTAAAGTATTTTCAGACCCAGCAGAGCAATATTGGCAAAAATAAATAAACAAATATATATACATATATATAATTTTTATATATTTTGATTTTAATATATAAAAATATTTTTTTTATATTAATATATAAATAGATAACGCATTAAAAAGAAAAAGTTAATCGTGCTGGAAACAAAACTTTGAATTTCACTGTCACTTCAGCAGAACGAAGATAATTAAATTCCGCATTCGAAGCAGTCCTTAAAAAACGTCTTTTCAATAATGAAATTAAGCTCTATTCATCCGCTATACTATCTGCAAAAAAAATGCAGCCAATATTTATTACTTTTTTTTCATTTTCGCTGCATTTCAACGACGCAAACTTCAACTTCATTTTTGGAGGATCGCGCGCCAAGTTTTTGCGACTGCGAAAAATATGATTTCCATTAGTTTTTCAAGTGCTCTTCGAAAAAAAATATAACGTAAAAAATTAAAATTCTACATTGAGTCCAGCAGAATGGAGATAATTGAATTCCTGTTCCTAAGCACTCCTGAACCAAAAACATTTTTTTTAATGGAATGAAGTTCGATTCATCCAAGTTTTTTCGAGGGTGTTTGGTATTCAGAATTTTATTATCTTAATTCTACCATACCGAAGATGGAATTTTCACATTTATTCGGGATGCTCAATTTTTCTGGCACATATTACGCGTCACAAAAATGGGCTATTTTTTTTTTCGAAGAGGACGTGAAAAACCATTGAGAATCATATATTCGGTGGTCGCAAAATGCTTCAAAAAACACGTGGCCACCTTACAATTACTATGCTGTTCATATACATGTTTTCTCTAATATGAATACAATAATAATAATACTGGATTAACGTCCAGTCTTAATATGAAATATTTAATATACGTATATACCCACATACAAACACATCTATATACGCATACATGAGAATGCCCAAGGGAAGTTCACAGAGTCACGTCGGTTGCTTGCGCAGTGAGGAATGTATTTTTGCAAAATTTCATATATAATCGAAGATGCAGATGACCCTCGTGGCGTTTTAGCCTTGTGCAATGCCCCGTGTCCTCCTATTGTTCTTGGGCTTGCAAGGCTCGCGCGTGCACAATGCACTCCGCGGTTGCACACTGCATACTCACGGTTCTCCCCTAGCCAGCTTTTGTTCCTTTTTTTAATTTTTTTTATTGTCCTTTTTTCTCGCAACCCCTTGGTCCTCCCCCCTCTATACGGCGCACACTACGTGAACGTACACGAGAGAGGGACACTTATCCAATATCTCCCTGGACTAAAGCGAAAAGGGAAAGAAAAAAAAAAACGTACAAAGAAGACGCATATCGTCGCAATTCGGTCAATTTTTTAATTCTTTGGCGAATCTTCGTCGCAAATTGAAGCAACGCGACCTTAGGGCGGTGAAAATATGCATTAAAAAAAATCGTTGAAACGTTTCAAGCTCACGCTTTCGCGATACACATCGGAGTTTATCGCGAACAAAACTTGGCTCTCGTGGCAAAGACCTATCGGCGAGATTCTATCTCGGCATCAACGTACACGCCTGTCGAGAAGAGGCAAGGATAAATAATAAAACTAAAAAAATCATAAAAAGAAGAAGGAAAAAAAATCATAAGGGTTTTGCTCTTTTCAGGAATATTCTGCACAGTCTCTGCACGGCTGGACCCCGCGCGGGACTTTATCTCAAATCTGTACTTGCAACTCTCTTCCTCCAAAGCGTATATACGTATACACATTCGTATAGTGCAAACGGCATAACACGCTGCGTTTCTTCCTCACCGATCTTACCTCATCTTTCTTTGCAGGCTCTCTCTCTCTCTCTCTCTCTCTCTCTCTCTCTGTCTCTCTCTCTCTCTCTGTCTCTCTCTCTCTCTCTAATTTTATAAATTTCATAATTTCATAATTTCATAATTTCATAAATTTCATAAATTTCATAAATTTCATAAATTTCATAAATTTCATAAATTTCATAAATTTCATAAATTTCATAAATTTCATAAATTTCATAAATTTCATAAATTTCATAAATTTCATAAATATCATAAATTTCATAATTTCATAATTTCATAATTTCATAAATTTCATAATTTTATAAAGTTCGTAATCTCAAATGTTATACTTTCATAAAGCTCATAATTTTTACATATCAATAATCTACCCTCAATCTTCCTTATATTCTCTTCCTTTCTCTCTCTCTCTCTCTTTCTCTCTCTCTCTCTCGTCGCTCCCCTTATCAGTCTATCATTCATCCTATGTTTTCTCGTCGTTCTCGTGCATTCCTTCCTATATTGCCGACTCTCTCTCTCTCTCTCCCTCCCCCTCTCTTCCTTCCCGTTCCCGGCCCCTACATGCCCTTTTTCTTCGTTCCTCTACGATCTCTCTTTCTCCGTGTCATACGCGCGGGTCCGCGGAGATGTGACGGGCCTCGCCGACACCGTGTCCATGTGTAGATGCCAATCTCTACACTCGACAAAAACTTGGCGATACTCAAGTAATAGGCAGAAAAATTGCCGTCGCATAGGATCCTCAAAATATAGTGTGCGTTTGCGTGCGTGTATATTTGTGTATACATGTACTTATTTAACTAGTTATTAATTCGTTTATCAACTTATTTATCAATTAATGTGTACTTTATTTATATTTATGTGTGTATATGTGTATATAAAAAGTAAGCTACGATTTTTCTGGTGAGAAGCGCGTGACACGTCGACTCTCGCATCAACTAAATTGGTCCCGATCTGTAGACGACGTTCGCATCTTTTTCTTACTTGCTGCACGTCCACAAGAGGGAGAGAGAGAGAGAGAGAGAGAGAGAGAGAGAGAGAGAGAGAGAGAGAGAGAGAGAGAGAGAGAGAATATACCTCGCGTTTCTGGATCGCTCGGTCCTTTTCCTCTTTTTTTTATTTGTCTTCTTTTCTTTTATAACTCTCCTGCTAAAAGGTTCCGACTATTATAGACGTTTGTGCGTGCGACGCCGCAATCTCGCCCTGGTCACGTTCTTGCAGTTTTTCCACCTTAGTTTCCGTAGGGCAGGTATATATATATATATATATATATATATATATATATATATGTGTGTATAGAGAGAGAGAGAGAGAGTGTGTGTTGCGTGTGATGGGCGCCGCATGGATTGGTGCACCTCCACGACTGCAGCGTCGCAATCGTGACCATCGGAAACCCTCGGATCAGATCACCGTCCCGATAGAACAGGAGTGAACTCGAAGAACTAAGATTTTTTTTCTTTTCGTTTTTTTTCTTCAATTTTTCTGCCCCTTGTCCGCTGTCGTTCTTCGTATTGCGTACGTGTCACGAATACGAGGTGTAAAAAAACGTAGGGAAAGCACGATTTCGACAAACTTGGAAATGTCGTTTTGAAAAGAAAAAAAAAGATATACTTGCCCCACGAACGAGGCAATGAATTCTCGTCGCGACGCGGACGAATGGGAAATTTAATATTCAAGTCTTTTTTGACACTTTAATTTAAATAATAATTCGAAACAAATACACTGATAATCGTCGAAAGTGGCAAAATTGTGTCTGCGGATCGAGATGTGTGCTCGATCAATTTTGAGGATCGAGTGAGCGATTGGACCATTAAAAAAAATATCTCGTGCTTTGTATTTTCTCTTCGTCTCTTTCGAGAAAAAAATGTCGCTTCAATGGCGCGACGGTTATCATGATTGGAAAAGTAATCTTTTGGTCCATTCCTCTACCGACAATAATGTCACCTTGGTGCGAATCGTAAAACGCATTTCAACTGAGCTTTTTTCCCGTAACTTCGAAAACATTTCCGATAGAATTTTACGCACTGCAAAATGTGTTCTTTTCACAGGATTCATTAGCAATTACTTTTATTGCTCTACGTGATCTAAAATTTGATATGAAAAGAAAAAACGAAACAGCGATCACAAACATAATAAGTGGAACCAAAATATTAAAGGTTCGAATGCTCTCGGTCGCCGATGATTCGAAGTCGATAGTGATCCGAATTCAGCTTCGTTCGAGATAGCATAGTGCACCGTGGGTTTGCGCGAATAAGAGGGAAAGATCGGGAATGAGAAGAAGGGCGGGAGACCAGCTCGTTTCCGATGCTGACAAAGCTTGCCGAGCGTGGTACTTACAATCCGTCTCTCGTGTAGGCTTGTCTCTCTTGCGACCATATATTACGGGATCGAAGGGTCCAACATCTCGAAGATGCCTCTGTGACTATCAACAGTTTACCGCCTCTTTCAACTACGGGAATATGAATGTCCATACAGGATGTGGCGAGAGTCGCATCCGATATTCACAGGGTAGATAGATCGCGGACTTCCGAAGAGAAAAATCCTTATCCATTTTTCCCTCCGACGCACCGATAATTAGATATTAACGCATATGAATACGCATACCGGGTGTCCCAAGAGTGACGTCAGATCTTTATGGAGTAGATAGGTTGTGAAATTTTGAAGCGAAAAGTCCGTGTCCATTTTCCTCTCCGATGCACCGTTATCCAGATATTGCTTATAATAGGTGATAGCCAATAACACACATACAGGGTATCCCAAAAGTCACATCAGATCTTTGCAGGGTGGGTGGATCGCGAGATTCCAATGTGAAAAGTATTTAGCCGCCTTTCTCTCGGCTGCACCAACAACTAAATATGAATTGATTAGCGATAACCTATAATACACATACCGGGTGTCTCAAAGGTCACGTTAGATCTTTACAGGGTAGATTGGTCGTGAAATTCCGAAGCGAAAAGTCTTTAACCATTTTTATCTCCGATACACCGCTATCCAGATATTACTTAATAGGTGATGGCCAACAACACCCATACATGTCCCAAGAGTCACATAAGATCTTCACAGGGTGGGTGGACTGCGAGATTCTAAAGAAAAAAGTCCTTATCCAATTTTCCCTCCGATACACCGCTAACCAGATATTAATTGATCAGCGATAGCCAGTCAGATGCTCTGCTCGACCGTCCAATAGGCTCATAAGCAACTGGGC
>OX632365.1:31257819-31260319 GCA_951751655.1 Ophion costatus | reverse complement strand
AGCAAAGCCGCGCGATGAAACAAATTTGCGAACAGTGGCTTTAATAATGCATGAGACGTGGCCCCCTCCTCTTCCTCCCTGTCCTTTATCCTGTATACCTACGATCCTATATATAAAAGCATTTCTTGAACAGCTTCGAAGAACGGTCCTCCAGGTTGAAAAAATTTCCCATTCGCTCCTCGTTCCTCTGTGATGACCGTTGGGAACGAATATATATTTATATATTTTTTTATTGCTTTATTTGTTTATAAATACATACACTTTCCAGTATTCGATAAAAAATATTCAGGATACAACCGTAAATTGCCGACATAGAGAAGTTCGGATTTTACAATTTTTTTTCGAAAGGTATAGACCGTTTCTATCCGATAAAATGTTTGTCCTCAGAAATTCTGAAGCATTGCTATAAATTACTAAAAGTCGGATCAATGACATTTTCTGATAATCAATCGTTGATAATAACTTGATGAAACTGTGATTATTTTATTTTCGATAGATGCAGGAAAATTTCAATCGATTCCTGTAATATACGGGTACGCTAAATAAATTAATGCACTCAATGAATTAATAAATTGATTAATAGTTGATATATATATATATCGATATATATCAACTCGATAATCAATAGTTGACAATCACTTGACAAAACTGTGATTATTTTTTATTTTTTTTCGATAGATTAGTGATTATATTTTTTTTTTTTATTCTATTTTATTTCGATTTATTCTATTTTTTATTTATTCTATTCTATTCTATTTTATTCTATTCTATTTCTATTTCTATTTCTATTCTATTCTATTCTATTCTATTCTATTCTATTATTCTACTATTCTATTATATTTCTTCTTTTATTCTATTATTTTAATTCTATTTTTCTTTTATTCTTTTCTTTTATTTATTTATAATTTTTCTTTTATTCTATTATTCTATTCTATTTTATTTTATTTTATTCATTCTATTTTATTTCGATAGATTAGTGATTATATTTTATTTTATTTTCGATAGATGCAGGAAAATTTCAATCAATTCCTGTAATATACTGTTACGCTAAATGAATCAATGCACTCAATGAATTAATAAATTAATTTTTGTATTAGTTTTTTGTTGTTGAATTAATAAATTATTGCTGTTGTTGAATTAATACATTTTTGTTGTTGAATTAATAAATTAATTTTTGTATTTTTGTATTATGAATTATTATTGATAAATAATTAATGAATTATTACTCTGACGGGTGATCGCTCAGTTGCGCAAAGTCGTTTGCAGAGACTTAGTAATGAAAATGAATTTGAAACATTGATAACCTTTTTTTAACAAAACTGAATTAGGCATGTGGATAAGTATCGTGGCGGGAATAAAAAATAATTTTTCGAATCTCCACTCGTTTTCACGCTCGAATACAGCCGCGATGGTTGTTCTATACGCCGCAAGATGGATTAACCGCGAGCCCAAACGATCCGGGAAATACATGCGAACTCTCATTGCGAAAAAAGAAATACAAAAATAACAACAGGGGAAGAGTAAGAGGAAGATTGCCGCGTTGTTCGAGGCACCTTATGCACATCTCATTTTCTCAGGAGAATTCTCTCGCGCGTCCTTGCGGTTGAACTCATTTTTTCTCCCCTCATCCGCTTCTTTGTCCGCGATCTTTATTTTTCTCTTTTCTTAATCGACTTCGGTGTATATTTTTTCGCCCCCCTCCCTCCCTCTTCAATCACCCTGAAAATCTGTTGCGGTGACGAAGGGAACATCGCATTAATTTAATGGCCGAACGAACCTGCAAATTTGCATACATAGTTTCACGAGACATGTTTTTTTCCCGCGGTGTTCTTTTCATTCTAACATTTGCAACAGTGTTTCGATTTACTCGTTCTCCACAATGTAACGAGCCTCATCCCTTTTCCATTAGTCTTCGATACTCTGAAATTTCGATCACTCCCTTTTTCTTTTAATTTAATTTTAATTTTTAATTTTACTTTACTTTTTAGAGTAAATTAAAATTATTTTCAATTTTAATTTACTTTTAATTTAAATTTAATTTTCTTTACATTTTCTTCCTTTTGCTCTTTTCCCCTTCCCCCGGACTAACGTCCGTCGATGCCCCTCGCGTATACGAATGTAGCTCCTCGACGCGGGGTCGCAACTCCGAGATTTCCGAAGGGGAAACGAGACACGGAGAGCACCTCTGAAAAAAAGCGAAAAAAAAAAAAGGAAAGATGAAAAGTGAGATTGCGAAATAAACGGAACAGGAAAAACTGTTACGATAGTAGGGATATTCCTCATCTATCCGTGAGCACCTGCCAACAAACTTATACCTTATCCTTCGAGTCCACTTCCTCACCCCGCCCCGATCTGCCCTACCTGCACCCTTCGCACGATTCATCGACCAAAGGCTGTGAGGAACGATCGCGTATATCGGAGAGCCGAGTTTGCGTAACGCCAAAGCCGGACAAACGGAGTGAGAATGATGAAAAGAGCGAGAGAGAGAGAGAGAGAGAGA
>OX632365.1:31097819-31255319 GCA_951751655.1 Ophion costatus | reverse complement strand
CTAAGCCTTAAGGAGCTCCGGCCAGTGGGACTAACATTTTGCCGCGGGACCATTAGTTCCCATAAAGCCCTTGCGCAGTAATTATCTGTAAGTAGCGGATGCTTTGTTCCGGAATTTTTCAAAGATATCGCTTTTAGTCTCTCTCATGTACTCTCTCCCTTATATATATTATAATATTAAAATTTAAATAATATTAATTTATTAATATTAAAATATTAAAATATATATAATATATTATATAATTATATAATATATATTATATAGATTTAGATTTATTTATTCCAACGTACAGCGTCCTGCGCCTTTTTACAGACCCTCTTATAATTTTTTATATATATATATATATTATATTATATATATATAGATCGACCGGTGGATAAATATAGATATTGTCTGACAGTAATAGACGCATGGCTAATACTCGGATGGGTGACCGCTTGCCCGCAGCTTGCAGTGCCGACTATGTAGCGGTGATACCAGTTTTACCGCGTTTCCGATGGTCGCACGCCACCGGCGTAGCGCAATGGTTATAACGTTTTCATTTTGTTTCATTGGAAAAAAAAAAAAGATAAGAATATTCTCAATTCGTTTTTCCGTCGCGCCTCGTCCTGTTCGCTTCGAGAGCCTGTGACGACCGGAGATAATGTCCCCGTGGTACGGCGATTCGATACGGCAGCGAACAAACTTCTTCATCATTGCTTACTCGGCAGGAGAGTAAAAGAGAGAGAGAGAGAGAAAGAGAGAGAGAGGGAGATCGAGGGAAAGAAGCTTCTTGTAGTCATCGTGTAAGATGGACTGCGTGAAACGTGCATTTCCTTAACGAGGTGGCAAGATCCGAGGGCAAATACCGACGAGAGAGAGAGAGTGAGAGAAAGAGAGAGATAGAGAGAGAGACTGAGTTGGGGGCAGAGAGCATAATTATAATCATACATAACGTGGATCGTAACATTTTTCATATGAAAATCGAATTCAATCGAATTCTCTACTTTCATTAATAAAATGGTATGTTCAACATTGATAAAATGACGACAGAAAAATCAATATATCTATTTAATTCACGCAACTTCAATTGAAATTGAAATATATATATATATATATATATTTAAATTTAACTTTCAATTGAATGCGCGTAAATTAAATAGATATATTGATTTTTCTGGCCCCCATCACTATATCTATTTAATTTACGCAACTTTAATTGAAATTTAAATTTAAATTTCAGATTTGAAAATTCACGATTGAAAATTCAATTGTGAAATTCAAATTAAATATGAAAATTCAATTCAATTCAAAATAAGATTCAATTGTGAAATTTAATATTTCGCAATTGAAATTGAAATATAATATATTATATTATAACTGAAATTATAGTATTATAATATTATAATATATTATATATTTATAATAATATATTTATATAATTTTTATATAATTTATTATATAATTTATATAATAATTATAATATATTATAAATGAAATATAACACATATATATAAATTTCAATTTCAATTAAAGTTGCGTGAATTAAATAGATATATTGACTTCTTCACAAATTATAATATTAACAAATTAAAAGATTGTAATACATAGTTCATCAAAATAAATAAGATTATTAATTTCATAAATAATTTCCATTGATATTTATATGAATTAATAAAGTATATTATGACGTTTAAATGCATATGTATACACAGGTACATAAAAAATAAAATATTCCACTGTACGCAAATCAGCGATGGCCCGGGCTGATACTCGAATGGGTGACTGCTCAACATTACCGAGTGTTTTCGATAGTAACGAGAGGCAACAGCAAAGCGGGGCGGGGTTGATGGCAGGGGGGGGGGGGGGGTGATTGTAAAAAAGTGCATAGGAGTGTGTCCCGCGAGTATAACCGAGTGGTTTAATACAGTACATGAGCCGAGCCCATGCGGTCGAAGGAAGAAAAAGTTACGTTGCCATCCGTGCGCGCGGTGTCGCGCGCGCTTTACGAGAGATCCTATCTCGGAGGAATAGCCGGTGCACTTGGCGACCGCCTCATTAAAAGTTCTCTCCTCCCTCCCCCCCCCCCCCTCTCACTCCTTTTTCTGCGCGATGCTGCGATCCTCGTCTCGACACCAGCGAGCGATAGAACGAAGAAGCTTGCCGCGCTCGTTCCTTATCTGTATCGTGTTTCTCTCTCGTAGCTCTCCTACCTTCGACGTGTCGTCACTGAAAACCCACACCTATATACATATTTTTTATTATAGGGAATTAATAAATACAATAAAATCCACTGTAAGGAAAAATAATTCACGTTTAATTCTTAGATGATTGTATTTTCATACAGTGCAGTGCATGTATTTTTAAAATTGATATATTTATCATTAAATTGCAATGAATAAATTCAATATAATTAGAAAATAATCAAACGAAGTCATATTTAGGTTTCATATTATTATACTTTATTATTTATTACGTATTATATACTTTATTATACTTTATTACATATTATTATTATACGATGTTGAAGTTTGCATCGTTGGTATGCAACGAAATTTGTTCTTATTCAATTGCTCGAATTTCCTTTGGCAAATCTTCGGTACGAAAATTTCTTAACCATTTTTCCTTAACCAAATTTCTTAACCAATATAAATCTGCAATAAAACTCTTGTAAAATAATCGAATTGAGGAAATAGAAATATAAAAAGGACCTCTCGTTGCGTTCCAACGATGCGAGATTCAGGATCATTATTATTATAATACTTTTCAGTTAATAAATTTGGTATATCTAAGGCTTATATTTATGAAAACATATTGACACGAAACTTAAATGTGAAGTAATTTTTGTAAAATATGAATTAAAATTGAAGAGAAAATTAAATTATATGCAAATGATTATATATTTGGCGTTGCACTTCCGCGATACGACGACGACCCCCGAGCGCCTATCAACAAAAAACAATTGCAATCACGTAACGAGATCGCAAAACAACCTCGATGGGAATATCATAATCATAATATGACAACGGTGTCTCATTATCCGCAATATGTAATTTAAATGAAATGACGACCAGAAGCATCGATCTATTTTTCTCTCTTGCTCCCGCTGTCGGACTCTTGCGCGCTTGGCGGCGTCGTTGGGTTAAGATCAACGTGACTTTGAAAATTGCTTCCGCTATAGTTGCATCGAGATGTTTTGTCCGCCGAGCAAACTACCGTTGCACCCACGAGACTCGGTCTTACCCTTACAGGACTTTCAATCTTATACATATATAGATATATATGTATATATATGTACATATATAGATATATATGTATAAGATAGATAAGACGAAAGGATACATATATAGATATATATTTATAAGACAGTACGGGACGTGGACGGGACATTTTGAAACTGTTATGTCTGTGCAATGTAGGCTATCAGCACAACCGGCTGTTTTGAGGACGCTCCTCAAATTTGCCAAATCTTTTAAATGCTTTGAATATGGAGCTCATATGAGTGTCATAGCGTGAAAAATAAAAAGATCCAAAAATGTTGACTGAAAAAATTTCGTAGGATTTTTATACCCATATGCTTTATTTATGTACGTAAAATCTTAGTGATTGCGTTTACAAAATTGTCAAAAAAAAATTTGAAAATCGGTCGATAAGTTTTGAGTATTCGCTGGGACAAGATCGAAAAAAGTAGTTTCGAGAAAAGCGCGTTCAAAGTTTTCGTTTCGTTTTTCTTGACATAAAGTTATGTTTTTTCTAGAATAATGATACTTTAAAGTGTCTAGTCTTCTACGTTCTTCATCTTCATTATATTTCAAAAAATAATAAGCGCCTGCACTTCAACTATTGTGAACGATGCCACACCTGTAGGGACTGAGGACACTAACCGGCGGGCTACCTGTTCTCACTAAAGTGTCTAACTCCGTCAATTTTCAGACTTGTGAATCAAAATGTTGCCAACATATTTTTCAATATATGTACTTCGAGCATTGTGAAAAAACGATTTTTTTTATTTTCTATCTTTACTTGGGGAAAGTGGGGAAAGCTACTGTGCAAGTTCTTGCACAGTGACTTCTCTCCTTAACTAACAATTTCGTACGGAAAACTGTCATCTTTCCGCGGTAAAATTGCGCGCGAATTTCAATTTGAATCCTTCAAGATGCAGAAATGTTTCGATTTCTGGCAATTTTAAATGCGTAACGTAACGCAATCCTCGGCTCCACTCCCCCCTACGTACGTAGACCGTAACGCCCCCCCTCCCCCCGAAATTGCGTTTCGTAATTTCCGTACGGCCCCTGATGTTGAGGTACCGGGACATTTGGCTACTTTGAGGACGGTCCTCGAAGTCGAATGTCGTAAAAATCACCGTTCCCCTTGAAAATATAAATAAATAAAAAAAGTTGTACACTGCGTGTAGAGTCCTATCTATCCGCCACGACCGCACACTTACGGTTATGCATCTGCGGGAATGCGCGGGTGTGAGACTTCTCGCCGAAGAGCGAAGAATATATCCGCAAAGAGGGCGTCCCGGTGGTGTGTAGTAGCGTTGGGTCGGAGGGGTGGGGGGGGGGGGGGGGGGAGGGATCGCTCGTCGCGAGGAGGCAAAGAGTGCGAGGCTTGAAGCAGAGAGTGACGAGACGCTCACGCGGCAGTGAGCGAACTGTTGATGCCGGTGTAGGCGGCGAGTAGCCTTATATGCGAGTCTGACGAAGGGAGCAAGAGAGCGAGAGCGTGGCTACAAATGTACAAGGAGCGATGCCCTCGCGCCAAGATCACATTACCACTCCGGTGGCCTTAATCTTTAAGTCCCTCTCTCTCTCTTTTTTTTTTACACACCGGCACACGCACACGGCTCGCCCACACATTTGTAAGTTGCGTCTTGTCGATGCAGTTGTCAAATTTTCGTCCGCAACGTAGATCGACGAATTTCACTCGATTGAATGTCACGGTGGCGCACACTCGACGCTGGTCATCGAAATTGCGTGTGGGACGGTGCTGAAGTTTGCATCGTTGGAGAGCAACGAAAATTCTTATTAAGGATGTTGAGTCCCAAATCGCAAATGATGATAAAATTCTGAAAATTTGGTATGTTTTTGTATGAAGTGTTTCAGAGGTCGTGTAAAAATATCACGACAATTAGGAAGCTCGTTATTGAACAATTAACATTCACACATTAAATGTTGTTTTATGGAAACTGATGTAACTTTGCAATAAGTTTTTTTTTTGACCTCTCAATTTTATAACATCTACAATATACTGAAAGCAACGGAAACAAAGCGAAGTTTATTGATAAATTTTTTTTTATTTCTTTTAAAAATTGTTCTTAACAAAATGTTAATTTTTTAATAACGAGCTTCCTAATCGTCGTGAAATTTTAACACGACCTCTTAAATACTTCATACAAAAACATACCAAATTTTCCGAATTTTCTTATCATTTTTTATTTCAACCCTTAAGGAGGTTGAAGTAATGATGATAGAATTCGGAAAATTTGGTATGTTTTTACATGAAGTATTCAGGAGGTCGTGTATAAATTTCATGACGATTAAGAAGCTATTTATTGAGCAATTAACATTAACATGTTTCATAGGGACTCAACATCCTTTTTTTTTTCCATTATCCAAAATGATATTTTGCAGATTTGTTGTAAATTGCTAAATGAGAAGCCTAAAAAATGTTTCCGTGATTTTCGTAACATTAATCTGGCGAAGGAAATTTTCGAAAAAAAAAAACACAAATCATTTTCGTTGCATTCCAACGATGCAAACTTCAGTGTCATGCGTGTGGGTTGAATAGAAATCATTGACATAGCGCGGGGATCAGTCGATCTTTCTTTTAATATGTTTATTTATTATATTATTTTTAATACGTATATCCCAATATATCAGGAAAATATATATCTGTATCTCTCGCCCTGATGTATGTGTGGCGCGCGCGTGTGTGTGTGTGTGTGTGTGCGTGCATGTATATAAGGTTGAAATTTGCTCAATCATGCGAGATAATCTGCTTCCTTTTCGATGACGAAACCTTATTCGTACACAGCCAATCTCTCAAGTTCATTAGAGATTCATTATTACCGCAACAATCTTATTTATTTCCGCTATCACTTTTATATATTTCTATTAAAGGGAGAGAGAGATTTGCGAACGCCTCGGAATTTGTCTATTGCGCGATGACAGGCGCGTATGACGCGGCGTTTACGCCTCGAAAAAATATAAAAGTAACAACCGCTTCGTTGTGGGACAAGTAGTCATGAACTGTTTGTGCAATAATGATAATAATACGTACTATTATCATTATGGTTTTATTCGTATTATCATTCTTATCGACAGTAATGATACTTATTTTTATGCGTACCGAACATAATAATCATTATTATATAATAACACCGGGTTAGGTGAGTGTGTCCCTGTGCAAACCAAGAAAATGCCCATTCGGAGCAACAAAATTTTATTTAATAACAATAATAATGATAACAATAATAATAGTTCCCCAACGTTGAATAAAACTTCGGTAACTCTCCAGATAGGTGACTTTTTCGAAAAAATATACGATTTCTCCGATAAAATATCATTCGTTGGGTTATAAATGGTGATATTCAGTCGGGGGAAGCTAATATTTTTCATTAACAATTTTTTTACGAGCGAAAAATGGTTAAAACTAATTTCGAATTTTTCAAGAACCCGAACAAATCCCACATAGGCGTCGCAATGTTCAAAAATGGCCTATTTTATCACGTGTCTCCGCGAAGTTCAAAACCCCATAACTTTAATGGGGAGCGGTGGGGGGCGGGGTGATTTTCAGCTTTCCCCGACTGAATATCATCATTTATTACCCAATACATGAGGAAATAGCAAAAAAAAACAATTGTAGGCTTATATTTCGGAAAAGTCACTCATCTAAAGAATTGCCAAAACTTCAGAATTCGATTCAACGCATTAAATTTTGAAAAATTGATTAAAGACCAGCTCTGTAATTATGACGATGCATGATAAAAATAAATTGTCTGCCAGAATGATACTGAATTAAACTGTTTTTTTTTTGTTCGTATGAAACTGCTTTCGGAGTTACTCCTCTTTACTAAAAATGACGAAAACTTTCTCTATCAATGTATCGCTCGTTCTTTCACCTCGTTTTTCCCGTATACATTAAAAAGTTCGTAGACGAATTTCCCGCCGCTCCGAATATCCCCCCCCCCCCCCGTCTCCCTCAGCGGAATGATTGATGATGAAAGCGCCGGTATAATTATCTCGAGGATGGCCCCCGAATACTCAACGACGTCTCCTCTGCTCTCGGATATATTGATTTCAATTATCGAGATTAATGGCCCGATGGAGATTGTGACCCGGGAAGCAGATTTCTCTCTTTTTCTCTCTCGGTCTCATTAGGTCTAGGCGCTGCACCCGCTCTACATAACTCTCTCCCGATGATTTATCGTGACTACGAAGCACTCCAATCTTCAATACGGAAAAAAATCCGCATTGTTATACAACGCAATTATTTCAATTTTCAACCGATGAGAAATTATAACAAATTCGAAAACAAAATTCATAATTGACGAAAATTAATTCCCTGCTTTTGCCCGGAAAACACACGTAGGCTCCTGCAATTATTCTTCCTCTCTTGTGGAAGTACTCGGGGGAAAAAAATTCCCGGATGATAACTTCAACTCTGTTACACGCAATTTTTTTTTTCTTCATTTTTTTTCTACCTTGCCACCAGCTGGTCACAGATTTTGCGAGCCGCGTGCTCCCCTTTTTTGAAGTATGATTACGTGCGGGTACGTGCTATTAGCATTACAATACGAATAAGTGGTGCAGACACTTCACTCGACCCCCTCCACGATTCTTCCGTAGTGGGGGATTTCGATTACTTGAAAATGAACTAATCTACACGGATTGGTCCGCATATATATGTATTACACAGGGCGAGGCACATAAAGTGTTACAGAGCAAAAGCACTCAAACTATTTATCATATCCAAAAATGGTTCAAACAAAAGTTTCAGTGTTCAAGAAGGCCGTCATACTCGACGACCCTATTTTTTATCGGTGGAGGCCCCAAAGCTGCCTCAAGGTCAGCTCCACTCTTTTAAATGGAACCATGTATTTTTTTTCGATGTCATTATGACCTTGTTCTGTAGGTCACTAAATTCGTCTTAAAATCGCTAATAATGTCATCGAAAAAAAAAGTATATGGTTCCATTTTAACAAGTGGAGTTGACCTTGACGTAACTTCAGCGCCTCCACCGATAAAAAAAATAGGGTGTTCCAGTATGACGGCCTGTTCGAACACTGAAACTTTTGTCTGAAACATTTTTGGATATAACAATAGTTTGAGTGCTATTGCTCTGTAACACTTTATATGTGCCTCATCCTGTATACATACAACCGACACTGGTAGTCAATGCTATTTTTGTAAAATAGCATTAACATAAGAGGTGAACGAGTTAATCCCTAGTTTTGGGAAATTTGCCAGAAATTATACTTATCGTGATAACTCGAAATCCTTAGACTGGAACAAGGTAACCTAAGTTAGATATGTTCCTGACGAGGTTACCTATCGTTCTTTTAAGGCATTGCATCGACTTTCATGACTCCCTGTGTGTATATATATATATATATATATATATATATATATATATATATATATATATATATATATATATCGGTCTCATCGGATTTGGTCTTATTTTTCGGAATGCTCCGAAAAATAAGACCCCGAACAATAAAAAAACTACTTCCATATCGAAATATCGAACAATTGCAAATTACAGACAGCATTTGTTCCTCGCAACGTATATTCGATTCGCGTTGTTTCATTCATTTATTTTTTGTCTTTTGGAGGCTTCGCGCAGGGACCCGTGGCAATCGCTGCGTTTACGACTCTTCGTTTTTCGAGTCAAGATTTATTCGATGGGAGTGCCAATGACTCGGTTAAGACGTTCGATATATATATATATTTCGTATACACGGTTGTATAACTCGTGTGCAAATCGTTACGATGAAATGAGATTCGGCCTGTGAGATGGCGCGGTTAGCTTCGGGCTATCACGAAGTTCCCTTATTCTCTCTCTCTCTCTCTCTCTCTCTCTCTCTCTCTCTCTCTCTCTCTCTCTCTCTCTCTCTCTCTCTCTCTATATATATATATATATATATATATATATATTGCACCCTGCATTTATCGGGGCTCCACTGGATGAGGACAGAGATGCTGGAAGAGAACGGGAACCGCAAGAGAAACGCGAGAGGAAGGAGGTGTGTTTATATCTATACATATACGGGCAGATTCAGAACTATTAGAGCCTTCTTGGTGACCATACAGGTTGTGTCATTGCGGCAAAAATGCTTTTATTTCTATATCGTACGACAAAAATTGGCCGACATATTCGAGTCGCTAGGTTTATTTAGGAAGCATATCGACGCACTTCTGTATTCCGAATTCTCATAGTAAAAGTATTAATAGTTTGAAATCAAATAGAATATTCGATAATAATGTAAATATATATTTATTTATTTACGACTTGTATATCCTTTCGGGCTTCTACGTTCTTCGTTCCGTTCCACCTTGCTTTGCTTACACTATTCTTAAATTTAGATTTACAAGGACCGATTAATTACAATTACGTTTACACTACAATACGATAAGTTAAAAATTATATTTCTCCCTCCCCTTTCCTTTCGGTCGCCTCTGCCCTTCTCTTCGCTTTCTTTTTTAACTGACTCACTATCTCGCACAATAATGTAAATATCATATTAATACAATAAAATATGAGGGAATGTAATAACAATTGATATTTACCATTAAATATCACTGAACATCACTGTAAAAAGTCGGATTCTTCTGTATCCTTCATTCATTGTGGCTAGTGCATATGCACAGATGGAAAAATCAACCAATTGATAGCGGAGTAAAAATAATTGCTTATTGTTACGAAAGTGTAAGTATATTGTAAATCCAATATTACAATAATCGATTCAAATTTAAGTAAATATAATAAGTATCAATGTGAAAGTAGTTCCAAACAATTTAAAATTATATAATAATAAAATAAAATAATTAATAATGGCGTAAGAATAACTACTGATAAAAGGAGTTGCTTCCGATGAATAAATAACTAGCTTTTTTCAAATTACAAATCAGAAGATAAACAAACCGAAAGACGAAATTCAATCCCAAGTCGAATATACGTAAAATAAAGCTCATTACATATTTAATAGTAAAATCAAAATAATTAAAAATAAAAATAACGCATGCTTAAAACCTAATAAACGGCGATTATTTTTAATATAATCCACACATTTCGCAGATCATGAGATCCAATTTAGTGAAATTTCAATATTTATATATACAGGGTGAGGCACTAACTGTTGCCACCTTGAATATGTCCGTAATTATCGACGTCACCAAAAAATGTTTGAAACAAAAGTTGTACCGTACGAAAGGGGTCATCAAATGTGACTATTTTTTCTTATCTCAGTGGAGGCGCTGTCGCACAGTAAAGGTCACTTCCACTTTTTTAATTGGGACAGCACATTTTTTTCGACTATCTTGTAGAGCATCAGAAACTGCATAAAAACATTTAGGGGTCAAAGTCGTTCAAGGTCATTTAAGATCAAAAAGTGACATGAACTTTATTTTTATGTGAAATTACCTTTATTCACAGTGTGTGAATAAAGGTAATTTCGAACGAAAAAACGACCTTCAAGATCATTTAAGATCAAAAAGTGACATGAACTTTATTTTTATGTGAAATTACCTTTTTTCACAGTATGTGAGTAAAGCCTCACAGTATGTGCATATACTCACCCTGTATATTATTAGGCATTTCCGTAAAGGCGTCAACTTTCCAAAGCAGTTAGCCGTTTATAAATATGCATCAGTCGAACCCTATCGTCAATTTCGTTTTTACGTCTCTTCGAGGGTGTCTTTTTTGAACGAATGCGGCCAAAATCGGTTTATATGTTTTCCATTACTTGACGCGTGACAGAGAGAAAGAGAGAGAGAGAGAGAGAGAGAGAGAGAGAGGGGAGAGAGGAGACAGGTAGAAAGCGAGACAGCGTGATAAGGGTGGCAAAGGGAGAGTATAGGGGAAAACACGATCGTAAGTTCGGGTTCGATCTTTCTCTACTCTTTTCTGCCCTCTTGTGCGCTTCTATATACCCATATATATATATATATATATATATATATATATATATATACAGAAGATCCTCCGAAGAGAAAGATTTATCGTTCGAGATCCCCGCTGACTAATTGACGCCGCCGAGATACGCGATTTCGCGTGGAAACGCGAGCTCGCGTAAACCGCGCGGGCAACGGAGACCTCAACTCTTTGCTGTACCTTTTATTTTGCACACTGAGTCTTTGGGCTTTTTTTTTCTTTCTCTCCTTCTCTCTGTCTCTCCTTCTCTCTGTCTGTCTGTCTCTCTCTCTCTCTCTCTCTCTCTCTCTCTCTCTCTCTCTCTCTCTCTCTCTCTCTCTCTCTCTCTCTCTCTCTCTCCCTCTCTTCGCATTTTTACATCTCAACCGTGTACATAAAGAGGAAGAACTCGCTTTCTCGTGGCGACATTATCTGACGATTCGTGAAGCAACGTAGAGGACGACGAGTCCGAAGCGACCGCGGGCGAATCGTAAAACGCACCGCGCCGGTTAATGAGCCAATTATTTAATTGCGTCCACCCTGCTTTCTTTGTTCGTCATTGTGCAAATGGGGAGGCAAAAAGCCTCGGCCACGCGGTTCTTCCCATCTTGTTCTCGTTTATCCTGATTGTCGCCATAAACACCGTACCGAAAAAAATATATATATGGGTATATACACATACGATCACAATTATCGAGTCGTTCGTTCTGGTTTTCTTTTTTAAGGATGTTGAGTCCCAAATCGCAAATGATGATAAAATTCTGAAAATTTGGCACGTTTTTGTATGAAGTATTTCAGAGGTCGTGTAAAAATTTCACGACAATTAGGAAGCTCGTTGTTGAACAATTAACATTCACAAATTAAATGTTGTTTTATGGAAACTGATGTAACTTTGCAATAAGTTTTTTTTTTGACCTCTCAATTTTATAATATCTACAATATACTGAAAGCAACGGAAACAAAACGAAGTTTATTGATAATTTTTTTTTTATTTCTTTTAAAAATTGTTCTTAACAAAATGTTAATTTTTTAATAACGAGCTTCCTAATCGTCGTGAAATTTTAACACGACCTCTTAAATACTTCATACAAAAACATACCAAATTTTCCGAATTTTCTTATCATTTTTTATTTCAACCCTTAAGGAGGCTGAAGTAATGATGATAGAATTCTGAAAATTTGGTATGTTTTTACATGAAGTATTCAGGAGGTCGTGTAAAAATTTCATGACGATTAAGAAGCTATTTATTGAACAATTAACATTAACATGTTTCATAGGGACTCAACATCCTTAATAGAGAAAAAGTGTTATTCCTTTTTGTTATCACGCATACATTGGAGCGCACATGATTTATACACCGGAAACAATATAAATTATAAAGATTATTGATAATTACATTAGGGATGAAAAAAATTATAAGCAAAAAAGTGAAATGAATTAGAAAGATAATTGACGAATGAATTATGAAGGCTATTTAAAAAATTAGATGAATTATAAATATCATTCTTATTATTATCATCATTATGATCACACTGTATGTATATAGTCATAATCAGTAGTTATACAGTGCATATTAATGGCGTCAAAGTTTGGTTTATAATACAACGATTTTTTAAATTTCTTTATTTTTGTTATTACCCAAAGCCTTTCAGTTTGTAAATCAAGGTCGTAAATCCCTATCACGAATACGTAAACACGTAGAAAGTATAGCCAGAATTAGTGTAAAAAAATGTTTATTCTTTCAAAAGAATTATCTTCCGTTGCTTTGGAACGATGCAAACGTCAAGAACATGCATATTATAAACTGAATTAATTGCAAAGATTTATTCAAAAATTACGTAAATGATTAAGTTTACCATTATTATTATTATTTACCATTATTATTGTTATTATTATTATTATACTGTATATATGATAATAATAATACATAGTTCGACCGTGCATATTATAAAAGTAATATTCACAAATTATAATCTGTCTATGATATATTTTATTCAACTACTTACTATAAAATGATTACGGGATTGATGTTTGCATCGTTGAGTGCAACGAAATATCTTTTTCAATTCCTTATTTTCATTATTATTCAGTCACATTTAGCACTTCAGGTTGTAGATCGCTACATAAGAGTTCGAAAAACTGTTGGCGTGACTTTGGTAGCTCAAATCTGCCACAGAAAATTTGGGAATTAAAAAAATTATTTTCGCTTCATTCCAACGATGTAAACTTCGACGTCATTGATGATTGTTATGTGACTTTATAATAATAATAACAGGCATATCGAAGCCTATATATATTAGGGCGATTAAAAAAAATTAATTTGTTTTTCGTGGTACTCAACGGAAAATGACTACGTTATGAAAAAGTAATTCATACAAAATTTGAAAGGTCTAACCATTTTTTAGCTGGTGCTCAAACGAGTTTTAATTTTTTTTTCGATTTTTTGTAAATTTTTTTTTGTCATTTGTTTTCTCACTCCAAAAAAACACGCATACTTGTTAGACGTTCGGTGATGTAAACACCGTGTTCTTGTTCATCAAGTGGTTGATATAATTTTCACAACCGAATTACATACATTGATTTTTCATCTGCAAATACAAATTGTTTATGGTAAAAAAAATATTGATATAAAAATTGTGTATTGTTACAGAAAAAATTAAATCAAGACTTACATTGGGATCACGCACTAGCATTTTCTGCATCGAGAAAAAAAAGACTCCAATAATCATGAAAAAAAAAAAACATGAAAAAGGCATTTAAGCACTAGTTAAAAAATTGTTTAGAACCCTCAAATTTTGCAAAACTTTCTTTTTCTTAACATACTTGAATTTTCCGTTGAGAAAAAAGATCGATTTTTTCAATCACTCAAATATATAGATATATATATATATATATATATTTGATTTGATTTGATATACATATATATATACATATATATATATATATATATCAATGATTATATACACCACCGGCGGAAAGTTTCCGGACAAGATTTGGAAAAAGTGCCCGAACGGTTCTTTATGCCATTTCGCCGGTAGTTGGGCTAGGCCTAGACTAATCAATAATTGTGATGTCTAAAAGGAATCGAAAACTCACGGCGGCAAACATCCAAGCGCAGTTTGTCGAAAGTCGTGGAAAAAACATTTCAATTACGACGATTAAGAGCGTGCTGTCAGCGAGAGGAGGTTTTTTCGACGAGACGAAAGTATAATATGTAAATAAAAAAATGAATTATATTATTATCATGGTGTTGAGATCAATCGAGTTCCGAACGGAAATAAATTTTTAAAAAATTTCGCAAAAAAAATCTGAAAAAATTATCATGAACGCAACAAAAAGTAACGCAACTTTTTACCGTCTTGAGGTTTTGTTGTAAACCTCGTCGTTTTCGTACTCCGGAGCAATTTTCATATTGTATATTTTTATCGACAAAACGAAATATTTTTGGGAAAAAAAATCGCAAAAATTTTTCTACAAAACGAAATTGAAGCTTAGCCTTCCCCTTTTATGATTTCAATAGGAAAAATGCATAAAAAAGATTTTTACTGTAAACGGGGTCCACTCACAAAACAACAAAAAAACGACAAAAAATTGTCGTTTTCAAAACTGGGTGACAAGTGTAAAAAAAATCGTAAAAATTTTTTTGATAAGCCAAAATGTAGGTAAATCCCCCCTCTTTAAAATGCCGTTGGTGAAATTGGCCTAGCCCAACTACCGGCGAAATGGCATAAAGAACCGTTCGGGCACTTTTTCCAACTCTTGTCCGGAAACTTTCCGCCGGTAGTGTATATAATCAATATCAATAGCATTTGATTTGATATATATATATATATATATATATATATATATATATATATATATATATATATATGATACACCTAGCCCATTTGATTTGAAATCAAATAAAAGCTTAGTGGGCATAGATTTCAACAATTTATCTTCAAATTCAATAAACTTTTTGTCTCTCGGTACAACTTCATATTCCACTACAGAATTTTTTTTCAAATAACTCGTTCTCATTTTTTTTAAAAGAATAAAAAAAAATGATCACGCATCCATTGGAATGCACGCGATTTGCACCCGGGAAATTGGACAAGTTATGCACGCTTTTTTCCTCGTGCTCGATTGCACAAGGTGAGAAGTAACGGGCTCTCCTCCGTACACGACAGAGATGATTCCTCGAGTAGGCCCGTACAGATGAAGAGTGCACAGAGAACGTTGAGCATCCGAATGCACTCTATTACACGTATCTGCGTACACTTCTAGCATGCGTCCTCCATAGAGACGTGTACGTGTAAAAATACGCACAGGCACACCGACACAGCCACCGAAGAGTTGGCCATCACGTTCGAGGGTAAGAAAACGACGGATAGGAGGAAGAAGTGGCGTAGGAAAGCTCAGAACGGTACGTGTGCGCGGGACAAGGATAAAAGGCAAGAGCGAAAAGGAGGGAGAGGTGAAAAAAAGGAGCAACGAGCCGCGAGGAAGAAGACCTCGCCTTATATACTCGCGGCTCACGGTGTTGCGGCCACGCCACATTCCGCGCGCTTGATTGCTTTTTGCGAGCTGGAGAGAGAGAGGGAGAGAGAGAGAGAGAGAGAGAGAGAGAGACAGAGACAGAGAGAGAGCCAGAAGAAGAACAGACCTAAAGAGCACGAGGCAAAAGTTGCAGGGAAAAGCTTCTTTTAGTGCAGTCAGGGAGAGAGCGAGAGAGAGAGAAAGAGAGAGAGGGACAGAGACTGATACACCTATATAATGTGGCAGCTTCCGATCATAAGGGCGTATTCTAGTCTTTGCAATCATTGGCTCGCTACCTTTTTAGCTTACGTCATCCGTACAACGTACGTAAAGCGCACATACATATATATATATATATATATATGCGTGTATGTATGCACGTATGTGTGCGCACGTGTGGTGCACATTAAAAGTACCGTCACCGCCTTCGCAGGAGCTCGCGCGCTCCGGGTCAGGTCAAGTCGTCTCAGCACACTTCTACGTGACGTATGGACACAGCCATATAAATATTTGTGTGTATATAGATATATATATATATACACACACCTTATTCCGAAATTCCATTTTATTCCAAATCAAATAGATGCTTAGTAGGTAGAGATTTTAATAATATCTGTTTGAATTAAATATATATATTTATATAAACAACTATATATAAGGTAGAAGTCGGCCACTTGATATTAAATTATGTATATTAAGGATGTTGAGTCCCTATGAAACACGTTAATGTTAATTGTTCAATAAATAGCTTCTTAATCGTTATGAAATTTTTATACGACCTCCTGAATACTTCATGTAAAAACATACCAAATTTTCAGAATTCTATCATCATTACTTCAGCCTCCTTAAGGGTTGAAATAAAAAATGATAAGAAAATTCGGAAAATTTGGTATGTTTTTGTATGAAGTATTTAAGAGGTCGTGTTAAAATTTCACGACGATTAGGAAGCTCGTTATTAAAAAATTAACATTTTGTTAAGAACAATTTTTAAAAGAAATAAAAAAAAATTTATCAATAAACTTCGTTTTGTTTCCGTTGCTTTCAGTATATTGTAGATATTATAAAATTGAGAGGTCAAAAAAAAAAACTTATTGCATAGTTACATCAGTTTCCATAAAACAACATTTAATTTGTGAATGTTAATTGTTGAATAACGAGCTTCCTAATTGTCGTGAAATTTTTACACGACCTCTGAAATACTTCATACAAAAACATACCAAATTTTCGGAATTTTATCATCATTTGCGATTTGGGACTCAACACCCTTAATATACATATTTTATTTATATAGATATAAATGTATGTTTTGAGCCAATGTTCAAGTGCAGGACCGGCTGAATGCTGGTTGGGAATACTGTTTTCGATAAAAGAGTGAACGTTTGCAAACGAGGCGGCTACTCATCGGATATTGCGTTCCACATGTAACCTCCATGTTTGTACGTTATATCAAAGTTAAAATATTCGTACTTTTAAATAGATAATACGTTTTGTTTATAAATGAAAATGTTCGGAACATACGCGCGAACAATCGTAGGTTTTTTTTTCTTAAATTTTTTTTTTTAGTTTCATTTTTTAGCGATTTATTTATTTGTTGTCCCACACGAAGAGCAGGGTGACTTGTGTAGTGAAGTTCCCTGGAAATTTTTTATAAAGTGATTCCGCGGAGAGTCGGAGAGAGTGCTTGCGATAGTATGCTTTTTGCACGATTGCGCGATGATAAAAGAACGACACACGTCTTGCAGAACATATTTGTATGCACTTTTCGCGAGGGTATATCTGTCGTCGCCGAATTGGGAGACAAGAGCCAAGACTTACTCTCTCTCTCTCTCTTTCTCTCTTTCTCTCTTTCTCTCTCTCCTCTCTTTCGTGAAGTGGTGATAAGTTTTAATGGAGGATAACAAGTCCTCTTTGAGAAGAGTGAGGTTCTGAGAGATTAATACGCGACGAAAAAAAACGTAAACCTGTCGCTCCAATCGTAAAGTGAAAAAAGCCGATTGAAGAGAAGGACATCGATAAATGTCTATCACAATAAATATATATGTATATACATACATACATATGTATATATACGTATGTGTAGTGCAAAAACGAAAACGACGCAGTTTCACGGGATTATGGTGCCTGCAATACACGGAGAAAACAGGGGCCTCGAAGTTTAGAATTAATACTATGCTTCTAAAAAAAAAGATTAAATATCAAAGAGTATTGAATGGAAGATAAAAATTGTAATTATGGTATAGTAATAACGAAGAAATTTAAATTTTAACCTACGATATGGCACGTAAACTGATACAAATAATACATTTTATTCGGCATATTGTGATTTTTCGTAGTATTCAAAAAATATTTTGCCCACGTGATCGGAACAATTAGTTTCCAGTATTCTACAAAAAGTACGGTATAAAGAGTCACATTTTACTCATCAACTTCGTAATATTTTTCGATTAACGCCGAAGATTAATGCTATGCGTATAGTGAAATCTATACATACACGAAGATTCATGCTATACGTATAGTAAAATCCATATGAAAATATAGCGTGTAATAAAGGTTGGTATTTTACAAAGCACGCATTATTTTTACTATACAGCGTATAGGACTCGCGCCTATGCGAGAATAGTTTCAAATGTAATATGCACGCATCATTTTTACTATACGGTGTGAGAATCATTTTTACACTTCTATAAGAAACAAGTCTTAGAATTTCCGAACTGGCAGTAAACTGCTATATTTTCTAGCACTGAATATTAGAATTCTGGCAACGAGTGTTAGAATTTGAGGCCGTATTTTTCTCCGTGTACCTTCACGGATTGAGGTTTAAGATTGAACTTGATCGATAGATTGCGAATTTATCGACAATAATGTCAATTTCGAAAATGTTTGCGGATTTCATGGTCCGCAAATAATATTCCTCATCATTTGCGATTCGCTAACATCTTGCGCAATAAATAATTCTGTCAATACAAATGCTATTCATGACAAAAATGCGATATATTTTTTTCAAAGAAAGCGTGAAAAACCATTAAAAATGTTTTGAAGTCGAAAAATCACCGCGCAAGCCCCTTAAAAAACACATGGCCACCTTATAAAAGTCACCCTGTATATCTGAATACACAATTTCACCCACGAACTCGAAATAGATAATTTTTTTTTTTCTCGATGTAGGGTCTCGTTTTTTTCTCTTACAAAATGTTTGAAGGTGGAAACCGTAGGGGTTGGACCGTAGGAGATGCATCAATGACGAGGAAGATTACGGGGAGTGAGACTCAGCTGTGAGCCTCGAAGTTAAGCTCGAATAGCCGAGGAGAAGGAGGAGGAGGAGGATGAATAATTGATGATAGCAATCGGGGATTCTCAGCTGAAGCCTCTTACCTTTTCTTTTCTTATTTATTAATACCCCTTTTGCCCTCTCTCTGTTTCTTTTGATCGCTCCCTCTCTCTCCCCCCTCTCTTTCTTTCTTTCTGTTTCTCGCGATATCTTATTGCTTCCGTTAATCGATCGAGTACCCCCGTATGTTGTACAGCAAAGACTTCGCCCCGATCCGTTAGTCAAATCAATTTCATCCCTCGTACCGTTTGTCCCGTTGTGTTGATACACGTGTTACTAATCGAAATTGCAGATGTGGATCGTCGTTAGCAAGGCTAGGAAAATTTGATCGACTCGACAGCTCGAAAATGAAATGAGCAGTTTAAGTTCATATAGATGTATGACAATTACTCGCATCTATTTAATACAAATCCCAACATTGGGTTTTTACGTTGAATATACAAAAATAATATAAGTACTTGGATAATCCAACTAACAAGGAACATCCCTCAGGTGACACCCTTCGATTTTGTTGAAATTTGGATATGTTATAAAGCACCGAAAAGTAAGCGATACGTATTTTTTTTTATCGGCGGAAAAACGGTTTTAAGGGGTGAAACGCGCCCTCGAAAATAGGGGTGTTTTTCGTTTTTCGTCGATAATGGTATCGTTCTCATCTCCAATGTATAGTACATGAAAAAATAAACATTGTTGCAATTTGAATTTTTTTTATATCTCATACCGTTAAAACGTTATCGACGAAAAACGAAAAAACATCCCCATTTTCGAGGGTGCGTTTCACCCCTCAAAACCGTTTTTCCGCCGATAAAAAAAAATACGTGTCTCAAAATTTTTGATGCTCTATCACATATATGAGTTTCAACAAAATCGGAGGCGGACACCTGAGGGATGTTCCTTGTAAGTATAACTAACTACACATAACTAAGTAAGTACTTAGAAATATTCAATATATATTTAAGTAATTTTATTTATATTTATATAATATATGGGATTCGTTGCATGTACACATATGTATATATTGGTATATACGTAGCCATACACGCGCATCCGTCCATCCGTATGAAAGAGACGTGAAAGGTTACAATTACCAGCGTCTAGAGAGGTGGACTGCCAACGGGTTGCGAGAGCCGTATAATTTACGCATTCGAATTTGGGGAGGGTCAAGTTGGACGGTGTGAGAGCGCGAGTGAGCTTGCGCGAGGAATGCGAGGCGCAACGTTGAGTCGCCCGAGCGACCGAGACGAGGAAACGTGAGTATCGCGAGATACTCGAGCAGTTGCGAAACGAGGAGGCGGCAATCGAAAAATCGAAGCTGATATTCGATGATGTACAAATGACCGAAGCATTGGATGTCTACTTTGTACAGACATTGGAGAACTTTTACTGTTCGCTCGTCACTTATTTTATAGGAGATTCTTTTTAACTCCCTTTTATTTATATATTTATTGTATCTATTTTACGAGTTCGTAAATACGTGTATGTTATATATTTGTTTATAGGTGTCTACGTATATGTGTATTCAAGTGTGTGTTTACGATGGGGTCACAGAGTCGACTGCTTCTGTTAAAAATAATGATAATAATAATAATTCATCGGATCCCAAGGCGCTTGTGGTTGTTCCCCGTTCGTGCTTATGTGCACACACGTCAAATTTTCGTATTTGGATTCTGGGGCGAGATCCGAGGAAGATGCGAAATAGGGGTTTGCGTGCGCGCGCGCGCGCGCGCGTGTGTGTGTGTGTGTGTGTGTGTGTGTGTGTGTGTGTGTGTGTGTGTGTGTGTGTGTGTGTGTGAGGGTGAGGGTGAGGGTGAGGGTGAGGGTGAGGGTGAGGGTGAGGGTGAGTGAGTGAGTGAGTGAGTGAGTGAGTGAGTGAGTGAGTGAGTGAGTGAGACGTATAGATTGCACTCGTACCGCGAAACACCTGCAACCACCTGTGGCATCGCAAAGTACACCGAATGAAGCACGAAGTGAACAGAAGACGAGAGAACGAGGTACTTCACATTTTTCTCCCTCGCTCACTATCTATCACTATCTCTGTCTCTGGCACCCGATACTCCGGATCTCGTTCCTCGCCCTTCTATGGTGCGCGGCGAGACGGCCACGGAGAGCCGCGTACTCGCCAGGAAGGAAAGCATCGCCAAATGGAAAGGAGAAAGAGAAAGATAAAGGAAGAGATGCTGCAGGGTGGACGTAACGAAGAGGAGACTCGCGAAGTCCGGTTCGTTGCGCTCTCCCTCTCTTTCTCTTTCTCTCTTTCTCTCTTTCTCTCGCGACTCTGTGAACCATGCTTCTCTCCGTTTTCAGTATATATAGGGTGACTTTTATAAGGTGGCCGTATGATTTTCAAGGATTTTGCTCGGTGATTTTGCGACTGAAAAAAATATGATTATTAATGGTTTCACACGCTTTCTTTGAAAAAAAATATGTCGGATTTTTGTCATGAATAGCATTTGCCAGAGAAAATAGCGTATTCTGGAAAAGAATAAAAAATCCGTTTCGCGTAGAGGAGAATGAAGTTGACAAAATTCCGAATACGGAAGACTCCCAATAAAGTTTAGATGTGCTCCCCGTCATGGAGAAAAAAATTATCAAACATACAATTTAATTTGGATAGATCGGAATTTAATCAGTGAAACAAATGAGCTAAGTCAGGCACGATAGCGTTGTAGGAAGTGCTAGTCTGCTGACGTCACAGCTGCAACTTCCGAATGATCGGCTGTCACAGGAAGTTGATTCAAAGTCCTATGATATGCGGTCGAACCGAGAGATCTGAATGTGTCCCTATCGGAGAACTTGATTCAAAGTAATCCCAATTTAAAAAATGGTCGAGGATTCCATGCACTGCAAATACGATTCTCAATCGTTTGCGATTCGCTAACAACTTTCGGAACAAATGATTCTAGCAATACATTTTAAAGTAATTTGACGTGAAATTATTATTTTTTTCCAAATTCTACGAGCATTTTTATTTTATACCGTTACATAAAATATTTTAAAATCCTGTAACTACAACATGTGAAGATACTTCATGCAACATTAAAAAAACAAAAAAAACGTGTGAAAAACCATTAATAATGATATTTTTTTCAGTCGCAAAATCACCGCGCAAAAACCTTAAAAAACACACGGCCACCTTATAAAAGTCACCCTGTATATAACTCGTTGTGTGTCGGCGAAACGATAATTACCATTCAAAAAGGCCCCCGAGCCCTCTGTAGCCAGTTGAATATCTCTTCTCGTCCTTTCATCCTTCCACACGCACACATGTGCGTGCGTACGTATATTTCCCGAAAGGTTTTTGCCGCTTACTCTCTCTCCTGCAGTTGTACAAAGCACTGAAGCGTATATAGTCTTTTTTTTATTCGTATTTAAATATATATAATAAATGAATTTATTCATAATTAAAACAATAAAAAATATATCCAATACAATAAGAAAAAACAAATTAAACTGACTTTGTCGAGAATATTGATTTCAAATAATAATGTTTGACAATTATTTACAATTGATATGAACGAATAGATTTTCGAAAAATCAGGTGCGAAAATTCCTTTGGGACTTTGTCGATTTGCATGAATATTTACGAATTAATATGTTACGAATATCAATACTCGGGAACTCAGAAATATATATTTAAAAGTTATATATATTTGTATACACACACACACACACATTAATTTCGCAACATGAGACATTAATGTGAAGATAGATATACACAGATAATAAACATAAATTAATATCATGTAAAGTCGTATATAAATACATATGAGTGAATATATATATATATGTATATGCGAATGAAGTTTACATAAGTAATGATGCACGATAATCCGTTCGGGCTTGCTCACAGTAGCGCCTTCTTACCTTCTGTCCAGTTATGTAGGCTACCAATGCCATTTTGTACTCGCCCATCTCTCTTCCTCTCTCTCTCTTTCCACGTTCTCCACATACTTCTTTCCTGCATCCACGCCGCGTTTCGAATACGTACACAGGCCTTCCCAAGCCGAATCGGAGAGGAAGGATTCGTGCGGCGCTCGCCGGCCACTTCCAGTTGATTTCTTATCGATGCAGTACGCATTTTCGCTGCTGCCGGAATCGGTACTTTTTTCTTATAAGGGCTGTTACACAAAGCGGGCAAAGTTCGCCGAGGAGGACCCAAGCGATTTTTTGTCGATTAGTTTTATTGGCGATTTTTTAATTATTATTTTGTAATTTAGGGTTTTTTTTTAAATTAAGGGCAAGTCATTTTTTGTTGATAAATTTTATTGGAATATATGTTTTGATAATTTCTTCTGTTACGGTTTTTTGTTTGATCAGAGGAAGCAATTCTTCGTTAATTAATTTAACTGGGGAAATTTTTTCCAGTTTGTTTTATTTGCGGTTTTGTTTAATCAGAGGAAGCAATTCTTCGTTAATTTATTTAACTGAGGACATTTTTTCTAGTTTGTTTTCTTTTATCTTTTAGTGGTTTTTAATTCATATTTTCGTTGATTCATTTAATCAAGGAATTTTTACGTGGTTTTTAATTCGGAAGTTTTATTCATGGCAAGCAATTTTTGGCGATTAATTTAATTGCGGCTGATTTTTAGGGTTTTTTGGTCGTACTTAAAAAAAAAAATTAATTCGCGTAGGTCCAAAAAAGAATTGATGCCGTCTGGAAAGTCCGATAGAATTGCAGACAAGTAGTTTATCAGGAACGTTACCGCGATCGAGTTCTCGCGAGAGAGGGAGGGAGAGAGAGAGAGAATGTCCGAGGCGAAGGTGATATACACAAAAGAACGTGTATAGCGGTACACCGCGCGAGCATGCAGGGAGGAGATCGAGTGCAATGCAGAAGCGAGAGAAAATCGACGTGTTCGAAGACCCCAAAGAGGCTGCACAGCCCGAGAGAAATGCAGCGGCGGCGGGGGGGGGGGGCAGCGATCGGTCGCAAGAGCGGGGGGCGATACAAGAAACGAGAAAAAAGAATATACGAGGTCGAAGGTCGCAACGGATGGGAACACGCCCGTGGCCACTGTGACCCGATGAATCGCGATTCCAGATTATCTCTCTCCCTCTTTTTTCCCCTCATTCGTGTCTTCAATTTACCTGAAATTATATATCTACAGTTATTCGCATGTGACTCTCGGAAAAATAATGTTGCTGGTCGACGAACATGAGACCAAATAAATTTATCAATAAATTCATAAATGGTTGCATTGATAAATCAATATAATAATAAATAAATTAATAAATGGATCAATTAGTACGTTGATTAATTATCAAAGAGATTAATTTATAAATTAGCACACCGATGATTTGATAAATAAATAAATGTATAAATAAGTGTGTAAATACATTAATAAATCGATAAATAAATGAACTGACGAATCAATAAATCGATCAATCGCTGAATACATTAATTTATTAATTAATGCAATGATAAATCAATAAGTCAAGAAATGAATAAGTAAATGCGCTGGCACATTAATAAGTCGATAAATCAGAAAATCGATTGCTAAATTAACAAAACGACACACGAAAAAATTCATAAATGGATAAACTAACGTAATAATATATTGATATCTCGATTAATTAACGAATTGGTACATTTATAAATTAATACGTTAACAAACTACTGCAAAGCTTTGTGAGAAGCTTGCAAGCGCGAATTAACTAGCGGGGAGTAAAACTGAAAGGGATTGCCGTTTGGTTTCGTGAAAGTATCGTTTCTTGGCAATCGAGAGAATCTTTGATTACGGATCAGCCGTAAACTTTTTTCTTCCTTCTGTACTTTTTTTTTCATTCCTTCGCTCGAACTACTAACCGGAATTTCCACATCCGTAGTTTGCTAATCATAGATATTTCTTTTTTCTGTTACAGGTGAGTTGATGAGACTTCTTCGGTATACGTTTCAGACTTCGCGGCAAATAATAGGTTTCGCCAACAACAGGTCAGATAGAAAATAAGAATAACGTACGGCGAGTGAGGGAGAACGGAATAGTATAATTTCGGTAACGAGGAGAATCTCTCGGGTTGAGACTTTTCTATAGACACATCTATAAACATTCTATCTTCATTATACTATAAAATAAAAGATGCAGATAATTAGTCATATAATAATGATGATAATAATAATAACAATAACAACAACAACAACAATAACAATAGCCTTTTTTTAATCATAACATTTTGATAAAGATTATCTAATTTGATTTATGTATTCATACACAATATATTTAATTAGCCAATTTGATTACATGAATTCTATCAGTATTATAATATAACAAAAAAAGCGAAAATATCCACATATATAATAAAGTATAATGTGTACAGATGTATGAGAAATGTTATAATGGAAAATCATTAATTAAATCACAGACAGACACACATACATATATACATATATACATACACACACACACACACATATATATATATATATATATATATATGAATCGAAGACACGTGTATGCGAGTGATCTTCAGCAAGCCCAACGGAAGATCCTGAGTCTGAAAAAGGCTTCCCCCACATACTCGCGATCATCTCTCAGAAAACCGAACGGCCAGTAGCAGCAGCCGGTGCACCGTTACTCCAGGAAGGAGAGTCCTCTCTCTCTCTCTCTCTCTCTCTCTCTCTGTCTCTTTTTCTCTCCCGTCGAACATCGTTATCCTAGTGATCGTCGTCGTCGTCGTGGTCATGGCAAAGGAGGTCTTCGCAAAGTGTGGCGGAGCACGCCCCGGGCCCCTCGATCTTGCTTGGATCAGCCGTATGCACATACGCGCAGCTTACCGAGTCCTTTTGGTAGACGTCCCTGATTGCAATTCAGCAAACTCACCGGAGACCCGGGGCTCGTGCATACGTACATACATACGATACATATATATATGTATCGTATGTATACACATATATATATATATATATATATTGCATTACACACACGCGCGCGCGCGCACACACACACAGATATATAGGTAGAGAGATAGTCAGTCTTCTCTCTCTCGCTATCTCTGTCTCTCTAATTTTTTTCTTTATTTTTCCTTTCTTCTTTACGTTTATCTTTCATTTTGTGTGTCTCGTGATGCTGGATTTCTTGCTTATACCTATAAGGACCACACCCACGTCTTCTTCCTCTACGTCTCTCTCGCTCGCACCTGGATTGCTGGATTTATACTTGAGGCTCTTTCCCTGTTTTTTTTTTGTCTTCTTTTCTTCGCCTTCTTGTGTACTTGCGCGCGCGCGCGCGTGTGTGTGTGCAAGAGATCGCGAGCTTTGACGACTGTGCCGCAAAGGGAACGGAGCTCCATCCACGTTCTCAGGTTTCTCTGTCTCAAGTTGGCGGTTCTTCGAACGCTTTGCACGAAGTACGGAGACTTTACCGCGCTCTCTCTCTCTCTCCCTCTCTCTCCCTCTTCCTCTCTCTCTCTCTCTCTCTCTCTCTCTCTCTCTCCCTCTCTCTCTCTCTCTCTCGCTCGTATTTTCTTTCGTTCTCTCTCTTTCTGCCTTTCAATCTCGCGGTAGGTGTGCGCATTCGTATCAACGTATTTCTCGATCTTGGGCGTCACATCTTGTCGCATTCGTTGCTAAGGAGAATTTGCATTCGTTGCTCCACTTGGAGTCGCCTGAATCGAATGCAATCGCAACATTTATTTCGTACATATATATATATATATATATATATATATATATATATATATATATATATATAACAAATATATATATATATATATATATATATATATATATTTTATATACTTGTATGAATAGTAATAGAGGGAAAGAGAGAGAGAGAGAGAGAGAGAGAGAGAGAGAGAAAATTAATTTATTTATTTGTATCGTACGTCATTGTTTTTATAATATATAAATAAATTAATAATAATACTAATAATAATAGTAGAATTCTCTATCATAACCAATCATTATATGAGTATACTAATAATAATAATGTGCGATACCGATAAATTTTAATCCATATGTTCTCTCTCTCTCTCTCTCTCTCTCTGTCTCTCTCTCTCTGTCCCCCTCTTTCTTTTGTTTATCATACATTTTTATTCACAATATTTTGTCTTCATCGAAAGTTGTTATCTTTTTGTGCGGATTGTGCGCCAGACAATTATTTCATTCTAGGCTATTAAAGCGTCAGGCTTTAATATAGTATCGGGTATAAAATCATGTGCGAATTTAACCATCTTTTTTCATATGAAAAAGTAATTCACTAGCAAGCTATGAATATCAAGCTGAAATTATGAATTATGAATTTATGTTATGTTATAATTTATTTTAATATATTAATTATGAAATTATGAATATCAAGCTGTTAGAAAATATATAAATTTTTTTTTCGACGTACAGAATGGCCGACTACTAACATTTTGTTTTGTTATATTTTTTTAGGCGCCTCGCGACATGGACATTTAGCATCCACAATTTGTTATCTAGAACAGAAACAAAAATACTCGTCAATCTACATTAGAATACCTAGAGAAGTACGTACGGAATTAAAATAATATCGTTTTATTCAAAAGTTGTAGGTATTTGAACTTAAGAAATGAATATTCAGCGAAAAATTTCGTTAAAAACTGCTCACAAACTGTTCATAAAATGTGACGTTTCGATTAATCAGAAATTTTGTACGTACTTCTCTGCGAAATGCAATGAGGAACGTAACTTTTAAATTTGAAGTGATTCGAGTGAAAATTGTTGAAGTTATTCGTCACGCCAGTTGGAAAAAAGATAAAAGAATATATTAGTAGCCGCCGATTTTGTACATCGAAAGAAAAAAATTCTAACAGCTCGATACTCATACTAAATGTGTAATTAATTTTATGGGTAAATCACTTTTTCATACGAAAGAAAATTGTTAAATTCGCACATGATTTTATACCCGTTACTGTGGCCTGACGCCTTAATAAACTATCTCTCTTCCTCTTTATCTCTCCCTCTCTCTCTCTTGCTCTTTCTCTCGATTGGAGCTCAACTCGCCGAGTAGACATGCAAGAGCACATCGGATGAGGCGTTGTCTCTTCGGGACCAAATTTTTCGTGCTCCTCGTGCGGAAAAGAAAAAAAAAATTGGCGAAAAAAAAAGGCACGGAGTTAGGGGAGTCTGTATACGACGTTTTTCGGGGCGCGGCGGGGGGCGGCGAGAGAGGTAAAGGGAAAAAGCATCAAGGAGAGAAATAGAGGCGCGGTTCCCTAACGATCCTAACGAAGAGATATATCCAAGGAATATATTTTCATAGCTGAGCCAGGCAGCGGGTGGGCAAATGAAAGATCCTCGGAGATTTTTCTCCGGGGAATCCCCGTACTCGCTCCCTCTCTCACTCTCTCTCTCTCTCTCCTTCTTCTTCGGCGATCGGAAGCGATCTCGTCGCATTAGTGCGCGAGCGCGTGCGTGCATAATAGTCATTAAAATCCGTGTGATCCGACGATGAGATGAAAGAGAGGGAGTGGGAGAGAAAGAGAGAGAAAGAGAGAGAGGGAGAGATTGATTGATTGATTGATTGATATATATATTTATGCCTTGGTTTGGAACCTTGAGGCAATATGATACATGGTATGTACAGTTTGTTGAAAACGTTTTGTTAAATGTAAGAACTAAATATGATATAAACGGTTTTAAAATAATAATGATAACAATAATAGTAATGGTAACAATGGTTGATATGATCATGTTAATAGTGGTAGTAGAACTAGGAACTAAAAATAAAATTAAATAAAATTAAATAAAATTAAATAAAAAACGAAGAAAATATGTTTTACTAACGCATAGTGTACGGATGGAGATGCGCAAAGAATACACATGTGTGAGTGAGAGTTGCGGTTTGCTTAGTAGCTATCGGTGTCACGCTCGAAAAGATGAGAGAATAATCTCGATTTAAACATTTCTAAGGTTTCTAAATTTCTAAGAGAGAGAGAGAGAGAGAGAGAGAGAGAGAGAAGAGGTCGACTCTCCTGAATCTTGCATATACTGATAACGAAATTATAAACTTATAAATCAACATAAATTATCTAAAATATAAATTTAAAAAAATGTATTTATTGAAAGATTTTTATCAATTATTTCTCGATTTGTGCAACAAATATACATATTTATTTGTTGATAAAAATAAATCAATGCACAGACACGCAAATACAATAATAAATAAATAAATACAACAATTCTCATCGCAATGACGTGTCCCAAGTCGACATAAAAATACCCCCCGTTTGCCTGTGTCGTCTTCGATTCCCGGGCACCATCCGCACATTTACTCGCCTCGAATCTTAATTGATATTAAAACAGCGATATTTAATTTGCCGTCCGAGAATATGATTAATTGTTACCGAGAGTGGGAATTAGAAGGTGCTTCGATGCAAGAGATCGCGCAGCGATGCATACTCTGTACTGTACTACCTAAATGCTGTTTGCACTTTTGCACGGTACACGGTAGAGTGCGGACGAATGTAATGGGAACCAGTGCAGTGAAGAATTTCGAAAGGTGTTTTATATATATATATGAATGATCCTGCACACATTTTTACATCCGAAACGATATTGTGTATGTATACATATATGTGTGTGTGTGTATATATATATATACACACATATGACGTCGAGCGATGAAACTTTCGTGTCTCCGGACGCGTATATATAGTTGAACGGTTTGCAACGGTGTGCTTACCCGTTTCCGTGACCTGGGTGTGGTACTGGCACGTTTTTTTCTCTCCAGCATCATGCTGACACATCTATGCCGCTTAATATATATATATATATATATATATATATATATATATATATATATATATATATATATATATATATATATATATATATATATATATATTGAGCGTATATGAATCGGCGCGTATGTGCCGCGCCGGGTGATTGCGAGGCGAAAGGATAACGCTCCGCGTGTATCTATTTCTCGCGCGATCGAAGCACGAGATGTCTTCTCCACCTTCTCTATTTTATGTGTGTATACATATATATATATATATATATATATATATATATATATATATATATATATATATATATATGTACACACATACATACATATATATATATAAGTTTTATATATTATAAGTATTATAATATTATAAGTAATAAGATCAGACTTATGCAAATCGAAACGAGTAGTCCTTCTCGCCTGTACTAATTGCAAACTCGTTGAGTCACGGCCGCCTCGAAAGTGATTGCGATTACAGAGGACTTGTAAAAGTCATATTTTGCTGTCTATCTTTCTTCCCCTCGCTATCTCTCTCTCTCGCTCTCTCTCTCTCTGCTGTGCTTCTCGCCGAATGAAAAAAAAAAGAAAAAATGAAAAGTATACGGGTCCTAGATTCATTTCTCACTCGAACGACGTTTTTTTGTCAAATCTTTCCGTAGCCAACCGGCTCAGCAATTTACGTCTTCGCACGAAGAACACACGAATTAAATACGAGTATATGGGACGTTTTTATTAATTCGTTCGAGCCATTAGGGCTGCTATGGAGACAGGACGAGTGAATTATTTCGAAAAATGCGAATCAGGATATCGAGGATGACTTCTCGAAGAGAAGACTCGTCTCGTGACTATATATATATATATAAGACGCAATTATAACGCTCGATCGAAAACCCGATTTTATCTGACACGACGGGGACGTAATCTGAGCGTTTTCTTCGCGCATTAAAAAAAAAATTCTCTTCTCGGCAGCATATGTGAAAAAAAAGGAAACGTCAAAGAGGAAAAGCAACGCGAGCGATATCGCAGATTTTATCGTACGCCTGGCGAGAGGAAAAATTACTCTTTTCGTTTTTTTATCTTCCGCGCCTTTTGCGGCGTCCCAATTTTTTGCGACATCTCCGAGCAAACGTCTTCGCAACGTCCGGATTAGCGAGTTTCCATATTAAGGATATGCGCGTCCGTGGATCGAAAGCACTTATTGAATCGTGCAGTATGCGTGTGTATCGATAATAAATCAATTCGGCATGTTTTTTTACAGCGACGTCTGGGACCCGTAGGAGAAATATTATTGGAAAACGTTTTAAAAAAGCGGCGAGTCGTTTATGATAATTGCATTAATTTATTATGAAATTTGTATTTCTTATCGTGCAAAACTTTGGGAGAGAAAAAGAATTGTTCGCCCCCACTCAATTCGCAGCAATGAAAATCGCGAAAAAAAAATCTTTTGTTATTTAATGATTGTGAAAATCCAAAAATCTTTGCAATATTGTATTTTTTTTAAATATCGACCCTCACGATGGTACTTTCCACCGAGTTACCATGTTTTGTGTTTCGTTCTTGATTGAAGTTGAATTTTTTTTTATCCATTCGATATAAAGAGTGTTGCGAATGAGACTGCGTGGCTCGGTGGTGAGGGCATATAGTAATCACGTAGAATTCTCAAAGGATCCCCGCGACCGCATGTAAGTGATATAGCGATTACGTGGGCAATTTGAGCAAAGCGAAAGGGAAATCTCGTTAGAATCGATCGTCAATTGATACAAACGAATCAATTTGTAATCATAATGACGTGAAACTGATCTGGAAAATCGAGATAGCAGCTATCGAAATTATAACACTCGAAACTTTTAAAATACCGATCTCGTATAAATATATACGTGTAGTTATAAATTTATTAAGAAACAATTATATTTGCGTAATATTAAAATTTATATTTTAAAGTATAAATTGAATCGAGGACAAAAGAATTTATATTTTGAGATGTAAATATGAGAATTTTCCATTTTGAGATATTGCAGAATTTTCCATTTTGAGATAATGCAATGAAGATGCATTATAAAATCGCCTAACAAGACTTTCCATTTTTCTACGTGTTTTTTTAATTATTTTAATTTTATGAAGTTTTAATTCAATTTAAATGAAATTATTTTAATGAAATTTACATTATTCTCAGATTCGAAATAGCCTGGAAAAAATTTTGATCGCATCGCGAACCGGAATTATTAAATTTCCGCTCCCGACTTATCAACGAAATCGAGGAACCGATTTATCAGCTCTCCCTGTCTCGCCCTGTGCGTTTTCTCTCTGAACCTTTGACTCGAAAAAATGCATACGAGAATTCCGCTGGCTGAGTTACACGTAGTTTAGGCACACACATATGCGCACACATTAACCACACTTTATTAAGGCACGAGATGGGAGGGGGGAGAGAGGGAGGGCTGCGTGAACCGATCACACGAGTTGCAGATTCAAGAATTATACTCGGAGAGATGGGAGAGCAAAATAAAGAGCCGTATGCGCTGATACATACACCGCGTGCGCAATAGATTACAATTATCTGAACACGGGAGAGCTCGTCGGATCCGTCCAGCGAGCAACATCGATCGTTGTGTTGTGCTGCTGTTAAACGTGGGAGTGTGCGAATTTATTCTCTTATCACTCATTCACGCGCGCGCACACACAAATATATATATATATATATATATACAGACACCTTTTTCACTACTTTTATAATATAACTTTTATATAATATTAAAGAGAGCGAAATAATTCTGGCGAAGACCCACGTACACCAATAAACATATGTGTGTTTTTCTTTATTTTTATATACTTATATTCATGTGAATATTATTCATATTTTTATTTCTTCATTTTTATTATTATCCAAAAACATTTATTGCAGATTTGCAATGAAAATCGTAACAAAGCTCTGCGGATTTTCGGTAACGAGCGGACATTTCGCGACCGAAAAAAAAATTCTTTTAATGGATATTCAAGACCTCTGCAAAAAAAAATACACCGTATTTTTGTGACGAAGAATATTTGCCAGAAAAAAATTAAAAATTTTGGGAAAAAATCACAATTCCATTTTGGGTTCGACAGAACGAAGATAATTCAATTCCGAGTACGAAACACTCCTGAATAGTGTTTTTAAATGGAATTAAATTTCCTTCGTCCACTTTAGAATGCATTTTTGCTTATTTTTTTCTCGTCTACGGGATACCCAAAAAAAAGTTTTTTCAGGAGTGTTCTGTATTCGGAATTGAATTATCATCGTTCTGCAGTCCTCAAAATGGAATTTTGATTTTTTTTCCGGATAGCTTCATTTCGGCTGGCAATTACTACGCGTCACAAAAATATTTTATATTTTTTTTTCGAAGAGGATTTGAAAAGCTAATAAAAACCGTACTTTTCTCGGTTGCAAAAATCTCTGCGCGAGATCTGTATATATATATATATATATATACAGATGATACAGATGATATATATATACAGATATATATATACAGAACTGTATGTATCTGTATATATATATATATAAATATACACACACACAGATACAAAAATAATTTCAACACGTGGTGTGAGACAATCGTTTCAATTTTGCCCTGCACCTAACCCCACTACAGTTGCAAGTTTCAAGTGCCACCCCCCTCCCCCACCCAAGAAGAGAGGAGATCCATAGCCACTTGTTGCTCGAGGCTTATACACGTATGGTGCATTCAGCCGTCCTTGCATACCTCACGAAATACCGTTCCCTTATATTCGCTAACGAGACTTTACCGATCTTGTTATACCTGCTCGCGCAATGGAGAGTTATCCTCGGGCTTCCGTTGAGAGCCACCATAAAACGAAATTCAAGATCGGGTCATCTCCTACACGCTCGGTATGCTTGCGAGTATGCGTGTGTGCATTTGAAGAAGGATCGCAATGCCGATCGACGACATCAGAATTCGCGCACTCGTTAGCGAGGGAATTTATTCCGACGGGAATCGAGCGCAATCGAGATAAACGACTTCGATAACGAATACAAATATTTGGGTTTTTTTTTCTATCACTTCGGCAGTCGTTGAAGAAAGTCGATTTTTTTTATTTTTTTAAATTTATTCTTTATTTATTTTATTTTATTTATTTATTTTATTTGTTTTATTTAATTTATTTATTTTATTTATTTTATTTATTTTATTTATTTTATTTATTTTATTTATTTTATTTATTTTGATTTGTTTAGGTTTATGTTATTTTATTTTTTCAAAAATGTGAAGTTTTCTAGAAGGTGGTTTTATGTAAAAGTAGAGAAAGGATGAATTTCCGAATTATGGATTATCTTCAGCTCTCTCTCTGCTTTTCTCGGTCTCTCTCGCTCGGCGCGAGACCACATCCGGGCATTGAATTAATTGACTTAATTGAAAGTTCTTCCGCGCCGGAATCGAGACTTCCGGCTTGATGCGCACTTTTCTCGCATATATATATATATATATATATATATATATATATATATATATATATATATATATATATATACACATACGTGTGTGTGTGTGTGTGTGTGCATATTTATATATATATGTATGTATATATAATGAATGTACCTAAAAATATACTATAATGCAGGAGAGCGTGTAGACTCCAGCGATTACCCGCGTAACCCGTGCGAATTTTTCTGCCTGCTGTCCAAGACGCATATACTAATTATACGCATGCACATGTAGCGGGTGGGCCCCAGCAATTGCACACTTGAAAGCTCCCGTGAATATATTGACTCTGGACAAAATGTATGGTGTTGAAGTTTGCATCGTTGGAGTGCAACGAAAATCCTTCTTTATTTTTTCATTTCCTTATTTAAAATAAATTTCATTTCCTTATTTAAAATATTCCTTATTATAAAATATTCCTTATTTAAAATTAAAATAAATTTCATTTCCTTATTTAAAATAAATAAAATAAATTTTTTTATCTAATCTCTTCCTTTGCAGTTTTAGAGTATGGATCCCTAGTAACGATATTCAAAAATACGCTAGTGACATTTGGAGCCTAAAAGTGCCATAAAAACGAGGCTATACGGAAAAAAAATTGCTGCGTTCCAACGATGCAAACTTCAATACCATCAAAATGTATAGGGTTCGTCGAGATCTACATTTTAGTACGATAATAAAACTGCCGTTGGACTGTGTACTTTTTTGAAGTATTAAAAATTGCGAAAATGACAAACTGTAGAAAAAATAATAATTAATTTGAAAAACAATTTCCATCATTTGGTAGTAACCAATGGATTGGCATATGAACAAAATCATACGGGCATCGCAAGAATCGTCATGACTGCGTGAATTTTTCGAAAATCTTTGCGATATAAAATTGTATTTTGGAAATTTCGAGATTATGCTGACTCGTTGAGGGGAATGCAGTGTCTTTTCTCTTTGAAAGTCACTTCGCGAAAAAAGCTCTTTACCGATGGACATCAGTCTCGGGTTATGTGTGTCTCGAACTTGAAGAGAGAGAGACAGAGAGAGAGAAAGGGGGTTGGGCTTACGAGAGCGTATAAGAGACAGTCGTTGGAAAGATTGATGGATACTAAAGAGAACGAAAATATTAAACTTGTAATGTAAAATATACCTCGGGGCAAAGAGAAACTTAGCCGAAAATAAGATTGAACCAGCGAGAGATCAGGAGAGGGAAAGAGAGAAAGAGAGCGAGTAGGGATCGGCGGTAGAGTATGAGGAGCAACGGATAACACGGTATGTTTGTATATGAAAATTGAAGTATCGCGAGACTCTTCTCCCGGACGTCTCTCCTTCAAGTGGGATACCAAGAAATTCTATGGACTCTTTTTTTTCGAGCTCTTGAGACTTCTTTCTTCCGAGGTTGGTTCCCTTTTCCTACTTTCTTTGCACGAGACGAATATGACCTGACACATGTTGTTGCGCAGTCATATTAAAAAATGTAAGGAACAAAATCGTGAAATAAAGTATGCAGTGAACAAAGTAAATAAAATTGATAAAATAAAATATGTAAGATGTTGAAAATGCAGTAAAAAATGGGGCCGAATAGATGGGGTTAAAAAATAGAGTAATAAATACAGGCAAAAGTGGAAGTGAAAATAGCGAACCGCATAAATTAAATAAAGAAATTAAAATATGTAGTAAACAGAGTGAATGAAATAAACAAGTTATGTAGGACTGAGAATGACGTCAAAAATGGGCAAAATGAAAAAGGATAAGAAAATGGAATAAAATAAAAAGAAGTAAGAAAATGGAGTAAAAAATACAAGCAAAAAATGGATACGGAACGAAACTAGACAAAATGTCTGTGCTGCGCCCTCCATTATTAATACGACTACTATGCTCGCATTTGAAAGAGCCGCACTGACCGTAAAACCAAGGTCACGGCGCCTTTTGAAAAAGGAGAGAACCAAAAAGAAAATAAAAAATAAAAATAGAAATGAAAAATTAGAAAAAATAGAAAAATCAAAACAAAACAAAACAAACAAAAAAAACAAAACAAAACAATAGAAAAATAAAAACAAAATAGAAAAATAAAAACAAAAAAAAAATAACCCGACCGAAATGTAGGTCTTGACAAAACTTTCGAATTTCGTCTCAATTTCGAAATGTCTCACTTTTTAGCAAATTACCCGGTTTGTATGCGTACACACAAAAAATCGACGCAATTAATTACCGTGAGGTGTTTGCCAATTGTACATCTCCTCGGTGGATTACACTGCAATTGCATGTACGAATTCGTCTCCTCCATTTTTACGAATCATTACAAATCTATTCGATACCAACCCCCCCCCCCCCCCCCCCCCCCCCGAATGGTCTCGAAGTTATTTGTAAAAAGGAGAGACTTGTGCTTATTTCTTTTCCTCGCTGGGAACTTGTCTTCGCAATTATTTACGGTATTTTGCCGGCTACAAATAATGACGTTATCCATATAGCTACACTTTATACCCGTGTACGATCACGAGTCATTCGAACAAAAAAACTTCCTTTTTCCTCTCTCTCTCTCTCTTCCTCCCCCCCCCCCCCTATCTCTCTCTCCCTCGGTCTCTCAGTATCCAGGCTCAAAGGGCCCTGTACCACAGATGTGTACCGCGTGCACTCGTTCTCCTCGACTGTTGAAATTAAGCGTGACGGTATACAGTGCGTAAAATTGTCGCCCGCGTATATAGTTTCGGGGTCTCGGGTTGCCGGACGCGCCAGGAACCGCCCTGAGGAGAACAGCCGGGAGAGCGAATTCCGGTGTGAATCGTAAATTGCATCTGGATCGTGTTGCCTCGTAAAATTCAGGCACGGGAGGGGGAGAATTCGGTGTAACTGAGGAACCGTAGCGTGGATTCGAGAGGGACCGGAAATATGTTTGTGTACATATATATATATATATATATATATATATATATATATATATATATATAACGTATATATGTATATATGTATATATGTATGTATGTATGTATGTATGTATGTACGGAAAAAGGATATTCTGAACCCGTCATATTTATGCAATGTTGACAATCAGCACATCTGGCTGTTTCGAGGACGGTCCTCGAAGTCGAATGTCTTCAAAATTACCTTTCCCCATATGTGTGGCGATATATGTGTGTGTTTGTATAGTCCCCAAAGAACTCAATGGAGAAAGACAATGGGGCGTAAAGTCATCGTCGAAAAATTCACTCGGCGGTCCGTCGTCGAGCCTCTTGTCCCTTTCATTCTCTCTCCCCCCCCCCCTCTCTCTCTCTCTCTCTATTCCTCTCGTGTGTGGAGAACCGAGAGCGCGGATCTTTTTAATAATTCAACGCACCGTCCTCTCGCGCTCCAGCTCCTCCGGTAATAATGAAACCTCTTCAGCGGCGAGTTTCTTTCCCGCTCTCGTCCTCTTTCTCTATCCCGATCTTGTACTATTCTCATGTAAATTCATGCACGCGTCAAGGCGGCCTCTTCTTCGTCCCGATGAACACCGGGACTAAAGAAAATAGTAAGACACAGCGAGAACGAGGGAGAGAGACAGAAACAAATCCTAAGAAAATAAAGAGATTTGACTTGTCATGAGAAGAATGAAAAAACGTCCAGTTGAAAGGTGTAACGAAGGAAAATAGAGAAGGTGACGAGAAGAAATCGCTAGGTGAGAAGAAGGCGAGAATTTTATGATTATATCGGCAAATTTTGTCCCCTTTTCCTGCAGCGGACATTGAAAAATTAACGGAATTTCATTTTTTATTGTGTTCATTTTTTTCGAATTTTTTATTAATGTATAATATATAATTCACGTAAATTATATATACGTGTGCATATGTGAGGGCAAAATAATCCGTGGGATTTATAATAATACTTTCTTATTCATAAATGCGATTTTTTTTTTTACAAAAAGGATCCTCTCACTTTTTTCTGTTCGCATTGCTCGTGATGTTCGAATTTTTGCATTATTCGGATCCGTTTAAGGAAGCTTTCCAGTGTGACAGCCCGAAAAATCGCTGTTTTTCGCGATTTTTTTTTTTAAAGAAAAAATAATCTAATCGGTCTGGTTTATTTTTTGTATATTAATTGGGTATTGAAGAATACAAAACAATTTTTTAAAGATCGATTTATTTATTAATTAATATCTATAAAAATGATGAAACAATTGTTGCAGAAAATGCACTTGGATGTGGTGTCCACGTTGGGGGTCACAATTTTGATCTGAAACAAAAAACACAAAAAGATTATTGATCGGTATATAATTGGCTTTCGTGCTATGGAGGCTTTTTTTTTTTTTTTTTTTTTTTGCAAAAATGGCGCCGGTTTGAACAATAAGTATCGATTTTAGCATTTTTTTGGCAGTTTTTTTTACAAAAAAATAGGAAGATGTTAAAAAAAAAAAAAAGCTTCCATAGCACGATAAACAATGACGTTAAGAATATTGTGTAAAAAATTCAACTCGATAGCTCTAAAACTCTGCCCTCCAAGTTGGACACCGTTTTGAAAAATGCTGTTTCGAGAAAAACGCGTTCAAAGTTTCGCTGTAGCTGTAGCGCTCCGTTGCCTTCTTCCAAGAAATGCTGTACAGTAACCGAAATAATCTGAATTTCGGCATGAAAATTTCAGGGAATATTCGGAAGAGTGTATACTATTCGATAAAGCAAAAAAAAAAAAATCGATTTTTTGAAAATTTCACACTGGAAAGCTCCCTTACATTCCGCGCATGGATCAAGTCAAGTCGGACGCGCGACGCTAATACGACAAATGAGTCGTTCGTTATAAGACGCCCGACGATTTTCACCGATAGGCCTGTCATCGTGATAATTATTAATTGTCCGTACACCGACCGCTCTCGCGAGCCTCTCTCTCTCTCTCTCTCTTTCTACACACGCGCGCGTATACGAATGTTAATTTGCATTATTACAGAACGACTCGGTCGTACATAGCGCCGCGAGAACGTTCCTTTTACGAGAATAGACAATGTTGAAGATAGAAAAAAATCGAGACACCTCTCATTCTCGATATATACGCTTTTATTTTGCGAACCGCCATTATTCACGGACACCCCGAAGCTATGAAGCCGTGAGGCATGCTCGTGTATATCGCGAAACGGCAACCCACGCAGTGCCGCGATTTTTTCGGACTCGGAGAGAGTCGGAAGAATTTCCTAGTCTGAAAAAAAGTGTGCCAATGAGGCAATTTTTTTTTGCCACTTTTTAAACTCAGTCGACGTTCTGAAGCCAATTGACGAACGAAAATTATGAACAATCACGGGGCAACATAGGAGAATCGAATTAAGGCTTTCAATTATTCGTAAAGTTTGAATACCTGTTTTTTCCTTTCATAAAAATCGACCCAGTGTAGGGCTTGATCCCATAGTTGTAATTTTTCATAGAATTCGAAAAACAAACGCGATGCAACACCCAAAAATTCACTTTTCGAGATACATCGCTTCTATATAGATCAAGTGAGATAAGAAAGAATGGACTTTGGTTGGAAATTTACATTTTTTTTTCTCTTCGAAAGCACATTAAAAAGTTGAACAAAGAAGTTTCAAATCGGCACTTGGTATCGGTAATTGCCGGGTTGAAGAGCGATATTATTTTCAAAATAAATGATTTATTTTCGAATAATTATGTGAAAAAACATATTGAAGTATTAATTAATGATTTAATTGATTAAAAAACGGTTACTTTCAATTATTCGACTTATTCAAAATCAATAATATTAAACGATTTATTAATCAGTGCATCTATTAAAAATGAATCAACTCAGAGAAAAATTATTTTCCATTATTTGTATTGAAAGTGAACAAATGAAATCGTTTGGAAAACGATTCCATCGAATTCACGAATAATTGGACTAATCGAATATTTCGATAATATTTTGACGATATTTAGCGTTCCAGCGTGTCATTAAGGCGTCAACCTCCACTTGTAGCGCAAAAAAAAGGCCTTTTTCATAAATTTTTTTAAAGAAAACTACAAAACTTTTTTAATCGATCAATATACCATCTTAAAGAACACATCTTGAAGAACTTTCAGTAATTTTTTTATTGAAAAATATTACATTGTTTAGTGGCAAATGGCCGTCAATGAAATAGTGTTTTTATATACACGGTTTGCGGTGACCAACATTGCGGCGAAGTGGATCATCTGAAAAAAAAATGCGGATGGATTTAGTCAAATATAAGTATAAACTAGTCTTTAATCGAAGGATTTTAAAAAATATTCATTTTTCACAAAATGGCGGACAGTCAAAGTTAATGGTTCGATTTTAACGATAAAAAACGGCCGTTTTTTGGCTATAAAACGGCTATTTTTTTTTCGAAAAAAAAAATCGAACGATTAAATACTAAATTTTTATGTATTAAATAAGCCTGCAAAATTTCAAGAAGATCGGTTCATTAGTGTTCGAGTAATCTTGGTCACCGACTTCAGAAAAGCCATTTCGAGAAAAACGCGTTTAAAGTTTCAATTTCAGTTTACACGAAGAACGAATTCTTCTCTTTCAACGCTAATATCTCAGTGAATTTTGTTCGGATCGACTGGAAATTTTCAGGGCATATTCTCAGATACTTATACTTCAATAAAATGCAATAAAAAAAAACGATTTTTTCAAAATCGCAAATGGTGATAACCCCTTAAATTAGCCAGCTACGAGGCTAAAATTGCCCCAGCCCACACACAGCCCGTTTCTGTTGTTGTTGTTGTTGTCTCCGTAAAAATGTGCGCTCCCATCGATAACGAAGCAAAAAAAAAAAAATGTTCCTCCGCAGGTTTCACGGGTACGCAGTGCGAGATCGACATAGACGAGTGCGCGGCGAATCCCTGCCTGAACAACGGCGTCTGTACCGATCTGATAAATTCGTTCAAGTGCACGTGCGCGGACGGTTTCGCCGGTTCGCATTGTCAGATAAACGTGGACGACTGCGCCTCGTCGCCTTGTCGGAACGGCGGCACGTGCCAGGATTCCATAGCGAAATACACGTGCGAGTGTCCGCCCGGTTTCACGGGCGCCTCGTGCGAGACGAACATAAACGATTGCCAGTCGAGTCCTTGTCACAGCGGTGCTTGCATAGACGGCGAGAATTCCTTCACCTGCAGTTGCTTTCCCGGCTTCACGGGACGTCTTTGCCAGACGCAGATCGACGAGTGCGAGAGCAATCCCTGCCAATTCGGCGGCAGATGCGAGGATCGAATAAACGGCTATCACTGCATATGCAGGCCCGGCACTTCCGGCACTAATTGCGAGGTCAACGTCAACGAGTGCTACAGCAATCCCTGTCGCAACGGGGCCCGTTGCATCGACGGTATCAACAGGTGAGATTGCTTTCTCTTTCGCATCCAACAAATACAAGCAACATTGTCAAACAAACAAAATTTTTCCCTCATCTTCTTTGCAATGAGCTTGAGATCTCGCAAATTCTCTTTGTACACTCGTTGAAATTTCGAGCTGCCGTGTTTTCAAATGTTTTTGTGCTCGTATCGAGGCGCGCGCCCTTTCTGTTCTCAATTACTAATGCGATACGTCTTTCGTTCGCTTTTTTTTTTCTCTTTTTCAATCTCGCGATCACACGCATCTCTTCTATTCCTCTTCCTTTCGCGCGAAGCAATCGGATGCCCGGTCTAGGATGGTACGTAAATATTGTTTAAAGAAAGATTAAAAATAAGGAAACTTATTTCGAGTGTGACGAGTGTGTGTGTGTGTTTCGTGTGCTTATTTTTATGCCTTCTCTCGTATTATTTACTATTTTTACTATACCTTGCATTATTGTTGATTATTGGAATATTATGTTATTGATAATATACATCTGCGTATGAACACGTATGTAAATATTAACAATTGATATGTATGCGTATAGCAATTGTTTGTATTCATATAATTGGTCATATGCACATATATACGTATATGTACACGGAGAGAATTTTTAAGTAATTTTTACTGTGAAATCACAGTAACTCGGTGACAAATGTGCAATTCTTCAGGTTTTTAGGAAATTAATTATAAATTTTCATGGAAATGAATCAAAATTTACTTTTGCGTAACAGAAATTTAAAATATTTTCCACAATTTTTACTGAAATTAATAGTAAAATTTCATGAAACGTAAAGGTTACGACAATAAGTTAAAAAAGTGCTAATATAAATTAAATTTTTCAGTGGAACATTGACAAATTTGCGTGTTTTCCATAAAAATGTAAAAAAGGAAGCCGAAATTTTTCGTGCGTCCACCGGAATTTTACGTTCTTTATAGTAAAATCAGTTAGGGCTAGGTCGCCTGACCGTACGCGTGAGCTCTGTGTGCGAGCGTGCGTATACGTGAACGCAAGCTGGAGAGTGGGCTTGTGTATGACGCAGTATGACGAGCACGAACGACGCCGACCCGCGTTGCTTAGCAACAGCGGTACCGCGCATGCGCATTATAGTACGAAGCATGGGCCAAGAAAGCCTCGTGGTCTCGTGCAGTCTAACGTGTTCTACGCAGTTCTACGCAAGAAAACAAAGAAACGTGAAAAGAAACTTCGATAAAGGACGTCTACAATGGTACGGAAAGATGATATGCTAAAATAAGTAGCAATCAAGAACACAAATGTTCAGAAATGCAGTATATAGAGTATTTATTTAATCATAGGGAATTAATTTTTCGCTAGGGATTTTAGAAATTTCAAGTTTGTCCAGGTTATTTTTACTGTAGAAACTTGGAATTTTTGAGGCAGCCCATTGTTAAAATTCTACATGAGAATGTGTCAGAATTTTTACTGAAAGAAATGTAAAAAATTATGCTACTTGCTTAAATTTTTACATGAATGAAAGCAAAATATTAAAAGCTAGTGTCAATTTTTCACTATGTGCACATTTGTCACCGGTTTCAAATTTTTTATGTAATTTTTACGGAGATTTCACCGTAAAAAATACTTAAAAATTCTCTCCGTGCATATTCATACGCATATATATTTATAAAGCGTTGGATAGAAATAAGCTACTGCAATCCGAAAAAAATGTGTGATCGAGCCAAGAAAATCTGGCGTTTCTTTTATATTCATTTATTTTTTACGACTAAAGATTTTAATATGATGAATTGTAACCCTTCGAGTGCACACTGGGTCGTTTTGACCCCAAAAATGTTTCGTCTAACAATAAGCACGTGTTTATTCAACGTATGCCCCACTTTGAACGAATATTTTAGCATTTAAATTTCGTTTTCGTCAAAAAATAAATTTAGGATCATAAAATATGGATAATTTACTGCAAAAAAACGTCTCTACAAACCCAAACAAAAAGGTATGTACTCGAAGGGCTTAAGAATTTTCCAAGTAAATCATAAATCTTTGTTACTATTGCTGTATTGATTATTAAAAAATGGTCCATACGTCCATAAATGATAACAACGCTATAAGTGATTACAGTGTGTACACGTTTTGTTTCCTTTGTTGCATCTATCGAGCAATTTGCACAATTCTATGTGAAGTTGATCTTTCGAGTCTCTTTTACACTCCAGTCTGGATCGATCGTCCAAGCAAAATTCGCCTCCCTCTCTCTCTCTCGCTCTCTCTTTCCGTTGTAAGCCTTGCTTGCTCCACCACATTTTGCACCATTGTTCACCTCGTCAAATAACTTGACTTTTTTTGTCCCCTCCACCGTGTGTGTTCACCGTGAGTTTTCTTCGTCGAGGGCGAAACGAAGAACCCGAGAAAGAAACGAAAAGACAGCAATTCACGATGTTGACACTTCGAGTGAATAAAATCGTTTCGTTTTTTTGCTCGTATCTCGTTGACTTTGCGAGGCTTTCTTGTAGCTATTGTTGAGTTGGTTCGTTTGGCGCGCGATGTGACGAATTTTGGAGGATTTATTTATTGTTTTGTTTCCATATGTTCGTCAGGTATTCGTGCGAGTGCGAGCCAGGATTCACAGGACAGCACTGCGAGACGGACATAAACGAGTGCGCGAGTAACCCTTGCGCGAACGGTGGCCGTTGCATCGACGTGATAAACGGGTTCAGATGCGAGTGCCCGAGAGGCTACTACGACGCGCGATGCCTCAGCGACGTGGACGAGTGCTCGAGCAATCCGTGCACCCACGGTGGCACATGCGAGGACGGGGTCAATCAATTCATATGCCACTGTTTGCCGGGCTACGGTGGCAAGAGATGCGAGGCCGACATCGACGAGTGCGGCTCGAATCCGTGCCAACACGGTGGCATATGCAACGACCATTTGAACGACTACAGCTGCCAATGCCTGGCAGGCTACACGGGCACCAATTGCGAGACTAATATCGACGATTGCGCCAACAATCCGTGCCAGAACAGCGGCTCGTGCATCGATCTCGTAAACGATTACAAATGCGTCTGCGAATTGCCACACACAGGGAGAAATTGCGAGGACAAATTGGATCCGTGCTCGCCAAACAAGTGTCTTCACGGTGCAAAGTGTTCGCCGTCGTCGAATTTTCTCGATTTCGCTTGCACGTGCACCGTCGGCTACACCGGACGCCTCTGCGACGAGGACGTCGACGAGTGCGTCATGACGTCACCCTGCCGCAACGGAGCGACCTGCCGCAACATGAACGGATCTTATCAGTGCGTTTGCGCCAAGGGATACGAGGGACGCGACTGCATCATCAACACCGACGATTGCGCCTCTTGTGAGTCCACTTTTTATCCTCGCTGTGCGAAAATTGACGCTGTTTGGACATTTGCCGGAACTTCGTTTTCCTCTGATCCCCCACGAGCGGAAGTTGAGAAGAAGGCTTGTTTCTTTTGCACGGGTCGATTGGCATTTTTATTTATTTATCAGACTATCGGAATCGAGTGGTCGAAATCGATTGGTCGGAATCTTACACACACACACAATTCATACGCAGTCTCGTCAAGTTTGAGTTTTTTTTTTTATCGCCAAATATCGATGAAAAATGGAGTTATTATTATTTGAAGAAAGTGGCGTCATTGGATGGCCTATCGGTGCAGAGGCGACTAGGCACATGTCAAATTGCAAATAAGGGTACGCAGGGCGGTGGTCCTTTGCTCGAAGCTTGCACAGATAACCCAACAGAGATATTAACTCGACGCGTTTGTAAGAAAGCTCTTAATCATAGTCCATATAAAAAATGTCCTCGCCCGATTGAATCTTTAAGATTTTTTTGTTTCCGACGACGAAGCCAAAATTCGGCAAAACAGCCTAATCTTGCGAGCCGACAGGCCACTCGTGCTATTCGCTAAATTTGGTTATTCCTCGTTGACGGAAAATCCACTAAATTTGGTTATTCCTCGTTTCAGTTCCCTGTCAGAACGGTGGCACTTGTCTGGACGGTATAGGCGACTACACGTGCCTGTGCGTGGACGGTTTCAGCGGCAAGCACTGCGAGGTGGACGTGGACGAGTGTCTCTCGTCGCCCTGTCAGAACGGTGCGATATGCAAGGAATACGTAAACTCGTACACGTGTCAATGTCAGTTGGGCTTCTCGGGTATAAATTGTCAGACGAACGACGAGGATTGCACGGACAGTAGTTGCATGAACGGTGGCAAGTGCATCGACGGTATAAACAATTACACGTGTCTCTGTCAGCCGGCGTACACGGGCTCGAACTGTCAGTATCGTATAAACGAGTGCGACAGTTCGCCTTGTCTGAACGGTGCTACCTGCCACGACGACACGAATCAGCACTACACGTGTCACTGTCCGTACGGTTACGCGGGTCAACGTTGCGACAAGTACGTCGATTGGTGCGCCGGGATGCCCTGCGACAACGGTGCCACGTGCGTTCAACATCAGAACAAGTATCATTGCAACTGTTCGCCCGGTTGGACGGGCAAGGTGTGCGACGTGGAGATGGTCTCGTGCAAAGACGCGGCGATACGAAAAAACGTCCCGGAGAAGAATCTCTGCAACAACGGTACGTGCGAGGACATCGGCAACAGCCATCGTTGCCACTGTATCGAGGGTTACACGGGCTCGTACTGTCACGAGGAGATAAACGAGTGCGACTCGGCGCCCTGTCAGAACGGCGCCTCGTGCAAGGATCTCGTCGGGTCTTACCAGTGTCACTGCACCAAGGGCTTTCAGGGTCAAAATTGCGAATTGAACGTGGACGATTGTCGGCCGAATCCGTGTCAGAACGGTGGCACGTGTCACGATCTCGTAAACAACTTCAGCTGTTCATGTCCTCCCGGCACACTCGGCATAATATGCGACATCAACGTGGACGATTGCGTGATCGGCGCCTGCCACAACAACGGCAACTGTACCGACCGCGTGGGTGGCTTCGAGTGTCGTTGCCCAGCGGGTTTCGTCGGTCCCCGTTGCGAGGGTGACATCAACGAGTGCCTGTCGAATCCTTGCGCGTCCCCGGGCACCCAGGACTGCGTTCAACTCGTCAACAATTATCACTGCAACTGCAAACCCGGCTACATGGGACGTCACTGCGAGGTGAAGGTGAACTTTTGCGACAGCTCGCCCTGTCAGAACGGCGGCGTATGCACCGCTAAACAGGCCGGTCACACGTGCCTCTGTCCGGCCGACTATCACGGCCACAATTGCGAGTTCGCTGGCTCGCTGTGCGACAACGAGCCTTGCCTCAACGGGGGCTCGTGTCGCGTCGCCGACACCGACATCGGCTATCGCTGCTACTGCCCGCCAGGCGTCACCGGTACGCACTGCGAGATCGACGCGAAAGACGAGTGCGTCAGCAATCCCTGTCAGCAGTCCGAGGCGATGTGCGAAAATTTGATCGGCGACTACGCCTGCTACTGTCCGCCAAAGTGGACCGGCAAAAACTGCGAGATATACGATCCGAATTATCACGGCGGTGTATTCGGCCGCTCGAATGCCCTCCTGCCGAAAAACAAAAATCCCTACGATCTCGATCTCGAGCGCGAACGCAAGAAATGCGCGGAGAATCGTTGCGAGGAGAAATCCGGCAATCATCATTGCGACGAGGAGTGCAACAAGTACGCGTGCAATTTCGACGGCAACGACTGCTCGTTGGGTATAAATCCCTGGAGAAATTGCACAGCCCAGATCAACTGTTGGGACGTATTCATGAACGACGTTTGCAACGAGGAGTGCAACAACGCCCAGTGCCTGTTCGACGGGCGCGACTGCGAGAAGAAACTCGCCCCTTGCAATCCGATATACGACGCTTATTGTCGCAAGCACTACGCCAACGGTCACTGCGACTACGGATGCAACAACGAGGAGTGCAACTGGGACGGTCTCGACTGCGAGGGCGAGCCGCCCTCTCTGGCCGAGGGTGTCATATCGGTGGTGGTGCGCATGGACATGCAAACGTTTCGCTCGAACATCGTCGCCTTCCTGCGCGACATCGGTCACGAGCTAAGAACGACGTTGCGCGTCAAGCAGGACGAGCTCGGCAACGAAATGATTTATCCGTGGAAGCGAGAACGCGACTCGGCCGGTATGCAGACGAATTTCTTCGGCAGACCGACGACGATATACACCGAGTCGCAGAACGGTGTCAAGGCTTATCTGGAGATCGACAACAGGAAGTGTACGGTGACCCAGGGTGCCGTGTGTTTTCCCTCGGCAAACGAGGCGGCCGAGTACCTCGCGGCTACCGCCTCCAAACACTCGTTGTCCCGGAATTTTCCGATCGAGCAGGTCCGCGGTGAGGTGGGTCCCCAGGATCCCGATTATCCGGACACTCCGACCAACTACAAGTACGTGTTCATAGGCGTGGTGATCGTCGTGCTGGGTGGTATGTTGGTCGGCGTACTCGTCACTGCTCAGAGAAAACGGGCGGTCGGCGTAACGTGGTTTCCCGACGGTTTTCTGCGCACGAACACGAGCAGCGGTCCCCGTCGACGCTCCCGTCGCCGCGGCCCCGACGGACAAGAGATGAGGAATTTGAACAATCAGCCGTCGGTCAATTGCATGGACATCGACGTGGTGAACGGACGTGGACAACAGTGGTCCGACGACGAGTCCGATTTGCCACCGTCGAAGCGCATGCGCGCCATCGAGCCCGGTTACGCGAGTGATCACACGGCGATCACGGATTACGAGGAGACCGAGCCGCGTTTGTGGACGCAGCAGCATCTGGACGCGGCGGAGATTCGCGGCCGACCGGACGCCGGAGTTTTGACGCCGCCGAGTCTCGAGCACGGCCAGGACGTCGACGTTCGGGGGCCCTGCGGCATGACGCCCCTGATGGTCGCGGCTGTACGAGGCGGGGGATTGGACACGGGCGAGGAGGAGGACGAGAGCGACGGCACCGCCGCGGTAATCGCCGATCTCGTAGCCCAAGGGGCCGATCTCAACGCCACCACGGACAAGAGCGGCGAGACGTCGTTGCATCTTGCGGCTCGCTACGCTCGAGCTGACGCCGCGAAGCGTCTTCTCGACGCCGGGGCCGATGCCAATTCCCAGGACAACACCGGCAGGACGCCCCTTCATTCGGCCGTCGCGGCCGACGCTATGGGAGTCTTTCAGATACTCTTGAGAAATCGCGCGACTAATCTCAACGCGAGAATGCACGACGGCACGACTCCGCTTACCCTCGCCGCCAGACTCGCCACCGAGGGCATGGTCGAGGAATTGATCAACGCCGATGCGGACATCAACGCGGCCGACAACAGCGGCAAAACGGCACTCCATTGGGCCGCCGCGGTCAACAACGTCGATGCCGTAAACATACTCCTGGTGCACGGGGCCAATCGCGACGCCCAGGACGACAAAGACGAGACGCCGCTCTTCCTCGCTGCGCGCGAGGGCAGCTTCGAGGCCTGCAAGGCACTCCTCGACACTTTTGCCAATCGCGAGATTACCGATCATATGGATCGATTGCCACGGGACGTCGCGAGCGAGAGGCTTCATCACGACATCGTCAGGCTACTGGACGAGCACGTGCCAAGATCGCCGCAGATCCCGGTCATGCCGAACGGTCCTCTCATGGGTGAGTCGTCGTTCGCCAAATTTACCAAATTCTACTTGTTTCGAGGCCCAATGGGCGATTCCGCGAGTAACGAGGATGTTCCCTCGTTCAATATCGCAACGTTCTTCACCGTCTTCCTTATTCTTTCGTTTGCGCGTTTTTTACCTCAACGCGCGAAGGTCCTTTTTTTTTTGCTTTTGTAACGATTCTCTTTTTTTTTCTCTCTTTTTGTTTCATTCGTATCACTAGAAAACCGCGGATCGCGAGGACACTCGTTCCCAGCGCCCAAGCGAATCTACCCTAACCCGATCTCTCGATCCGCAGGCTCGCCGAATCACCATCCGCCGATAACGCATCCGACGGTGATCGGATCGGCGCCGAAGCAGCCAAAGGCGAAGAAGCGTTCGAAGACGGGTGGTGCGATAAACCCAAACAGCCCGGAGTCGGAGGGCGTTGTGGCGGCGACGGTGAGGCGAAAATCTTCGGTGAAGAAGCAGCAGCCGCTGAAGCGCGGTGCTCAGCCCCCAAACCAGGAGATCCCTCAGGGCGCGGAGGGTGCCGAGGGTAATCTGCCGAGTCCTTACGACAGCGCGAGTCTCTACAGTAACGCGCCACCGTTGGTGGGTCACGCGGCAACGACGACGACGACGACGACGACGACCGGAAAGCAACCGCCACCCTACGAGGATTGTATAAAGGGCCAAACGATGCAGGGCCTTCAACAGCAGCTGGGCCTCGACACGTTCACAACGAGCGCCTACGGACTGGCGAATTTTCACGACCAGTTGCTCGCATCGCATCAGCGACAGACACAAGGAATGGTGAACACGTTGTCGCCACCTTACAGCAATCAGTCACCTCCGCACTCGGTCCAGTCGAACATGACGCTTTCGCCGCAGGCGAGTTACATGGGCTCGCCGTCGCCGGCGAAGAGCAGGCCCTCGTTGCCCACCTCGCCGACGCACATAGCCGCGATGAGGCAGGCGACTCATCAGAAACACGGTGGCATGCCTCCCGTTGGCTTCGACTTCGACACACTGCCGTACTCGAGCGCCCAACAACAACAACAACAACAACAACAGATCCAACAGACCCAGCAGCAGATGCAGCAACAGCAACAGCAGCAGCAGCAGCAGCAACAACAACAGCAACAGCAGCAGCAACAACAGCAGCAACAGCAACAACAGCAGCAACAGCAGAACACGCAGCAACAGCAGGCACAACAGGCCCAACAGTACTACCAGTACTTGACGCCGCCTTCGCATCACTCGGGGCCCGACGTGACGCCCCAGCATCTCATGCAAGCGCCCGAGAGCTTTCCTACACCGTCGCCCGATAGCCCGGGTCACTGGTCCTCGAGTTCGCCACATTCGAACAGCGATTGGTCCGAATGCATGGCCTCGCCGAATGCCTATGCAACCGGCGGTCCCCATCAGGGTACCAAAGGCTCCGAGGCTATCTACATATGAGGACTGCTCATCTCGTCACGCACTTCAGTGAATCATTATCCTTTTTTATATACAAACATATATATATATATATATATATCTACGAATATACACACGCACACACACATATATATATATATACAATTAGAGAAGGGTATATATTTATACAGATATACATGTATATTATATATATTTTGGAAGACTTTTTTCGGATCAGAGACACCGCTACGTACTCAATTGACAATCGTGCCTCTCTAATATTAATACTATTATTATTATCGATACGACTATTATTGTAAACGACTTAGAGCTAACTAAGCTATTTTTTATCACGTATATATTATTTATATATACGAAAGAACGAAAGTTAAAGAGTGTGTGTGCGTGTGTGTGTGTACACGGGAACGTGTCTCTTTTGCGCGATAAAACGCGTGTTTCTCAGCTCAACGATACGATGGTGCCTTCGACTTGCCACAGAGTGAAGATACCTGTGCCCCTCCCGCGACGATACGGACAAAGCATAAGCGAATGGGAGAAAAACGATAAATTATAACGCCAACGAAAGGACAATAATTGTAGAATGATTTCTTCCGTTTTTTTTTTTTTAAACTTCGAGGAACGTCACCTTGCTACTACGACTATAGTATTGTAAATAGACTATAAAAGAAATTGAGGAACGCGAAAAATGAAGGCGCGCGCGGCTGGACGACTTTCGCGGGGCGTGGACGCCTTCGACTCGTTGGAACCGTCTGTGTGTAGCGTGTAAAGTAACATGTAATATTTTTTCTTATTTAACGAAAAAAAAAAACGATAGTGAGCACTCGCGATAGTTGGAATTTCGCGTATCTCTGAACGTTGTACGCGCGCGCTCCCTATCTCTCTCTTCCTATCTTCACCGTTCGTATGAAAGAGAAAAGCGAGAGGAAAATATGGCGCGCGAGACGAGATCGTCCTACGTAGTGTGAGAAACGACGTGTGTATTTGTGCCTTTGATCGACAAGCGTGGACTGTGCTCTTTCTAGACGAAATTTACAATGGAGTGCGTTGTTTTATATATACACACATATATATATATATATATATTTCTACCCTTTTTTGTCTCAGATAAGCGAAAAATTGCCCGCCAAGAAACAACCGAGAGCAACGACGATACGACGCTCCCCTAGTAATTATGTAATAACGCCAACTAACGTGTAAGTTATATAGGGATGAGAGGAACGGGGGAAGAAGACGTGCGACGCGATTTCGAATATGAGCGAGCGGTAGTACGGGACTCAGAGAACTCAAAGTGTAGCAGACACGTTGCAAAATATTTTCTAATTGTTTTATTTTTTTTATTAAAATAATTTCCATACACAGACATTCCACTTTTTTTCTTCGCTCGATAGTCTTCGCCGAGCCTGCGAACCCCGATGAAATTCCTCGAGCTAAAGAATTTTCCAATCTTCATTCACTTATTGCACTAACAGCGTAGTCTTTATCAACTTTTGCATTAACAATCTTAGATTTTATTTGCTTTTTAAAATGCCGCTTCGAGAGATACTTGTCGGATTTTCTTCGTATGGGATCTCTGGACTCGTTTTTCCATCTGTGACAGTGTGAGTTCGCTGATTTACCGTTCACCAAAGCCGAGCACAAAATGTATGAACCTGGAGAGCGATTCGGTGGCATCGTAAAGCGAAAAACCGATATTCACGTAGATTGTTGCGAGAGAAAAGATTCTATCGACTATGCGTTATGTTATTATGACTGGGTTTGCAATAGAGAAATAATTGAAGAAAGATATATATGTATATATCAGTTTTATGCAAGCAATCGTTTCTCCTACCGATTTTTCAAGATCGACGAAGACTCATATTTTTTCGGTTTTTCTTCGCTTAGATTTTTTTTCGTCCTTACGGCGATTGAGACAATTGCGAGACGTTCTTTCTCTTTCTTAAACATTATTTTTTTTCTCTTTCATCTCAAGACTCCAGAGAGCATTGTAAATATGTTACTACTTCTTCGTTCCAGTTGCTCTCTCACAACCGAAAATGCACTGTCGAGTACTTTTTATGTGTCTTTTCTCTCGATTTTTGTACAAATTGTTTTTACATTATATAAACATATTTACATATATGCATATACATATATATGCATACGCACAAGTTATAAGGTGGCCATGTGTTTTTGAAAGTCCTGCGCAGAGATGTTCAAACAGCGAAAAATATAATTGTTAGTTTTTCAAGTCCTCTTTGAAAAAAAATTAGCAGATTTTTGTGATGAGTAGTATTTGCAAAAAAAATGGAGCATTCCGGAACAATTGAAATTCTATTTTGAGTAGTGCAGAATGAAGGTAATTCAATATCGAACACGAAAGAAACTGCTAGGTAAAAGCTCTTTTTCAATGGAATTAAAATTTCATCGTTCCGCTTTAAGGGGAGGGACCTAAGTAAACGGCGAGAAAAGCAGGTAAACTTCGGGAAGTTTTATCTCAAAAACTAATGTTTCGATTGGGCTTATTTTGTTGGAACATATTGAGGTATGTGTAGGAATATTTTGAAATAAATTCGTTGACTGGAAGCGATTCAAACGTCATTATCTCGAAACATAGTTTTCAAAGTCGATGCCAGATATATCTCGAAAACGGCTTGTCCGATTTTGTCCATATTTTGATACAATATTCGTCGATAATTTGTCTCGTTCGCCACGTGGGGATTTTTCATTTGATTGAACCGTTGCTTTTTATGCAACCAAAATCGTCGGAAATTGCGAACGAAAAACGAATGTTAAATTAAAACGGTCGCAATTCCGTCAAATATGAAAATATCAAAAAAATCCTACGTAGCCAACGAGAAAAACTATCGAAGAATATTGTATCCAAATATGGACAAAATCGGACAGGCTGTTTTCGAGGTACATCTGGCACCGACTTTGAAAACTATGGTTCGAGATAATCGCGTTTGAATCGCTTCCAGTCAAAGAATTTATTTAAAAAAATTCCTAAACATACCTCAATGTACATATTTCCGAATAAAAAAAACCCGGATCCAATTGAAACATTAATTTTTGAGATAAAAATTCCCGAAGTTTACCTGTTTTTCTCGCCGTTTACTAAGGTACTTCCCCTTAAAACTCATACAGTTTTCAACGTGTTAAATCGGTTCAAAGAAATCTACAAAAATCACAGAACTCTTGAATCCTCCTAGAATGTGAATCCGCTATTCTTTAAGTACAAAAATAATTATATTTGTTGCTAAAAAGAGCTAATAATTTCCAGGAATTAAAAAAAGAAATTTCCGCGCCGCGTTATTCCCTCAGATTCATTCTGCCGTACTCACAATGGAATTTTTTGCCAGACTGCTCAATATTCTCCGGCAGATATTACAGGATACAAAAATACGCTATATTTTTTTCGCACTTGTAAATACTACTAAATATCGTATTTATCTCGGCTAGCAAAATATCCGCGTCAGACCCATAGAAAGCTCACGGTCACTTTACAATCGTCGGCCTGGACAAATAAATATGTATATGTATATATGTATAGCCAAAAGTTTAGCCGATATACGATTAAAATGGATTATTGATCAATTTACAAGATCAATATATGTTAATCATGTTTTTCTCTTATTATAAATATTATTAATTCGTAACGAAATAGATATATACATATACGTATGTATGTATGTACACAGTGTGATTATTTAGTTGCATTAGGGATACTTGCGAATAATACTGTTCTCGATGCAATACTGAAATTCACACGGACCCACAGACACATACACACAGCGGTGCAATGGAGATTTTGGCATCAATGTAGCCCGAAATCCAACGTTCGATTTGCCCCAAAGTATGTAGAATCACAGAAAAAAACGTTTAACTACTTTAAAAGTGTGCCCGATATCCGAAATGACTCTTTCGCCGAGCATATCGCCAATTGACGAACCGTTCGCTCTTTGGCTCTTTTTTGCGTGTTTGCTCATCAACCAAGACCACTGCCAAGATTCGTTTAGGAGGAAGCGCGACAAAAGGGGACTCGAAGAAGCCCAGTGAGACGATCGAATTTTTCGTCGCTAGCGAAAAAGTCGCGTGCGTTTTATTCACGAGTAAGCAATAATTGTAGTAATTGAAAGAGAGAGAAAAATATCCGTATTCGAATACGTAGTAGGGTATACGTAGAATGGAGTAGGAAAACGATCCGTTTCTCTCACTCGATCCGATCACGCGTCACGTTTTTTTTTACAATTGGAACAACGACAAAAGAGCGAGAAAAAGAAACCTACCGGAAACAGAAAGGACAATAATAAAGAAGGGACAAGATTGTAACGACACACTCGTATTATAGTCTGTAAGCGTAAGTTAAGAAAGCAACACTCCGATTATAACAATAATAGAATTTTGTTATTCCTTGTAACTTGTAAAAAGTACTGAGTTTTATTAGTATTAACTGCGTATAAGGAATCTCTGAAGAGTTTGATCATCCTAACTTCCGCCCTTGTCCCAGCTCTCTCTCTCTCCATTTCCACACGAATCGGCCTCGTCCTTTATACATATATATATATTTTTTTTATATCGATAAGTTATGTCTTCGAATAAATAATTGAAATTTGAAAAAACCAGATGTAATAATAATTAGAGCGTTAGTCTAAAACATTCGCGATAGGGTTGTTGTTCTGTTCTATCGAGCTATGCTTCCGCGTTTTCTTTTTTATTTTATTTTTTTTTCTTCCGTTTTTCTTCTACTTTCACTCTTTATTGATGTAAGCATAGTTACTTCTAGTAATATTTCAACAGATTTTACACAACAATCAAATTGTATTATAGCAATAAAAAGAATAAAAATAAAAAGCCTACGAATAATTTTGCGTTTTTTTTTCGACTCCTGCTAAATTTTTTTCGCGTTTATGATATGTAACGAATAATTTTCGATTTTTCTAATGAAGGGAATTGTAAAAATTGCAAGCGTCGATGAGGCCTGGACAGGAGATTGGAAAGAAAATGCATAAAATTCACCTCACTCGTTTATATACACGTGTACATCGATTGTTTTTTCTTTCTTTTTCAATTCGTCGCTGAATCCCACACGGAATAAGCTGTCGCATGACGGGGATGAAAAATGAGACGAACAATGACCGACGATGGAATGATACAGCCTTTGCGTTTATTATCATTCGATGGGGAACAAAAAAGAGAAACAGAACAGTCGTATGAATATTTTTACAGTCATCGCGGCAATCATCGTAATAATTGAGATATTACTATAATCCCTTTCGTATTTAAATCCGTACATTACGACAAACGGACATAGTTATTAGCTCTATCGTAAAAAATAAGTATGTAAGAAAATGTTACATACTTTCGGGCACGTGGGGAGGGGGGGGGTGGGAATTGGCATTGAGACAGGTAAAAAGGATATTTCCACAAATTCGTTACTTCTACCTCGAACTACATGTGTACACAAAAAACAGTTAAGGGGGTAGCCAAACTTTTTTCCGCTTTCATCGTCGTCAGATACGATTCGTTACGCCTTGGACCAGGAAAAACTCGTTCGTCTCTCCCTAATAATTAATCGTACACTCTAGAAGAATAAATTGAAAAAAAAAGGAGAACTTTGTTCCCTCGAGTCGACGGAATAGCCGATGGAAATAAGCAAAAAGAGGAACTCGTTCCGTTGCTCTTTCAATTTCCGAATAGTAATTTTTCTTCTCTATCGTACCGAAAAGATTTAATTTATTCGTGATTCGTTTGTCTCTTTTTATATGATTCTTGTGCTAACTATACAAATCGCCAATGGAACTCGAGTCTTGGATGGTCCGAGGCCCGGACTACCGAACAAAATTGTTCACATACGTTTTTTTCTTTCTCACACACACGAATTCGATCGCTGTCACAACAATAATTCACAACGCAATTATAACGTTACACATCAACGCGATAATGACGAATGTAATTGTTACAATTGTACGAAGGTATTAGCTTATTTGTTCTCTTTTTTTTATATATAAATATTTACATGACTGTCGCCCGTCGAAATTTACAAATTTTCATAAAATGTTCTCGTTCTTGCCCCTTTTTTCGTTCCGTTTCAATCGTTTTATTACTGCAATTAATTAATATTATTATTCCGTTGCGGAGTGAGCCAGTAGAACTTGGACATTCGGGGAGTTCGTACTTGAAAAAGTAGTTTGAGTTTGGAGTTCAAAAATAATGAAAGTACAAGGATGTGTGATGATATTGCGACGTTTGTGAGTCTCACAAGGGACATCCCTCAGGTGTCCGCCTCCGATTTTGTTGAAACTCATATATGTGATAGAGCATCAAAAATTTTGAGACACGTATTTTTTTTTATCGGCGGAAAAACGGTTTTGAGGGGTGAAACGCACCCTCGAAAATGGGGATGTTTTTTCGTTTTTTGTCGATAACGTTTTAACGGTATGAGATATAAAAAAAATTCAAATTGCAACAATGTTTATTTTTTCATGTACTATACATTGGAGATGAGAACGATACCATTATCGACGAAAAACGAAAAACACCCCTATTTTCGAGGGCGCGTTTCACCCCTTAAAACCGTTTTTCCGCCGATAAAAAAAAATACGTATCGCTTACTTTTCGGTGCTTTATAACATATCCAAATTTCAACAAAATCGAAGGGTGTCACCTGAGGGATGTTCCTTGTCAGTCTCTTTGCACAAGCTGAATAGCAAAGCGGGACAATTGAACAAGCACGAAGTCCAGGAGCAATTCCGGAGGACCTTCTCTGAGAGAACTTTTTTATTCCCTTGTTCATTTATTCCCCCTCGAGTCCATTGATTTTTCCACTTTAACGAATCGAAGGAAAAAAAAGGGGGGGGGGGTAAAAAAGAAGGAAAGATCTGTAGTTTTAATTAGTAAATTATACGCATCGAGTGGAAATTAATCTACGCGATATTAAAACGGAAATGGAGCCCTGTGTCTAGCCAGCTCGCTTTATGCATTGTAATTAAAAAAAAAAAGCTCTTTAATTCACAAAAAGGTCTTTTCTACGTTCTCCTCCGTTTGCGAATAACAATTTTTCCATTCACATTAAAATATTTAAAAAAAAGAAACATATTAACTCTTAAATAATTGACCCAATGGGCGACATTTCGTTGAATCCAGGGTATTTGTTTGTTTCTTCTTTTCATGCAATAGGTTGAAAAGATATAAATGAAATATAATCACGTTCACCATGCATTGCAGAAAGGAGATCGCCAATTGCAATTATGAAATAATCGCAAAAATTAATTTTCGACCGATTTTTCTCGCTCTTTATTTTTGAAGAGAAGCTCCTTCGAGAATAATAAATTTACGTGTCTCTTCTTTGTTGCCTCGATGCGGTCGCGATATTGCGGTTTCAATGAAAAAATAATCACGAGTATAACGAAAAAATAATGAGAAAAAAAAAGAATGAGTGAAACGAAAAAATAATGAGAAAACGAAGAACCAGTAAAAAGAAAAAAGTGATAATGAGAAAACAGAAAAATGACGAGAAAAAAGATAATGACTAAAGAGAATAAGTGACGAGAAAAAGAATAACGAGTGAAATGAAAAAATTTGCATAAAAAACAAGATCGCCCAGGAGAATTGGGAGCCTATTCGACAGGCGAACGAAAAAGAACAAAAATCAACGACGAGCGAATGAAACAATTCGGCCACATTGTATCGTGCAGTACAAAAATGAACGCGAAGCAATTGTGGAGAGAAGAGAAAAAAAATGAAATTCCCGATCCACCCCAGTCGGCCAAATTCACATTACAAAAGTGTATTTATTTTTTTCCCCTTTCTTCTCAATAGCTTCGAAGTTTTCTCGGGCGCTCGAATGTGGGTAAGAAAAAGATTTTTCTTTTCGTATGTATATAGATATATTTTCATTCGCAAATAATTCGGTCAAACGTTTGCCAGAGATCGTCTCGCGAGTTGCATTTTTCCCCAATTTTTCGTATACGTGTTTCACATTAAATTATATTCATACGTAGTATTTTAAAAAATAATAAGAAAAAGTTTAACGCGCAAAGTTAACAACGAAGAGTACAATTCGAGGATGGAGGTTATTTTTTGCTCTCTCCTTTTTCGTTTCTTTTTTTTTTGGAATATTTTCGGTGGGCAGTGACGAAGCTTGGCCGAACAGACTCGACCGTACATGGAAGCGCTCCGAGCCTCCGTGCCGTCAACGCAAATTCTTTCAGCACTCATCCATACACATTTTTTTTTATTTCTCGCTCGCGTTCTCACTCTCCCTCGCACTCCTAAAGTCTTGCGACATTTTGTCACAGTCGTACGTACACGTATACACATGTATATGTTCTCACTTCCGGTGCAACAGTTTGGACGCACTTTTCGACCGGAAGCTCTGAAACGAAACTTTTTACATTTATTTTTTCAAATTCTCATGAATTATATTTTTCTAATCGAACTTTTGTCCCGGTCAATATTTAATTTCAGAGCCCGTAGTTCCCGAGGCAATTTTCCAAAAACGTCACTAGTCTACGGAGCTGACAAAAAATAAGTTTAACGAGCCCGAGGAAAAACATCGGAAGAATATTTTTTACAGCCGAATTACCGGTGAATTCAGATCCTCGAAAATTTCTCTGACAGGAATTTCCCATAAAACAACACGCGTATTTAATCGAGCAAGACGGTAAAAAAAATCTTATTCTTATAAAATCTAAAAATGTTAATAATTTTTTTCTTTCGAACCTGTGACACTCCGTCACGGACGAAGATCCAAAAAGTGCATCCATACTTTTCCTCGTTACTGCGAGCACCCATATACATGTACATACCCGTATGTACGTATTCATATGTATGTGTGTTTACAGCTATGATTATCGTATCGATATTACATACTTGTATGCTTAATAAAAAGAACAAAAAAAAAACAAAGGAAAAAAACCACGGAATTATTTACATACGGTACTGGCAGTAATTCGCATCTATCGTTCTAAGTTTCACTCAATTTGTTCCGCCGGCGCGTTGAACGATCGAAAAAAAAAAAGAAAAAAAAAACAAAAATCCAGTCTACAATCCTCAACAATCGCGTATTTTTTAATTCAGTCATGACGATGATCGGAGTCGACGAGACACGGCCTTACGCACGCACCGCGAAATCTTCGCGAATGAAATCGTGCCAAGATCGCGAGTACACAAATCGTAGAGTCGATAGCGAGTCTCGAGGATTGGCGAGATCTCGCGAATGTTAAATGAGGAAATCTCACGATCTCGCGTAATGAGAGAAAAGGGGGGGGGGTGAAATTTGACATGATGGATGAGCAGGAGGCGAAGGGGTAGGGGGGTGAATCTTAGCCGCTCGGGGCAATAAGCTAATAATTTCGTAAGTGTATATATAAATAAGGAGTTTGGCAGTGTTCGTTCCTCGCTTCCGTGTCTCAATATCACTTGGATCTCTCGTATAAAAAACTTTTATACGAGGACCGAAAAAAAAAAAGAAAAGAAAAACGAAACGAGAGAGAGAGAGAGGGAGATAAACGAGAAAATCGACATTTATCGATCCTGTTTTTTTTTTAACCGAGAACAAAAGAAAACAAGAATTAAACTAATTGTACTAGTTTAACGCGCGCACACACACAAAGCACTCGCTCATTCGCACGTACAATAATCGTCGGTTTCGTTCGAGCGGCGCTAAATACACGTTAACATAAAAAAAAAAGGGAGAATAATCTTGAGACTGCTCATTGGGCTTTGCTCCTCTCCCGCGTTTGCTTCCAAGTTTTTTGTCGTATTAATTGGAACCATGTACCTAAGTATCGGACGCCCGGGGATTATTCGTTTATTTTTTATTCTTCGTCGCTCGTTTCGCGTCAAGAGATCCGCGGGATTAAAAATAGAGAGAATATTAGTGGGGAGAAACGCGCGTGAATTTTTGTGCTGTAGGCGGTATCTGCAATATATATATATATATATATATATTAGGGTGGTTAAAAAAAAAAGAAGTATGTTAAGAAAAAGAAAGTTTCGCAAATATTTGAGGGTTCTAAACAATTTTTTAGTTAGTGCTCAAACGCCTTTTTCATGTTTTTTTTCTCATGATTATCGGAGTATTCCTTTTTTTAAATCTCGATGCAGAAATTGTTAGAGCGTAATCCAATGTAAGTCGTGATTTAATTTTTTCTGTAACAATACACAATTTTTATTTAAATATTTTTTTTTACCATGAACAATTTGTATTTGCAAATTAAGAATCAATATAAGTAATTCGGGTGTGAAAATTATATTAACCACTTGATGAACAAGAACACGGTGTTTACATCACTGAACGTCTGACAAGTATGCGTGCTTTTTCGAGTAGTATGTTGTTTTGGAGTAAGAAAACAAATGACGAAAAAAAATTGACGAAAAAGCGAAAAAAAATTAAGTCGTTTGAGCACTACGTAAAAAAATGTTTAGATCTTTCAAATTTCGTATGAATTACTTTTTCATAACGTAGTAACATTTTCCGTTGAGTACAGCGAAAAAAAATTAATTTTTTTTTAACACCCTAATATATATATAACATTAAGTCGTTAGAGCACTACCTAAAAAAATGTTTAGACCTTTCAAATTTTGTATGAATTACTTTTTCATAACGTAGTGGTATTTTCCGTTGAGTATCGCGAAAAAAAATTAATTTTTTTTTTAACCACTCCAATATTATATATATATAATGTTCACCCTCGATTTGGATATATTCGTTTTACTTCAATGGGCCATTGTAAGGATGGCTGATTGAGGTTATGAATTTATTTGCAATTCTCTCAGGTCTGACGAGTTTTGATTGAATGAATACAAGTGAATATTAAAAAAAAGCAAAGTAAATGCATCACTGTATATGTGTGTACATATGTATATATATTATTCGAATTTTGTTTAAACAAGTACCAGTTTGTACGAGGCATTGTATTACGACCGATTTTCATCCACACGGAATTAAGTTCGTGAGAAAAAACCACCCCGTTATTTTTTCCAAGCACTGCGTCCAAGGAGAGTTCTTTAAAAAATGCCTTACTTTGAGCTTAATTCGAGAGCCATCTGCGGAAATGAAATAAGCAAGAGCAAAAAGTCGCATATAGAGAAACAAATCTTAAGTTCTTGAGAAAAAACGACCCCTCAACTGTTGCAAAGCTTTTCGTTTGATATTCCTTATATTGAGGTAATTTAAAAGCCATCTGGGGAAACGCAGAAAAATATAGAAATGCGACATATAGAGGAACAAATCTTATATTTTTGAGATAACCCCGCTTTAATTTTTGTGAAGTCCTTCGTTCGGGCAGTTGACGAAATTTTCTTACTCCTTTATTCTGAGATAAATTCTAGAGCTATTTTTCGAAATAAAAAAAAGGAAAAAATATGAAATATGGACGAACAATTCTCCCCTCTTCTCATGATCATAACATATACAATAATTATTTTGGAGTTGGCATGGTTGGAATGCAGCGAAAAAAAAATTATTTTTAATTGCTCATTTTTTTTTGTCAATTTCGCCTTTCGCTCAAACGTTTCTACGTATTTTTATTAGAGACCTTACTTTGCAAAAAGAAGCTCTGGATCATTATAAAAGGAGAAAAATAAATTTAAAAAATCATTGCATTTTACCGATGTAAAGTTCAACGTCATAATAATGCTGCCGTAATATGAAAGAAGGCGGCAGCTACAAAAAAAAAAGAAAATGCGTTATACTGTACAAAACGATGGTGAATTTTTTTAGCGATTCCAACGGTACCAAAAACAAATTTTCAATTTTTCTGTACATGCCGCCTTCTTCCATATGCCGACAGAATTGTTGTGCGAATTATGAATATATATATAATATAAAAATTGTTGGAAATGATGCTGCGATATTAGACCCAAAGCGTCACTTCAGACAATTTCAATAAATTTTTAATAAAAAGTCTATTTATTAAAACCTGTGACAATTCTTATATTATGCATAATAATAATAATATCAATTGTATATGTCATGATAACGAACGAGAATTTTTCCTCTATATTTCGCATTTCTTTTTTTTTATTTCCGCAAACGAGTCTCGGTTTCACCTCACATATAAATACATATTATCAATGCGGAATTTTCAACATTGTGAATAATGTTAGACACAAATCATGATCGTGTACGAACTCTTTGGAAAATCGGTGAAAAAAAAAGTTCCCCCGCGGAAATTACAACCTCGAAGAAATGGCTGACGAAACTTCGAGAACGTGAAAAGGACCGTGTGCAAATGAGATTTCACACGAAATGCCCCGTACGCACAGCGTACAACTGACGAAGACGAATTACACGAGTTTCCCGGTTGCTTTAAGGTGATGCGAAGCAGCATCTGGCTCTCTCTCTCTCTCTCTCTCTCGCTTGGGTGCCCGCTATTGCCGTCTCTCTCGCTCCTGTTGCACATCACCTCACGCAACGTCGTGACGGGAAGATTAAATCTTACAAATTTCCTAATAAGCTCTGAGAGGGGCGGGGCGCGCGAATCACATCGCGGCAAATTCCGCGAGTGTCCTCGTCAAATATTTCGTACTTATATCTTTACGTTCCTAGACTGTTTCTTTTTTTTTTTTATTACGTTTTTCCCCGAGAAGGCGAGAGAGAAAAATTTCGACCGAAAGGTCCTTAATCAACGGATCCGTGGTAGACGTTCGGTCGAGATCTCGAGCGGATCCGTAACTTACGAATTGATACAAAAAAATATACACATCTTTGTCTCCCTCTTTGTTTCTTTCGTATCTTTGTGTGGTTTTTTCTTTTATTCCTCTACTTCACGCTTTTTGTACATGTTGCACGAATCGAACGAAGCACTTTCCATCGACGGATGGAATTTTCGTTTACTTTTTTTTCGTAAATTCTGTAAAATTCTAAACGCGCCCGGGGATCGATCGGTCGATGTCAACGAGAGTCTCGCAGGAAGGACCTTCGCCCGTGCATGTTGAAGGATACCCATCTTTTTTAACGTAGAAACGCTCGATAAAAATTCGGATTCGAAGAGTCCATTTTTGGATGCACTTTGAGAAAAATCGATCTTTTTATCCGAGTGATTTAGCACAGTTGTGGAAAATCGTGAATTTTGATACTCAATACTTTAATATTTCATATTTTAGCATTAATATTTTTCTGTTATTCCCGGTGGCCTCGTTGACGGAAAATTCTAGCTCAATTCACGATTTCGGAACTCGACTGTGCTGAATTGCCGAATTTTTAATATTTTCCTTTCTCTCGAGAATGCTACTACAGCTGAAATTTACGTCTAAAAAGATCAGGATTCTCCATCATCAGCTGACGAAGGGACCCTCGTTTCGATCAATTCTCGTTCTTTCATTACTTTTTTTCGTTTCCTTCTCGTTCTCACATCCTCGGGCGCGACGCACGAACCAGCTAAGTATTCTCATATCTTTAGTCTTGTATCTTTAGAGTGAGCAATGCCCACGCTTGCCCAAAACTCATCGGCGAAAAACCGTCGATCCCGAGGGGTAGGGGGCGGGACTGGCCTGGAGAATTCGGGGAGAATCGCGCGACGCTGGGATCGCATTGTGGAACAAAATAGCCTAGCACTGATTTTCACATCCTCGTCTCCTCTTCTCTGCTTTTTCTTCGTTACTTTCGGCGCAACAACCGAGAGACCGAGCGGCTTTTTCGACCGGTTGGTTTTGACCCTGGAAGGACGTGGGTCTCTTCAGAATCGACGCGAACGGCCTCGGCTCTTCGAGATGTTGATCGAGAAAGCAGCAACGAAAAATCGAGTATTCTCGAGGCGAACGAAGAAAAAAAATCGCGATCCGTACACTCGACGCAGTCCCGACTGGCTTTTTGTATACGCGGCTAATAATATACAACAATTATTTACACTCGTCAACACGCGCGTACGATTTGCCAATGTTGAAGGGCGAGCCGAAAAAAGAGCGGAACATTTTTCGGTACCGGTACTTCAATTCTAAACGAGCGTGAGGAGAATGCAAGATCGTCTCTGACGTGTCGACGATCGAATCAGGGAGAGCGAAGGAGAAAGAAAAAGAAAGAAGAGGCTGGAAGGGAAGAGAGAATTGACGTTATTTGGCGATTTCGAATTCCTTTGGACGTTCGGCCATCCCTGGACTTTACAGTTATTTTTTTTTTTCCTAAATTTTCCTACGAAACTCCTTTTCGTAGCCAATACTTCTAATAAAAAAAATAGATGTACAATTTCGTTCAATGACCGTGGCTTTCGTTCGGCCTGTCGCAACCCAGACTGCGCAGCCGCGACTCGAAATTTCAACGTGGATCGTTGGATTCAAAAACCCACGCTAGAATATTCCAAATGGCAGAATATTCCTCTCATTTTCTACAATTTCTACCCGTCCTTTTTTTTGTACCCATCTGTACAATTTCCAAACGCAAAAAAAAAAATCGACGCCAAAGGCACTGTCTATTGATGCTAAAATATTCGCGTTTTTTCCCACTCCCCAAGTCTGAGAATCAGCAATGACCTTTATAAATACGCAATATATTTTACAATAATTTGTCACGGCCACTCGAGTCTCACCTCGAATGTAAAAGACGGAAAAATAAAATGCAGTGCAACAGCGTTAATTTTCCGGTCGGAATATATCGCCCTTTTTCAGGATGGCCGAACGGGAACAATTATGTACAACGAAGAAGAAAAAAATACAATAAGAGTTGAGTGTCTCGAGTGTTTCGCGAAAACGGTCGGGCGGGTAGGGAAGGGAGTAAGATCGCAATGAAGGTCATCGTCCAGCAACGACCCCTGACGGGCGACGTGAAAGAAGAGGTTAGGGCGGACTTGAGGTCCGATAATTGTCTTCAAGCATCGGAAATTCTAAATTCCGTGTGAAGATCAAATGACGGAAGAAAGTACGCGCGTGTACTTTGGGGGGGGGGGGTCCTCTCGTTCTCCCCGGTCGTTTTTCTCAACGGTCTCCTCAAGGAAGAGAACGCGTGGAGCTCATGTCAGTCGATAGTCTCAAACTTCGCGGTGCCCTGCATCTCGTAAATTCTTGGAATTTCTCATTTGTCTGTTCTCGAGTCTGTTGTTTCGAGTAAACGAAGATACTTATGGACAAGCGTTAGGTGTTTGGGCCCTCCCACTCGATGAGATACTGCATCTGTTGATTGGGTCCAATTCGTTTAGCCCGAACGACAAACTTTTCCCCGGACGCTATTCTATTGGCAGCTCCGAAGTACATGTTGACCGACGATTTGAGATCGTCCATCGAAATATCCGGCGCGTTTTGTTTCACCGGTGAACACTTTGGCGAATTGGGCACGCTACTGGAGTTGGCTTTCTTGAGCTGTTGTTGCGTGTCGGATGAGGACGACGAGGACGACGGTGGCGGCGGTAGTTTCTCGTTGCTCTGGCGTTGTCTCAGTCGTCTTCCGTTTAGCGCGTAATCGACGCAGTTGCTGATCTGACTGCTGGAAGTGGCGCCAGGGGCGCTGCTCGCCGTGCCGTTCACCGCGAGGGAGCTGCGCAAATTTCGCACAAAGTCGTTTTTCACCTCGCTGTTGCGGGGCGGCAGTATGGCGGCAGTTTTGCTCGCCGTTGCCTGAAAAAGTGACTGCTGTTGTTGTTGCTGCTGCTGCGTCTGCTGGGGCGGTCGACCCCGGCGATGTTGTCTTCGTCGCTTAACTTGGCCGTTCCGATCGACAATGATGTCCTTCTCCGAAAGTTGACGCTTCGCCGGTCGCACGATAGGCGGCTGCGATATCACCGGGGTCAGCGGCAACGGCAACGTAATCGGGCTGTGATTGTAAGCGAGTGGCGTGCTGCTCGAGGCGTTGCTCGCCCCGTGACTCGAGCACGGTGTGCCCAGTAACTCGCTGAGATTGCGAAACGGATTGTTCTTGCCCTCGAAGTCCTTCGGTGGCGGTATAAACGAGTCCAGGGTGCCGCGGGAGCTCGTCTCGTCGCCGCTCGTGTCCGCCGGTGTCGACGGTGGCAATGTATTCGTGAGGTCCACCGAACTCGGCACCGAGAGCTCCGACATACCCGATGTCGTTGCTGGCGGCGTCGGCGGTCCGGACACGGAGGTTGGCGGCGTTGGCGGCAAATCCGAGACCTCGGGACCTCGCGCTTTACTCTGTCGCGACAGATTTGCAATAAATAAATATTCTTTAACGCATACGTTTATACGTAAGCACGACTATTATTATTATTGGTTATTGTCGTTATTCGATCCTGCCATATTACTATTACTATTATGGAAAAACATCGCTGGATGATCACCGGATTATTATCGTTCTATATTATTATTACTATTATTGAAATAGTATTATATTCATATATTATATTAGGACTGCAAACAAGTCTTCGCCGTTTTTTTAAATAAAAAATTGGTCATTTATTGTGAAAGAACGGTACTTTACGTCTTATTCAAATTAAAATTGCTTGTTGAGTCACTCCTAATATAAGTGCAAGTTCTCCGTGCGTTGGCACGAATCTCCCTCCAATAAGGCTTCCAATTCCGCGTCTTCGTACACTTTCGGCCTTTCGCTACGTTCTTCGTCTTCGACGTCAAACTAACCGTTCTTGAACTCTTGAAACCACCCACGAAAACTTTTTTCTCTTAAAGCAGCCTCACCATATGCTTCTACAAGCAATCGATGCGCCTCAGCTCCTCAGCAAAACACATTTTCGCACGAAAAAAATTATGCAATGCTGATACAAAATCGCAAATATTTCAAGGTTATGGTCTTGCCAGATGTCCAACCTTACGATATGACATCTGACAATATCAACTGTAACCTCCTGAGGGGGCCATCTTTTGTCGAACGGTCGAGACTTATTTGTACTCCCAATATTATATCACATTATATATTAGTATTTGTATTATTATTGCCATTATTATCACTTTCGCTACTACATTATTATTTCATATAATAATATTACAGTATAATGGTGTAACGCATGATATATCATTACTACTATCATATTCTGTCATTTCAGTTTGTTACTATGTTCTTATATTTGAAAAACAAAAATTAATGTACAGGAGGTAAAAATCCTTTAAGCACCATAAGAGAAACCGAATTACTCTCTCGTGTGTCGGATCCGTCAGTTTCGCGGAGTGGCACCACGTAAGTAGAACCTCGTTCTACGTATCGTGCCGTTCATCAGTCCAAGCATCTCATTTTCACATAATTCTCCCGTCGCTATGTTATATTATTATTGTTACTACCGTTATTATTACCATTACTACTACGTTGTTATTATTATTACTATTTAGACACCCACGATGCCTTATTTCTAACAACCCCTCTTTGTTTTGCCGAAGGTCGCTCGGTCTTCCGGATCTTACCTTCGCAATAGCGTTTTTCAAGAGTTTTCGAGCTTTCCTGTACCTCGCTTCCCTCACTCCCTGGGACTGTGACTTGACCAGGGAAATTTCGCCGCCGCAGCCCTTTTCTCGTTTCTTGTGTTTCCGTAGCATTCGCTCGCGCGAGCTCCCGAGGGCCATCAGTCTTCTCCTTCTCTGGAGGCTCAATTTAGGGAAGGGAAATGATTTTTTGACGAATCCTCCACCGCTGTACCTGACGCACAAACGAGCACGGCGATTAGCATCTCTGGCGTAACCGAGGATCGTGAGGAGTTGGGAAGCTGCGTTGATTTTTCGATATGTTTTTTTTTTGAGGGTGCGTGAAATCCTGAGGGTACGCGGGCTTACCTTTCGCGAAGGGCTTGCGTCGTCGGCGCTTGGGAGTTTGGACTCGGACAGGATCTCTGCTCGGCCTCGGTGTTCTGATATATCGTACCGCGCATCACAACGTCCGAGGGATTCACCGATATCTCGACGTTCTCCGCGGGCGATTGCTTGAGGGCGTTCAACTGCTTGGCGTTCTCCGGCAAGCATACGGGGCTGGAGAGCGAGAAAGAGCGTCAGAGCTGAAAAGTTCTTTGTTGTTTTTTTTTTACTTCGGGCAATTTTCTGTTCGCGCTTACCCAGCGGGCAGTGGAAGATATTGCAGTCTTTTGTTCGCGCCCCAGCATCTCCGGAGAACGGAATCGTCGATGATGCCGCTCGTTGGAAGATTTACGACCGGACATGGCGGCGGCAGTCTCACTCTCAGGCCCCATATCGTCGTGCGCTTCTTTATCTCGCGACCGCACTTGAAGCGGTTCCTGTTGTTCGTGAGTATCGCCAGGATCGATTCTCTTCGAATTTGGGGAGTCACGTCGCGTACCTTGAATTCGGAAGAACACACGAGACCGAATGAAGTAATTCGCTTCGGAAGGGCGCCGAGAAGGATCTTTTGCACGCTGTATGTCGTGGCGGCAATCTTTTGAAAAATATCTATCTTTTTTCCGAATTAGACCGAATTAGTTCTACCGTTTGAAGGCGACAAAAATCGTTTTTATCAAATTCTCTCCAATTATTTTGTCAATAACAAATAAGATCAAATGATCAAAGGCACAGTGGGAATAGTCTCACCCTAGGTGGCAATTGCAGCGTATTCCAATTGTCATTGGCGTAAGGTATGATGACGGTGTCGAGATCGTAATACTTCTTGGCATTGTAAACAGTGAGATTGTATAGCATCAGATGAACGAGATCGACCCACTTCAGTTCCAATCTTCTGACGAATTCTTTGCCGTAATTGCACATCGAGCAGACGAATACGTAAAATCGATCACCGCTGTACAACGGATACGTGAGACAGCTGACGCATTTTTCGTGAAACCATTGCTTACAACGGGCGCATTGCAACATCTGCGTGTACCACTCGCCGTTCAGCCCGCAATAGCAATATATCTGCTCGGCGTTGACGCGATGGTGGGCGTCCCAGCTCAACATCTCGGGCTGCGACATACCCCAAACGACGAAACGAAAATCAAGTTTTTCCTCCTTACAAATATTTTCGAATTCGTCGAATTTCTAATCGGATATTTTGCCATTGAAATGGCAGCGGATTTTTTTCTCTCGATATTTGTTCTGTGGGCGTACTCACGTCATAGGGCAATTTGGTAGTGTCCTCTGGCGGTGGCTGGGGCTGATCCCTGCCGCTGCACACTCTCCTGATATTCGCCTTGACCATCGAATTCTTTGGCTCGGTTGGCTCCCGACCACCTCTCGGCTGGCTGTCGACGCATCTCTTGCAGATCCAGTGAGCGTCCGAGGCTCCCTCCTCCTTCGCTATTCGCGGCTGTAACGCAATGAAAAATACGAATCTAAATATGAGGCCAAGAATTTATCGTCGCATCGACAAACAAACAAAACCTGAACGAATTATTCCAATTCTGACACAATTGGTGCATATAAAAATGATATTGTTGAAACAGAAAATTACGAATATGATCAAGCGTGCGTTTTATCGAAAATAATTGAATCGAACAATTACCTAGTATTTAGAACTTACTTTAAAATCATCAAACAAATCCAAAGTCTTAAAAAATTATTCTGGGTCCGACAGGTAGCATAGATTTAAAACATGAAGTTCCAAAAAAAAAAAATACATATAGTCGCGAATACAATTAATCATCAATTTTATCGAAAATCATTAAACAAATGTATCGCCGATCGAAATTTATCAAGAAAATCATCCAACAAAATTATTTTCCATCTATAAAAGTCCTTTTGGAAGATCGAATAAAATATTTCCAAAAAATAAATAAAACGCAAACGAAATGTGCAAAAATGATTCTACCTCGGACAAGAAGTGCAAATATAAAGGAAAATGGCCAAAAAAACTCAAACAAACCCAACCAAATCCAATCAAAGCCGAACAAGCCCGACTAAACCACTTTCCCAACTTCCTCCCCAATGGACGGAAAATAATTGCCCTGCCATGGCACAACCGTTGACTCAGCAAAAAAGGAGAGCAAGGCCAGCGGAGACGATACGAAAGGAAAAAAAGTTTCTACCTGATGACACAGCTGATGATAGCCTCGTCCGCATTTGTCGCACACGACGATGTCGTTGTCCGGCTTGGATTGCGATTTTTTGCACAGTACGCACATGACGTCGCTGTCGCTGGGCATCGCGAGTTTCGTCAATTCCTTGACGGACGACCAGGATGACGTGTTGTCGAGAAACTTGACGAGGCATCTCTCGCGTCCCAGATCAACCTCGACTATGGTGCCGAAGTAATATTTGCCGTCCTTGTGCTGCAGGAGCACGTCCTCGCCGTGTGTGAAGCCCAAACGTTGTTCCCTCGTCGTGCTGTCCGGCACCGCTGGACTGTCCTCCGGTTCCAACATCTTTCGGACGCCTTAGCTTGGAAAAAAATACGCTTGTATTGAGAAAAAAAAAGAAACAAAAAATGAATACGGAAATGCGAAATCGCGGCTTGTTTTAACTTTGCGATTCGAGCGTCTTTCGTGATATGACGATTTTTAGTTACGTCTTGCTCGAGCCTTCTCGTAATGTTCAATTTGTATATATAGCTATAGATATATCGAAAAGTTGTCACGTAGAAAGGGGTTAGTCCTTCCGAGGACGAGCGGGACACGCAAACGCGCCGATAGAGCGTCCGCCAAACGCGACATTTCCCGATAAATCTTCCGCATTTTCGATCCTCAATCTCTCCCTTTTGTTTTGCCAAAAAATGGGGATTTTTTGTCCCGTACCTTCGAAGGAACGCGCCCGCGAAAAAATGTCGAGGTATAAGGTTGTTGCGGGCAGGGCCGCCAGGGGAGGGGGGAGAAAGAGGGAGGGAACGAGGTCTCGAATTACGAGAGATCGGAGCCTCGTGAAACGAGGGACGAAATCTCGCTTGGAACGATACACCCTCTCCGTGTCCCGTGAGTTTCGCCAACGATCCGAGAAGAATAAAGAAAGAGAGACAGAGACAAAAAGACTGAGGGAGAAAAAGGGAGACTGTTTAGCGAAACATTCACGAATCCTCGAAAGGCCCTCGACGGAATTGGAGCGTGATCTTTCTCAAGACCCAAAATGCGAACGTTCTAAAAAAACACGAAAAAAAAAACAAAACAAACCATTAAAAAACCGCAACGTCGGCTCTTGGGACGAAACATCGCGCCCATATGATCATCTCATCGAATGAAATTTAAAAAAAGTGCCCACTTAGCCTCGATCGGCGTATGCTGGGGCGACGAGGAAACAGCAACCGGAGACAAAAATTTCCACCGATCTTACATGAATATCATCGTACAGGAAAATATTGTTCAGTAGAAAAAAATTTTTGCTTATTTTCCCGTTTTAGGTCGAATTGATAAAAAGACCGCGATAAGCGCTCACATTTTCGACAAATTAAAAAAAAAAACAAAAGTCACGTTGCATGATAGTGAGCGACAAAATCTTTGCGGAAAACGGAACTCGGCCGATGCAAAACGACATATATAATACGGGAAAATATGTATATACATGTACAGATCGCGATGTTCTTTTCGCAAGCGCACGCGATAGCGCTCGTTTCTACGAGTGAATAATAGGACGCGGCATCTCGCTAAAAACACGCGATTCCTACTTTCAGCGCGATTTTTCCCGCTGATGAGCGTATGAGAACATAGGTGCGGAGAGACGAGGCGAGGGAGAGAGCGGGAGAAAGAAAAGGGAAAGCGCTGAGGGTGTGCGGACTGTCGCGGCGATCAATCAAAGGGCAGAAACGAGACAACTCCCGGGAATTTTGCGACCGGGTCCTACGGGAGTCCCCCCGCCCCCAATGTTGTTGTCTCCTCGCGTATTGTGGCCAGCGCGAAAAACCGCCCGCTCCTCCCTTACATCGTATTTTCTAATTCACGATTATTCTTTTCTTTTACCTATCCCAGCGTCTGATTTCTCGGGACACTGCGCGTTTTTTTTGTTGTTTTTATTTCTCTCGATTATTATTATTATTTCATGATTAGCGCAGAGGCGAGACGGCCATTCCGTCGTCGAGGATGCAGCAGCGACCCGTCGCGCGAATTTTCTTCCCCGACGAGGCAACGATACGCGCTCGCGAAAACGCACGATGTTTTACAATCGCGCACGGAACAACGACGACGACGACGACGACGACGACGAAGGAGAAGAGACACGCCGATGCACGGGAGCAATGGAGAATGCGAGCGCGGCAAAAAGATCGTTAAGTGTGTACGGCGGATCACGAGCATTTATACGCCGCCGCCTGTTATAGGTGCGACACTCGAAAAACCTCGTACGCGATTGCGTTCGCGGCTCGTTCAAGAGTTTAACGAACTTTCGAGGCGCGAGATCTCGAGTAATTCGAGCTTATTGCCGCCGTCGACGATGAGCACGTCGTCATTGTGCCTCTATCGCGGTTTCGAACGGACTACGATATACGACCGCCATATTTTCCGGGCTCAACAATCCTTACCCCCACCAGCGGCGCCACTGCGCGAATGGTGCGCGGCTATGCCGGACCGCGGCAGCACGTGTACTCGGGCCGATCGATTGTTCGATTTATCGATACTCGTTCGTCGTTTTGATTATTATCAAATGTTTAATAATAATAGTGTATTATTATTATCGAAATGTATGATAATAATGGATATTGTTAAATTAAATGTAATAACAATAATGATGATAGTGAATAACAAATAGATAACAAGTAAACAACAGGACTGGAAGGAAATTGAGCACTCGGCGTATTGTGGGGAGTAGAACATCGAAAACAACGTATAGAAATGCAAGAGCGGGGAAGAGATGGACATAGAGGGAAGAACTGAATATGGGGTGGGTTTAACATGCGGTGTAAAGTAGGGAAAAAGAGATACGCAATAAATACACATAGATACTCTATGCCAGTGTGTAGGAAGGAAGAAGAAAGTTGCATACATACTTGAGAATGAGGGAAAAAGGGGAGTAAATGAATAAGTGGTAAATGCTTTGGAAAAGTGGCGTGGAGGCTACAAGGGAGAGGCACTAAAAGGAAAAATTAATAAACGAATGAAAGGATAACCGATCAAAAAATTGTGCGAGTGAGAGCCTTCGAATGCATGGCAAAAAGGGAGCATAAAGGAAAAAAAGGACGGAAGATAAATGTTTACAAAAAAAGAAGGAAACGTGTCAAAAGGTATCAATATACAGAGAGGGAACTGCAAAAACCTGCAAGGACATACTTGGAAGTAAAAAACTATACTATATCATACTAAATAACAAATAGAAATGAACAAACAATAATTGTTATAAAGTTATATACAGTAGCAACGTTGATAATAATGATGATGATAATGCAAATAATAATACTAAATGTTATTAATTAATATCTAATAATGAAAACGAAATAATTTGCGATTTTATTCTAATAATAAATCTTCTAAAACGAAATAATAATAAGAAGAAATGTTCTTATGAAATATCTAATGAAGATAGCAAAATGACTCGCGATTTCCTGTAATAATAAATCTTCTAAAAATTACAAATAATAATAAAACGTTATTATTATCAAATATCTAATAATGATTCAAAAACTTTCTTCTTTTTTTATCATTGATACGTCATCTTTTCTGATGAATTTTCACTATTAAAATTTTATTCTAGATACTGGAGTCATGCTTTATTTGGTTATCTCCCTAAGGGGGAATGACGTGCCTAAGTTCACATAGCTGCTTACAATTAGACCGACGAAAGGACGGGACGAGATCTGTAGGTGAAAAGAATCGAACCCGCGCTTTTCAGCCTCAATCGAACTGTTATGATTATCGGGCCTGTAGAAAGCGGGGGGGGGGCTATCTCGAAACTTCGATACACCCGCGGGTGCCCGCGAGCTCGGACTGGTTTGAACCTGTGCGTCGTCGGGAGCGGCGACGTTTCATTATTTGTTGCGCGTGTACGAGAATAAAAAATTCCCGCAACGACTAACCCCATGTCGGCGAAACGCCGGTGGAAATTGGGTACGGTTTCGTTTTTACTTTGAGAGAGGAGAGAGTGTAGAAGAGAAGCAAAGTGAGCGATCAGATGGCAGGGAAACAGCAAGAAAATAATCCTTGGTCGAGCCTCTCGACGGTCACGACCTTCGACAATGGTTCGTAACAAAACAGACATAACCTCTTCGCCTCCCAAATTCGCGCGTACTTTGAATTATCCATTGCCGCGGTGCGCGAATACGCTTGTTTCCCTTAATTTCCCTTCCGGCGGACAATATTTATATTCCGTAATAAAAATGAGCGCTCTCATTCGCAAAGTTCGTAATCGATGGGATAAAAAGCCTCGTCAGCGCCTCGGCTCCGCTGAACCGAAGAACACGTCCCCGCCACTCGCAGCGCGAGAAAAAAAAGTAACAATTCAAGATTAACGACAAAGCACTAATCTACTTTTTTTTTTCACTTATCATGACGTAAAAATTTGCATCATTAGGATGCAACGATTTTTTATTCTTTTTTCATTTTTCTATTTTTATCATCATCCAAAGCCTCTTTTTTGCAAATTGAGGTCGTTAATTTCTAATAGACATACGTAAAAACGTTTAGCCGACTTTCGTCGCCCATATCGGCAAAAGAAGATTCAAGGATGCGAAAATAATTATCGATGCATTCCAACGACGGAATAGTCGATGTCATTGATTACGAACGTTTCATCCGTTACAAGGAAACCACTCGTGGACGACGCGATGCGTGGATGAGACGGAGATCCAAGGCAGTGGCCAGATAGTCGGTAGAGTGGCTCCGTCCACGAGCCTGCTGATCGAGTCCCTCGTACAGCAATTGTGCACCATGTTCGAGGGCGACGCCATGCGCAGGAACAAGCTCTACTACGGTAAGTTCTCTCCCGTCCACGCTCCTAGACAGCGCGCTCGGAACGAAGGAAGGTATCGATAATCGTGGTAACGTTGCAGCAATTTGCGACAGACTTTACGAGATGAAGCTAATAGACGGATCCTACAACAAGATGGAATTCGAGTCGATGCGAGGGCAGTATCAAGTGGCGCTTTACAAACTGGTAGCAGTGGCGCGTGCCTTGACCGGCAGTGAAAGTACGCTGAAGGTACCGAAGTAAGGAAGCTTGAGAAAAGATGACAAAGAGCCACTTCCGCTCGCCAATATTTGCCTCACTCCTCACCATCGCTCCGAGGAAAACTGAAGTTGAAAATTCGAAATTTTCAGCGGCTTGATGGCCGAATGGTCGCGCTACCGTAGGGAGTTCATCGAGCTCGAGTTCATAGCGACGGGGGGTTTCGGAAGCGTTTTCAAGGCGCAGCATCGTCTGGACGGTAACGTTTACGCGGTAAAGAAGATCGCGGTACGCTCCGGCCGCGTGAAAACGATAATGAAGCATCTCGAGGAGGTGAAAACGATCGCCAGGCTCAATCACACGAACATCGTTTCGTACAAAGGCGCCTGGATAGAGCAAAGCTTTCCCCTGACTTTTGTGGAACGCTTCGAAACTTGTAACCGACGTCGTACGAGTAAAAAGAAGGAAACGCCGCGGCCGTCGCTCCGTGAGAGAGGCATTGGGGACGATTTGGGTGGAGCGGACTCGACGGCCGAGCGTCGAAGCGACCGGACGAGATCCGAGAACATCGAAGTGTGCCATAGAAGTGATAGTGAATTCGAGCGGGGTGAGAATGACGATGATGATGATTATGATGATTATGATGATTATGATGATGATGATGAGGATGATGAGGATAGTGAAGATGATAATGATGATAATGGTGGTGATGATAGTCCATTGAGCGAATCGCGGAATATTGCATACAAAACCGGTATGTATATGTCTAGTAACGCAATAAGGGAAAATGTTGATGACGATGATGACGAAGTGTGCGACGTGGGCGGGGGGAGTAGCGGCGGATTCCTAATAAGTCACGATATTGTCAACGAGCGTTTTCAACAATTGAATTCTGCCACGAATATTATAGGTCGAAGAATATCTGAAAGCCTGAGTTCTAGGATCGAAGTCGAGAAAAACGATAATTCGAAGGCGGTGAAGCCGGAAGAAATGTCCGACGTCGTGTCCTTTCGTAGCGAGACACCGAACAGCAATGATTCTCGCGACGGCAATGGCAACGTCAGTCCTGTCAGTACGGACACACGGACGGACGGGTACAATTTCACCGACAATCTGGACGGAAGTGAGTCCTTCGACGGAAGCAGCGGCGATAAACAGCAACTGTGCAAATTTGATTCCACCGCGGTACGTAAAAAACGAGCTAGGCTTACGATGCGATACGGATTTTCATATACACACCAACAGACAAGAATTTCAATAACACAAGACGAATCCGAGATAAATTAATCTTATTACAAGATTCCATCAGTTTGTGGAAATCAACGATTGCTGGAGATAATTCAACGTGCTTATTTCAACAATAAAAATCAGTACCTGAAAAATAATGTATAACAGATCAAAATAAATTATTAAACGAAAAAAATAGAAAAAAATAAAAGATTGTTAGAAATAATTCAGGGTGCTATATTACAATAATAATAATAACGATAGTAAAATAACCAGCTAAGAGATAATAAATAAATAAGAAAAATAATTACAAAATTATTCAAAGAGTGATAAAAAAACATTGAACAAATAAGTAATTACTAAATAAATAAATATTGCTATCATTTTTGTGATGGAATGAAGAGGGAAAATAATTCGTTCATTCGAGATGAAATGTATAAACACATGTGTCGGTGTGTGCCCAAAAGAATAACAGAACGATAACAATATTATCACTGTTTTTCGCTTTAAAATGAAAGAAAAAAATGTATGCAGAAAATGATGATAATATCAATTACAGGAGCAAAAATTAGTAACAGTAGTGATAATAATTTTGTTATTTTGTTACATAAAACGAAGGGAAAAATAACTCCGTTGATTCAAGATGAAGTATATAAATAAATGTGAGAGTGCGTATGCACAAAATAACGACAATAATAATAATAATAGAGGCTAATGATGAAAACCACAAGAACAATAATAGTAATAGTAATAGTCATGGTTAATGGTGTCGTTCTTTTAAAAAAATATGTTATCCGGATTTCGCGTGTCCACGAGGATTTCAGTATTGGTAAAAAAACAAACTTCGTTTCCGTTCCAGCCGCAACGCTACGCGATTCTTTACATTCAGATGGCTCTCTGCGATCAAACGCTCCGTCAGTGGCTGGACGAAAGGCGAGAACCGACGCCCGTACACATAGTCACCGCGATACTGACGCAAATACTGAGCGGCCTCGAGTACATTCACTCGCTGGGCATCGTTCATCACGACGTAAAGCCGAGCAACATATTCATCTCGAAATCGGGCAACATGCAAATCCAGCTGGGCGACTTCGGCTTGGCGTGTCCGCTGCAAAGGGAGGGTCGTCATTCGGTGCACGGGACGCCCACGTACGCGGCGCCTGAACAATTGCACGGCATTTGCGATCCTCAGGTACGGGAAAATCGGGCAATCGGTACTCTGGCTGCAGTCCCGTTTGGTGCTGTAACGCACGCGCGTTTGTTTGCAGAGCGACGTTTACAGCCTCGGTATAGTTCTGCTGGAGCTTCTCGTTCCAATGCAAACGTGTATGGAACGAAGCCGCGTTATTACCGCACTGAAGAAGGGACAATTACCCCAGACACTCACTGCCACGTATCCCCAATGGGTGAGTCGAGAAAATGGACCCGTTTACGATCTTTCAGACGGGATCAATGAAAAATGAATATTTTTGATGCGCTTGATTTTCGATAAATTAGGGAAAGAATATTTATTTATTTAGCCATTCTTACGTCTCGGGCTTCAGAATATTCCATCGAGTCACATACTTTTCTCTTATCCTACTCTTAAGTCAAGATATAATCTTGTCTTTGGTTTCCTTCGCTCTTTTCCTCCATTACTTCATTTCTATTACAACTTATCGTCTTGTACCCTTTTTTTTACTTCTTGTTTTCTCTTGTTCGCGCCTTTTCCTCGAATTTACGTATTCACAGAGTACGGGCCTCATTTCTATATTCAACAGTTCGTTCCATCCTATCTGCTTCTACGAAGAGTTCTTCCACGTTTGTCCTCACATCGCTACTTATCATTTTTTTAAATGCCTCACATTGCCTTATATGCTCGAACTTCTCTTTTCCTTTCCCGCACAGTCGGCACGACTCTTCTTTAAACAGGGAAAGAATATTTTTTGTCATAATTTTGCTTTTGTATTAGGAGTACACTGTTTTTATCAAAAATTGGGCCTGGAACAAAAGAAACCAGTTTTTTTCCTCAACCCTTCTTTGACACACTTATATTTGGCCACGGCTTTGACGGGGTCAATTTGACTCGGATAGTACTTTATCCACCTGCCCTTTATAACCCTTCGGTCCGTTTTTATTGAAAAAAATCTGGAATACACTTCAAACATTTCTTAATATGCCTGAATAATTAAAATTCGGAAAATACATAATTGAATTGTTGTAAAAAATGATTGAAGACCTTCAATTTTGGGCAAGTGAGCATTTTATTTCAAATTAATCCGGATAAAAATGACCCAGTGGGTCCATGAAGGGTTTAAATAGATAATATTGGCTAAGACGTGACCGAGCTTTGTTTTGTTATCGTGTTTCAATAATTAAAAAAAATGTTGGATTTTTTTTTCGACTTTTCGAGTAAAACGATATTATTGTTAATAAGTAATGGAAAAAAATGTTAAGACGAAAAATGTCGGTCAAAACATTGCTACTATTACACTGAATAAGTGTAGAAGTCGAGAAATCGTGTAAGTACGCCATTTTGCAAAACATGGTTTTTATAAAAACGCGTTCAAAGTTGTACGAACAGTTTTATCTTTGTACTCATAAGTTTACCTTTCATCTGCAATTCCCGCACCATATGTTGGACCTTCCTCTCCAATTTGAGTTGCCTCGAACACCCTTCTTTTTTTTTATTTTTCGCGTTTGGGGGGGGGGTCGAGATTTGCGTTACGTCACGATTTTAAAACTGCCAGAAATAGCAAAATTTCTGCATGTTCAAGTTTTTTAAATTTTAAACTCAGCGTTCAGAATAGATGAAGTGCAGGCTGCATCTTCATTCTATTTTGAGAAATATAATGAAGATGAAAAACCATCACATCGCCCGCGACTTGATACTTTAACGTAAGTATCAATATTCTAGAAAAAAACATAATTTTATATATGAAAAAAAAACGGAACGAAAACTGTGATCGCGAATACTCAGCGAATACTCAAAAACTTATCAACCGATAAAAATTTTTGTTTTACATTTTTGTAATCGCAATGACTCAGGTTGTACGTAGCCGATGTTTGCAATTTTGATCATTACTATTTTTAAAAGTTGCTTGAGTACACAAAAGCGCCTTGAAAATAGAAAAAATGTCCAAACTGTCGGCATTTTGTAAGAAAAACCAAAATAAAATAACGGCTACGCATGACGATAGCTACATTTGTACAGCTATCGATAATTTTTTTTCGTCGCCAGATCAGGGTTAATTTTTTTTTTAATCATAAAAATTGGTAGAAAACTAGATGAATATATACTTCATAAAATGAGTATAAACCCGATCTTTTCATAATTAGTTATTTCTTTGAAAAAAGGGAATTATTGACGACAAAGCACCCGTTACGTAACGGAATAGAGGGGGGGGGGGGGGTCAGACCAGGCGTTACGGTTCTGTTACGTGGGAGTGTGGGGAGGGGCTCAAAAATTGTGAAATTTTGCGTTACGTAATTTATGTACGCCCCCAAATGAACATTGTCCTGTTTCTTTTCTTTTCGGAAAATTCGAATATACTCGCGCGGCTTTACCCGTTAATAATATCAGTTCGTAAAAAAGTCGTGTCTGTAGCTGAGCTTTTTCTTCACAACAGTAACAGGGTATATTACTCTAGTAAGAAAAATACTAAGGATGTATAAATAACATAGTTTTCGCAATAAGCAATCGAATGATGTTGGTTTTAATTTCTAAAAACACAAAATAAGTTTTATAATTCGTTTTTAAAGAAAGCTTTTTCTATCCGTTCAACGAACATGCGAAACGGTAGCCGCCATAATGGATTCCGACGTGAAGTCATCGACATAGTAAACAAAGAAAGCGATAGACGTATTACTCCCTAACCTGCGAAAGAACGCATCAACAACTACTTATTCTCGTTTGTCATCGTTAATTGCAAATTTTTAAATAGTTATCTGTACTTCAAAAAAGAACAAATGAGTTTTTTTTCGGACTATGAGTTTGGATCTCTTCTCGCAAATTTCAACCAAGTCTCCCTCATATTTATATCAATTGGCATTTTAATCCACAACTTTCCCGGTGCTTTTACACTAGCATTCGTACATTTAGAAACAACACACCAATCATAGGGATTGTAACTCACTTTTAACCAAACAAATTGACGTACTCGCAATTGACGCAGCGTCGATGTTTACTGCGCAAGTGACGTCACGAACCGAAGCAGCATGGCGGCTAGCATTTTCGCGCGAGAGTTTGAAATGTAAAATTTAAATGCATTTTTATGGCACTTAACGATTTTATGAAAAAAAAATAAAAATTCTAGCAGTTTATTGCCACCAACGAATCAAATTGAGACACTTCTCAAAAAAGGGTGTAATGAGCCTATTTGTTCAAACCTTTACTAAGGATACAGGAGCCAAGCAATATTGCGCATCACGCAAAAACTACTCGACGAGTTTCATTCAAACTTGGCGCAGATACAGCAAACTTACCGAGCCCGCGCGCACCTGCGATCCGAAAATCAAAGAGGAATAACGCGCCCATTTATCGTCCCACAGGCACAAATAATTCGTGAACTGGTGCAGGACAACCCAAAGAAACGTTCGTCGCCAACGGAACTCCTGAAGTATCTTAGCGAGGACAAGGACTCTATAATAGCAAGGCTGAGGGAGGACAACGTGAGGAAGGACGACCTTATACAAGAACTACGGAACAGTATAGAGCGGCTCAAAGCGACGATCGAGAGACACAAAATTGAGCTCGACGACACGTAACGCGTACTTATTGTTTTGTTTTTTTCTTTTGTATCAGAAGACTACGCGAGCATATGATCGACGCGCAAGATCAATCCGTTACGAAAAAAAACACAATTTTATTTGTAAGGCCTTGTGATATTGTTCATCAACGAAAGCGGCCCGAGTGAGAGCGCAGCGGCTCTAACGATAAAATGTTCTCTCTTTTCATCTCTCTCTCTCTCTCTCTTCCCCTCTTCTTTTTATACCCGTGCTATCGAATCTATTTATTGTCATCCACGAGATCATTAATTCAAAAGAAGGGAAGAAAACTACGACGCACAAGTGATTGTCAAAAGTGCGAAAGCAACGATCGTCCCTTCGTTCTCTTTCGAATAAATTTAAAGAAAGAAAATCGGGCTGGAACGATTGAATTTATCCGGTATCTTTAATAATCCTGTCCAGCGTATCTTTAAGCTTGTCGCCGTAGATCGTTCTTTCGTAGTGACGGAAAGACGGTACCGCGCATTGATCGAGCAGGTCGAGAAGATCGCCGTACTCTTTGAGTATGCTCATCGGCACGCTGTGCAAAAATCCACCGGGGAACGCCGTCGCGGTCGTTCTGTCCGAGAGTATGTGCTGGAAAGGCAACAAAGTCCCGCCTTGAGACATCAAATAAACTCGGGAACGGCGAAGTGAATTTAAAAATGCCACAGAGTAGATTTAGCGAGAAGTAAAATGGCAAGATCAATTTCTTATCTAGTGGACGCTTTTAAGAGGATTTGAAGGTGAATTTGAAAAATGGAAACCTGTGTTTTTTATAGCTGCATCTTATTTTGTACGTAAAGAAACAAATTACTTTTTTCCGAAACCTTTTTCTATTTGGCCCTTCATGAAAAAAAAAAGTTGAACACGAGGGGCTTCCACTTGCAAATGTAAATTGATACAGCGAATAAAAAATGGATAAAGTAAAAAGAGAGTCTCGCCGGATACTGACGATAAGAATTTCGAATAACACGGTCCATTGCGTTCCTTGTCAAATCGTGACAAAAGTAGGCTACATCCTTATGTGTAAAATTGCTTCTTAAAAAAAAAACTTTTAAAATTATGCGAAAATAATGGCAAAATGAAAAAATGTCGCCGACAGAAGTAACCTGTTTTTCACGTAGAATAAGATACCGCTGTATTTTACATTTTTGCAAGCCTGTTTTTACACAGTCTTCCACTTTTGAAAGTTGATCATGATATGACTCGAATGGTCGAAGCAATGCTCGTAACAGCGCAATGCTCACCAACCTGGCATATTGCGTAGTAATTGTGATCGCTGGTTCGATGACCGCAAATGGCGTCGGGAATAAAGGCCAAACAATTTCTGCACTCGATGGTCTCGTCGTTCGTTTGCACTCGTTCCCACGTCTCCGAGCGATCTGAAATTTCAACGTTATCATCAAAAACAATCTGGTCCGAAGAGAAACGCTCTCTTTTTTCGTCTCTCTGTTTGGACTCGATTCCATCAAGCCTTGTCCAGATGACGATCCGCTGGACGTACCACTGGACGAGATATTCTTGTCGACGACAATGATGTGCTCGAGATCGACGAACTTGGCACGGTCGTCTGCGGTAACGGCGATGTTGTCGGGCGACACGTCGGTCAGATAAAAACCAAAATCGTGACTGCGGTAGGTTAACATTCTCGCGGCTTCGAGAAGACTGGAGGCTATTCTCGCACGGCGAATCCAGGGCTCGTGGTAGTAGGAACTCAACGGAGGGCCGACGTACTCCTCGGCTACGAGCCTCCCGCAGGCGCCGAAGTACCTCGGCACTGGCCATCCTTCCGTGGCGGGCAGAATCTGACGAGAAAAAAAAACAATGGAATATGTGCGTCACCTCGGTGATATTGGAGCTTGCATCGTTGGAACGTAATAAAAAATGATATTTTAGCTTTTAAATGCAATTACATTTTTTTTCAAACCAAAGGGCCCCAACGTTTTAAACTTAAATTTCCATAATTTTTTTTAAATTTCAACCGCTTCTATCTTTTCGTTAAGTTTGAAGCGTTGGAACACAATGAAAATCAGTATTGCATCGTTTGACGCACAAAAATATCTTTTTTTTTTATTATAGAGCCGCTAGTGTTCGGTCCTTAAATTTACTCATTTTTTTAAAACTCAAGTTGCCTCTCTTTCGTTTAGTCTACATCGTTGAAATGGAATGAAGTATTTTTTTAAATTCATATATTCAAATCGATTTTTTTTAACTCCAAACCTTTTTTAAATAATAATTCGATCAAATATTTTCAATTTTTGAAAATTTAAGCAAATCTTTAAATGTAACATTTGTATATCTCAAATTCTGCAAATTGTAAATCTAGATAGATTCGTTTATTCCACATGTACAGCTTTCGCTTTTTCTTTACAAAAACCCGCCTTCTTTCCGCCTTACCGCTAAACAATGAAAATTATAAAAGTAATTTTCTATAGTCTCATTTGTTTTACATTTCAATTGTGTCGAGTTTTTGGCAGTCGGATTGCTTCAGGTTTTCTGCGGTATAATTCCGTTGGTCTTTTTATCAAGTTGGCATCGTTAAAATAAAATGAAGAATTCATATTTTCAAATTGTCTCATTTGTTTTGCATGTAAATTGCGTCAAGTTTTTTTTATATTTAAATCAACTCGGTTTTTTCGTTGACTGCCTTCTTTCGAGCAGCAAAGAGTTGATGTTCCGGAAACCGTATATTTTTTTTGCATTTAAACATCTTGAATATTCTGTTACGTTTTAATTGCCTCAATTTTTGGCATTCGAATTACCTTAATTTTTTCCTTAAATTAGTATCATTAAACTGCAATGGAGAATTTATATCATTTTTAATCGTCGCGTGTAAAAAACAATTTGCGTCGCCCAAACTGGCTGAACTTCGAATTATTTCCATTTTCTCACATTTAAATTGTCTTAATGTTTGTCATTCAAGTGGCTTTCTTTTTTTCGTCTGTTAAGCATGCATCATCGAAATACAATGAAGGTTTTTTTTCAATCACCTAATTTTATAGTATTTACCCACGTCTTTCCTTACGTTTGGCATTATTAGAGCGTGATGAAAAATTAATTTTGCATAGTTGAAACGCAACGAAGAATCGATTTTTGCAAATTGCCTCCATTTGGCATTTAAATAGCCTTGATTGTAGTGCCTCAATTTGTTTAAGGTGCCCGGCAATGATAAAGGGACCTTAAAATGGTACCTGGTACCACCATCGCTCACCTGAAGCACGAGCGGTTCCGGATTGACGTTCACCAGTGTCCACAAATAAACATCCTCGCGGTCCTTCCCACCGGCGTAAACGTTCTCCAGCAGTTTGTCCAGGTGATCGGCGTTGGGACAAAGCGTCAGACTGCTGGCCTCTGGCGCCAAAAGTTTCGACGTGACGGCTTTTGCCACCAGGGGACGAAAGTTCAGATTTCCGGTGTACTTGGTTCCGCCGTGTCCAGGACACAAGCCACCGAGGCTGGCATTGCCGCAGATCGTTTCGTCCAGGGCGGTCAGTTCCCAGCTGTGAGCCAATTTCTTCAGTACGACTCGTTTCTTGCCCATCGTGCCGTAGAAAACGTTTCTGGAGTGAAGGACGTGCGCCACCGCGGAGTTAAGATCGAACGGCGTTATTTTTACTCTGCCCTTGGCAATCTCGCCGCAGATCGACAGACCATAGCAGGCCGGACACTTGTCAAGTTCGCTGAGCACCAGAGGATCCGGCCTTAGGGAGCTCCATATAGTTCGCATGAACGCTACCAAAATTATTAGAGCGAGCAACGATAGGAACTTCCACCTTCGCACTCTGTTGGCGCAACGAAGACACATCCTCCTCGCACGACGCCGCTGCTGTTACGAACAAATAATTCCTCTACCATACAAATCATTACGATTCGCACGGATATGAACGCGTCAGAGTGTGTAGGACGATGTATTTTTATGCGACGTCTATATTACTATATAAATATATGTATAGATATTTTTTATTTTTCTACGCGCGATCAAGCGTTAATAAAAGAAATCAAATAAACACGTGCTCGTCCGCGTTCGCACTGTTATTATTTTAGAGCGATTAAAAAATAAGCATTGTTTTGCTCGCTGAATTGCGACCATTATGTGCGAGTGTCGAAATTACAGCTGATCGAATAATACGGGAGGGATAAACCCGCGAGGCGACTGACGGATATACAGGGTGGCCCGAACAATGATGTCCAAAACGAAGATGCGTCGTATCGATCCCGAATCAGCCCATGTTCTACGATCTTTTTTACTTTTCGAGAAAAAATCATCTTTCGTGTATGTACTTTCTTGGATTTTTTAAAGTTTTTCAAAGCTGTTGGAGGTTATTGAGACTACCATGAGAATTTTTTTATTCGAACTTTAGTGACTGACCTTCACAAACTTGTATTTTATCTTTTGATAAAAATCTAAGGCATCAACGTTAGTGTTCCGTTGGTCATTTATTTATGTATTGCTCAGCCAAAAAATTGCGAGGGATGTCCATACATAAAGCAGAAAAATAAAATACTTTTTTCGACTTGTAAAAAAGATCGTAGAATTTACTTTTCGACGTCACTTTTCGTGCCACCGCGTATATATGAATGAATAAATATGTATATAAGTTTGGCAAAAAGATATGAATAGTTTTTAAAAATACAATATTTTAGAATAGGAGAACTAATTTATACCATCATTGTGATAATATACAGGGTCTACCATTCGAGTTGGCACAACGAAACATTCCGAAAGGGATGCATTTTCGGAAAAAAACGTTTCAAACAAAGGTTTCATAGCTTTCACGAACAAACATGGCGGTGTTGGTTATTTTTCATTTGGTAACAGTTTTCAAGGTTATTTCGAGGTCAACTTGAGTTTTAACAAATACGAACCTATATTTTTTATTTCAGAATCATTTTTTTGCGGAATAATATAGTTGACTTTTGTCCGAGACATGTTTCCGTTTTACTCCAATTGTTCAAGCCAAATCAGAACAAAAATACTAATCATATAATCTGTCCAATATTAAAAATATTTCGAAAAATTGAAGTCAAGTCAAAAAAAGGCTTTAGACAAAAGGTATTTATTTTACGACGGAGGAAACGATTCTGAAATTGAACATAATAGTTGCTATTCAAAAGGCTAAAGTTGACCTTAAAATAATCTTGAAAATCGCCACCACACAAATAATAAACAACACATTTTCTTTCAAACATTTTTTTCTAAAATGTATTACGCTCGAGGTATTTCGTTGTGCCAACGAAGGTACACCCTGTAGATAAATAAATATTAGCGCGGGATTTATGACGTATAACATTACGTTTTGTATAATTAATGCAAACACTGTAGAAAATAATGGCTTTTTATTGGCGATTTCTTTTTCGTTTTTTATTGTTTCTGCTACAGCTAAAATTTAGTGAGAAAGACGGTGGAGTTATTAACTTCTGGGACGGATACTCTTAAATCTAAAACAAATGTATTATTTAAATATTAATTACGCAATTCGCGATTGCTGAAAGTATCTTTATTGACACGAGGAATGTAGAAAAATTTGCGTCTGTCAACGAGATCATCGAGGGTGTTCAGATCGGGCAGGACTTCCGGTATTTCGAAGTTGAGGCTTCCGGGCCAGGGTCGCTTGGTCGAGAACCTCGATGATTTTCTATCCTCTCCGTGAATGTTGGCGAGTTTGTAATACGCTTCGGTGGTGGTCGAACGTTTCGGATAGTAGGGATCATCGTCCAGTTCGTTGGGTCCGAAGGGCGAGAAAGTACCGGCGAACGGAAGCACCGGAAATTCCGTTCCGGCGGTTGTCGGGGGCGCTACGGTCGTCGACGAGGAAGACACGAGCAAGGGAATCGATCGGTCGATGGAGGAATTCGCATGCGCGGATTTTTCCCCCATGGCTTGCATCGATCTCAGTGTTTCGAAGTACGGAAAGTTACTAGAGTCATGGGTGAAAGTTGGTCCCCGAAGTTGGAAGCTGGTTGAAAGTTGGTGTGACGAAGATTTCGAGTCTTTTGGACTTTTATTGGATCTGTTGAAGTTTTTGGGGAACGTGGAAACTTTGGACGTGTTTTCGGCGTAGCCACGAGCGCCATCTTCTTGACTCTCGAATCCTGTCTCACCATTGGTTGGACGAGGGTGGAAAACCGTGGTGACTTCCGGTTGCTCGTCCTCCATTGGTCCGCGATCGTATTCGAAATCGATCTGTGATTTGGTTCTTCCGTTGTCAAGTTCAGCTCGATTTTCGCCGTCGTTCGGGTAGGTCAATTTGAATTTCTCATGATTTCGCGGTGAACCGGAAGTCGCGAGTCGTTGCATCTCGCCATTGGAAATCTCTGATCTGCCAGTGGTAGCGATTTTTTTCGTATGCTCCTCGTACGATGGTGTCGATCGGTAGATGAACGGATCGCGAGTGCGTTGTTTCGCCGTGAAATCGGCTCGAGGAGATGACGGCGTCGTGGCAGAGGAATAAAATCGCGAATAGCCGTCGCCTTTTTCCTCGCTCGCCGCGCCATCTGGCGGCTGGTCCGTCGCCGTATCGACGGTCGGCAACGCACGCGATGATACCGATTCGCCTCTTTTCGAATTTACACGATCGCGCAAAAATACACTTGAGCTTAGAACGAACGTGGGCTGTTGTTTGTTTTGGGGCGTTGAGAATTGCGAGCGGGGTTCTTGAGTTATCCTGAACGATCTCGTGTACGCGGAACTCGAATATTTCTCGTCTTGCTTGGCGGAAGAATGTCTTCCGTCGTCTTTATCATTGAAGCTCGGTGGTCCCGCGACTTCCGCTCTAACCCGCGGCTTTCCCTCGATCTTTGAGACCCTGCGACCGGTAGCGCAATCGACCAAGTGCGCATGATCGCAAACGAGCGCCTCCTGACGGAACGCCGTCTCGGCCGGACAGTAGTAAGTAAATTTGTTGCCATTCTCGTCGCATGTGTGGTAGACTCGACAGTTCGTCTCGACGTCCGCGTAAAAACCGGTATCGCGCCCTCTGCACGTGAAGTTCGTGTTGACCGGTGGTGGCATCGTGTTCTACGTGGATTCAATTACAAACAAAAAATACACAATCGATGTGTTACGAATGTATATGCTGTATTTTATTAGTAACCGGTGGATGGAAAGATGAGGGAATTTTTTTCAGGGCGGTAGAGGGCGTTTGCTGCCAATCGTAAGGCTTTCATGGACAGGAACGAGCAGCACCGTCTAGCGCCGATTTGGTGACTCAACTGATTATTGGCCTAACGCTAGTGGCAACTAGGAAGTTTCTAGACGGTTGCTGTTTTTGCTGCGCGTGGGCAGAGAGCAGCAGTAGCAGGGTTCTGGTAACTTACTAGCATTGCGCGTTAATGGAACGTGTGACGCGAGTTACTGAAATGCTGCTGCTTTTCAGTACTCATGAAGTGGTACCATTTGACGAACATTTTATGAGCGGTGAAAAGCGGCAGTTTTTTAGTAAGTTGCTAAGTATTGCTTCGCCATTAGCTTTGGGCTAATGACATGTTGAAACCCAGAACCGCTATAGTTCTGTTTTGTACGTTAAAATGTGTTTGTGACATTTGATTTACTAAACAGCTGCAGTGTTTTAGGCAGTCACTAGATGTCACTGGCCATAAACGAAGGATACCAGATCACCTAATGAATTCTACTCCGTGAGTTCATAAATCTTATTCTCTTTCTGTAGTTACCGCTTATAGTGCTCGCACACGACACCGGAAATCACGTGCAATATGTGCGCATTCTTAGTGTCATGAAAAAAAAGTATTAACGTTTTAGTACCTAAAAAATTGTCACCAGCCTGAGACCAATAGCGTGCTAGATCACTAAATCGATTCTAGCGTTCACAAACTCACAAATTCCATTCTGTTCTGTTCCTGCCACTTCCATATGCAATGCAAAAATCAGCAGCGTCATAGCCACTTACTAATTGTCACTAGCCATAGACCATTAGCGTGCCAGATCCCCAAATCGATTCTAGTGTTCACAAACTCATAAATTTACTTCGCCTCTCGTAATTGCCGCTTAAAACGCAAAAAACACAACAATGATTCTGGTATTCGCAAACTCATAAATCCCATTCTGTTTTTGTTCCTATTACTTAATACACCATGCAGAAATCACCATCGTCATAGTGTCTTACGAAATGTCACTAGCCTAAGACCAAAACTCGTGCTCGATCTCTAAATTGATTCCAGTGTTCATAAATTCACAAATTCCATCACCCTTTTGTAATTGTCACTAAATTCAGCAAAAAAAACCACAACGCAAGTGCCACCATAGACATTCTTCTCCAAGAAATCTCTCGCAAAAACTGATCTCGCTGATGCGATCGACCTGCCGCTTTATTTGCAAACATTCCATTCCAGTCATACGTGACATATATGTAATGCGTATGAACGCCCACCTTGATACACAATCCAAACACTATGGTGCCCCTGCCGTGCGCGACGGACTTTCGCTACGAGTCATTTCTCGCAAAGGAAAGGAACCTATTCGTCTCCCTCTCCCTCTTTTCTCTCTTTCTCTAACATCCACCAATTGCGACTTAACTGCACACTAAAAAAAGTAGAAAGAAGTCGTACACCGAGATAAGTGTGCCTGCGGGGTGTTCGTGCTCTAGAGACATATCTTCCCATTTTTATGGAAGCTAAAATGTGCTGCGAATTCTGTCTTTCCATTAATTTTAAGTCTTCAATGGGTGTCATCCTTATAGTTGGCAACCGGAGTACTATCATTTTTAGTATTATTATCAGGATGATATTGTTATTCTATTTTTATTGTTGTTGTTGTTGTTATTATTATTATTATTATTATTATTATTATTATTATTATTATTATTATTATTATTATTATTATTATTATTATTATTATGAATAGCATTATTTTTGTTGCTTCCTATTATCATGTTTGGCATTGTTATAATAATAATATTAGTAACAACAACAACATCAATAATAATAGAGGCAGTAGTTCTTCTCATTTTTCGTATTATTGATCTCACGTCGATTATTAGTGTGATTGCTACTATCATTCTTGATACTAATATTATTATTATTTACAATAATCAATAACAATAATAATAGTAATGAATAATAATTAATAATACGATTAACTTTTTCAACCAATTTTATCGATATCAATTATTCTTAATATTAATATTAAGAATATTATTTATAATAGCAATTATTATTTTTTAAATTATTACAATTAATAATAATAATTATTATTGTCTTCATTGTTATTATCGTCATTATTATTATTGATACCGTTTTTCTCGTTTTAATATTATTATGGTTGTTAACGTCATTATAACAATATAAAAATAAAAATGATAATGATAACTTATTTTGAGTTTTGTCACCGTTCGTTAGTGTTATTATTTTTGTTATTACTCTTATTTTTGCTATTATCATCATTATTTATATTGTTGTCATTTTTTATTTAAAGATATATCAAATGGCAGAAACAAAAATAACAAAGCATTGTTCGTGTTTGATTCGATTTTCCCGCGGATTTTCTCCGCGCAAGCCGCAATCTTCCGAAGGGACACGAGCTTTCGAGTACTCACGAAGAATTGTTGAGAGTAGACATTGGTGATGAGTAGAAAAGAGGCAACCTTCGCGATCCAGAGGTCCATCTCGAATGTGAGATTTCGACACTTCCGGTACAGATCTTGTTTTGTCAATTGCGTACGCGCGAGATTGGAATATTTTCTTCCTCAGGTTGTCGTCATCGCGTACCTCGCAAGGCGAATACAATATTTCTTTTCTAATCGGCAATTTTTACAATTTTTCTTCGCCACGAGTCAAATCATTTTTCGAAGGAACCATACGACGCGCGACAATGTACGGAGTTTCTTGCGCGTTCGACATTCGAGTCAACGGCGTGCTGCACGGTCCGTTTGCCGATTGACAATGTACCGCGCGCCGCGCAAAACTCCAAGAAGCGTGTGCCAGACGGGCAATAAAGGGGAACCGAGGGGGGACCTTCACTCGCGGCATAAGATCGCGTCGAAGTGAAAGTATATCGAGAAGGATGAGTTTAGGACGACGCGGGCGGAGAAGCCTCGCGGCGTGTGCACCGCCGGCTAAGACGAATCTCCTCAAGGTATAAACTCGTAATCCGTTTGCGTATGGCATCGCGCAGCTTCTGCTTCTTTCTAGCCCATGTGCTCGGCGAGCGAGGTTACGATCGCATGATGTGTATTCACCACACTCGTGAAGGTCTCCGAGAGAAATTCTCGCTATCATCCTTATGCATATCACGAAGCAGAGGCCTCGTCGTCCAGCCTGGGCAAAGCTTTGACTTAACCGCTGTACCGAGAATAGCGATAGGTTCAATCGAATGCCTATACTATACGTGTAGGTTTCGTATAGCTATACGGTTCTCGCCACGTCCTCTTTGTGCGGCTCTTCGCGCGCTTCTTCCACTCTCACCACGTGACCGCAACCGCCCCGTTATACGCGACAATGACTAAATCACCCGTATGACTTGCTTTACATATTTGCTCTTTTTTCGACCAATTCTTATCCTATCATCGTTATAAGAGGACTAAAACCATTGGGAGATTCCCGGAATTACTTTAGAGGAAACCACGTTGGTTTGGGTACATTCATTCCCGAGTTTATCGCAAGCATACAACTTTACAAAGTCACATACGGGATTCTGCGTCTTCGCATGTACAGGCTCTTCCGTGTAAATCTATCCAGTCTCGAATTCCCGCGAAACTTGCCGATACGAAAAAATGTTTCGGACAAATGTTTTCCTGTTTCGGAAGACACGTTGTCTAATGTAATATTTGTATTATTTTGACGCCCAGAGGCCATACGAAGGTTAACTTTGTCTGAGTGGGCCGATCAAAAGGAACACTCTATACATGTAGAAGAAAAAAAAATGAATTAGCACACCTAGAATTCTTGATCCCTAAACCGGAAACTCGGCAATCAACAATTTTGTGTCCGCCACGACGAGAATTGCGCCAACTTCACTCAGCCTCGCAATTAAAAAAAAACAATTCCCCATTAAAACTCGAATCTACCTCTCGCAATGCTCTCCCAGGTGCTAATTACGCTGAACGCAATTTGTCAAACTTTGCGCTGTCAAAGCGAATTCGTATCATTTTCACAAACAGCAACGAACACCGCGTTGATGCAACAATCTCGAACACTTGACAATTTCAGCAGCTTCTTTTAATAATCGGCGAACTACGCTTGAGAGTTTATACGCTGTGGCCTATTCGCCTTTGCTCGTCGCACGAATAATGGGCCGATGAAGCAACACGTCGATAGTACCGTAATGAAATGAAACGAAAAAAGCAGCAAGAAAGAAACGCCGAAGCGCCTATAAAGGTTAATACAAAAATTATCCGACGCGTACGTGGTGGGCCGGAAAGTGATTAGCCCGAAATTCGGCGCGTGTGATTGAGGAGTTGACGATTCTGCTCGTGAGTGTGCGTGTGTCAGCATTTTTAGTGTAAAGAATAAAGTAGAGCGGATGCGCATATAGCGATGAAAGTAATGTCATTGGTACAGATATATGCCCATCATTCGTCCAGCGTAAAAATAAGTTTATACGGGAAACTATGAACCTCGACCTTTTTTCGGCAGTTAAGGGGGTAGATAACTTTAAGCGAGGAAAAAGTTGCCGATTTTCATGATTTTTTAACGGTAAGATTTCTTCATTATTTTTGTTATGTTTTATTACTACTTTTGACGGTAACATGGTATTTTTCCATTAATCTTTAAAAATGGCGGGATTTTCTATACGAGTTGCCGAGGATGCTATGGAGGTTATGAATCACGAAAAAGTCAGCAATGTTAAACATCGATGAAATGGTACGCTTTGAAACAAAAGATTGAATTTTCCGAAAAATGGCTACATTTTACAATAAACACTCTTTTTCCCCTATTTACAAGAACCGTTAGGGTCATGTTTAACACAATGAGGTTAGAAATACTTATACCTAATTTTGTCAGAATCGGTCGATTGGTATTTTTAGTTATACGTCACGCCAGTTTCGCAAACCGTGCCATATCTCCGCCATTTTCAAAGATTAAAAAGTCCCATGAAGCATAACGTAATAAATTCAAAGTTCCTACGCACACCGTACAGAAAGAAAAGATGTTTCAATCTCATCGACCGTAAAAAAAAAGAAAAAGGATTCAGACTAGTGTTATTGCGGCGAGCAAAAAAAGACGTATAATTTCTTATGGCGTCATAGCAGCTCTTTGCTGATTTAACCCCCCGTAATTTACGTAATTTTTCGTCACTTGGATTTTTTGTTCAACGGGCGTTAACAACTATTTTTACAGCGATTTATATTTCCCATTGCGGCAATCACGTGGCCGGAGTCGCGCAGGCCTCCGTTGATAAAACAAAAACGTGACGTTTCCCTGGGCGAAGATCGTAAACGCGCGAGTTCGTCGGGTGTCGCAATTACCGTACGCGCACGACTCGCGGCCGGCGGTCTTCTCCTCCGCGATTCTTCTCGTCCGCTAGCGCAACGGTACAAACGAGACGAGGATGAAGGCACTGCTTTATCCTTGGCTCGATGACCTATATGGGCGACACACGAGGCGGCGAAAGGTCACGTGTTTAAAGGTTCGTGCACCTCCGGCAATGTAAACAACAGGACGCGCGCAACAGTTGCTGTCATTTTATGCTGTGTCGCGTTCTTTGGATTTGTTTGAGTCCGGCGGAATACTCAGTGAGTCGAGAGCTTCGTTGGGTCTTTAGATGTAACGCAGATAGGGCGGGCGCGCCCACCAGGGAGGCGTCAGTCCGCCCACTCGAACTGGCGCGCGACGGCTTTCGATAGACCTATAAATGTCGGCACGTTCGGGGAGTCCCCCGTGTAGTTGCAAAAAGCGGTAGAAAGTGTGAAAAGCTCGGGTACAAGATCTTACCACCGGCGTCGCTCCGATAAGGGGGGACAAAGCTATATAGTAACGACGACTAACCCTAAAAAAGTAAAAATTCACAAGCACCAAAAAGACTGCGTCTTCGAAAATAATCCTGAAAACGTTTCTTGTAAGATGGTTGGTATAATACCGAAAACAGAAGCACGAAAATCGTAAATATTTTGAACAACGAAGAAAATCATTCACGGATGTAAACAATTCGCATTGATAGACTGTTTATTTTTTTCGATATAAATTATTTTCTATTATACGTATCTCGATCATGAAAGACACTAGAAAAATATTACAAATGTACATTGTATTTACATACGTGATTCGAAGTTTCGCTAAAAACATACGAATAACTCTTTATTCTTCCATATTTGTATTGCATACTTCCGATTCATATTCAAAACAAATGAAGGTTTCGTTCCTGGTAAAATGGCATACGCGTTTAGAACCGGATTTCAGTTCTAACGCGTTTTGCCTAGTAAAAACGTATGTTTACTATACGAAAATATAATAAAACGAATCGTTACAACTAATCTTTTCTAGTAAGAACTAGAATTTGTTGATAAATAAATTCGAATATCAGTTAACACTTGTTTTAAGTAGAAGTTCGAGTAAAAACTTACTTGGGTTTCTAAACGTAAATTTTAGTTTTCACTGGATCAAAGTTTGAGTTTCTCAACACAAATGCTAGTTTCACTAGGCCAAAGTTTAGGTTTCTGGACATAAATTCTATTTTTCACTAGGTCAAAGTTGAGGTAAAAGTTTGGGTTTGTTTAGGTTTCTAAACAACTTCTAGTTTTCACTACGTCGAAGTTGAGGTTAAAGTTAGAGTTTCGTTTGGATTTGTAAACATAAACTCTAGTTTACATTAGGAAAAACTAAACGTTCATTTAAAACTAGTTTTTATCAGGTGAAACGCGCTTGAACTGAAAACAGGATTCAACGATACATACATAACACACCGGACGCGACGTACGCCAGCGCCGCTTGAATGTAAGACTGATTTTTCACTACTTTGCGGACGCTCTAACGAAGTTTGGACTCCTGTGCTCTAAACTCCACAATATTCGCCGCGCATTAAATTTTCAATCTCTTATTTATCGAAACTTCTCCATTCCTTTTATTCAAATCGAATATTCTTCCTTTATAACTGAATTTATTACAAAAAGTTATCCTGACTCATTCATTGACCCGTAAATTCCTCGGCTTCGCGAATAACGCGTCTCTTAGATTCCGTTTTTCCCTCGAGCATGAATGTATTACGAAATTTCGTAAGGTTACGTTGACCTTTCGTTCGCCTCGAGGACGAAAGTGACAGCCGCTGTACCACGTGACTGCCTAACAGCCGCACAACGGAAATCCGAATTTTTGATGCTGAAAATATGTGAAAAAAAGAATGAGGCTTTGAGTTACTAAATGTTGCAGCGCTCGTTTGAGTGCATAAAAAAAAAATTCCTGTGACTTGTTACGCCCGTGCCGGTTTCGCGACCGAAGAATAAGTGAGGTTATGTTGACCCCGTACTCGTTAAATCGCGTCCGTCGTACTCATCGACGGCAGTGACCAGCGAGAGAAAAAGTTGCCACCGATGAAGTCGGCCCCGTGCGCGTTTCACCGCCGATCGTCTCGCGTCTAACCTGAAAGTGCCTACGGTACAATGGCGGCGATCCGTCACACCCTCCAGCGCGAGGTGTTCACCCAGAGCGACGAGAAATTGTTGAGCATTTGTTTCGTCAGCAAAGCCTACAAGAGAAAGAAAACGAGTTTTCTATGTTTGGCAACGTCGACCGACAGCCCTGGCCCCTCGTCCTTGACGCTCTATCAGGTCAAGAAGAACGATAAAAATGTCTACAAGAAGAAGCAATCCTGGCCGTTGACCGACATCCAGACGGTCGACGGTATCAACAACGATTCTCTGGACATGGAACTGCACATTGACAAAGTTTACAAGTGGTCTGCCACAGCGGCTCAAGAAAGACGTACCTTCATCAGCAACTTGTACACGTACTCGTGCGCTTTGGCGCAGCGGCCCGAGTTCAAAAATATTCCCAAAGACTGGCTGGTCGATCCAGCCTCTTTGAAGGAAAGCGACAGCATCACCCTCACTCCTGGTGGGTGAAGCTTCGGTACCCATTCATCTTGAGACGTGCAAATAACTCGAGAATGACGCAGTAGATAGAAAAAATATGAGAAACAATGGCAAGATTTTCAACGCAAAGTTCAATTTTAAGACAAAGTTGACATTTTTTATTTTTCATGGATTTTCGTAATACAACGTTTCAAAAATATTCTCTGAGAGTTTCAAGTTGGTCTGTTCAAAATTGAAGGATTTATTGGCGTATAAACCTACAAAGGTGGGTTCTGCAAACCGGCAAACTTTAAACGCATTTTTCTCAAAATTATTTTTTCAAAATCGGCAACCACGATATCTCAAAAGTCCCTGTGCCGATCAACTTCAAATTGTACAAGCTTCTTTTACATATCAAAAAGCAGTGCTTAAACCAAGGAATTTTCTTTCCGATGCTTTTTTTAAATCCGTGAACATAGAGCACTTTTTTCCACTGATAATCGATTTTCAGTTTGGACTATCTTTTCGAAAATTAATATTTTATCGAATCTTGCATCTGAGCACTAGATAATTTCTTGCAAAAACTAAATGCGTTCGATTTTCGGGTGATTCGTTTCGGAGCAGCAGTGGTCATCGTGAAAAACATTTTTCAAACGGTGCTCTGCACAAACCATTGTATCTACCACATTAGTAAATATTTTTCATTACGTAAACTGTAAAAAATACTTCAAAGCATACTATTTAGCGTGAAAAACAAATTTAGAAAACTGTACATGTTATGCGAGAAAACATTTCCGAAAATTCCCTCTTTTCGGCTCAAGCTAGATGTACCCTCTTAACGGGACGTTTCCACGCTTCAAAGGCCAACTTAAAAAAAATGGAAACCTATTTTTTTTCAGCTGCGATTTCATTTTATGCAAAAAAAAACAGGTCACTTTTGTCTGAACCATTTTTTCATTCGGCTATTATGTTTGGACTTTTTTAATGCTTTCTCACAAACACAAAGCAATTTTGTACATAACGATGTAGGCTACTTTAGTCAGGATTTGATAAGGAACACCACAGCCACGGTTATTCGAGATGCTTGTCTCAGTATCCACAGGAAACTCTCTTTTTTTGCTCCATCAATTATTTATTCACCGTATTAATTTATGTTTGCAAGTAGGAGCCCATCATTTTCAACATCGTTTGTAATTTTTTCACAAAATAATGGCTAAATGAAAAAGACGTTGCTGACAAAATGTACTGTTTCTTTTTGCGAAGAATAAGATCCCGCTATAAAAACAACAGGCTTCCATTTTTAAGTGGACCTTAAAATAACCTTGAAAACGTCGACTAAATAAAAAATGTATCGTGCTATGTTAATCTTTGTTCGAATGTACTCAGGACGTACGGTGGGATTTTTCGTTTCCCTTCGCTGTTCTTGTTTTTCGATGTTTCAAGATGAACGGGACATTCTGCATTTAAACATTATTGATATAATAATAACAATACACGAATCAACGATCAACAATTATTTGCTACTTTCCAGATCTCCTGACGCCGGTTATCGCCTCCGATTATCAGCCGGTAACGAACAAGGAAGTTGCCGATCTGGCCAAACTAATGGCTAACTGCGACTATGCGATATCAAACGCGGAACTCTTCATGGAGACCCTGGCCAAAGATTTGTCAATCCTTGACGGTGTAATGACCCAAGACTCTTCTCCATCGAGCTCTTTGAAATGATTAAAATTGGAGCTTATTAGCACACTCTTAGCGGCTGAGATGCCTAAAATACTGAACCTTATGATCCGTTTGCCCGAATTCAGGAAAATGTGCAATCGGTGCTAGCCTCGGAAACTCGAGTAGTGCAGTTGATGAATGGAATCGAGGCCGCCATAGAGGAGGCGACGGTGGTGGAATCGAGGCTGATCAGCATCGACGAGACCCTCGGGAGAATAAGAGAGGCGATGGCCCAAATTCGCCAGAAGAATCATGAAATAAAGACAGCCAATGACAACGTGAAGCTTCTGCTGGATCTTTTGGACGATCTGATCGTGAGTGGCTGCATATCTTTTGCACGACGGAGCTACATCTACCTAAAGGCACAAACGAGGCCAAATTCCGAAGAAAATTCTAGGAATCGTTTGGTGAAAAAGAAACGCATTTTTTGAGAGCCAGCGAGTAAAAATATTTTTCGAAAATGCAATTCTTTGAACTGCTTAGATAGATGTAGCCTGTAAAAAATCACGAAATTTTTCTGTAAGATGTTTGTAATTCGATTAAAGACGCATCTGGACGTGAGCAACGACGACCAACGAATACTGAACGACGCCGAATTGCCGGGTGGACGGGCCGACCTAACGATCGCAGGGGCTGCCCTGCTGAAGGCAATATCAACGGTCATTCCAGCAGGTCTGGACAAAATGGGTGCTGTGAACGAGCAAAAGCGACGTCTCGACAAGCTGCGCGCCAAATTTTCCCTCATAGTCGCTCGGCATCTCAACAATCTGTTCATCCATTTGGTGAGGACGCGAAGAACGAAAATTCCTCGTTGTTCGTTGCGATCCATTTTTTACCCTCGGAAATGAGGCAATGACGAATTGTCGGCTTTTGTCGTAACGCCGTATCGACAGGGAAACGATGTCGGCGACGTGACAGCGTCTACGGGCGACCTAGTGTTGCCTACTCATCAAGCCGTACACCGGGAGCTCGAGCCTTACATGGAACTCATGCAACTACTGCGGGCACTGGACAACAAGGCTTTCCAACAGTTGACCAAAGTTTACACCGGCACGATGAGCAAATTGTATCAGAGAGACTTGAAGCTCTTCTTCGAAGAGGCGAAGAGTCGACTCGTCAGCACAAGACCGCACGGTACAAAAGTTTATTGTTTTTTTTTCGACCCGAATTTACTGATAATTGTAACACGGAATGCCAATAATTATAGCATTGATTTATAGATAATTTAATCAGAAAATAGAGAAAAACAAAATTTACAATAACGTTTTTTTTTAATTGAGGTCGTAAATCTTCAACATCGATGCATTAAAACGTAAGAAACTTTTGTAGTCCGAATCGGCCAAAAAGTGATGTCAGTAATTAGGAAGCATTTATTTTCGTTGCGCTACGATGCAAACTTCATGATATTTATTGTGTAATTTCAAACGGACCATCGCGCATTCTTCAATTATGTTAGGGTCAATTAATTTGAGTATTATGCATATAATAATAATTTACAGATAGTTCTTTAAAAAGAAAAATAAATTAATTCTATTTATAACATTACTTTACCAATAATTCTGTAGGAAAATCCTAAATGAATTGTATTTACAAATAGTTTCACGGCAAAATATATTTGCGAAAATAGTCCATTCGTCATATTTATTGCATATGAACACGTTAAAAGCGAAGCTACTTCGTTCATTTACTATCCGATTACCGTAGCAAGGATTCATTCTATCTTCATACATCGGCATTCATTTAAAAATAATTTTATTAGCAAATACAAAAATAATTGGATTTGTAACATCAATTTGCAATAATTTTAATACAAAATATAATACAGTTAAGAAATCACTATACCGGTATATATTGTTTGGCTATACAGTTATAAATGGAGCCATCTTTCATAACACCCAATTGCTAGAAAACATTAGTGCCGTTTATTTTATAATCAAATTGAGATTTTCACCCATCGCCCTGAAAAAAAGTTTCACTCGTTTTGTTCGCGCAGCAAATTCCTCGAAGTCCAGCAGTCAGAAAGGCGAGGATTTGATAGCACCAGCGCCGCTTTGCCTGCTAAGCGGCGAGACCTGGGCACCTCAGGGCGAAGGTGCCCTGCTCGACTCGATCCTCGATCGAGCTCTCTCGCAGCTTCAACCTGTGTGCCTTGCCGAGCAAGCTTTCTGCGTTACCTTCCTTCAACTCGACGTCGTCCTCTCGCCCACGAAGGTGAGGGATTTTCGGGCGAACGCCCTTAATCTCCGTACGTGCGCCTACTTCTCACAAATTGACTTTTAGAATTACAGTAAGACTTTTGGAATATTCGTGCAATTCGTCGAATATTTTTGTAATGTCGAATCTTGTGAATTTTTTATCTCGCGTAATCGTTGCGCTGATTGACCGAGTAAAATTTCAGAGTTCGGAAACCGAGGAGTGCGACGGTGTGAGCAACGGTGCTACGAGCCCCGGCTCCGCAACTTCGACCGCGAGTAAAAAATTGGAGCGCCAGATCAACGAGGAAGTCCGCGCTACGATGGCCGCGATCTTTCCATCGCTCGAACCGGAACTGAATAATTTCATATCGTTCCTCGACAAAGTCGACAGTTTGTGCGTCCACGCAATTCGCTTTCTCTTTCTATCTTTTTTTAAAGACAATAGTCGTCGCACCTAGTAAATTTTAATAGCTGTAATGGGTACTGGAAGATAGTAATTTTCATTTGAAAAAATAGTTATTTCCGTGCAGAAAAGTAACAGTTTTTTTTTAATAATAGTTTTCTGAAAAATAGTCGGGTTCGTGAAACGAATAGTAGTTTTCTGAAAAATAGTGGTTTTTTTTAAAACGAATAGTAGTTTTCTGAAAAAAATAGTCGTATTCGTGAAACGAATAGTGTTTTCTAAATAAAAAAGTAGTTTTATGGAAAAAATTGTAGTTGTGATAAAGTAGTAGTTATCTGAAAAAAATAGTTTCCGTAAAAGAATAGCAGTTTTTTTTAAATAGTAGTTTTTGTAAGAAAATAGTTTTTGGGGAAAAGGGAGTATTTGTGAAAAAATAGTAGTTTTCGTAAGAAAATACTAATTTTCATAAAAAATAGTTTTTGTAGAAAAAAGTAGTATTTGTGAGAAAAAAAAATAGTAGTTTCGCAAGAGAATATTAATTTTCGTAAGGAGGTTAATGTTCGTAGAAAAGAATTTCCATTTAAAAAATAGTAGTTTTCGGGAAAGAATAGTAGCTTTCAAAAGGAAAATCATAATTGAATACAAAAATACTAATAAAAAAAAAAGAAATGCGTCACTGTCTTGTTGAAGCAAACGAGTTTTTAAACAGTAATTTTTAAAAAACTGTTATTCGTATACTAAAAGTCGTAATTTTGTTGCATAACAGTATGGCTGTTTCAAGAAAAATCATTTTATAAAAAAAACATTTAAAAAGTCGTAATTCTTTAGCTGATGAAAAGTTTTTGCAAATAAAGATAGTATTTCTTTAAACGACGTTAGTACTTTCTTACCAATAGTTTTTTTTAACAGAAATAATTTATCGAATTTTTCAAATATGAAAAAATAAAACTTGTTGCGCCACCGACAAAATTCAACTTGACGCCGTCCCTACCTTTCAGTTGGTGCATGTACGTCCTCGTGCGTCTGTCGCAGCACGTGATGTCGGCGCAGGACACGGGCTCGTTTCTCTCGATGACGTTCGCCTCGGCCCTCGTACAGGTGAAGCGTGCCTTCGACAAATTCATGCAGGCCCAATTGCAGTCGATTCTCCGAGACACGAAAGTCAACAGGAGGCACAAGTGCGGAATTCTCCCGTACGTGGAGAACTTTGGACCGTTCGCGCGTACGGCTGAGAAAATATTCAAGAATTCGGACAGGAAGGTGGACCTTGAGAAGTGCTACACGAAGTTGGTGGACGCGATGTTCGAGGCCATAGTCGTTCACAGTGGCGAGCACCACAAAACTCCGCAGGAAGTTATCAAAATGGGTACGTCCTGTGACGCCACGTGAAAGGCTCGAACGATTGTTGATCGAGCGTTGCTTAAATTCCGCAGAAAATTATCATCATCTCTACGATCTTCTCTCGCAACTGAAGATTTCGGTTCTCGATCACGAGCGGAAGGAAGCCAAGCAAAAGTACCACGATGCCTTGAAGGCCTACGTGACCCAATACTTTGGCAGACCACTCGAGAAATTGAACGTAAGTCGAGGAAATTATCGCGGAGGTTCCGTAGCTATTTGTTACCATCGTGTTGCATTCTTGCAGCTCTTTTTCGAAGGCGTCCAAGCGAAAGTTGGCTCGGGTGTCAAAGAGTCGGAGGTAAGTTACCAGATGGCCTACAGCAAGCAAGAACTACGCAGGGTCGTGAAGGAGTATCCGGCGCGCGAGGTGAAAAAGGGCCTGGAACATTTGTACCGAAAAGTCGAGAAGCACCTTTGCGAGGAAGAGAATTTGCTTCAGGTAAGTCTTTTGTTGACTTATTCTCAACTGGCGATATTTCGAGGCGAATTTCGTCATTCGAATTGGGTGCATTTTTTCTGTTGCCCTAACGAGTTTACGTGGTTAGGTCGTCTGGAGAGAGATGCAGGGCGAGTTCATAGCCCAATACGGGAACATACAGGAGTTGATACAGCGTTGCTATCCCGACAGCAACGTCACCCTGGAATTCACGATACAGAATATCTTGGAGTTCTTCTCCGAGATCGCGCGGTCGCATTAATCCGCGAGACAATCGCAGGGCACATTGTAAAATACGAAAATGCACTGTACAATATTACGCTTGGAGTTGAAAACGTACGTCTTGTAGTTTTAAGTTAGCTTCGTTGAATAAAATTTTCAAAACGCAGTTTCTGACGTTTTCAAACTATTTTTAACGTTCCTCCGTATGCCTAGCAGACTTATTCGACTTCTGTGGGAGTGTTGTCCACAGCGGCTCGATTCCCAACGTACTAACGTATTGTGTTTGTCCTCGGTGCACAGGAAAACTGAAAAAGATCTGTCGATACCGGCGGCTATATTTTCACCGATTGTGAGTTTCCGGTTGCGTTCGCACCGCCGGAAAATCATAGTCCAGTCGGAATTTGTATGAGTTTGGATGACTTCTATTTAACTATTCTAGGATGTTGCCAGTTTTTTGTACGTTCTTTCAACCACCAGTAATTTATTCTAAAGACTCCTACTGATTGTGTGTTGCGGCAGCTAAAAATTGTCTAAAAAACCAATTTTTTTATGTTATTTATAAAAAAAAATGCTTTCCATGAGAGTTGTGCGCGATAATGTCATCTACAAAATAAGTCGTACACAAAAATCCCATAGGATTGGCAGTTTAACGGTTAATCAGAGATGGGCCATTTTCTTGGTTTACTGTGTGTAGGTCGGATATTAAAGAACGTACTGATCTGAAAATTATTTGTCACTTAGAAGAGTCTATCCCCAATAGATATCTTTCAATCTTATGGAGCCAAGCTATATAGTTCAGCAATAACAACAGGCTTAAGTACATCCGGCGTTTGGCTATAGTGATTCACAAGGCTGACAGAGTGTAAAAAGATCATGGTGGTCGTTTTCAGCGCTTACATCCATGATTTAACTCGAAAAAGTGATTGGAAAAAAAACACGTATTTCGAAGATGAAAAATGTTGGCTTATAAATAAATAAAAATAACTCTGACTTTTAGGGCTACATGAAACATTCTTCGAGGTTCTTATACGTATTTGCAAGACGCGTAATTTTTACAAAAAAAGGTCTCAATATCTTTGTTACAAGCGGAGATGTAGTTATTTATACGCTTCTTCGATGTATTATTCTTGTAATCAACATTTTCGCGTAATTCAAGTTCTTGAGCATTCCTAATACTTTTAGGCGTTTCGTTCAGTATGATACAAGCTGGTTGGAGCGTTTACCTCATCGCGGATGATTATTGCATTCGATCACCCACGCACGGAATCGCAAATAAAGTTCCATACTCTCTCTACTGTTTCGATTACAGCGAGAAATGTTTAATGTTACAGTTAATTACAGATTTTTTCTCGTCGACTTTGGGACACTAAATGATACATGATTTTCGGTCGTTTATTTCTTTTCTTTCCTACTTCTGGTCCTTCGGTACTGGCGGCGCCCAGTTGAAATAGATCGCTCCCGTTTGGGCAACCTACGCACAAAAAACATTGTATCGTGAACAAGAAAAAACCCATATCCGTCACATTTTGCATGATTTCAAAGCTTCACAAATAAGCATTAATCGAAGAATGACAAGCAGAGAAATAAAGATTAATTTCTTAAGTCCTAAGTGTTTTCGATACTCACATAAGCTATGGTGCCCAAGGTGTAGATGACACCGATGGCTAGTTGCATATTGAAGGTCTTTTGTCTGGCGTCGTACAGTTGCTGCCAGGATCCCTCAGGTACCGGCACCTCGTCTAATGTCGCACGTTTCCAACCCGATACCTCGTGATATTCACGAGAGCCTGTGCGTCGAGGGTAATTCAATGGAAGACTACGATTAACGAACTGAGAATCTTCAGGCTTTTTCAATCTCTGATACATATGATTTGAGCGGTTGCATGTGAAACCACCCGTTGGCAACAGATTCCGTTGGGTGGACTATTGCCTTTAAATAAAGTTTGCAGATAAACGTAATATCAGCAGAGTCCTCCTTAAACGCCGTAGGTGACATTCGGGCGTTGCGTTAACATAATTTATATGCAACTCCTCATATACAAATAACTCAATAATTTTGCGGTTACGATTGGCCTGATGAAAATATGAGCAGGATTAACGAGCTAAGAATTGGCGTGATTTTTTAATACTCTAGTTTACATATGTATATGATTAACTTTGAGGTTATTTGGGGTTCGAGTTTATCGGAAGGTCCAAGCGAAAATCGATTGGGTCGGCGTTCGTGTAACGAAAACAGAGCTATGCATAGGCTAGCAAGAGAGAGAGAGTGAAGCATAGAGAACGTTTTTTTCACATCGCACCTCAATTGTTACATAATTACGCGATGTCTATCGAGTGTGTTCGGGGAAAAGAACACTCCAGACGTAAAGTGAGCAATTTCGTGGGTATTATTCTCGCGTAGGAAAATCTCTACAACGATTATGTAATTTCTCGTACGCCGCATTGAAGCGTGATCGATGTTACGAACGATTGATAACTCACCTCGCTTGCTAACATTTCGAAGGGCCGGCCTCAACAATTGTCGCAGCATTGTTGAATCTTGTTTCAATCTTCTCGACACTTGTCGCAAACGAAGATCGAACGAATTCGCAAGAATCACTCGTAGCCCCTTTCCTGGCGAAATTCACGAGCGTGGGATGGGTAGAAATTGTAGAGGCGCGTACGCGACGGAAAAGTCACACGCATTCGAGCTCCGATTGTGCTGCACGCCACGGCCGCGACGCGCGGCCATCGTTGCGCCGTCTCGCCGCGCGCGGCGCGAATGTGGCCGCGATTTCAAATTCAACACTTCGCAATGCCTTTTTTCGTGCCTGATCTCATGACGAGTATTCCTGGTTTGCCATAATTTCAGAGATTTATCAATTATACGAAATAAATTTGAAAACTGTATAAACTGAGAATTATTTTTTGAAAAGTAGTTTTTGAACTGCTTGGAGCATGTCGGACAGACTTTGTCTCTTTTAGAGTGGTGTATTCCTAAAAGGCAATTTATTGTGTTAAGCGGTTTGCGTGTGCTCAAAATTCCAAAAATGACAATTGGATTGGGTAGTTCTATAGCCTAAGACCGTAACTTCAATTTGCAACAGAGATTTTGTAAATATTTCAGGAATATACAATATACGGCTCTGACGGTTTTCGTGAATAGCCCATTGCGATTCACCCTTTTTTTTGCCTTTTTTTGACTTGGACTATCTGTCGGGTGATTCATTCGAAATTAGATACCCGCAAATTCCTATTTGCGAGTATCCTAACAGTCATTGCAGGCAAAAAAGTGAAATGCAATATTTGAAGAGTTTGTGAAGTTCTACATTGAGTCGCCTCATTTTTTTTGCTAATGGAGGCATCATCTTAGTAAATGGTCACTCCGAGCGTTATTTCTAGCAATCCACCCGATGTGTGAATGAGCATATATATATATATATATATACATGATGCTTTGTGTGGGTCAGAGGAAGGTGGTGAGACTTTCTCGCCCCTATCGATCGACGCCTGTGCAGTGTGAACTTTTATAGCAAACAGCAGGAGCAGAGGAGACTCATCGGAAACAATTGTCGTTGATACTAAACTCCGCAAAACTCATCGTTTCCGCGTTACGATGAGACGCCGATAATTCCAATACGCGTTTTATTACCGTACTTTCTACATCCTTTTCACTTCGTTACTCGTGGCACTTCCGGTTTTTCGAAGCCTCGACATCCGTTCGAAAGAACATTGAACCGTGATTTGATACAAATAGGTACAGATACACACGCGGCAAAATTATATTTTTCTCTCGTTCCTTGACATTGTCGGCGACATTATCGGGCGACACATACCGGCGCACAGTTATTGGAAAATGTATTCGTCGCGTAGCGGCAATGCTGTGCTTCGAAAAGTGTCGTAGTGTCAGTGTCGCTTCTATTTCATATTTTTTCTTGCGGTCTTCTCAAACGCGCCATTAACGGATTAATGAAAATTTGTAATTTAAATATGAAGTTTTTCGTAGCAATTAAAAATTCTAATTTTAAAGAATGAGATTTTTGTTTTCGAAATCTTTTGCAGAAGGAAATGCCGCGGTTTTTTTTCGTTTGTTTGTAATTGAAATAAAAATGTGGCGGAAGTTGTAAGGCTTGAAAATAAAAAATCCTAAGTTCGAACTATTCGCATAAAATGTTCTTACGATAAAACAGAACAAATTTAGAGCAATGCGAGCAGAGTGAATGGCAAAATAACCGGCAGCAGGACCTTCGACTCGTCCACGGTGAGGAAAAAAAAAATAGATTTGAGGACGCAATTCCTAACGTGATTGGCCATTAAAGAGTAGCTGGTCCGCAGGACCGAGGGGGTCAACGGTAAAGTGATTAACCCCAGGGAGGAGTCCATTGAGTTATCGTTAACTGATAACAGGGTGGGTTGAAGATTGCCACTTTGCGTGGGCGCTCGTGCGAGAGCCCAACATAGAAACGAGTAGGTGGGAATCGAACACGATAAAATAGCAGACCACTGACTTTTTTAAAAATTCGCCGAAGTTTTTCTACGTTTATGTTGTAATTGAGGACTCTGAAAATCTCGTAGTTATATTTTTAGGTATATCTGATTAATCGGAAGGTCCATACTTTCACAGCCGTTTCTACTTGCATATCCGGTCTTTAGTGCGGTCACTCAAACACGAACAATCTTTTTTTTCTTTCGGTTTGCTTCATTTCGTGATTAAGTGAACGTCATTGGCTGCGTGAAATGTTTGAACGCACTATGGTAAAAGTTGTGAGATTCGTGTCTATGAATGTACGAGCTGTGTGGATATTCTTCATTTTCCGTAAAATTAATGGACTCGAACGTAGCGATAGTAACGGAGGCGCGATCAGTGCACGGCTTCGTCGACCTCCCGTGCCAAGCACCGGCGTTTCGGGCCACTACTCGAATGGCTGACCGCTAAGCCGCGTTGCGACCCAACTGCCGAGCGCGAGACGCAACTTTTACCGATAGTCCAGTCGGAATAAACGCGATTTCTATTCAACGATTCCAGTATGTTGCCAGCTTTTTTGTAGGTTCTTTGGACCACCAGGAATGTACATTTAAAATTCCTACCGTTCTATGATATTTTGGAGCCGCCAAAAATTGTTTCTGAAAAACTAGTATGTCAATGTTATTTTTTTTTTGGAATGTGTTTTACCAAAAAATGCTTTCCATAAAAGTTGTGCGGCATAATGCCACGTACAAAATAAGTCCAATACAAAAATCACGTAGGATTGTTAGTTTAACGGTAAAACACCGATGCACGCATTTTTTTCTTTGGTGACCGCTCAGCCGCAGCTTGCGCTTCGACTACCGAGCGCGGGATGCCACTTTTATCGAGTTTTCCTGTTCCTCTCCGGCAAACACGATACGCTGGTGCGTTGAGAAACGAGCCACTGAGGGCAACACTCCTCCAGGGGTGTCTCAGCAGCCGAAAATAGCGAAGTAGCACGTGTGATGTAGCACGCTGATCGTCAAAGCCCACAGGGACATACAAGGACACATTGGAAAGAACAAACACATCACTTAGAATTCTCAAACCCCAAACGAGTAGGAATAATGAAAGAAATATAACAATATTCGTTCCGTTTCTGAATTAGCGCTTCAGTGCCCTATAATTGACAGCTGTGCTTCTTTCCCCAGCTATAGATCATCAAAACATCAATTGAACGACAGGCCATGGCCAAAAAAGATCCAAAAACAAATTGCGTGTAAAGACCTAGGAGAACTCTTCTCACACAGCTGTTCCCATCGTCCTCCACTTCGCTACGTTCCCACGAGAACTGTGTGCCCCTGGCGAGAAAAACGTAACTCACAAATAAAAACTAAACTAGCGTTTCATTTATGTTTCAGGAAGCCTCGCTTCGCTTGAGGAAAATCGATCATCGGGAACGGTAGTTCAAAGGTCTTCTATACCGAAGACCAAGTGCACACTTTCCGGTCAATCAAGGTCGAAGCACCTATAGTCCACCTACGCATCCAAGCAGAGTTCGCGTCCACAGAATGACAAAGTTGGCTGCGAAGCACAGAAAAATCCTCACAGACTTCAACGCGAATAGTCAATGCGCGAAAGAAAAACACGAGAATATGAAGTGTTGAGTGATTGAGGTTCTTCGATCGCGCGATATCTTATCGTATTTTTTTATCTCATTGAGAGAGAGAGAGAGAGAGAGAGAGAGAGAGAGAGAGAGAGAGAGAGAGAGAGAGGGAGAGAGAGAAAGTTGACCGGTTGGAGTGGAGCCCTTGACAATGTCGGAAACCGAAGCAAAGCCAGCGTCTCCGGTTCCGCCAAGCGGCAACGATCTGATCACCATCCAGCCGCCCGTTCTCCAGGTTGCCTGCCGAATGCTCCGCTCGCCGAGCCACGAGAGCGTCACCACGGACATATCCCTCTTCAGCGTGTCCTCGATAGCGAGCGATGCCGCCAAGTGCGGCAACAGACTCGTCGCTTTCAAGTCATACGGGGATGGTAAACTCTCCGGTCGTGGTTCCTCGCCGAATCCGGACACGCTTGAGATCCAGGGCACCAGGTGAGCGCGCTCGTCGATCCTCCGGTAACCCGAGGAGGCTCGAGCACATTGAGGGCGTGTAGATGTAGTCATTGCAAAGGTCGCCAAGGACAGCCGAGCCGTGTCACCTCTCCCGAGCTGCTGAGAGCCAATACGAGGATGGGTGACCGCTCGGCCGCGACAAACGACCATTGCGGTTGATCACTTGCTCCTTTTCGTTGCCCAGACCACCGGATATACCGGAAATCCTGTGGTTCGAGGAAGAGACGGAATTGATTCGCAGCTGCGGCGCCCTGTCGTCGGCTCTGGGCCTCCAGAAGAGTTTCAGCACGAGCGACGTCTCGCAACTGCCGACAGCGGAGTCGGTGACGATGAACGTACTGCGATCGGCGGTGTCCGCGCTCGCTATCGACTCGGCTCACCGGAACGGCCTTCTCCTCGAGCAGGCGAGACTGGACAACACCTCGAGATCGTGCAGCACTTGGGTCGCGGTGGGCGATCCCGCGAGCACGTCGCAACTTCCGAGTCCCCACGGTGGAACGACACAGCAGACTCTCGCAGCGCCCCATCCCCAAACGATTCCCTTCACCGCTGCCGATCTCGTTCGATCGGTCAACAAAAAAGTCCGTCAGAATTACATCCGACGAAGGTCTGTTCGTCGTTTACAATTGTTGTCAATGATCGTTGTGACGATATCCACACGAGACGTTCCGATCTGATAGACGGCGAAATCTTCGAAATGATTCACGTTGTTTCGCAGACTCTTGACGACGTACCGGGCCCTCGAGCGACTTTCCCAGAGTGAATTCAACCTGGACAGACTCGAGGCGGCAGCTTCGGCCGCCCAGCAGGCACCCGTGGCTAGTCTCGTCGTTCCCGGAGTCCCCAGCGTCATCGGGACCACCCTCGTCGGTCGCGACAATGCCGATCATCTTCTGACCAGACGGGACGTCGAGCGGGAACGCGGCAAACAGCTGTCCAAGTACGAGAGAAACATGATGATATTCAATTGGCTGCACACCCTCGTGGACGCCGACACCGAGGACAGCATTCAATAAGACCTTGGAGAAATTGTCAATCCGCCCGCGACTGCCAAGGGGAATCCCGTCGAAAGTTCCGATCGAAAGATCTTCGTCAAGAATTCGTCCTGAAATTTCGAAAGATTACAAGTTATCATGAACGTACTTCAGTCGCGTAGGCACCAATGTTGAGACCACAGGATTCGTAAACACTCGGCACAGTCACCTCAGCCGTGGTAACGCTCAATTTTAGACTTTGTGCAAAGATGAATTGCCGCCTTCTCCATGTGCGCCTCCCATCTCGGCACAGACTGTTTTGGCGTTCTCGAGAGAAAAAAACCAAAAAAATTCGATCTCAGCGCACACGCTTTACGCGAATTGTACGAATTTTCGAAAACTGCAAATTCCAGTGTCCTTTTTGATCTCCGTCTACTCGATGCAAGTTTTCAGCTTTGTTTGTCGCATATTTATGCACAAGCGAGTCGAAGCTTTCGGTTTTAATCTTTGTAAAATAGAAAAAAGTATTTATGAAGCTAACGGTTCGCAGTGAAAATTGAGTACCGAATGCACGCGTGTACATTTCGTCCAATGGGAAGATTGAGGATATGCGTCGGTCCTGTCCATATGTTAATTGCGAGTCGATTCGTATCTCTGGATGTCAAGGATCTTCGGATCTTAAGATCGGTGGGAAATTTTATCGCGCATGGTCCTGAGCACGAGGACTGCGAAGCCGAAGGGCCGAGAGCAAAGAAGCCGCTGGAAGAATACAAAAATCAGATTGGGCGGTACACGGAGTTTGGGAATTCGTCATGCATCAGGCATGCTCGTTTTACCGAAGTGATTTTGACGTTAACACAGCGCGACTCGTCTCGCGACTTATCGACTCGTTGTTGTTACGATAAGAATTTAGCGCTTAAGCTTATTATAATGAAGCGTGTAACGAGCTGAAGATTGCCAGCGTAATACGTGTTCCTAAACAGCCTTAAATGTATAATGATGATGCTATATAAACGATTATCGATAAATATTCGGCGTCCAGTGCTTTTTCTAGGCCTTCGACATTCTCATGCCTCCTTTTTTCAATCGAATATTAAATTGATATACATTTGTGATCCGGTACGTAGAAAAAGATGAAAAAGATGCGGTAGAATATCTTTAGTAAATTTTTCGTATTTTGAAAATCATCATCGCGTGGGACTTTAGGTATTCGTCTAGACTGCCGAAGAGAAGGACGGGACTTTCGACTCTTGCGTCGTGGGAGTGTACGATTTGTCTAGAGGCTCGGTAAAGTACGTGACTCTAGGCCACGGTCTTACATACAGGTCTTGCAACCAAGCCAAATTTGAGTAGTGGGGGTTATCCTCCCGATTTTTTTGCCACTACGCGGCGCTGTGTGTTATTCATAAACGCATATGAGTGACATTACGACGCAAGGTTATAAATACCGTGATTGAAATCAATAACAAGAGAGATAAATGCACAATGACCACTAATTCCTGTGCGGTTCCGATCTGCAACATGGGACGAAAATCAGTAAAAGAGAAGTGCTCCGTGTTGAAAGTTCCAACACATCCGGATATTTTTTCTATATATAATTTTTCGATGTTTTGGGACATTTCAAGCACATTGACATTGAAAACTGGAAAAAAAATTCACCATCACAAAGCTTCCTCCATGAGGAAGCAAAATAATCGATTTCGCTCGAAGCTGTTTTGTATTTCGCCGTAAACATATTCATATACGCATGTATGACTGCGTATGACCATCAAAAGATTGATTAGGATTCCGCCAAATTCGTGCTATAAACTTATGAAGCTTACCAATAACTCGTTGCGCCGCTCTCGTGGCCATAAGTTGTACTTTCGTTTGGACGTGAACGCACAACCCCCCACCACGTTCGTTGCAACCTGTATGTAAGACCGTGACTTGACCCGTGGACAAAACAACACATACACACATCGCATCAAGCATACACAGTACTGGGTAAAAAAGTATGCACCGGTATAATTTCCATATTTGTACTATGTCTATAAAAATGATAAATAGAATAGGCATTCAGCAGTCTAGTGGAAACTTAACTGGTCGGCCTCTATATTTTCATGCAAATAATATCGAAAATATTCGAAAATCCTGTGAGATTGAATGATATCCGCGGGGTGCCAATTTTACGTCGGATAAAACAAAGTGCGCACCGTAGTGTTTACTTATTTTCTTAGGTAATCACGACCATATATGTAATATTACGTATATGCTCACGACACGATTTTTGCCCAAAGTTGCTTGAAAGCAGAGCCGTAATACGAACAAATAGATTCTATCTATTTTTTTGCCAGTTATCATTGTTCTGCGAAAGTGAATGGTATTAAAAAGTGCGCAATGCCGAAAATTCGAATTCAACTAAGCAAACTCGTTATGACGTTGAAGTTTGCATCGTTGTGCAACGAAATGCAAAATAAAATTAATTCTTTCCAATCGTTCTATTTGTTTTGGCCGACTTGGTTAGTGAAAATCGCTCGACCTCTTTACGTATGCTTATGAGAAGTTGACGATCTTAATTTGCAAAATAAACGGCCGGATAATGATCGAAATGAAAAATGAAACAATATTGTTGCATTCCAACTATGCAAACTTCAATGTCATCTCGTTGTTAAGGATCAGAAAAAAGGTCTATCTAATAGAGAAATCGGAAGAAAATATGAATTAAGTGAAGGTAAAGTGAAGAAAATATGTGAGAAGTTTAGTAGCTTGGTGTAGCAATGGATAAGGATGCATGTGGAAAACACAGAAAGAAATAGAAAAAAACACAGACAAGGGCGAAGCAATGAATAAGAATAAACTTTTTGAGGTTCTTGCAAAGCAAGGAATGACGTAGACAAGCGGCACATCCACAATCGAGTGGAAAGTATGCCTCAATGTTTACAAGCTGTCATTAAAGCTCGAGGTGGGCAGACAATGTATTAGGTAAGAATACGATTGTACATTTACTTTCTTTGTCGCATATGTACTTTATGTTGTCCAATGTAAAATTGGTACTTAATGAGTTTCACTCGATCTTACGTGTTTTTCGATATTATTTCTCCCAAAATATAGGAGCAGAATAGTTAACTTTCCTCTAGACCGCTTAATGCCTGTTCTCTTTATTATGTTCATCATATATACATATATATATACATATATATATATATATATATATATATATATATCATATATATACACATATACCTTCAAATTTGTTAATCAAACGTTTTTTCTGTAATTCTCCCAGAGAAATGGATCATCACAAAGTGTTGTCCGCACTCACTACGAACGAGAAATGTACGAATACCATATATAATTATGATGCATGTAATATGCAGTTGTCCGTTTATACATTTTTACATAGACTCTTTCAATTACGAAAAATTGTTAATACACATATATACAGACAAACTTTTATAAATATATATATTTATAACTAAGGTATAAAAAAAATGATATAAAATGATATAAAATTATTTAAAATATGGTTAATATATATATACATACACAACTGAATGAGTACATTCAAATATAAATACTTATATACTTATAAATATAATTATACGACTGTCAGTGTATTAATACAAAGAAACCTTCTTCGACAATGAACATTTTTTATTCTTTAGGTGAAGGCCAAAGTTTCGACGAAAGTCTCCATAGTATCGTGGCCAAAGTGACGAGCATGTTGCCAAAGGAGGGTCAAGATATCGTAACGAATATAGCGAGAACTCCGAACGACGAGTGCACTATTAGGTACACGCAAATTTGTGCAATTTCAAACTTGTTTTTTTTTAGTGCGCACCTTAACACCGACAAGCGTTCCTTTTCCGTTTCAGGTCTCGGTATCTCAATATTGTTTTGTACGTACTGAATTCCTTGAGGGACTGTGAATTGTCTAACAACGATACATTCTTGAGCGTGAATCAGCAGAAGACGGTAAAAGCGGCGGTGGAAATAGCCGTGAGCATCGGCGTCCTTCCGTGTCTGTTTCGTGGCATAGGAGCAGGTATACACAAAATGTGCCCACGAGCGAAGGAACTGGACGACGAAGGGCTCACCGATCTACAGGTACGCAGAAAAAAAACTGCACGGAAAAATATTTAAAACTGTTTCAAAAGCTGAAATATGTAGTTTCGAAAAAACGTCCCTGAGACTTGTGAATAATTTTTCAAGGACTCCGAAAACAGTAAAGCGCAATAGTCACCAATATCAAAATCGATTTCTCGCAACCCCTTGAAGCATCGATTCGTTAATTTTTTCTCCCTCCGTTACATGTGAATTTTCCACAAAAATCAAGCGCCAGGGACATGTACCATTGTTTGTCTTCAGAAATACGACAGACTGTCGCTGACGGTTCGTCACTTGACGGGCCTTAGCGACGAGCCGAGTCTTCGTCTCGCGTTGCAACCCCAGCTGGGTCCACTGCTCGGCGGTCTTTTGCAATTATCTTACGCGCCGCTCGCCAAGCCCGCGTCGAACTCCACCAGTGAGAAGCTGGAAACCTCCGACTTCCGAATGTCGAACGATCTGTACGAAAGATTGACCAGAGATCAGTTGGAATTCACGGAGCGGCTCTCGTCCCTGATCGACGGATGTCCACTGGCTGCGATCGTGAGAGAGTTCATGGTAATTCTGGGAGTGAAGGAGGCTCCGAAATGGATTCGTAGAAGAACGCAGAGTTATCTGGTCCAAGCGATAGTCCGGCCTAATGGTATTTTGGCGTTGATCGATGCCGTTTGCGGGGACGCCATCGATCTAGGCGCCCATTGGACCAAATTGGATACCGTTGCGAGGCTCGTAGCGAGCTCCCAGGGTCAAGATCCCGACGAGTATTACAAGGCTGTTTGCTCCCAGGTCGGTAGCACTGTTGGAGTGTCTCTCGCGTTTCGCGTCGAGTAAACATTCGTCACGTTTTTTCCATTTCGATAAATTTTCATCAATTTTTTCGTTGAAACGTAATGGAAATACAAAGATTTCCAATTATTCGTCATAAAAACTATCCACTTGTCGGTGAACCAAATACTTTTTCCTCCGATGCAGCTGTTGAAGCTACTGACCTCCAAGAGCATAAGCCACTCGGCGACGATAGCGACCAACTGCATAACGGCCCTTTACGATCACAATCCTCCCGTCTGCATCGCCAGGATCTTCAGACCAATCGCGGCTCCTCTGCGAGCGTCGACCTCGTCAAGTTTGCCGAGAGTCTCGCCCCGAAGCGAGTCCGAAGTGACGGACTGCGTGGAGAATTTGACCAAGTGCTTTGTCCCTACGGACGCAAAGTTCAAGCATCCTCCGTGCACTCTTCTCCGAGAAGTCGCCCTCCCTTTGTTCACACTGTACGCGAAATCTCGTCGCAGCGTCTCGTTGCTCCAGACGCGAATTCGCGATCTCTTGATTCACCTGCTGAGAGACTCGGGAGACAGGAAAGCGGATTTGTTCGCCGCGTTTCTCGATCAGGAGACAAAGAACGGCGAGGACTTTGGCCCGAGATTGTCGTGTGCATTCGGTCCAACCGGCGGACTCGAGATAACCGGCGAAACCGGAAGTCTCGAGCACGAAACCGCTGCGGACAGTCTCTTCGATTTGCTCGCGAACGAACGAGCCCTTGCTTTCGATCTGTTCAATTACCTTTTGCGTTCCCTCGCGGGTAACGAAGGGAGCAGCGACGATAAGACTCGAGAAAGTAGCCAGGACACTCGAACGAATCGAAACGAACCCAAGGCGAGTCAAGTTCTGGAGAGCAGCGAGGACACGTTCGATCGAATGGAACGAAAATTGGCCGCGATGAAACTTCTCTCGAGACTCGCCGAGACTCGCGAGATTCAGGAAGCCCAGCTGAAAAATCCACAATTCATCGTGTCCTTCGTCAGGTCCCTTTTCGACGAGAGAGCCAAGAAACGAATCACACCTGGAGAGCCCTGCGGGGAGGACGAGAATGTCGAAGTTCTCTACATTAGTCTGATGCTGGTGAAGGTTATTCTGACGGAAGGTGAGAGACCCAAAGATTGGAGCTTGTTCAAGGACCTGGCCGCGTTCCTGAAGACGGTCAAGCATGGTGCGGACATTCCTCAGCAGCTGGCCAGCCTGGTGGACGAACTTTTGCGGGTTATCGGCAGTGAGGGAAAATCGGAAACTCGACGTTATCGGGACTTGAGCGTCGACGATCGCGACGAGGAGAGCGAGTTTGGGAAGGCGCTGAAGGATCTGGCGGATCCGCTGCTCCCGGTACGGGCTCACGGACTCATAGCGATTACTAAGTTGCTGGAGAAAAAAGATCCCGAAACTCTCGCGAAGAAGGATATCGTCCTGTGCTTCTTCCACGTAAGGAATCATGCAAATTGGAATTTGTTTTACACGAGTTGCGGTTTGTTTTTGGAAAACTTGGAGATTATTCGTTTGCTTTTTCTACGGGTTATGTACCTCCATTTTGGTTTTTTTGGACCCAAAAAACAGATCGATTTTCGAGATTTTTTCGGGATTGTCAAGTTTGAGTTTTGTTTTAAATATTGATAAAGAATTAAGTTGTTATTAGAAACAAAGTGCCGCCGTTGTTGCACGGCCATGGTATAATGATAAAGCTTTCGTCAGATCTTGTTGAAATTATAGTACTTGTTTGAAATTTTTTAAATTACGGAAATGGCAAAGGTAGAAAAAAAGTTCGATTTTCGACAAAAAAAAAACAACTTTAATAATAATTTGTTATTAACAAATGTACCAATACATGAGAAAAACATCCAGTCGTACGAAAGGAAATATTATATACTATGCTCTGTGCAAATTTGAAGTGAATCGGACGAATAGATTTTGAGATACGATTTACACCACTACGTAAAACAGTTCCGAAAAAAGATAAAAGATATAAATGTAAAATTATAACATGCTTAATTAATTAATATTTCTTTTAATATGAAAACATTTAATTAATATAAGATCAAAATGATAGAACCTCAAATATGACACTTTCATATTAATTTGATTGTTACTTTATATTGATATTTTTTATAATATATTTTATAGAACGTTTTTTAAAATTAATTTTCCCATTTATTTTTTTAAATTTCATAAATTGTTTGTTAGAATCTATTGAATTTTTTAATTGGAATTAAAATATGTGTATATAAGGATGCAATAAGATACTTACATAATTAACTAGCAATTGAACGTGAAAACTAATTTTGAAAAATGCCTCATAAAGTTTATTATTTTATATTAATAACTCCTAAGACGCGTTAAAGTACAGAGAACAATAATCACCGAGATTTTTCAAGACTCCATAATATTAAAAAATGTCCACACACATTGATTTACCCCCGACGTGTTTCAATTTCAGGAAAACTTGAAAGACGACGACTCCTTCGTGTACCTCTCTGCGGTGAACGGTCTCTGTGCCCTCGCCAGTGTATTTCCGGACGACGTAATCGAGACTTTAGTTCAAGAGTACATCGACATGCCCCAGCGCAATACCAACGGCGAAATATCGCCCGAGGTCCGGGCGAAGCTCGGCGAGATTCTGGTCAAGACTACGCGATCGTTAGGTACAAATTCATCCGGATTTCGTTTTTTTTTTTAAGTATAAGACTATTTTCGCCATTACGAAGTGTTTCCCCTCAGGTGAAATGTGTTCGGCTTACAAAAACGTTTTGATAAATGGTTTTCTCTGCGGATGTCGCGATCCGGACGACATGGTGCGTGCGTCGAGTCTCTCGTGCCTCGGCGAGATCTGCAAAGTCATGGGCTTCCGCCTGGGCCACGCGATAAACGAGGTAAGTTCCTCGATCCCCTCGAGGAAGGAAAAAAAAAAGTATTCGCTTCCTGACGCAGGTCTCGCCCTGCACCGGAAGTGGAATAATTCCCGGGTAGATTAACGCGAACGTTTCGAACTTCCAGATAATTTATTGCATCGGCTGCATAATAAACACGGACAAATCACCGGAATGCAGGCGAGCCGCGGTGCTGGTGGCGACTCTGTTGATTCGCGGCCTTGGCAAGGACACCCTGACGGATTTGGGAAGCGACCTCGTGCCCCTCTATCGAGCTCTCAAATTCCTGCGCGACAACGACGACGATCAGGTTCTTCGCTTGCACGCTCAGCTCGCTCTCGAGGAGCTGGACGACGTCGTCCAATCATTATTGTTCTCCGTCGCGAAGCTTGAAAAACGAATATTTCTTCTCTAACGGCGACGGAGTGCACTATGGCAAAATATATTTTTCAACGCAACGATTGACCGTTGATTTTTTTAATTCTCTACATATGTAGATATTTTAACGTACTCGTAAACTACTTCTGTACATAATTTATATAAATTTCTCTTCTATATAAATCCGTAAAGTATCAAAGAAAAATATCTCGTATCGTACAAACGAAAAAGACGATATGTAAAAATTTTGCATCACGCGTACATTCCCAGCCGCATATTTCATCGCAATTTCATCACTTGGGGGATCTGGAAAACAATTAGACGGAATTAACGGACACTGGTGGGCGGTTGAGGTTCGGGTCCGGTGGTCGCTTAAAATCGCTCCGGACGCAACGGAATGTTAGGTTAGGGGAGAAGTTATTGAAATTTCGGGACTTTTCTCTCTATAACATTATTGGAAGGGTACACTTCAAGTTTTAAAGTTATCGCGTATATAAATTCCTTTTTAGGGTAATAATTGTCGAGAAAATGGTCGAAAATATGAAAAATCGATTACAAAGTCTTCGATATAAGTATATCCTTTCAATATTGTTATGGTAAGAAACCAAAAATTCAGCCAGATTCAAAAGATGCCTAAAAAAATATCTGATAACGCCGGAGTTTCATCTTGTTTAAGAAAGAAGAAAAATTAACAGTTGAAAGTGGTAATAAGATATCAAAATTTTTAAATGATGCGATTATTTTATCACCTTTAACAAAATTCATAAAAAATGACGCATTTTCGGGCGTCTGAAGCGTTCCTCCCTTAAGGCGGCCGTGGACGCAATGCAACGTTAGGGTAGATTAGCGAAGTGCAGCAGGAAGTGATCAGAAATGGTTCCATTGGCAAGGGCAATACGTAAAAACCGCCAAGGGTGTAAGTTGCAGCTCGGGGAAGTAAAAATTATATTAATTATAGTTTAAAAAATAACAAAGTAAACTGACTGTCGAGAGTATTCAATTTCCAATAATAATAATGCTGGATAGTTATTGACAATTGATTTGTACGTATAGTTAGTTGTCCGGCAAATCAGTAGAGAAAATTCTTTCGTTACTTCGTCGATTTGCCTCAATATTAACGATTTTTTTCCAGCATTTTTCCTCTGAATCCTTTTTTTTTAATTCTTAAAACTGATAAGCAACTGCGAATCTTTGAGTATATTTATGTAGAAAAATTCACGCTTTTATAGTTTCCACGTCACTAAACGAACAGAGTGTCCTCAAGAAAAATCTACAAGATTGAAGTTTGCATCATTCGAATGCAACGAAAAATATTATTTCTCAATCGCTCGGAATTTGTTTGGCAAATCTTCGTTACGAAAATCCCTGAATCGTTTCTTGAGTCGCTCATTTAGAGATCTGCAATTTAAAACTGCATAAAAACATTTTGTAGAATGACAAAAATGCGAAAATGAAGGAATTAAAAAGATCTTTCGTTGCATGCGAACGATGTAACCTTCGAGACCATAACATTTCTTAAAGTTCTGGAAAAAAAAAACGAAAAATCGGAAATAATTCATAAATAATGAAAAAAGCCACCATTGTACTTCATACGAAAAAATTCGTATGAAGTATCTAGTAATATCTGTGATCATTCGAAACGACCAACGCACAGTCCTCAGCTCAGTCCGATTTCTCTCGAATCTCGAAGTACGGAAATTCCGACGAAATTTTCTTTTTTCGTCCAGGAACGTACGCGTGGCGCATCGATCGTTGATAACATATTCGATATTGACGCAAGTACGCGCAGCGAGCAGCCACTTTTGCTTTTCGCGCGTCTCCGTGCGCGTAAATTTTTCTCCTATAGTACAATTTGATTGCACTGCTTGGGCTTAATATTCGAAGTATCAGTCGATCCGAATAAGACATTCCGTTATTGACAATTATGGCCATCGACAAAGCGCTAATGTAAAATTCGTCAGACGCAACGAATTGCGCGATAGGCGAGGGGCGGGAGTGGTTGCAACGTGGCTCGAATTTGCAGAAGGGAGAGGGACGGGTGAGGATCGGAAATGGCGTGGAATAAATTCTCGTTTTTTTCCCCTCAGTTCAGAGGAAGGTCGTATCCTCGGCGAAGAATCCTGCGAGTCTTATGTAATCGCGTTTCAAGCAGGCGTACATCCTCTGAGGTTGAGGGCTCGAGGTTGGCGCCGGTCTGGGCGTAACGGCCCGCAGGATGAATTCCTTGCACGCGGGCTCGGGAAAGGTTCGGTGCTTCGCGTCGCTCGAGGATTCGGCGTCGTTTCCGGTAGTGCCGGAAGTCATCATGCTCGCAGCCTGGAACGCAAATGTGTATATACCCAATACCCGATATAACTATATTGAAGAAGCTAATAAGAATAACAATAATAACAGATATTTAGGTAAGTTATAATATGAATATTTTCGTTATATTGGAGAAGCTAATAAGAATAACACAATAACAGATATTTAGGTAAGTTATGATATGAATAATTTCGTGATGTGATTTAGATAGGTGCCGGTAGTACCTCGTTAGGTAGGTACTCATTCTTGATTAATATTCAATAAATGATTGTCAATGATCTCACAATATGCTCTTTTTTTAATTAATTTTTCAATAGTTCGCTGTACGATACTCCCCATTGTACAGAGAAAAGCACTCCGTTATCTACAAGTGTACAGTGGATCAGGGTAATTTTCTTCACATTTTGTTTGATCTACTGTGAACTTAGGCATGTTTCACTGCTACACCCCCAAGTACGGTGGATCAAATTCCATTGTTTTGAATGGTTATTATCTAAATATCTACTGGGTTAGGCCGTTCAGTGTCTTTTAGCAAAATGAAGCCATTGAACATACCTCGCGTTTAGTCAAGGGTTCATTGAGATTGTGTGAACGGTTAGGCAGCTATAGACTTCTGAAAAAAATGAGCCACTGATCCCACTCTGACCCTACTGTGCAACGAAAAGTATGAAAAGGAATTATGGAAAATGGGAGAGGGGAGGAGGGGCGAAAAATGGATCGATGCGGACCTTTTGGGCGTCGCGGAACATCGTCGTGATCCGTGAGCCTATGACACCCCGCGCTCCGCCCGGGACCGATACCTCCTTGCTGCGCATCAGTTGAATAATGAACGAGCCGAACTCGCCGGAGTCTTCGTCGCCGCACAATTTGTGCTGGAGCGAATTCGCCTGGGCCATCAGGGCTTCGATGCCCTCGATGTCCCTCGCGATCTCCTGAGAAGAAAATAATCAAAACGAAATCAATATGCAGTTTTGCCAGATTTGAAAAAAAATGAATGTTTTTCAAACGCTCCGAAATATTTTTTTCGATTTTCTTTTTACCGACGCAAGCTAGGATATGTTTTTTTCGGGAAATCGATATTCGTATTCGATCGGGGGAAAAAGGATAATGATGCAGATTTCTTTTTGCGTACCTCGTACAGTTGTGATTTTTGATGAAGCGGCTTCGTGGCGTGTTGCAATTTGTTGAGTATACTCTGCGTGACGTCGGGCAAGTTGGGCATCGTGTGTTGTTTCTGTTGGCTGAGGGTGTGAAGTGCAGCGTGCGTGAGGATCGGTAGGAGCAATTGGGCCACCTGGCCGAGCCTCTTGGACGTTAGATAGTGCATCGCCTTCTCGGCCTCTCGGGTATCGTCGAACAAACGTTTCTGCCTGTGGGCCGGCACCGGCTGAGCCGAACTCCAAGTCGTCGACCACGGATTGTTCGGAATGCGCATACGGGGCGAGAGATGGCCTGCGAAAAATTTGGCAACGTTAGCAGAACGACGAACAGCGAATTATAATGAATAATCGTTGATCCAGATCGACCCGAAGAAACTCGGTTTATCGCGAGGACGCGATGGTCGTGCCGTTTAAAACAAAACAGTCATGCTATTGGGCATACCATAGTTTTTTTTTAGAACTTTGTAAAACTATTTTTTACATACGTAAATGCAATTTTAAGTCATAATACATTCGTCTAGGTGCATAAGCATATTTTACAGAATTCTAAATATATTTTTTAGAATATATAAATATATATTTTTCAGAATTTACGAATATAGATCTACATTTGTTTATTCCAAATGTACAGCTTTCACTTTTTACAATACCCCTCTTCTTTCCACTTTTTCAGTACGCAATTTGCGAATATATTTTCTAGAACGTACAATACGACCTCTACAATGTACAAACATATTTTTCAGAATGCACGTATATATTTTTTTAGATTGTACAAATATATTTTCTAGAATGTACACATATATTTTCTGGATTGTGGAAATATATTTTCTCGAATGGACAAATATAATTTCTCGAATGGATAAATATATTTTCTCGAATGTACAAATATATTTTTTAGAATGGGAAAATATATTTTCTAGAATCTACAGATATATCTTCAAGAATGAACAAATATATTTTATCGAATATACAAATATATTTTCTAGAATGGACAGATATATTTTCTAGAATGAACAAATATATTTTCTCGAATATACAAATATATTTTCTAGAATGTAGAAATGTATTTTCTGGACTACGAAGATATGTCTTCTAGAATGTACAAATATATTTTCTTGAATGCACAAATATATTTTTTAGAATATACAAATATATTTTCTAGAATGGAGAGATATATTTTCTAGAATGAACAAATATATTTTCTCGAATATACAAATATATTTTCTAGAATGGAAAGATATATTTTCTAGAATGAACAAATATATTTTCTCGAATATACAAATATATTTTCTAGAATGTAGAAATATATTTTCTGGACTACGAAGATATATCTTCTAGAATGTACAAATATATTTTCTTGAATGTACAAATATATTTTTTAGAATGGAAAAATATATTTTCTGGAATCTACAGATATATCTTCAAGAGTGTACAAATACATTTTCTCGCATATACAAACATATTTTCTAGAATGTACAAATATATTTTCTAGAATAGCCAAATATATTCTCTAGAATATACAAATATATTTTCTTGAATGTACAAATATATTTTTTAGAATGTACAAATATATTTTCTAGAATCTGCAGATCTATCTTTAAGAATGTACAAATATATTTTCTAGAATCTACAGGTATATCTTCTAGAATGTACAAATATATTTTCTAGAATATACAAATATATTTTCTAGAATGTACAAATATATTTTCTAGAATGTACGAATATTTTTTTTTAATCTACGAATATATTCTTCACAACATCGCACCAAAAAAAATATTCCATAAAACATACAATTGTATTTACAGCGATATTTTGCCAGAACGTCACAAACGAAAGCTACGTTTCCCACAATAAAGCGCACATAAACAATTAAAAAAATAAACCAACAAAACAGCACAAATCGCGAATGAGCCATTATTGTCCCCGTACCTGCAGGTTGTCCCCATTCGTCCACACCGTCCTCTTCCACCCAATCTCGCGGGGAATACCATCGAATGAAATCCTCGAGTTCCGCTCCAGGATTCGCGGCCTAAAAACGCGTTCGCGCGATACATTAATTGATCCACATTTATCCTAAACCTTCGAGCATGCTTGATAGACTTATCACGTAGGTTTTAAGACATACTTCATTCAGTCCAAAAATTATAGATGGAAATGTTGATTATTATTAAGACTGTTTAGATAATTAAAAATCAAAATGGATACATACAGTAATATAATAATAATAATAATAATAATAATAATAATAATAATAATAATAATAATACTGAATAAACGAATAGAAAAATAGTAAAAATAGATCAATATTAATAACAATAAATAAATAAATAAATAATAAATAAATAAATAGATAAATAATAAAAATAAATCAATATTAATAACAATAAATAAAAAATGATAATGATAAATAATCATCAAAATAATGTTTATTCGGAAATACGAAAATCTTATTACCTTGAACGATTCCATATCGGAGAGCAAAGAAGCGCTCATGAGTCTGGCGCGCATTTCTGAGGCGTACTTATCGGTACCAAGTTGCATCATGACTTGGGCATCTTCCTCGAGTTGATCCTCGGTCTTTGGGACCGGATCTTGAGTGACCGGGAGATAAAGGGCGTCGCCGGTTTTTATCAGGCGCAATGATGGGTGCTTGGCCAGTCGCCCCGTTGGCCGATTCCACAACAAGTGTTTCGTCTTGGTGTGAGTTTTGGTGGGTGCAGGCTCTTCGGGCTTGATCGATTCGTCGCTCGTACACTCAAAAAACTCATCCTCGTCCTCGGATTCTTTTGATCGAGGAAGAAGTGGAATTATTTGAAAAAAATAGTTGATCAAGGACAGTTTTTATATAATAATCATATAGGATGTATAGAACAATCGGGTATAAAAAAAATTGATTACCTGTGTCGAAATCCATTTCCATGCTCTGCGGCTTGTGAGCAGTTTCCTCGCGAGATTTTTTCCTGTCGATGCAACAGTTCATCATTTGAAGCTTCTGATGAAGAATGCACGTGCGAACGGAGTCGGGAAAACCAGTACCGATTCTGAAAAAAAATGGCAGGATGTCGTCAAACGTCGATTTTTTGGAATTCAAAAATTTGGAAGGAATTGAGGTATTCGAAAATTGGGAAAAAATCGAGGAATTCGAGAATTGGAAAAGAATTGAGACGTTAAGGAATTCAAATATTGGAAAAGAATTGAGGAATTTGAAAATTGGGAAGGAATTGAGGAATTCGGACATTGGGAAGGAATTGAGGAATTGAGGAATTCGGAAATTCGGAAAAAATTGAGGAATTGAGCAATTCGAAAATTTTGAAAGAGTTGAGGAATTCGGAAATTGGGAAGGAATTGAGGGATTGAGGAATTCCAAAATTGGGAAAAAATTGAGGAGTTGAGAAATTCGAAAATTCGGAAAGAATTGAAAAAATTGACAATTGGAAAAGAATTGAGGAATTGAGGAATATGACAATTGGAAAAGAATTGAGGAATTTGACAATTGGAAAAGAATTGAGGAATTCGAAAATTGGGAAAGAATTGATTTTCAAATGCGGTGTGACCTATCATAATCAATTTGATTGAAAGAAATCATGTTTGTTGTGTGACATAACTTTTTTCGATAATATATAATTGATTTTTATTTTATTGTGAGATATATTTTCTCTTGGTGTTTGGTTATATGAGACGATTGTATAATACTAATTAAAACAATCGTGTACACTTTCTCATTGTACCAATTTATTCGTGTACAATCTATAATTGTACTAGTAGTTAGTATCAGTGAAAAAAAAACTTTTATCAACGAATAAACATTTATAAATGGTTATTCATTTATAATTATATTATACCAAAATTTAGTATTGGTAAAAATTTCGTTAGCAATTTTTAAACCATACTAATTTATACGTTTACGATATATAATTATACTAATTAATAGTATTAGTAAAAAATCATTTTTATCAACGAATAAAAGTCGATTAATGTCTATTCGTTTATAACTACATTACACCAATATTTAGCATTAGTAAAAAAATCGTCTACAATTTATAAACCATACTCATTTATTCGCTTATGATTTATAATTATCCTAATGATAAGTATCAGCGAAAAATTATTTTTACCCTGAAAAACATTTATTAATTACGGTCAACATCAATGGCCAATATGCGAATGAGTATCTTATTAATAAACCGTGTCACTATTTTATATCGAACAAAATCATGCGATATTTTCTCCACTGTTATTTATGAAAATTCTGGAAATCTTTTTTTTTCAATTAAAAACCTAATTGACGAATAATTTATTCCATTTGCTTGCTCCAATTACGCAGGGATTCGCGCGCGCACGCGAGCTCGAAGAAACTCGGCGGGTAGCGCGAGGGTGGTCGAAAGCGCGTGTGTTTACCTGATCGAAACGAATAACCGGCGAAACAACCGCCTGTTGCACACGCTCATCTGGGGCAAACTTAGCAATGCACGACACCGCGAGACAGGCCGGAAGTAAGAGGCATCTCAAATGCCTCGCGGTTCTCCAACATGGTACGGTGCATCACCAATGTGACGTGTTTATTAATTGAACAAATGTTCAATTAATAAACACGTATAAAAAATATAAAATGTTCGTGAACAAATTATATTTGTTCGCAATATAACAATTGTTATGCACGCGCATACTTATTCAGGTAACTTTGAGATCCCAAAGCATCGTTGGGATAATTTTATATTTGTAGGGATGCAAACGAGAGAAAAAAAGTATTTTGAGGCTCGATAGGCTCACAGGCCCGAAAGGGTCGAGGGCGTTCCAATTATGTAGTAATTGAATTCTTTTTGTCTAGTTCTAAATTATTTATTTCGAACATAAATGGGAGAGATGGTAATTATAATGATAAGTATCATACTTATCATTATAAGTAACAGTAATAGTAATAATTATTATTATTATTATTATATGTAATACGATAAGGAGCATATTTATAATATAAAGAGAATTATGCTCTTTATTTCTCCTTCGAAATTGTAATATCGAACGATCAATAATAAATACAATGTTTTTTTTCAATTTAATTTGGGATTCGAAATACAGGGTAATTTTCAAATTCGTAAATTATTTTCAGAAAGTTCAGAAAAATGCATGCGTCAATTAACGTAACACAATTATAATGGAATACATATTACACTAATAGTAATAATATGAAAAACCATTATTATTATTATATTATATGTAATATAATGAATAGCCTAATTATAATATCAAATATAATTTTACTTTTTGAAGTAATGACGGGAATAGAAAATTACGCATTTTTCGAAATTGTAATAAATAACTTTTTTTTATTTGGAAGTAAAAAGCAGGGTGATTTTCAAACTCGTAAATTATTTTTGAAACGTTTGTAAATTAGAGGGAAAAACGTTTGGAGTTGAAAACAGTGCCGAAATGAATTCTAATTCGAAATAATAGGAAATAGAAAGGATGCTCATTTTTCGGAATGGAGAGGAAAAAGTTTTGTTTTTATTTGTGAGAAAAAGCAGACTAATTGTGAAACTCGTAAATTATTTTTGAAAGTTTGTAAATCAGAAGGAAAAAAGTTGGACGTTGAAAAAAATGGCGATTTGAATTCAAATTTGAAATAATTTTTGTAACTTTCCAAGATCCTTTTGATTAAAAGATCCAGTTCGCGATATATATATATATATATATATATATATATATATATATATATATATATATATATATATATATATATATATATATATATATTCTCGACAAAGTGCGGAAAATCCCGTCCGTGCAAAGTTTTGAAACAATTTTATTCCCGGAAGTTATGCGATCGAATAATCGTTTTGGCTGCGAGTATTGTATTACGACACCAATCAAGTGCACAACGATATTGTTTTACGTGTTTCAAATGCAGCCACGATGCACACGACTCCGTTAAGGTATAGAATACAAATGACACGTCGAATCGCGCTTTCGCGACCCATAAAATTTAATTACTTCGCGTGCGGATATAAAATCGGTGGCGGAGAAATGAAAATTGTGGATTTCACGATGACCACTACTATGTTTCGTTCACCAGACAATACGTAACCTTCCTCTCTCTCCCTTATAATTAGTAAAAATTGATAAAAATGAAGCGATGAAGAAGAATCGGCCGGGCAATGATTTCGGGAAGTTTGAAATTTACTCCAGGTAAAATGGGGATCAACCGGCGGGGTATAAGAAAGAGGAAAGGCAAGAGGGGGAGAAACAGGAAGAGAGAGAGACAGCAGGTGCATATGCCTCAGTGCACCTGGGGGGGTGCGGGCGGTTGCACTTCGTACAAGTGCCCTAAAGAACTCCGGAACCCTAAAAGCAACCGTTGCATAATGTAACAGAATATATAGAACAGAATGTATGTACATTTAAAGCGCCGTATTTTACGAGGTATACATTTATTTGTAATAATAATAAGTGTTCTTAATAAAAATTACTATTTTTAATAAAAATGGCTGTTTTTTCATAAAAATTGCTATTTTTGATAAAAATGGCTATTTTTGATAAAAATGGCTGTTTTTTTCATAAAAATGGCCATTGTTGATAAAAATGGCTGTTTCTTCATAAAAATGGCTATTTTTTTTTTAAATGCTATTTTTTTAAAAAATTGCTATTTTTTTTTTAAAATTGCTATTTTTTTTAAAAAATTGCTATTTTTTTTTAAAAATGCTATTTTTTTTTTAAATTGCTATTTTTGATAAAAATCGTTGTCTTTTCATAAAAATGGCTATTTTTGATAAAAATTGCTGTTTTTTCATGAAAATGGCTATTTTTAATAAAAATTGCTATTTTTGATAAAAATTGCTATTTTTGATAAAAATTACTATTTTTCATAAAAATTACTATTTTTCATAAAAATTACTACTTTTCATAAAAATTACTACTTTTCATAAAAATAACAATTTTTCATAAAAATGGCTATTTTTCATAAAAATGAATATTTTTTATAAAAATTACTATTTTTCATACAAATTACTATTTTTCATAAAAATTATCATTTTTCATAAACATTACTATTTTTCATAAGTTACTATTTTTCATAAAAACTACTATTTTTCATTAAAACTGCTATTATTCATAAAAATTACTATTTTAAATTAAATTTGATATTTTCAATGAAAATTACTATTTTTACTAAGAATGCTAATTTTTAATAAAAAATACTGTTTTTAATAATGTGAGTGTCCTTTTTCACTAATGTAATGTAATAATAAAATAATTCATTATATAAAAGACCATATTGTACGAAGCACGACTTTTTCCCTAAAGTAAAATTTAAAAAATGTATACAAATTGACAAACTAAATAGAAATATTCATTTTTATAAACTAATCAGTGTTGAAAATATGTTTCGGCAAATATGAGAATATTGATAATGTAGGGTACTGTTAATTTAGTCAAATACTTTTTCCGTTATTAGTTTTTTTTTAAATGAACTCTTAAATAAAGATGGGGAGTGACAAAATTAGTAGCAAACTTGATTTTTGTATTACTAATTTACAACAAAAAATTAATATTTCGATTAATTGTGTAAATAGGTGTTTTTTTATTTCAAAGTTTATTCACTTCGTTTATTATTTATTAGTCAACTTTGTTTATTTTTTCGTTTTGTTAATTAACTTTTGAATGAAAAAACGAGCATCGAAAATGTGTTTCAACCAAATTAATAATATGCTCAATATCGTGGAAAAATATTTTTGCCACTTGCATGTTTTTTGCACAGAAAATTGAAGATAAATCTTCGTATTGTCGAAATATGAAGATACAAGCAGATATACATTGCCCCCGTGTTTTTCCCAAATTTGTTTATCCCTTGAAAACGTCACCGGAGAAAAAAGAATGGACTTCGTGTTCTTTAAAGTCGAGAACATCGATGCTGGGATTCTCGTTTGCTCGTTCACCGAAACAGGTTTTTAAAATTTTATGCATTTCGATCCCTCCCGGGAATGTCGCCTCGTGAAGGCTTCGAGTTGTGGGTCAGCGCTGGCAAGAGCACGAAAAAGGTGTCTTTCATTTCCACAATTCTCGAAACAACAAAAACAAGAAAAATTACGCAACCACTCCGTAGTTCGAAACAAATCAAAATAAAATTTCAATCGAAGCGTCAAATTTTCATTGCCAAACTGAATTTTTTTAACCACCCTAAAATTCATCCATTTTCGAAATATTTACGAAATATACTCCGGACTTTCCCAGCACGCGGGAAATTCGAAGCTTCGCCTATTCGGTTCGCCTCGAAAATTTCAGAACATGTTCCATCGTCTTCTATTATTCGCTTTTCAATTTTCAAGTCACTTTCACATTCTCTAAGCCTGGGAAGCGAAAAAAAAATTAGAAAAGGAGGAAACATTCATGAGTGTCAAGTGGATGTTTCCCGAGGGTCCGCGACCGGTAATCGCTTTTCGAAGGCTCCGTGTTCTCGTCTGCTGCCTCGCTGTGAGCTGCGAGCAATGCTGCCTCAATCCCACCATAGACACTACTATTCCAAATGCCACTACCTCCACCTTGATGAGCAGTTCGTACATTCGCATCACGATATTGGGGTACGTGTATATACATAGCTATGCATACACATACATACATATATATATGTATATGTATATCTATATGTATATATGTATATATGTATATATGTATATATATATATATGTATATGTACGTAACCCTGTATATGTATATGTATGTATATATATATATATATATATATATATATATATATATATATATATATATATATATATATATATATATATATATATATATGTGCACGATATTCTACTCTTAGGAACTGGACTAATACGAACACACCTCGAAGAACGAAGGAGAGCAGGCGTTCGGGTTTCGTACCTTCATGGGAGTAAGAGCAATAGAACGATCAACTCTATATACATCCATACATACGTACATACGTACATACATATGTATATATATATATATATTATTTTGCATATATATAAGATATATATAAGATTATTTTCGAGACATTCGATTTCAAGGACCGTTCTCATAGTACTCAATTGTCCCCATACTAAACATTACGCAGATAAAATCACCTTTCGATAAACGTAACCATATTCATATAAAGGTCATTCCAAGGAGCATCCTGGTGCACAAAACAAACGATTCGTTGAAAAACAAATTGGAGGAGGGTCCTTAAAACAGCCAGACGTGCTGATAGGCAACATTGCATAGATACAACGGGTTCGAAATGTCCTTTCCGTGTATATGCAGGGAATGGTGATTTTCAAGACATTCGACTACGAGGACCGTCCTCGTAGTAGCCAATTGTCCCCATACTCAACATTATGTGGCTTCAAAATCACTTTTCGATCAGTGTAAGTTTATTCATATAGAGATCGTTCAAGGAGCGTCCTGGTGGCCAGGATCAACGGTTTGTTTGGCAAACAAATATGAGGAGCGTCCTCAAAACAGTTAGATGTGCCGATAGCCAATGTTGCGTAGATATAACGGGTCCGAAATGTCCTTAGTTCCTATGTATAGGGAAAGATACTTTTAAAAACATTTGACTTCAAGGACCGTCCTCATAGTAGCCAATTGTCCCCAAACTCAACATAACGTAAACGTCCGCAAAAGCACGTTTCGGTAAATATAAACATTTTTATATAAAGGTCTTTACAAGGACTGTCCCCAAAACAGCCAGATGCCCTGATAGTCAACGTTGCATAGGATATAACGGGTCCGAAATGTCCTTTGCTCCTATAAGATACTTTTGAAAACTCATGGTAGCCAATTGTCCCGAAAATCAACATAACGTGAATGTCCCCGAAATCACGCTTCGATAAATGTAAACATTTTGATATAAATGTATTTACAACGAGTGTCCTCAAAATAGCCAGATGTCCTCATAGTGGACATTGCATAGATGTAGCGGGTTCGAAATAACCTTTCTCCATTTTTACTGTATATATGTATGTATATGTTCGTGTATGTACTCGTAGTACCAATATTACTACAGGCGAGCCATCGCGGGACGAAGAGACACGATCTTGAACGCCGGCCCGAGACCGAAGCCTCGACGAGTTCTTGCAGTCGAGCCCAAGACGGTGATGCCGATGCTCGCATCGCGAGGAAGTTAACGGGACGTTTTTGACGTATATACGCTGTATCGTTTTTTTTTTCTCCCTGAGGCGAATTTTTTTTGCTCGTTCATTCGCTCTCTCTCTCTCTCTCTCGGTCTCTTTCTTTCTCTTCCGTGTTTCGCCGGATTTCGTTCCTTACCGATCGCGTGACAGGGCCGATCGATTTTTCGTTCCCGAACGCGTGAAACGCAGTCTCGTTGGTGCAGCCGGCGCACGCGGTCCGATGTGATAATTCGCGCGCGACGATTTTCCGACCTTGCCACCCTTCGACGTACCCGCTGAAATATTCGTCGAGCGGTAATTTCGAACGAGCAATAATCGGTCAAATAAAATGCAAGAGTACGCGGACTATCATTGGCCGGAGAAAAAGTAAAAGAGAACGAGGAATTGTGTGCGTGACGAAAATCGAAGCTCGCGCAGATGAGTCGCGACTAGTGAATCATCGGCCATCTTACCAGGATCTTCGATCGAGTGATCGAGCGAATTCGCGACTTTTTTTCGAAATCGTTCGTGGAAAACGAGTGATCCACGGAATTGAAGAGTCGAAGAAAAATATATTTGACGAGAAAAGAGCAAAAAGGAGATAAATATGTACGGACACACATAGAGATATTTGTGTGCACATATACATGTAGTTTTTTTATGTACCGCTGTATTCACTTGTTTTGTGCGGTGCACCGGAAGTCTCGATAGTCGACAATAAAAACAACGATCGGGACAACGCTGCTACGATTCGTGCACGATATTATGTGCTCCACGAGGAACTGACGCGAAATCTTTATGAAAATGAGTAAGTTGCGGTTAATTTTTATTTCTGTTTTTTGTTCCACTTTTCCATTATTGATTTATCGAATTTTCCAAGTAATTTGGATTTATTGGCGATTTTTGGGATTTACAGGATTTAGATTGTATTTATTTTGAAAGTTAATTGAATTAAAATTATATGTCAACGTTGACACCTACTTGACATTCTGATCATTAGTTGCAAAATAATAATAGTATGTTAATAGTTGCCAAGCAGAAACAAAATAATAATATTAAAGATGATGCATGAATGAGTAAAAATGATTTGAAAAAGAGAATAAAACGGAAGGAGACCAAAAAAAGTAGTACGAATATTGAAATCTCGAAATATGTTGAGAAGATTTTAAATTGTTTCTCGCAAGACCCAGCGCGTCAAATAGTTATGGGATTTTTTATGATCTTTCGATTGCTACGAGATTGTTTTTTGTTAACTTTTCATGTCTGAAAATTTGTGTATAGTACGTATTTCGCGATATATACACACAAAAACACACACACACACACACACACACACAAATATATATATATATATATATATATATATGCTCACAGGTACACACGACATCTATGGAATAAATATAAATATATATTTCGGAAGGCAGTTATATGACAAATAAAGTATATTCGCATAAAATATAATAAATGTAAATAGCCAAATCACACTGAACGAAATAATATACTAAATTATTGTTTATATCATTTATCAATGATTAATCATCAATTATTATATTCACATTAAGTAATTATAAGAATAAAATAAATGTCAATAGGCAAACATGTACTGAACGAAGTACGCAGGAGACCACGAAAAGAAATTGAAATTTTTTTAGTGATCATTAAAGGAATGACTAAAACATTGCCGAAATTTTTTAGGGGTGTTCAGTAACTTTTTGATCCCTCACTTTCTTTTAGTCCGGTATATATCTACATCAGGGTGGCACAAATTTGAGCTCTATTTTTTTTCCTTTTTCTTACCATCCAATTGTCTATTTCAACGAAGAAAAAAACTTGTCGCGGAAGCTGTGAGCGGTCAAAAAATATTCAGAAGTCCCTCAAGCCTCCCAAAGATTCAAATTTTCATTTAAAAAACGGTTTTATTTTTCATTCACTTCTCACCCATGAATTTTACGCTTTATAATGTTAAAATTGAGCTCGCGAAATCTCTAGCCGGCCAATGGATATTTAGTGGTCGCTCAAGAGCTTCGAAATTTCCAATCGTCGCGATTTTTTTCTTCTCACTCATAAATTCAACACTTTGTACAATTTTCGAAACAATTAATCCTTTTTTTCTTTAGTAAAGGATTTTTTTAATTTACCTCACACTTCTAACTCGATAAAATGGGGGTATAAAGAATTATTTTGTGACAACAAAGATTATAATTCTTGGGTTAGTAGTGTGAGGTAAATTAGAAAAATCCGTTTCTAAAGAAGAACGATTAATTGTTTCGAAAATGTTACAAAGCATCAAATTTATGAATGAGGCGACGAAAAAAATTGGAAACTTCGAAGCTCTTGAGCCCCCACGAAATATTCATTGACCGTCTACAACTTTCGCGAGGTTGATTTAAAAATTATAAAGCGTAAAATTCATGGGCGAGAAATAAACGAAAAAAAAAATCAATTTTTTAAATGAAAATTCACATTTTTGGGAGAGCTTGAGCGACCTCTAAATATTTTTTGTCCGCTCGCAGATTCCGCGACAATTTTTTTTTTCAAAGAAGATTGAATGGTCAGGAAAAGGAAAAAAAATAGAGCTCCAACTCTGCCATCCTAATCTACACATGTATATATACGTAAAAAATGAATTAAAAAATACAATAAAATGAGATAAAGCTTTGATTTTTCAAATTCTGGATTATTTCGGTATATTTGCACACTTGTTCGTGTATATATATGCATAGTCATATATAGAGCGTTGTTTGTCTCGACGCGGCAAAGCGTTCGAGCTCTCTTCGCTCGTGGGCAACCCTGCAACGCGTACCACCGGTTGCATTCCTGTATAAGTGTGCACTGCACAAGCAAAACCCTGACGTTCTTACCATCCAAGGGTTAATGCACCTATACTCGATTATATACATACATACACACATGTATATATATATATATATATATATATATATATATATATATATATATATATATATATATATATATATATATGTATATGTATATGTATATATGTGTATATATATATATCACTGTGTGTGTATGATAGCTCGCGCACGTATCTTCGAGTATCGTTTTCACTGCATGGACTTCTATCATCCGACCTTGAACCACGCCGCGTTGCAAGTCCACCGCCCTCTTCTTTTTGCAGAAATACGCGCACCAAGTGCGCCGTACCTTCGGTGCATTCTGTTCTCTATTAAGGGGGAAGAACGCGCGACTTCGCGTTTCACCGTCCAGAGGAATAAAACTAATTGTTAAAAATAAATAAATAAAAATAAAATCGTATGTAAAAAAAAATACATCCGCGCTATGTATCGGCAATTTTGGTGTGATTTTTTTTTCTATCAACGTGTAATGCGCGGTGCGAGAAGGAGATAGTGAAGGTAGAATAAAAATGAGTTTTTTTTTACGACGGACTCCGAGAGATCTGGACAAATGTTTCTATTGTTTAATTTTTTCACACTGTTTATTGCGCAACTTGTTATCCGTATTTTTTTATCGCGGAGGCTATACCTGATGCTAATTATTTTAGGGCCTTGGGAGGGGGGGGGGCGTGAGGAAAATATTGGGGAAGTATTTGTCGTGATAGTGATCTTTCGAGGCGGTTAGGTTTCATTTTCGTCGTGAGTTTCTAATTGTTTCTTTTTTTTTCGGGAAGATAACAGATCGCGTGGGTAAAAAAGAACGGCGGGGAAATTTCTTTGGTCCGAGTACAGAGGCACGATACGAGTGCGTGGGAATTTTTTTTTTTTTGATATTTCACGTGTCGTCCTCGGTCTTACGCAATGATCGAGTTCTCAAAGGACAAAAGAACGGCCGAGGGGACGAGAATTATAATATTGTTGTGATAACTTTGTCGTTATCATCATCAATCTTGATAATAATGATAGTAATATATTTTTTGTGATATATAGCATAATTATGTTATACATAAATAATGTATAACATGCATAATAAATACAATAATAATGATAATATTTTTTGTCATTTATGAGAATCCTTTATATTATATTATTTTTTTATTAAAGTGTAACAACTATTGTATCAATATCTATAATGTGAACCTATCAAAAGAATGCCATTTTTATACGTTGCTTTCGATTTTTGTACTCCCTACGATACGTCGAATTTACAATTTGGTTCCAGTCTTGTTGTTTCTCCTGGTCGATTTTATTCGGGGCCGGGTTGAAGTTCCGAACTTTGAATGCTCCGACGAAAGTCGTCATTTTTAGGCAACGATTGAAAAATGAAGATCGATTTTTAAAAAGTGAGATCGTCGAGGATCTTTAAATGTTTCTTATCGGATCTCCTGTAAATTTGGAAATAATCCATCGAGTCGTCGTCGAGGTATGTCCACCGACTTTAAAAACAGTGTTTCGAGAAAGAGGCGTTTAAAGTTTGAAGTATGCCGCCACACGTCCGGCCGACTGTTACAAGCTGTAGCCCATTCAATTTCAGGAATATTTCAATGAAATTTTCAGAGGATCTCGCTTAAAGCTGATACCATCGCGTAAAAATATATTTTGGAAAATGCAATTTTTTGACCCACCTAGGTACATGTAGCCCGTTAATATCGCTCTGCCTATCTTTAAAAACATTCTTTTTTAAATATTTTTAAAAAAATCTAAAAAAAATATCTTTAAAACAGCTTCTTCAAAACATTTTTCCGGCATTTTCATTGTCTCACGTAGCTATTTCTTTGCTCTCTTTCATTCTTCTATTCACATGTCCCTTCTTCCCGCCTCCATTCGTCAGATGCAGCTAGGCACATTGTCATCTAGACCCATTGCCATTTCACCTATATGTGTATATTATTATTACAAAAAAACAATTGTTGTTTCAACTGTAATAATATAATTATCCATATATGTATATATAATACATATATAATAAAAAGAAAAATTATTCTAATTATTATTATTATTGTAAGAGATTATATTATCATCGTTATTATTATTATATATATATATATATATATATATACACACATGTATAAATTCAAATTTGTCAAATCAGTCCCATCACGAAAATGGAATTTCATCCCGATCGAAAATCGTTCTGGTACAGTAACCTAAATCTCTCGAGCTTCCTTGGACACGAGAGGCAAACTACGAAGACGTCACCGAGAACAGTTTATATATATAATAAACGGAGAGCGGAGGCCTCATTTCCGGAAGTGCTTTTTCACTTCCGTCCTCGGAGGACGGGTCGAAGATTTGCGGTAATTGCAGGAACCGATGGACCAATAAATATATATATATATATATATATATATAGCCAAGGTAGGCCACGGGCTAGTGATCGAAGGATTCCCGAGTCTGCCCATAATAATAATTGGAAAAAAGGAATAAAAAATTCTTCCCCACGATCCTCATCGACCGTCCGGGCATAATTCTAATGTTTTATGTTTCTGTCGACCTATGTATACTTTTTGCCCAGTCACCCGTAAAATTTCCTTCAATTTGGATACCTTAAAGAGAAAAGACTTTAAAAATCAGTGGCTGGAGAGAACTTTTTTAAGGGGTTACCCCCACTTGCGATTTTGAAAAAATCGATTTTTTTTATTGCATTTTTTTGAAGTATAAGTATCGGAGAATATGTCCTGAAAATTTCAAGTCGATCCGAACAAAATTGACTGAGATATGAGCGTTGAAAGAAAAGAATCCGTGAATTGAAGAACTGAAATTGAAACTTTAAACGCGTTTTTCTCAAAATGGCATTTCTGAAGTCGGTGACCAAGATTACTCGAACACTAATGAACCGATCTTCTTGAAATTTTGCAGGCTTATTTAATACATAAAAATGTAGTCTTTAATCGTTCGATTTTTTTGTTTCGAAAAGAAATGGCTGTTTTATAGCCAAAAAACGGCCGTTTTTTTTCGTTAAAATCGAACCATTAACTTTGACTGTCCGCCATTTTGTGAAAAAAAAATATTTTTTAGAATCCTTCGATTAAAGACTAGTTTATACTTATATTTTACTAAATCCATCCGCATTTTTTTTTTGAGATGATCCACTTCGCCACAATGTTGGTCACCGCAAACCGTGTATATAAAAACATTATTTCATTGACGGCCATTTGCCACTAAACAATGTAATATTTTTCAATAAAAAAATTACTGAAAGTTCTTCAAGATGTGTTCTTTAAGATGGTATATTGATCGATTAAAAAAGTTTTGTAGTTTTCTTTTAAAAAATTCATGAAAAAGGCCTTTTTTGCGCTACAAGTGGGGGTAACGCCTTAAGTATACTGTCTTGAATGATATTATCGTGCAACGAAAATAACAAGTCTATAAGGATCTCCACAAGTCGTCTTGGCACCGCCAAGTAAAGTTACCTCGAGCTACACGATGTCAATTTTTTCTTCGCTCTTATTTCGGTTGTTTTTTTTTTCATTTTCTTTCGCGTCAAAAAAAACCACATGGTAATTACGAGAGCCCACGAGCAACGGAGGCAACGCGCGATTAACGTCACCGCGGCGCGGTTTCCTCGTTATTGTACGTTCCGTTTCTTTCTTTCTTCATTTCATTCTCACGTTGAGGGATGAGCGCTGTGTGGCGCTCCATTGTGGAACGATTCCCGCGGCCCGAAATGAAATAAGACACGGTGCGTTCAAGATCCACCCATGCTATTTTGACACACGGAGAATATGAATATATATACATATATATACATACACATATATATATATATATCCGTGAGGAAAAAAAGAGAATACAGACGTCATAATTCACCTGTATAGCACGTTCATTTTTATCCATGTACTTTCCCTCTCCCTCTCCTTCTCTCTATTATATATACATATATATATATATATATATATATATAATATTCCAAAATAATTTGTACTTTTTTTCATAATATTTATAGTAGAAAAACTTATAAAAATGTGACATCATTTATGATAAAATATACAAGAATAAGAATATAATGAATAATTTTCTATTGATATAGAAATAATATATATATATCATTAGGGTGGTTTAAGAAAAAAAAATTAATTTTTTATTCGCGGTACTCGAAGGAAAATGTTACTACGTTATGAAAAATTCATTCATACAAAATTTGAGAAGTCTTAACATTTTTTTAGGTAGTGCTCAAATGACATCATTTTTTTTCGATTTTCGTAAATTTTTTTTTCTTCATTTGCTTTCCTACTCCAAAACAACATATTACTCCAAAAAAACACGCATACTTGTTAGACGTTCATAATTTTCACAACCGAATTACATATATTGATTCTCAATCTGCAAATACAAATTGTGCATGGTAAAAAAAATTATTTAAATGAAAATTGTGCATTGTTACAGAAAAAATTACATCAAGACTTACATTGTATCACGCGCTAACATTTTCTGCATCGAGATACAAAAAAAATAATACTCCGATAATCATGGAAGAAAAACATGAAAAAGGCGTTTGAGCACTAATTAAAAAATTTTTTAGAACCCTTAAATTTTGTAAAACTTTCTTTTTCTTAACGCACTTCAATATTCCGTTGAGAAAAAAATCGATTTTTTTTACCACCCTAATATACATATACTTAAAAATTATATTTAAAAAATTCAGATCTGAAATATCTAAAATATGTTTTTTTTATTTTCTTTAAGTACCAACCCCTTTCGGGTTTTTACTTTGCCAATTTAAACCTTTCCTATCGCTATGGATATTTATGAGTTTACATAAAAATGATTTTCTTAGATTATTGCCATACCGCTGTAGAAAGAAGAAAGTAGAAGAGAGAGAGAGAAAATAATTTATTTCGTACCTTGGGACCGGAGTTCCCTAAACGTACGGTGCTTGTAGAGACAAGCTGGAAAGCGGAGATACGAAAGGCTTAAGGATGTTGAGTCCCAAATCGCATATGATAATAAAATTCTGAAAATTTGGTATGTTTTTGTATGACGTATTTCAGAGGTCGTGTAAAAATTTCACGACAATTAGGAAGCTCGTTATTGAACAATTAACATTCACAAATTAAATATTGTTTTATGGAAACTGATGTAACTTTTCAATAAGTTTTTTTTGACCTCTTAATTTTATAATATCTACAATATACTGAAAGCAACGGAAACAAAACGAAGTTTATTGATAAATTTTTTTTTATTTCTTTTAAAAATTGTTCTTAACAAAATGTTAATTTTTTAATAACGAGCTTCCTAATCGTCGTGAAATTTTAACACGACCTCTTAAATACTTCATACAAAAACATACCGAATTTTCAGAATTTTCTTATCATTTTTTATTTCAACCCTTAAGGAGGTCGAAGTAATGATGATGGAATTCTGAAAATTTGGTATGTTTTTACATGAAGTATTCAGGAGGTCGTGTAAAAATTTCATGACGATCAAGAAGTTATTTATTGAACAATTAACATTAACATGTTTCATAGGGACTCAACATCCTTAAACAGGATCCTGTAGGAAGACAGAAGTTGAAACAAAAAGAGCGCCATCAACATACAAAGAAAATGGGGATATTAAGGCCTTAGGCCACAGTAACGGGTAAAATCATATGCGAATTTAACTTTTTTTTCGTATCAAAAAGTGATTCACTCATAAAATTAATTACACATTCATTTAATATAAATATCAAGCTGTTAGAAAAAATATATCTTTTTTTTCGATCTACAAAATGGCCGACTACTAATATTTTCTTTTGTTATCGTTTTTTAGGTGCTCCGCGGCGTGACATTTCGCAACCGCAATTTTTTACCTAGAACAAAAAACAAAAATTCTCGTCAATCTACATTAGAATACCTAGAGAAGTACGTACGGAATTTAAAAAATATTATTTTATTCCAAGGTGTAGGCACTTGAACTTAAAAAATGAATTTTCAGTGAAAAATTTCGTTACAACTGCTCCTAAAATAAAAAGTTTTCCCAAACATAACTTTTGAATTTGAAGTAAATCGAGTGAAAATTGTTGAAGTTATTTGTCACGCCAATTGCGAAAAAGCTGTTTCGAGAAGTTTCGAGTCGTCGGCCATCTGGTACATCGAAAAAAAAAAAATTTCTAACAGTTTGATATTCATACTAAATAGATGTGTAATTAATTTTACGAGTGAATCACTTTTTCATACGAAAAAAAATTGTTAAATTCGCACGTGATGTTATACCCGTTACTGTGGCCTGAGGCCTTAAGAATGAAATATTTTATTTGACGAATTTCGTTGCCCTGCAAAATGATCATTTCAGGAGAGTCACCCATACATACACACATAAATTGCTAACGTACGTATCTAGCAGCGATGTCTCATTCAAGGAGAATCCACGACAGGATACTCGCCAAGTTTCTCAACTCAAGATTCGCGTGTCTCTCGTCTCCTTTCATTATTCCTCCAAGGACTTGAAAAGTCGCCACATCGCATCCATCCTCACACGTTTACTCGTTTTTTCGTTTGGTGCTCGGCTCGATCGAAAATCACTCGGTCACAAGAATTTTAATTACGTTCATTAATTCCAACAGGTTGCCGGAATGCCCGCCGCGGTAAATGTTTTTAAAAAATTTTTATTATTGAATCGTGTTGGGGTTTTGCACAATATATGTGCAATGCGATAAAGCATCGAAATCGTTGGTCGCAATTGGCAAGCAGCGAGGGTGCATTTACAGCGCGTAAAATGTTCTCATAGACAAACAGTATGGAATTAACGTTCCGTTGCGTCTGTATGTATAATTTATTTGTAATTTCGTCCAAAACACGCTTGAATGACGCCCGAGTGAGGAACGACGGCGATATCGGCCGCGCAAAGTGCGCGCTGTAAAAGTTGTGAATGGCTTTTTTACGCTACTCGATAAACGTTGAAATCACGCGTGCATATATATTTGTATACGTGGATGCATACAGGGTGTCCCGTTTTTCTCGAGACGTCGAGATAGCTCAAAAAGAGCGAAATGAAGGCAAAAATTACGAGCCACGTATCGGGTAGATTCGAACGAGGATTAAGGGGTTACCCCCACTTGCGATTTTGAAAAAATCGATTTTTTTTTTATTGAATTTTTTTGAAGTATAAGTATCTGAGAATATGTCCTGAAAATTTCAAGTCGATCCGAACAAAATTCACTGAGATATGAGCGTTGAAAGAGAAGAATCCGTGAATTGAAGAACTGAAATTGAAACTTTAAACGCGTTTTTCTCAAAATGGCATTTCTGAAGTCGGTGACCAAGATTACTCGAACACTAATGAACCGATCTTCTTGAAATTTTGCAGGCTTATTTAATACATAAAAATGTAGTCTTTAATCGTTCGATTTTTTTTTTTCGAAAAAAATGGCCGTTTTATAGCCAACAAACGGCCGTTTTTTTTCGTTAAAATCGAACCATTAACTTTGACTGTCCGCCATTTAGTGAAAAATGAATATTTTTTAAAATCCTTCGATTAAAGACTAGTCTATACTTATATTTGACTAAATCCATCCGCATTTTTTTTTCAGATGATCCACTTGGCCGCAATGTTGGTCACCGCAAACCGTGTATAGAAAAACATTATTTCATTGACGGCCATTTGCCACTAAACAATGTAATATTTTTCAATAAAAAAATTACTGAAAGTTCTTCAAGACGTGTTCTTTAAGATGGTATATTGATCGATTAAAAACGTTTTGTAGTTTTCTTTAAAAAAATTCATGAAAAAGGCCTTTTCTTTGCGCTACAAGTGGGGGTAACGCCTTAAAATGCCGCAATTATTTTTTCATTCAATCGACGTTTCCAAGGTGATTTTCGGGTCAACAAAAAAATTGATGAAAATCGGTGTCTTTCATAGCGGCATCTTAGTCTATGTGAATTTGTATATTTTTTTTAAAGCGCGTACTTTTAACCGATTTTTTTTTATTCGACAATTATTTTACGAAAAAATGACAAAAATTGTTGAAACCGATGGATTTTCACTTGCAAACGTGGATTATCAAATTGTGACAAAAGTAGCATCGTTATGTACAAAATTGCTTCGTGTTTTTCACAAACAAAAACGTTCAAAAAATATCCGAAAAAATAATGGCCGAATAAAAAAAATCCTTCGTAAGATGCCGCTACAAAAAAGCACGCTTTTCGTTTTTTGAAGTTGACCTTAAAACCACCTTGAACGTTTTCAAGGTGATTTTAAGGTTAACCACTGAATAAAAATGTTATCTTGCCAATTTACTCCTTTTTTCAATTTACCATGCTGTTCCTGTTTTACTTCGAGGTTTTACGTGTCGAGGTAAAACAAGAACAGCGAAGGAAAGGTGATGGCAAAATAAATGGGACACCCCATGTATGTGTGTGTGTGCGTGTGTGTGTCGATTAATCGAAAATCTGCAATTTAGTTTCGAAATGTGAGGGGGGCGGGGGACACGCGCGTAATGACAACGTGTCGACTAAACGATTTCACAATTTTCTGTACGAAGAAAAAAAAAAAAGAAACCAGGTGACGACGAAAGTGCTTCCTCGGCGAAAGAAAAATATGCTTCTGGATCATAGGCGACGTTTGCAGTTTTGAAATCGTCACTCACGGTCCTTCGTAATGTAAAAGGTGTAAAGAGAAAAAAATAACGCTTATACTTCGAAAGTGTGCGTGTGTATATATGTATATATGTATATATATATATATATATATATATATATATATATATATATATATATATATATATATATATATATACTGTACTGTGAGTGCAGCAGTGAGTCCTCAGGCGGACACCCCTGCAGGAAAATTCCATGGCGAACGGATGTACACGCGAGCGGAAAAATTGCTATACGTGTAAGAGCGTTTATCGGAAGCAATAGTAATTAGGATTTCCATAGTGAATTTCCATCGATATTCTTACACACCAATCTGTCAATTTTTTAGCCGTCGATTTCTATTACGTTCTTTCTTCAAATTATTTAAATATAACATTTCATTGTGTAAAATTATTTTAAAAATTGTTTAAAAAAAGATTTGAAATTTTTTTGAGAATTCGATTAAAAATGAGTAAATTTTTTGGAAAACGTATTTAAGTTGATTTACGAACTTATTTGAATTAAAAACAAGTGCATTTAAAAAACGATTTGAAACCGAGAGTATCAATTGTGTGGGCGTGTGTTTCTCGCGGCTTTCACGTGGAGATATGCCGACCAAGAAAAATGTGGTATTCAAAGTTTTTCGAGTTCTCTCCAAAACGAAAACTATGGCCTTTTTTTGTGACGAGCCCGGTATTCGGCGGAAAAAATTGAGCATTCTGAAAAAAGATCTAAATTCCATTTTGAGTACAGCAGAATGAGGATGATTAAATTCCGGATACGAAACACTCCTGAACAAATTTGGTCTGTGCGTTTCGTCATCGACGAAAAAATGATCGAAGATGCATTTTAAACTGGACAAGATGAAATTTAATTGCATTTGCAAAAAATGAAACTTTTTCCATGAGTTTTTCGTATTCGAAATTTAATTCATTCATTCTGCTGAACTAAAAATGGAATTTAAACTTTTTCCAGAATGCTCAATTTTTTTCGACAAATACTCCACGTCACAAAAATACGCTGTATTTTTTTCGAAAAGGATTTGAGAGCCACTAAACGATACATTTTTCCCGATGGTAAAATCTCCGAGCGAGACCTATAAAAAGCACATGGCCATCTTATAGGTGCACCCTGTATATATCAGATTATAGGGAGACAATTCTGACACGAACACACACACATATTCTTTTTCGTGTGTCGCATACAGTTATATTAAAATACAACTGTACAGCTAAGAGCGTCATGTGGCTATATATGTGCGCGACGTGTTTTCGATAGCGGTCAGTTCTCATGGCCCGCAGGGATCCAAGTGCCGACCCGTTGGCCCGGACTTTCAGGTCCACCAACAGGTTCGGTAAATCGGTTCTCTCGTTTTTTTAATGCACATATAATAGCGATTGAAGAGCGAGGAGCCGCGGATTTGAAATTTCGTTACCATTATTATCGTTTTATTGATTAACACCGTTATTGCTATTGTTAGCGGCACTATGATTGCTCATACCCTCGTCATCGTCGTTATTATTTCGATTGTGATGATTAAAGTTGAAATTGAAGATAAATCTTTTCCCTTTGATTGCGAAGGATTTTCTCTCAAAGGGACGTGGTGAATTCGAATTACAGATGCTGTCGCAATTATTATCATTATCGTTGTACTTATATGATTCTTCCTAAGGACGAACGTAATTTTTAACTATTTTTTAAGTATAAAAAAAGCGTGCTTGTTCATTTCGAATTGCTGATATTATCATTATTATCATAACTATTACTGTTGTTGATGCTATAATTGTTTAATTATTGCGCTATTATTATAATTGTAATCTTTGTTGTTCTGGCTGTTATTATTTCATATATCATTTCATAAATTCATATTTCATATACCATTTCATAATTTCTTATTTCATATACCATTTCATATACCATTTCATAATTTCATATTTCATATACCATTTCATAATTTCATATTTCATATATCATCTCATAATTTCATATTTCATATATCATTGCATACTTTCATATTTCATATATCATTTCATAATTTCATATTTCATATACCATTTCATAATTTCATTATTCATATACCATTTCATAATTTCATATTTCTTAGGTCATTTCATAATTTCATATGCCATTTCATAATTTCATATTTCATATGCCATTTCATAATTTCATATTTCATATGCCATTTCATAATTTCATATTTCATATGCCATTTCATAATTTCATATTTCATATACCATTTCATAATTTCATATTTCTTATGTCATTTAATAATTTCATACTACATATGCCATTTCATAATTTCATATTTCATATGTCATTTCATAATTTCATATTTCATATATCATTTCATAATTTCATATTTCATATATCATTTCATAATTTCATATTTCATATACCATTTCATAATTTCATATTTCTTATGTCATTTCATAATTTCATACTACATATGCCATTTCATAATTTCATATTTCATTTCATTATTGTTATTATAATAACAATCATGTTTGTTGTTGCCGTTATCATTTCATGAACATTATTGTTCATGAAATCATTTCTACAATCATCATTATTACAATTATGACAATAATAATTATTATTATTATAATTATAACTATTCTTATTATTGCCATTATTTCATTATCATCGCGTTATGATTGTCACGTCGTCCTGTTTCAATGTCGAACAACATGACGGGCCTGCAAGCGAGAGGGAGAGATAGAGAGCGAGAGAGAAAGAGAAGCGCCGATTGACGTACAATAAGTTAGTCAGCCGAGCCAGGGAGGATCGAGAGGGAAAGTTCGACACGGCAGAATAATGTCGACAACAGAAAAGCAAAGACCACAAAAAAGAAAGAAAAAAAAAACTCGATATCTTCGTCGATCATTTTCCACGTGAACTTTCAATCGCGTGTAGACGATTGAAAATGAGATGAGGATAGGCGAGAACAGTGCCGCGAATAATAGTTGATATACGTGTTTCTCTTGGCGCGTGATCTGCGTGTGAGTCATCGACGTGAAATTCTACATTCCCGACCTCTAATAGGTGAGGTAAGGCTTTCCAGTCAAGATCCAGAGAGAGTCGCCCGTGCCGCTGACGCGCTCGCGTGTCTAACCGGTAAATGACATGTCCCCCCCCCCCCCACCGTCGTCGCTCTCATCTCGCCGAATCGAAGACGCAAGTTATAGATATATTTCACGAGAAAACGTATCTGCATTCCACGATCTACCGTTCATTTTTTCTATCACTATTTTTCTTGGGCGCCTCGTTCGTGACGAAACTTTTTTCTGGAAATTGAGTGACGTTCGATCGTTGAGAATCTATCGTGTTTTTTAAAATACCATTTCTTGTTCTGAACTATTCTGCGTGTGTGTGTGTCTTTTCGGATTTCTTAGTGAGAATCAAGAGGCTTTTTTCACTCGTTTCGAATTTTCTTGTGAATTATTCTCTCCGTCTTCTTTTTTCTGTTACGGAGCGTTTTAAACATTTTTGTTTCTACCTTGAAGTTTTTTTCAATTTTTTTTTCTCTCTTTCTCTGTTATTAGACGTTTTTGAATTTTCTTTTCCTCTTGCCTCAAATTTTCTCTCTCTCCCTCAGTTCGTTATCTGCTGTAGAGCGTTTTCAATATTTTCCTGCACCCTTAAATGTTTTTTTTTCCGATTTTCGTTCTCTATGGTATTTGGCGTTTGATTATTTTCTTTGCCTTTTGCCTTAAATTCTCGCTCTTTTTTTCCTGCTATTGAGCGGCTTCAAAGTTTGCACCCTTAAATGTTTTTTATTATTAAGACTTGTCAAAATTTTTCTGAATCCTTGCATGTTTTTTTCCGAATTTTCTCTTTCTCCGCCGCTCTCCCAATTATTAGTCGCTTTTAAATTTTATTTTCCTCTCGCCTCAAATTCTCTCTCTCATCCTTTTTATACTATTGAGCGTTTTCGAAACTTTTTGGCACCCTCAAATGTTTTTTTCCGATTTTCTTTCTCTCTGTCTTTTTTTTGTTAACGATGTTGAGTCCCAAATCGCAAATGATGATAAAATTCTGAAAATTTGGTATGTTTTTGTATGAAGTATTTCAGAGGTCGTGTAAAAATTTCACGACAATTAGGAAGCTCGTTATTGAACAATTAACATTCACAAATTAAATGTTGTTTTATGGAAACTGATGTAACTTTGCAATAAGTTTTTTTTTTGACCTCTCAATTTTATAATATCTACAATATACTGAAAGCAACGGAAACAAAACGAAGTTTATTGATAAATTTTTTTTTATTTCTTTTAAAAATTGTTCTTAACAAAATGTTAATTTTTTAATAACGAGCTTCCTAATCGTCGTGAAATTTTAACACGACCTCTCCAAATACTTCATACAAAAACATACCAAATTATCCGAATTTTTTCATCATTTTTTATTTCAACCCTTAAGGAGGTTGAAGTAATGATGATAGAATTCTGAAAATTTGGTATGTTTTTACGTGAAGTATTCAGGAGGTCGTGTAAAAATTTCATGACGATTAAGGGGTAAGGCCACTGTAACGGCCCAAAAAAAAAGGTTTTTTCACTAATTTTTTGCTCCCGAAATTGAAGGTATTTGAAAAAAAAAACTTTTAATGGTGTTATCGGGCATACATTAAACTTTATTATAAATTTTTTTTACAGTAAAAAAAAAACAAAATGGCGGTTCCACAGCTATCTTCCCGGGACATGTTTTGCTTCCAGGGCTCCGCGGCACGCAGCACCACTGGTGCACTTTTGAATCTAGAACAAAAAAAAAAAAAACCATTAATCTAGAGGGCTATAGCTAGAGAATGTCGATCGCATTTTAAAAAGTATCAATTTTTGTGGATTTGGCGTGCGTTTGAAAAAAAAAATTGATTTTTGACGAAAAAAACGGCAAGTTTTTTGTTAATAAAAAATCAATAAATAAAGTTCTTGAAAATTCCGATCGACATTCTCAAGATAATGTAAATGTTCACATCTGGTTAAAATTTCAAGTAAAAAAAATGAAAATTGTTCGAGTTATGCTGCGTGCCATTTTGAAAAACCATGTTTCGAGAAAAACGCGTTTAAAGTTTTGCGAATAGTTTTTTATAGCCAATAAAAAAAATCGATTTTTCAAAAAATGTACAGTGGCCCTTAAGAAGCTATTTATTGAACAATTAACATTAACATGTTCCATAGGGACTCAACATCCTTAACGAGCATTTTCGAAAATTTTCCGCACCCTTAAACATTTGTTTTCTCTCTCCCTCTTCGTCCCCTTCCGCCGGTTCTCTCCCTCCGTCGCATGGTTTTCTCTTTTTTCTTCTCATGCTTAGTTCCTCATTACAGTCTTCCTTCTAGATTGTTTGGGCCTGTTTGGGGGTTTTGAAAAAAAATAAAATTATGCACGAATGCAACCTGCGCCACGTATAGCGTGTTACGAGGGTCGCTACGCGATGGAAAATGTATAAAAAATTTCATAGTTCAACATCGATAATTCTGAGGCGTGCCATGGTTCGTTTCACATGGCCGAGCCTCGCTTTTCTTTAGAATGTCCGCGGAGACGCGCAAAATGCACCGTTTTCTATTACGGTCCGCCCCACCCCCCTCTCTCTTCCATTAATGCCCCCTTTGCCCTTCCGCCCCGAGACATCCGCTCGTAGCTCTCCTCCGCCCTCTATTTCCGATTGCTCGCCACGACTTTCGGTGCATTTCTTCTTCGTGGTGCGTGGCCACGTGAGAGCTGTAGAAAAAAAAAACATACGATCGCAAAGATTTTGCCAACTTCCGTCTCCGTTGGCGTAAGTAGAGCGAACATGCAACGCTCGAGATAGTCACTCTCGTCAATATTGCAAAACGAAACGGTGGATTTTGCGAAAGTTAGTATTTTTTGGGGGTTTCCGGCCGAGCGGTCACCCATCTGGGTAGCGTCCGGCCTGCCGGAGCTACCGCACGGCTACGGGAGATCGAAGAAGCCGCACACTCGTCAAAATCAACCGTGAGAAAAGTTCTCGGTTTCTGCTCGTTTACCGAGAGCAGGTTGAAAAGAACTCGCAAGGGTGAAAAGTTACCGGGGTGTCTGCGACGTGCAAGTTCTCGGCAACCGTCGTCGTTGCGCGGTTTCTCATCGTTGATTCCGATGCCTTATACGCTGCTCCGGTTTTCGCGTGAAAAAGAAGAAAAAACGAAATGGAAAGAAAAGCCGTCGTGAACGGGCCCGGTTCGAAAGAAAGTTGCAATACCGTAAAAAGCATTGAAAAGTTGCCGGGTACATCGGTGGCTGCGTCACCACCGGATAATCTTTCTGCGTCTTCACTCTCGTGTAAAACGCCGTGCTATGGTTGACGTTTTGCCAGAGAAACTCAAACGAACAGAGAAACGTAAAATCCAAAACCAAAACTCAAAAAACTCAAACACCTTCAGATCCAAAACCCAAACCAAAAGTCAAACAATTGTAGACCCAAAAAACCCAAATCCAGCTCCCAACTCCAACGAATCCCAACCTAAACAAAACTGAACCCAAATTCCTTGCATATCGCAGACCAAACGCATCTTCAGTCCGGCTCTCGCACTCTCGGTATGTAGGCCGATCATGCTTAAAAAGAGAAACTTTAAGCATGAAAAGTTTCTCTTTTTAAGCATGCTTAAGCAAATGCTTAAAGCATGCTTTTTAAGCAATGCTTAAGCAAATGCTTAAGCAAATGCTTAAAGCATGCTTTTTAAGCAATGCTTAAGCAAATGCTTAAAGCTTTTGCTTAAGCATGCTTAAAGCTTTGCTAAGCATGCTTAAAGATTTGCTAAGCATGCTTAAAGCTTTTTAAGCATGCTTAAGCAAATGCTTAAAGCATGCTTTTTAAGCAAATGCTTAAAGAGAGAAACGAAAGCTGCTACTTATTTTTCGATGCAGGCAAGTGTCACGGTACACGTAATTGTACGAATGTATGTGAGAAGATGTGTGTTACGCAGATAGGTACGCGTGCTGTGCGATGTTGGTCGTGTACTCGATATGCGTTACGGCGAGTGAGATGAAGCGGTTAACAGTACTCGGGACAGTCGGTCGGGAGAACATTGTATGTTGACTGGCTGAAACGAGGGAACCGTTACCAAGCCATATGGAAAGTTCGGCAGGTCGTAAATTGAACTAGCGAAGATGCGGAGGAGAGTAGAGAGAAAGAGAGAAAGAGAGAGAGAGAGAGAGAGTCAATGTAGAACCAGTAAACTACCAACCACCAACTACACTATTCACCGAACGACTATACCGCTAAGTATACGAGTATTTTCGCCATAACATACTCCAGGTAATCATTCGTCTCTGATACTCTTATCCCGTCCACTAATGCAAATGACGATGCCTTGTGGCTAATGCCCTGCAGACTTTGTACACATTGCGATAACTGCACTTACACGAGAGAAAAGATCCATGGTATGTGCATGAAACATCCCTGGCAAAAGACAGCACAGTGAACCTAACTCCAGTTCGTGGCAAAGCGATCATAATATGGTAAGATAGATTAGATCGCAACTGGTAGAAGATAGCACGGTAAATGCAACTCTAGTTCATTGGCAGGGTAATCATAGCTTAGCAACAGGGATCACATAACTGGGATAACACATCACAGGACAACTAACTCCAGGTCCTTGGCAGGTGATCATAACTTGGCGACGTGACATGATCTTTGGCCTGTCATTATCTTTGCTCTTCGCTGCTACATATATCTACACAGGGTGGCCCTAAAAGTGACGTCCGAAAAGAAAATCTAGATCCAAATCTATATCTAGAAAATCTAGGTGTCTCGTATACAATACCTATCCGAATCCGCCCATGTACGTTCGACGATCTTTTTTTACTTTTGTCTTCTGCTAGTGCACTTTCGTCGCGAGTTTTTTCCACCGTGTTATTTTTATGAAGTGCACTATTCAGCAATAAGCAAAAGACCGACTCAACACCAACGTAGATGCCTTAAACTTCGATCAAGAGTTTAAAAAAAGCTACGACATGTTTAGTCAGTTCGGATGATAAAAAATACTTGTACTAGTCTAAATGACTCCCAATTGCTTTAAAAAACTTCTAAGAGGAAAGTACCTACACAATAGAGGAAAAAAGTAACCTTTGCTAAACAGCCCTCGAATAATAACTAAAAAGGGTTTTTTCTCGAAAAGTAAAGAAGATCGAAGAACATACATGGTTGTGATTAGGATAGGTATTGATACGAGGCATTCAGTTTTGCTTTTGGACGTCATAAAATTACTATGTCTATACAATATATTGTTATACTCAAGCATTCGTGCATATACAACTATATGAATACATGTATAAATTATACATTTACATAATTTAAAAAACAGAATGAAGTGTAGCAAAATTACCGGATCCGCATGAGGTCTCATCGTTACTTTGCGCAGTGACCCCTAGAATAACGTTCGGACTTTACATATACACACACACACATACATACTGTATGTGACTGCATAGTATGCGGTATGTATAGTGTATCTCGGCCACGATCGTCGAAAGGTGAAGAACGCTATTGCACTTTGAATTCTTCGAGCCTCTCCGTCCTCTCTCTCTCTCTTTACACACATACACGCACACATGTCTCTACATGTGTGTATATATGTATATATCTATATATCTATATATCTATATATCTATATATCTATATATCTATATATATATATATATATATATATATATATATATATTCGTTGCTCTTTTACTTGAGGCGGACCACCGCGGATATTTCTTTCACCGTTGCGTCGTATGGGAACAAATTCTTGGGATATCTCGCCTCCTTCGTTGAATCCACCTCATTATCCCACTCTCGAACCCCTTTCCTATGAAAGGCAAGCTTAGGAAAAACAATGAGCCCACCTGTTTTAAGATGAGAAAATAATTTTCAGGTGTGTGCATATATATAATTGTTTGCACCACATGAGCGGAAGTTATCTTAAGTATACATGTATTTCCTCGGAACAGAGACAAGAATACAGGAGGAATTTCGCACGTGAATTCGATTCTCACATCCGCATATGATGCGTGTATATATGCATATATATATATATGCATGTGTGTCATCCGGATCTGCGAGGCTCCAGCTTTCACAAACACTTTTAGATGAACAGTGTGAATAAACAACTTTACGTAACAAAAGCGGCGGGACTGAAGTTTCTTGACAATCTCTTTAATTATTTTTCGTATATTATGCCCATAGGTCACACCACAGAAATACGTACCAATAAGTATTAAAAAAAAAATTATTATAACAAATTCGATATCTCGAAAACTAATATCGATATCGAAAGATTGAATTCTTTCGTATATTACCCCCATAGGTCACACCACAGAAATACGTTCCAATAAGTATTAAAAAAAAAATTATTATAACAAATTCGATATCTCGAAAACTAATATCGATATCGAAAAATTGAATTCTTCACATTCTATTTGCCTCGTCAAGATACACAAGAATCCGCCATTAAATCGCGGCGTCACGGTTATCGTAGAATCCCCATAAACATGATAAGGAAAATAATTGTTCGTGAAGTGTATGTGTATAACTGTGTATCATATTATGAAAATAAAGTGTTAAAATAGCAATCAGATTTGACTCGAGTTGTCACAGGCCACGATTTCATAATTCTGGCAATATCCGTGGCAAGGATGTACTCAGGTGCTTTCGATAAATGTCAAGTGTGTATTTACTATTGTATTTGGCCGGTGAGGCATGCAGAGTTTTCGCGGACGTCATTCCGTATGTCTATACTACAGCATTCAAAAAAATGAATTTTCTTTCTAATGAGGAGGTCGAAAAAAGTGCATACTCAAGACATTGCAACGACACAAGCGCGATTTAACGCCAGCGGGAAACATAATTTTCGACTGCTCACACTCGACGTGTATCCTCTTCGTCTTGTGTCACGACATTCCACTTTACTCTCCTGCGAACGATTGATTGACGATTTCACGCTGCGCGCGTCTCTGTGTGCGAGAGGCGATAAATTTCAACTGGTCATTTATTAGTGTTGTTTTTTCTTTTTCTTTCGTTTTTTTTGTTGCTTTTCTACAGTTTTCCATCTAGTCGTCAAACAGCGAGGAGTCGAGAGTCGTTAAGGATGTTGAGTCCCAAATCGCAAATGATGACAAAATTCTGAAAATTTCGTATGTTTTTGTATGAAGTATTTCAGAGGTCGTGTAAAAATTTCACGACAATTAGGAAGCTCGTTATTGAACAATTAACATTCACAAATTAAATGTTGTTTTATGGAAACTGATGTAACTTTGCAATAAGTTTTTTTTTTGACCTCTCAATTTTATAATATCTACAATATACTGAAAGCAACGGAAACAAAACGAAGTTTATTGATAAATTTTTTTTTATTTCTTTTAAAAATTGTTCTTAACAAAATGTTAATTTTTTAATAACGAGCTTCCTAATCGTCGTGAAATTTTAACACGACCTCTCAAATACTTCATACAAAAACATACCAAATTTTCCGAATTTTCTTATCATTTTTTATTTCAACCCTTAAGGAGGTTGAAGTAATGGTGATAGAATTCGGAAAATTTGGTATGTTTTTACATGAAGTATTCAGGAGGTCGTGTTAAAATTTCATGACGATTAAGAAGCAATTTATTGAACAATTAACATTAACATGTTTCATAGGGACTCAACATCCTTAAAGCCGCGAATAAGTGATGGGGGTTGCGGATCAACAATGACCTACGACTACGTAACGATCGCACGTTTTTATCACCGTTGCGTTGTACCGGGACGCGAGCAATTGGAATTCGAGGCGGAACTGTAAATTGCCGATGGCAGATGTCGTGCTGGGTGTCGATGAATCGATCGTAATTCGTCGCGTCACGGTTTAACGTTTCGACAACTTTCAATCGAAATTGATGATTTTCTGGAGACATTAATTGAAATTCATATTCCCCAGAATTTGAATGAAATCAAATTATAATCAAAGTTTTTTCGCACCTCGGCCAAAAAAAAGTTCCCTCCCTTAGTTATCGATTTCTCTTCTGAATGCCGTTTGGTTTATTTAGCTCCGATGATTTTTGGATTTTTGGCAGAATTTCAAAGACGGACCATCCGATTTCACCAATCTCCATGCATACCACTTTGCCTCTTTCTTGACCGTCTTTCAAGCGAGTTTTCCCGGACACCTAATTAAGATATCGGGATGAGCCAAGCAGCATTTTCTAAGTCTATCAAAACACTTTTGGAAATCCCCTTAAAAACTTGATATGACTTGAATAGAACCGAGACTACAGCCGCTTGAAGTTTCGCGATTTTCGCGATCGCGAAAAAGTGACCAACATAGTCGAACATTGTTTTTTTCACTTTCAAACCATTGCAGGGGTCTATCGAACGGAAAATCTTTCGCCGATTACAAATATCACCGAGTTTTCGTCGAAAGCTCAAAATTTCACCGGCCAAGCGCAAAAAAACATTTTTCCATACACGGAGAGAATTTTTGAGTAATTTTTACTGTGAAATCACAGTAACTCGGTGACAAATGTGCAATTCTTCAGGTTTTTAGGAAATAAATTATAAATTTTCATGGAAATGAATCAAAATTTACTTTTGCGTAACAGAAATTAAAAATATTTTCCAGTATTTTTACTGAAATTAATAGTAAAATTTCATGAAACGTAAAGATTACGACAATAAGTTAAAAAAGTGCTAATATAAATGAAATTTTTCAGTGGAGCATTGAGAAATTTGCGTGTTTTCCGTAAAAATTTAAAAAAGGAAGCCGAAATTTTCCGTGCGTCCACCGGAATTTTACGTTCTTTATAGTAAAATCAGTTAGGGCTAGGTCGCCTGACCGTACGCGTGAGCTCTGTGTGCGAGCGTGCGTATACGTGAACGCAAGCTGTGAGAGTGTGCTTGTGTATGACGCAGTATGACGAGCACGAACGACGCCGACCCGCGTTGCTTAGCAACAGCGGTACCGCGCATGCGCATTATAGTACGAAGCATGGGCGAAGAAAGCCTCGTGGTCTCGTGCAGTCTAACGTGTTCTACGCAGTTCTACGCAAGAAAACAAAGAAACGTGAAAAGAAACTTCGATAAAGGACGTCTACAATGGTACGGAAAGATGATATGCTAAAATAAGTAGCAATCAAGAACACAAATGTTCAGAAATACAGTATATAGAGTATTTATTTAATCATAGGGAATTAATTTTTCGCTAGGGATTTTAGAAATTTCAAGTTTGTCCAGGTTATTTTTACTGTAGAAACTTGGAATTTTTGAGGCAGCCCATTGTTAAAATTCTACATGAGAATGTGTCAGAATTTTTACTGAAAGAAATGTAAAAAATTATGCTACTTGCTCAAATTTATACACGAATGAAAGCAAAATATTAAAAGCTAGTGTCAATTTTTGACTATGTGCACATTTGTCACCGGTTTCAATTTTTTAATGTAATTTTTACGGAGATTTCACCGTAAAAAATACTTAAAAATTCTCTCCGTGTACCTATTCGACAATTTTCAATTTCCTTGTCAGGATATAACGAGGCATAACTTGTCACAAATGCGACCTATATGGAAAGAAAAATTCCATTGAAGAGATAGTTTAACTAGATGATGTTAACGCCTTGCACAAATGTCGCTTATGGCGTTTTAGCGGGACTGCAGACCGGTCATCATTTGGAGTGCCAACTTCTAATTCGAGAAAATAGTCTACGAAACGCCATCTATTGCCAGCCGGTGGAATGATATGTAACCACCTAATATATACATACATACGCGCGCGTGTGTGTGCGTGTAGCTTCCAATAGCAAAGTATCAACATTACAACCGATATTCATGAAAATAATAAAATACAAATAAAAAATATCCGGATAAACTCGACATCGCGGAAACTCGCCACGAAGAAAGATGGAGAGATTCGAAAGAGAACGAAAGTGAAAGGATTGAGATTCCATCGCGCACACGTGAACGGTGCAGGGCCCCCGGGTGGATACACCTTGCATATTTCTGTATATAGTTCTATGCCGCCACACACGAACACATGCACATACAAACACAAACGTACGCTCATCATTACGAGCTCTCCAATTACGATCATAATCTGCATGAATATTACGGATGCCTCTTGCAACGAGTTGCCGTCTTCGGACATACAGTATTGCACACAGCGGGTTTGTTCGATTTCAATAAATAAACGCGAATAAGAGCCTAATAGGCGGTTCACTTTTGTGGACATTCCATTCACGATTGCCTTGCGGCTGTGTGTTTTGTTTTCTCTTTTTTTAAACATTGACGGAGATATTGTTTCATCGACGCTACGATCGTTTGGCTTTTTCGTTGTTGCCTTTTTTGCCAAGTAAAATTTTTTTTTTGCCTAAGGTCTCGTCGTGAATCCTCGAGGCTGATGTAGGTTGTGCATTATCCTCGAGAAGAATGCACAATGGAAGATGTTCAGTTTGAGAGTGCAAAGGTTGGAAGGATATTGAATTGTCATATATATATATATATATATATATATATATATATATATATATATATATATATATATATATATATATATATACATATGTATGTATGTATGTATGTATGTATGTATAGATGCCTGCCTCGTTTCTTCAATTATCATGATGGATCAGCAATTATGGCAGATCGATGGCTTAGCCGAAGATTCTTTATCAGTCTCGTGATATTTAGCGCGTGTAGCGTGTTAATAAATTTAGCTTCGATAAAAATTAATATTGCAGTAACGAGTAGTAATAGATCGCGTTTCGTATTTATATGCTCAGTATCATTCATAGTGCACACACCCACACCATTTTTTTCACAGAATTTTTTGTTTAAAGACAGAAAATAAAAAAATGATTTTTTTCTTTTGATTTCGTCCTTTTACATATATATGTAAAAGGACAATTCTTCCACACAAATATGTACATACATATTTTTTTGCAAGAATTCTTTTGTTCAAAGGGAAAAAAAAAACAAAAATCGAATATATTTCAGCTTTTTATTTTGAAACAAAAAGTTTTTATCCCGGTATAAAATGTCTCTTTTCCTATATACACGCACACACATATATAGGGAGGCCCATTTATACTGAGAAATCGTTTTTCGTTTTTCTTTCGAACTTTTTAGTATTTTGATCTGTCCATTTAGATGAGACACTTTGTGGTGTGTGTGTGTATTTTTTATTTTCTATCCCCTACAAGATTATGGAGTGCTACC